>JAJTUV010001255.1:0-600000 GCA_021653895.1 Mastomys natalensis
ATAATCTAGCAATGATTTAAAGTAAACAAACTGAATGGGAAAATAATACCCACAAGAGAGGAGGGAAAACTATTCTATCTGTTACTGAATAAAATTCATCAATCTCTAACTATATAGACTCTAATGGTCAGATTTGGTTGTCAACTTGATCTGATAAGAAAGAGAGAGGGGATTAGAGGCACATTTTTGGTGTGTCTGTAAGAGTGTGTCCAGAAAGGTTTAACTAAAGAGGGAAGATCCATATTTGCAGCAATTCCAGACTAAATAATAAGGGAAAAAGGAAAAAGCCACCTCAGCGAGGGTGTTTTCACTCTGCTTCTTGATCCACATGTATCCATTCCTCCTGCTTACACCTGCCTTCTCTGTTAAGATGGACTCTGTCATCTAAGCCATGAGCCAAATCAATTTTTCCTACTCCAAGATTCTTCTTATCACAACAGTAAGAAAGGTAACTAATGCACTGATGTCCTGGTTAGGTTGGTTTGTTTTCTTCACTTGTTTTGTCACTTGGGAATAATTTAAGGTCATCTGAAAAGATGGTATCTCAGTTGAGAAAATTCCTCAGTGATTATGGCCTGTTGTAGGAAAGCTTGTTGAACTTCTTTTTTTTTTTTTTTGATGCTTAACATCAATAAA
Source organism: Mastomys natalensis (assembly GCA_021653895.1). NCBI lineage: Eukaryota > Metazoa > Chordata > Mammalia > Rodentia > Muridae > Mastomys > Mastomys natalensis. The sequence continues at coordinate 637 of JAJTUV010001255.1, forward strand.
TTGATGCTTGTTATAAGATCATTAACTATAAATTTTGTTAATTTGTTAATTTAATAGAAATTTAATAGAAATTTGATGTCCAAAAATTCTTGAGTAAGAATTTTTGTGAGAGTCAAACACACTGGAGGTTATGCCATCCCAGGGTATATGGGCCTAGTGTTTATACGGAAGGAAAATGGTGAAACTATAAGAAGCGAGCCAGTAAGTACCACTTGTCGACGCTCACCTCCTTCAGCTCCTGCCTCCAGGTTCCTACTTTGAGTTTCTTCTTTGGCTTCCTTAATGGACACACTGACATGGAGCAGTAAGCAGAAATATGCCTTATTACCCAAGTTGTTTTCATCAAGAGAAAACCTGACTAAGATAAGTGAACAAGTAAAATAAAGAGAAATGGCTAAAATTACCAATATCAGTACTGAATGAAATAGTATCATTTTAGATGCTTTAGATATTAAAGAGCTAATCAAGGTATTTAAGTAGTTCTGTGACCATAATTGCTGTGTAGATGAAACATATGCAGTCCATAAAAACCACGACTTACCATAGCTCACTCAGAACTTTTGATATGAATGGACATCTGGCTATTAAATTAATTAATTTTATAGTTAATGCTCTTGTAACAAATTAGACAGATACCTTCATTGAAAAATTATAACAAATAGTTAAGTGAAAACAATGTAGCTAGTTTATATAAGATGTTCTAGAAAGTAAAAATGTCAAGGAAACATTTAACCTGTTTTGAAACAAAATTATCATAATAAATTTGGGCAAATGATGAGGCTACCAAAACTATAGAGGAAACATTAAGAAAAAAAAGAAAATTAAAGGGCAAAAGTTTGCAAGTTATAAACAGATGAGTCCTTAACAGCATATTAGACCACTGAATATAGAAACAAACTAATTTGATCATGGGTTCTATACACATCTATCTGGAACTAGAATGCCACTTCATTATCAAAGCCAAGTTAATATACCTATAGTTCTTCATCAACAAACTAAAGGAAACCAAGACAGTGGACATCTTTGGGTATGAAAATACTTGTCCACAATGACAAGCCAATTTGTAAGTACTGAAAAAATGGAGGAAGGAAAGAAGAGATACAAGTAACCACCTCATCAGACAAAAGACAAAGTTTAACCCAAATCAAGCTCCAAACAAAATTAGTATTCTCAGTCACAGTTCTCTAAAAATTTCCCTCACATTGGATGCACTTTGAATTTAAGAATGAACTGTGCTTCCACCGGGTCCTCTTTACTGGGACACACTGCTAACTAGTCTGCTCCCCTGAAGACACCATATCCTGAGCCATCCTAGAAGATCTGCTGCACTCAAAGTAGTTGGTATGAACTCCCCTGGCCTCAAGTCCCAGAGCTGCCACTGAGAGCCCAGTGTACTCGGGAGCCATCATCCCCCAAAAAGCCCACCCTCCAAATAACTCTCTCCTTCTGTAGGGTTCTTTCTGCTGGGACACTGTTGGCCAATCTGCTCTCCTGAAGACACTATATCCTGAACTCAAAAATGTCAATAAGCTGAAGGGCCCAAGTGAAGATGCCTCAGTGTCACTTGGGAGGGAGAAGAAGGCAATCATAAGTGGGGAGAGAGGGAGAGACCTGGGAGGGAAAGTGAACATGGATGGAGGAGCAGGGGGTGGGTGGAAGAGGGGAACCTGATCTGGTATTGGGTGAGGGAAAAGGACTGAAACCCTGAGGGCCAACAGAAAGAATGGAAACAGGCAACCTTGGTTAGTAGGAGGTTGGGAGGACCCTCCAGAATGCACCAGAGACTCAGGACTCAAAGAGAAGGACCTTAGATGAAATGCTCTACAGTGGGAAGAGGAAACTTGTAAAGCCCACTCCAATAGAAAGACAGGGCATCAAGTAAGGGATGGAATTGCCATCCCACAGTCAAAACTCTGACCCAGAGTTGTTCTTGTCTGAAAAAACTGCAGGAACAGAAATGGAGAAGAGCCTGAGGAAAAGAAGGTTCAGTGACAGGCCCAAAGTGGGATCCAGCTCAAGGGGAGGTCACAAGGCCTGACACTATTAATGAGGCTGTGGAGAGCTCACAAAGAGGAACCTATCATGACTGCCCTCGGGAAGACCCAACAAGTAGTTGAAAGAGTCAGATGCAGACTATTTGCACCGAACCAATGAACAGAAGCTACTGGCCCCTGTGGTTGAATTAGGGAAAAGCTGGAAGAAGCTGAGGAGAAGGGCAATCCTGTAAGAGGACCAGTAGTCTCAATAAACCTGAACCCCTGAGATCTCTCAAATACTGGACAACCAACCAGGATGAGTGGTGGGAAGCAACCTCACACCACAACCAAAAACAAACAAACAAAAAATGGAAGCAGCAAACACTGTTCATTGGTAACTCTCAACATCAGTGGTCTCTATCCTCACCCCATGCCCCAAAAGACACTGTCTAAAAGACTGGACACAAAAAACCAAAATTCCTTCCTCTGCTGTATTCAAAAAATAAACCTTAAGATCAAAGATAGACATCACCTCAGGCAAAAACCAAAGATAAAATGTCAGAGCTGTCTGATATCATCAACAAAGACAAACAAAAGCTTATACTCCATCAAAAAGATAATTTAAAACAAATGTATAATTTTCCTGATATATAACAGCTACCAAAGTTGATTCAAGATCAGGTAAGCAGTTTAAACAGACCTATAATCCCTAGTGACATAGAAGCAGTAATTAAAAGGCACCCAACCAAATAAAGCCTGGGGCCTGATGGGTTTTAGCACAGAATTATACCAGTTTTTCAAAGAAGTAATTCTAATACATCTGAAATTATTAGATAAAATAGAAACAGAAGGAACATTATCTAGTTCTTTTTATGGCACTAGTTCCCTGAAACCTAAACCACATAAAGAAAGAATTACGGATCCATTTCGCTTATGAACATTGATCCAAACATTTACAATAAAAATACTTGCAAACTGGGTCCAAGAACACATAATAAAATCAAAGATCATCCACCATGATCAAGTAGATTTCATACCAGAGATTCAGTAATGGTTCAACATACTTAAATTAATAAATGTAATTCATTGTATAAAAAGATGGAAAGACAAAACCCACATGATAATCTCATTTGTTGCGCAACAATAGGCCTTTGACAAAATCCAACATCACATCATAATAAAAGTCTTAGAGAAACTATGGATCCAAGTATATATCTCAAATAATGGAGGCGATATCAACCTAAATAGAGACAAGCTTAATGCATTTCAACTAAAATTAGGAACAAGACAAGGTTGTCCATTCTCTATATACCTATAGTACTATATATATAGTACTGGAAGTCTTAGATAGACTGATAAGACAACTAAAGGAGAACAGTGGGATATAAATAAGAAGGGGAGAAATCAAAGTATCATTTATTGTTGATAATATGATTGCATTCATAAGTGACTACAAGTATTGTACAAAAATATCCTATATCTGACAAACATTTTCAACAAAGCATCAAGACACAAATTTAATACACAAAAGTAAATGGACTTCCTATATACAAGTGACAAATGACTGAGAAAGTAATCAGGGTAGTAACTTTCAACAAATGTCTCAGAAATGTTAAAATATCTTGAAGTAACTGTTAACAAGCAAGTGAAAGACTTGTATGATAAAAACTTTAAGACATGGTAGAAATAAATTGAAGATATCAGGAGACAGAAAGATCTGCTATCCTCAATGAATTAGTTGGATTAACATAGTAAAAATGACCATCGCATCAAAAGCGATTTATAGATTCAATGTAATCTCCATCAAAATCCAACACAATTATTCACAGAACTTGAAAGAACAATTTTCAGCTTCATATGGAAACAAGAAAAATTCAGGCTAGCTAAAGCAATCCTGAATAATAAAAGAACTGTTGGGGTATCAATGATCCCAGACCTCAAATTGTACTACAGAACTATAGTAACAAAAGCAACATGGTATTGGCATAAAAATAGAAATATTGATGAATGCAAATGAAATTAAAAACAGATATAAGTGCAAACACCAATGGATATGAGGTTTTTGAGAAAGAAGCAAGAAATGCTCACTAGGAAAAGGCAGCATCTTCAACAAATGGTTCTCATCAAATCAGATGGCTAAATGTAGAAGAATGCAAACAGGGCCATACTGATAAAACTCAACTCCAAATGGATTAAAGACCTAAATAAAAGGCCAGATACATTGAGTCTGCTAGAAAAGAAAGTGAGCAATAGTACTGAACTCATTGAAACAGGACTTTCTAAACAACCAATAGCACAGGCACTAAGATAAACCATTAATAAATGGGACATCATGCATGCCAAAGGACACCATAATTCAGAAAATGTGACAGACTACTGAATGAAAGAATAATTTTAACCAACTCCATGTCCAATAAGAAGCTAATATCTAAAATATACAAAGAACTAAACAAGCTAGACATCAATAAAATAACTCAATTAAAATTGGGTACAGATCAAAACTAAATTCTCAAAAGAAGAAATACAAATGACTGTAGGAGGACCAGCAGTCGCAAATATCCTGGACCCTTGAGATCTCTCAAACACTGGACCACCAACATCCACCAGCTGATATGAGACCTCTAACACACATACATCAGAGGACTGCCAGATCTGGAATCAGTCAGAGAAGATGCACCTAACCCTTGAGAGACTTGGGGCCCAGGGAGTGTGGGAGGGCTGATGGGGGAGACATCCTTTTTGGAGATGAGTGGGAAGGAGATGTAGGATGAGAAACTGTGGGGAGGGGGATAAAGTCTGAACTGTAAAATAAAGGATTAAAGAATAAAAAAATAAATAAACATTTTTAAAAAGAAATTTTCATAATCCTTAGTCATCAGAAAAATGCAAATCAAAACCATTGATAATTCATCTTATACTAGTCAGATGGCCAATATCAGTGATAAAAATGACATTTCTTGCTAGTAAGTATGTGGAGTAAAAGGAACATTCAACCTTTGCTGACAGGAGTAAAAATTTGTACAGCCAATGTGGAAATTAGTTTGGCAGTTTTTAGGAACCTGAAATTCAATCTCCCTCAAGATCCATCTGTACCACTCTTGGGCATATACACAAAGTATGCTCCATCCTTCTTTGAGGCTAGACAAGGCAGCCCAGTTAGAGGAAAGGGACTCAAAGGTAGTACCACACAAAGGCCAGGGTGCACAATTTGTGTAAAGAGCCTAGGTCTGTCCCAAGCATGCTCTGTAGTTGGGAGTTCAGTCTCCATGAGCTTTTATAAACCCAGGTTCGTTGATTCTGCAGGTTTTCATGTGGTGTCCTTGACGCCTCTGGCTCCTTTAATCCTTCCTCCCGCTATTCCACAGGATTCCCTAAGCTCCACTTAATGTTGGGCTGTGAGTCTCTCCGTCTGTTTCCGTTGCTAGGTGACAGTTATGCTAGGTTCCTGTGTGGAAGGAGAGTAGAGTATTATTGATAGTGTTAGGGATGACGATAGCTCCAGAAGTTCTTTAATGTACATAACTGTTTTAGCTATCTTGGAATTTTTTTTCCATATGAGATGAGAATTATTCTTTCAAGGTCTGTAAAGAATCGTGTTGGAATTTTGGTGGGAATTTCATTAAATTTGTAGATTGCTTTTGGTAAGATGGTCATTTTTACTATATTAATCCTATGGACTCATGAACATGGGGAACTTTCCATATTGTGATATCTTTCTTAATTTCTTCCTTCAATAACTCGAACTTTTTGTCATACAGGTCTTTCATTTGCTTGGTTAGAATGACACCAAGATGTTTATATTATTTGTGGCTATTGTGAAGGTGCTGTTTCTATACATTTTTTCTTCAGCCCATTTATCCTTTGTATAAAGGAGGCTACTGATTTTTTTTTTTTTGAGTTAATTTTGTATCTAGTTACTTTGCTGAAGATGTTTACCTATTTCCACTATGAAATCTTAAACATTTTTATTCATTTATTGTATTTTCCTATATTTCTTTAAAGGTAATTGTTCATTTCCTCTTTAAAGGTCTCTATCATCTTCATACGTTTTGATTTATGGTAATTTTCTTGTGATTCAGCTCTGTTAGGCTCTCCAGGGCTTGCTGTAGTAAGATAGCTGGGCTCTGCTGTTCTCAGATTGTCCTGGTTCATATTGATTGAGTTATTATTACACTGACCTAAAGCCATCTGTGTTTTGAAATTATTATAGGTTCAGATACTGATTCTGAGTTTATTTTCATTGGATGGGTAGGGTTTGGATGTCACACACACACACACACATACACACACACACACACCCTTGGTTTCTGTGTCCTTTTCCTTCTGGCCTGAGTGGCCTGGGATTGTGGTGACCAGTCAATCTTCAGGTTAACTAGGATGTCTCCCATGGGGATTTTGTGGAATGTGTCCTCTGTGGGGTTTGGGGTGCTAACCTTGCCTCTGGGGTCTTGACCCCTAGGAAAGCAGAGTTGTGGGCTAAAAAATGCAGTACAGGGTCAGGGTAAAGTTTATCACTGTTGGGTCGTCCTGGTTGTCTCTATTACTGAAGACAACACCTACAAAATTCATTGAAAATGGAGAAGTCATATTGTTGCCTACCTAGAGTCTTCACCCCTACTGACTAGTGTTCATGTTTTTCAATAGTACTCTGCACACAACCAAAGGAGAAAGGAAAACACTGATCCCACTGCAAACCCTTTATATGAAGTGGTAACTCGCTTGAAGATACCTCAGTACAATAGTGGAGCAAAGCTGGCAAGACTAACCAAGTAACATCTGATTAGATTTAAGGCCATTCATGAGATAGAACCTGTACTTGCTCAGATGACAAAGAACTTAAGACTAGATATGCCAAGTAGCTGGGGGAACCCAAATCCTGATGTTCTGCTAAAGGAAGCCAGCAAAAATAACTCCTAGTGACATTCTGCTCTACTCAGTTCAGTAGCTTAGCTCACTCATCATAGGAGAAGCTTCGTCATACTGTAGATGGGAAGAAATACAGAGACCCACATACAGGAAATATGCAGAGAATGAAAGACCATGGACCACTCAGAGCTAATTAGGAAGTCTCCACCAAAACTTCAGAGCTCTGCCAATCCTGTAGGAGAGGGAGCAGAAATGAACGAAGAGCCAGAGGGAATGAAAGAAAGAAAACCATTTAAATACAGAAGGACTAATTCACATATGAACTCACAGAGAATGAGGCAGAATAAACAGGACTGCACAGGTCTAGGGCAGATGTGGTCACAGCGCTGAGAGGGGAAGTGGACACAAGCCCCCATAACTAACCCAGGCACTATCTTCATTGATAACTGCTTGCCAAGGAAAAATTAGTTTTCTCCCAAAGAGTGTCACTGGGAAAACAAGTCTCTCTTAAGGTCATATCCTGTGCCAGCAGTAGGACAACACAAAAGTTATCTTAATGGCATTTTAGGAAGTTGATTGTCTCAAAATGATTTGCAAAGGCTGTTTTGTTTTGTTGTGGGTACGTATTACAGTTTCCTGTTCGTTTTTATGAGGTTTCTGTGTGAGTGAATATGTGTATCTCTATGTCTATATGTGTTCTTTAAGCTTTTTCTCTCCATCTTCTACTATTCCTTTTTTCTTCTATTCCTATAATTGCTTGTTGCTTATTTTATCTTGGTTTACCAGCTTGTATTCTGATGAGACAGAAAGGTGTGAATTTGGGTAAGTGATGAAGGTAGAGGATCTGAGGGGATTTGGGGGAGAGGAGAGCATAATCAGAATATAAATCTTATAATCTTTGTAAATATGTATATTTAAATGAATAAATATATATTCATTATTTGTTATTTACTCAATATTTATTATTAAATTATATATAAATCAAATGTGCAATATATATTTATTATTCAATATATATTAATATATATTCAATTTTATTCAATTATATTTTTTATTCAATATATATTAATATATATCAATAAATATATATTGAATAAAACAGAATGAACTGAAACATTTGTTTTATGTTTTGTCCTGCACTAGTGACCCTGCCAAGATATATTATTTTTTTTTTTTTTTCCCAAGACAGGGTTTCTCTGTGTAGCCCGGGCTGTCCTGGAACTCACTCTGTAGACCAGGCTGGCCTCAAACTCAGAAATCTCCCTGCCTCTGACTCCCAAGTGCTGGGATTAAAGGCATGCGCCACCACTGTCCGGCTTTTTTTTTTTTTTTTTTTTTGATATATTATTTTCAACCTTGGATTTATATAGTTAAACAAGTTAAAATCCTTTGTGGAGTTATAGTATATGCTATAATTAAATTGTTTTTAGATGAGCCACAAATGATTATTTTAATTTTTATAAGTTATTGCTCTTCACCATTTCCTTCTTTTTCATCATTTCTTTCTTGTAGTGTCTAAGTAGAATGAAGAATTATTCTATAATATTCTTCCCAAGTCATAATTCTGTTTTCTGCTATGGTTCAAGTGTGTAAATTACCCAAAGAGAAAATAGGGCTTCAAAGTATTTATATAAACAAGGATAAATAAGTAAAAAGACAAAGAATGCAACAAAAAAGGCTTTGCATTCTAAAACTATCAGGTTTACCATGAAACTTGTTAGCAACCACAATCCTGATCAGATATTGTCATGATAACCTTTCTGTCACTGTTGTAATTTAGAAAAGACTGATTATTACCCAGGATGAAAGCCTTGGTAAAACCCCAAAACTAATATATATGGAAACATTTGCTTGAGACTGTTAACACAGACAACAAACTTAGATCATTTTTTAAAATCTCTGCCTTTCATACAAATACTATATATGAAGATACATTTTGAATATTGTTATAAATGAATTATCAGGCAACCCCTAAAGTATTTGTTTTAGAAGAATAACAGCAAGATTATGTTTATACTTGTATCTGAAAGGTTCTGGTTATGAAAGAGCCATGGAAATATTTAAATGCAAATAAAGAATAAAAGAAGCAAGGAAAACTAATAGAAAGGTTTTTTGAATGTTAAGGCAGTAATCATTGGGATTAAAACTGTTTATTGATACTCCCAAAACAGTTTAATTGTTTGATTATAAACAAAAAGTGTGGTTGAGCACTTATACATTAATTAACTAAATTCCTATATCCCGAAGTATACTAGTAAAGAAAGAAAACTGAAGGCTAGCGCAAAATTAACATACACAGAAACCTCCTTGCATTCTTGAACATCCTGATGATATAAGTAGGCAAACGCTGCTGCACTCAACCAATCAGGTTCAGCCTCTTGTAAGTGGGAGGCTTTCTATTCATTCATACTGCATTCTAGACACATAGGTCTGTTTCTCTCGCTTCTCCCTCCTCCTGGAATGACCTTCCCCATCCTTGTCAAAAATTTCTTCCAATTTCAGTACTGAAACTATGTATTACCTGCCTAGCAGCCAGATTACAAGAAAACTGACCAGTCCTATTTTTGTGACTGATGTGTACAGGAAAGTAACATTGCATCATGTTGGTATGTGTTCCTGTCTCTTTCCTCTCCTACTCCACTGGGAGCTTCTGAACTTTATTGAACTCAACTGAACTCATATGAAGTGTAATTAAATGAAACCTAGTCTTCCTGAGTGTAATCTTGGTAAACAGTAAGAAAACATTTAAGGTGAATGAATGAATGCATTAATGATTGAATAAATATGCTATTTTGTATTACTTTCCTCTTCAAATCATTTTAATTTATGATATATCATCTCAAAAACTAGTATCCCAGGAAACTAAATAGAAATGAAAGCTAAGCTAACTGTATGTTTGTCTCAGTCAGCTCAGCATAATTATAGTGGATTCATGCAAAATAGAAGTAGAATAAGATCAGAGTTATAGATCTATAAAGGACATTATCCCAGTTACAGCTCAGGTCAACCACAGACGAAGGAATAAAAGAGTTAGACAGATCCAAGAATAGAGACACTGAAACAACAGTTGCAGAAGCAATGGGAGTGGGTGTGGGTGCATGTTTGTGTGTATGTGTGCATGTGTATTCATTTGAATACATGTGTGTGAAAGTATGTAAATATGTGTATGGATCTGAATGGATGGATGGATGTGTGTGCATCTCCATGTATGTGTGTGTCTGTGTGTGTATGTATATGTGCACATGTGTGTGTATGTATATGTGCGTATGTGTTTGTGCATAAAGCTTAAGCCAAAACCCCAAAACATATTAAATCACCTATAGAAATCAAATAAATACCCACTATTTTTCAATAGTATTTATGGTACACTATTAAATCATGTGCGAATTTTACACAGATTGTTTTTGTTTTGTCCCCTTTGGAAACTGCAGTAAAAAATGGAATCTAGCAAACTGATTAAAATGTCCTAATGTTGTTTTAACTGCCACATCGATGTGTATCTCAAAGCCACAGTAGCTTCTTCAAAGTTCATAGAGAGGTACAAGACAGGTCATTCACTGATAGTAGAACCTATTAAAAAGATGTCTAGTGAAAACCTTCATTTCTGTGTTTTGATAAGTGATTGTAAATACAAATTTCTAAATGACCTACTTATGAGGTTGTTTGTTTTAGAGAATAACTGAGTGAAAGTTTGTCTGCCTCAGCTACAAACCTAGGTAATTGCTTAGAATACTTTTTCTAACAAACATCTTTCCAATAGATCTCATTTCTATTCAGATGATACAAAGAAAATGCATTTCTTGAATATGTGCAAATAGGCATAATAATCTAGAAAATTCTAATTACAGTACTTTGTGAATGACACAAATTATCTTTCCTATAGAAATGGAATATTAAAGGATGATTTATTACTCTAAGAGGAATAGCTTATCTATTATTGGCTATAAAATTTCTCCAGACCATTAAGTAACTTATGGAGTGGTTTATGATTTTCATTGATCTCTAGTTTAGGTCTATATTTTTAATGGTATATAGTTAAAGTGGGTTTTTTAATGCCTAAGCAAAATTAAACAAACACATAAATAATGATTTAAGACAATTTCACTGCAAATTATCCATATAAATAAATTTGAACTACAGTTCATGAAATTTACAAGTTTGTTATTCTTTCTTCCATGGTCTTTCCAAAAAGTGCTATGCCATTAGAGAAAACGGAATCCCAATTTACTCTTTCTGACTCCTTGCTTCTTTCATAATCCCAATTCTACAGTACAAAGCACATGAACTTATATAATGTTTACGATTTCAGTGAAGGAAGAAGGAACATGTATATGTAACACAACATACTACTTCAAGCCAAGGTGGAGGAAGACATTGCAGAGAAAAGAAATTTAAAGTATTAGTAGATAGGGTGAATGTTTTCTCTTTGCGTTGCATTATATAGAAGGAATACTTTGTGTTGCATTAATATAGAAGGAATACTTTGTGTTGCATTATATAGAAGGAATACTTTTCCTTCCCTGTTCATGTTTCTAACAGAAGATAAAAATTAGCACCAGCAAGATTGATAGACTTCAAATAAAAATCTTTAGTGGCTAAGAAATGAACTCTAAACACTGTGAGTTCTTAGAACATAGTCAGGTTAACACCATGATCCTTCTCGCTAGACTGGACTACAGTGTGCCTGTCAGAGTTTACAGCCATTTTGTGACTTTTTTCAGAGACCAACAAGTAACCTTGTATTCACTGTAAATAGGACACCACAAAAAGGCTGAGGAAAATAGCTGACCTTTGCCTATCTTAAAGAACTAATTATTTTATCGATGATACGTTGAGAAGGAGGTGTGAGGAGATCCTTTATGATTATTGGTGATCAAAGGTAGCTTCTTCATGAAAAAACAACTACAACAGCAACAACGACCAAAAAAACACCCTAAATAAATGACATTTCATAACAGCTGCATCCCTAGATCTCCCCGCACAACTTCTTGACAGTTGTAAAGGGTCTTTGGAAATCTTGTAACTTTCAGGCCTCTGTGAGAGTTTCATTAGCCTCCTGAGACTAACAAGGGAGTCACTATCATTCCTCTAAGAGAATATTTCAATTCAGAGGAGGAAATACACACAACAAAAGTCTTGTGCACCAAGAGGACATCTGGATTCTCCTAAGATATGCCCCTAGAAAGTTTCTAAGCTATCACATTATCAACATTATGCATTTAAGAAACAAATTTATGGCAATACATGTCATGTATGCATGTGATACTCTCCAAATACAATGTGCTATGTTAGCCGGGCGGTGGTGGCGCACGCCTTTAATCCTAGCACTTGGGAGGCAGAGGCAGGCAGATTTCTGAGTTTGAGGCCAGCCTGGTCTACAGAGTGAGTTCCAGGACAGCCCGAGCTACACAGGGAAACCCTGACTCGAAAAACCAAAAAGAAAAAAAAACTGTGCTATGTTATTTAATACCAACCAACCAACCATCAACTCACCAGGAAGGTACAACTTTCATCTATACTGGTTTTTTAGAGTTATTAAAGTAAGAATATTCCATTTTTTCTTATAATATATCTTTTCATATTTCACCTACTTCAATTCATCCCAGAATTCTACCCTCCTTTCCTACTCACCGAAGTCCATATTCTTTCTTTTTTGGGAAATAAAACCAAAGCAACCAACAAAACAAACAAACAAAAAAGCATGCACGACATACACACACAAATAAAGTCTGATTTGTATTGATTAAGCACTACTGAATATGAGGCATGCCCTGGATTGAGACTGATAATTCCATTGAAGAAAACTGATTTTTCTCCTCAAGAAGCTATTAGCTATTAGCTAGTGTGTGACTTTGTACCACTTCCATTCTAGGATAGCATCTGGCTTAAACCTGGGCATGCTGTCACAGTGTCTGTGGTTCCAGATATGTATCACCTTTATTGTGTCTGCAAAAGCTGTTTCCTTGAGTTTGTCCAACACTCCTGACTCTTACTTTTATTTCGTCTTTATCATAGAGCCAAGCATCAAGAGAAAGGGTGTGATAATGATAATCCCATTTGAAGCAGAGTGCTCCAAACTGTCCAATTTCTGCACATTTCTCAGTTGTAGATCTGTACATTGGTTATCATCTACTACAAGAAATTTCTTTGATGAAGGGTAACAGCATACTAACCTAAGGGTATAACAATATATCACTAGGAGTTGTTTTGTTGAAATTTTTATTTCTCAGAATAATAATACTAGATTTTCCCCTAAGTCCTGTGACCTATGAAGTTTCAGGCTCTTGGTCATTTTAGAAGTATAAGGTTCCACCTGATGGGGCAGAGCTTAAATGCACTAATAAAAAAGGAGACTAGTTATTCCCAATATCATCTGTGCCACTGTTGAGAAGGTTTATTATAAACTGGCTGAGCTTAGAATATGAGCAGTGAGAAAAGTCAGATTTTGACCTAGACAATGCAAGTTTCTATTTCTAATGATACTATTTAATTTTTGAGAATTTTATGCATAAACATAATGTGTTTTGGTCAAATCCATGTCTCTTTTCCCCCTATCCTCCAACACCGATTTCCTCTCCTAAGTTTATGTACTTATTTTTAAACTCGCTGACTTCACTTACTGATGCCTGAAGACACATGGGTATAAGAAACTCGACCTGAGATTTGGAAGACATTCTATGCTATAGTAATCATCCAACTTCATTACTTAAAATGTTATTCTTGTGTGACATCTTTTGCTCCTTTAATTTGAGGGGGAGATTTTCTTTGATTGAAATCATCTAAATAAAACCTAGTGAGGAAAGCAGAGAAACTTCACTGTTGAGATAACGATGAACTCCAGAGGAAAAACTAAAGTAAATTGTCATAGTATTCAATTTCTGTTTCCACCCATGAGTCAGTAAATTTCAGAGAGCTCATACAGACTTTAAACTGCTCCAACTTTCACCATGCACCATCCTGTTCCAGTTATTTTCTGATGATAAGCATGAAGACATTGAGAACACACCAGATAGCTGAAAAAATGGAGCCTGCTTTCTCTTCCCCTCTTATGTCTTACTTTCTGCATGCTATTACCAAAAGAATCTTTCCTTGATAATGTCAAAGGGACTCTGACATAATAATCAGAAAAAAAAATGGAAGTATCTAGTTGATATTAAGTTGGCACTTGATGACCGTACTTCTACTTGAACAAAAGTCATGAGATGTCACATGTGGCCATGTCCCACTACCTTCAAAGTATACATGTTAAAAGAGTCTCAGGCCACATGTCATACTGTTCACCTCTTATGTGTACGTTCATTCAGAGTGCTTCTCTTATTTCTTGGCTATATTTCCTTTCTTCTATATGTCTTGTTTGCTCTTTGTTTCTTCTTACTCAGTTTTACTTTATTCTATCCTGAGATACAATATTATAGAAATGAGAAGTTATTAAAATACATAAATGAATTATGCGGTCTTTGCAGTTGCATTAGATGATCTTTGAGTGTGGGAACATATTTTTGAGAAAAGAAAGAGGGAGAACTAGGCTCAGTGAGGTGAGGAATGGGGATAAGAAGAGACAGTTTGAGCAGTTTCGCAAAGTGAAAATGTAAAATGCCCCATAAGGAGAGGCACGGGGAGGGAGGGGGAGCTAGTCAAGCGAAAAGACAGGAGCCCAGCAACATCGTTCAGTTGACAAGTCCAATAGTAAAGTAGAAGAGATTTTATAGAATAAGTCTGTTTGCAGATACAACATGGAATTCCTACCATCATCCTAAAATTCTAGGAAAGCACATTACATATGTGAATGGTTCTTTGGATGAGATTTTTAAAAACACAGAAAAAAATGACCTCATGTATTGGTCTACTACAGTGTGATGAACCTAAAACAGACCAGAGGTAAAAATAAGAGCTCTTTTAAAGGGAGAAGCAAGAAAGAAGCAAGCCTAAGAAACCTGAGTAAATGTAGTGACAATTTGCATAGTATATACAGAGCTTTTGATTACATGATCTTATTCACCTAACCGTCCCTTTGAAGGTGAAAGCAGAAGTTTGGTTAGTAGCAACTAGGGAAAGTTGGAGAAAGGGTTATTTTTAAAAGTTGATCAATGGGCACCAATTTAGGAGTCAGTAGAAGCAAGACATTTGAGGGCATATAAAATAGTACAACACAGAAAAAGACTAGAAGAAGAACGATATTTTTAAAGTTTTCTCCCTAGGAAATGTCTGAGGAAAATAGACATGTTTAGCCTCATTTGAACATTGCACATACATGTAATAAAATATCATTGTATATATTTTCATTTGAGTCTAAACCAACTCAATGAATTCAGCTTGTGTCTGCAGAAGTGGGGGAAGCTTTAGAGGAAATGCTTTTTAAGCACAGATGATGTAAATCTAAAGAGGCTTGGTCAGATGATGTGAAGTTTCTGTGTTTCCTGTAAAGTAGCTGTTGCCAGAGGGGAAGAGTTGACTATAAAGAAACTATTTGCCTTCCTTCTCTATCAACATACTTCTAAGAAGAAATTCAACTGGAATCAGAATGGCTTTATGAAAATTATCATTTGAAACATGATCTTTCACAGGCTCCATAAACGTTTGGCCTTTCATTAAATTGGAAATATCAGCTCTGAGTGTTGGCATGTAGGTGTCTGATTCCCATAGCTAGTCAGTGCCTCCGGTCTGAGGGTCTGCTACTTGTTGGGAATTTGATGCTAATACATCACAGATAATAAAGCAGATACTCTACATTGCCATAGGAAACTGATATAGCTCTCCACAAAATATGAAGCTTTCTTAAGTTGTGCATCTATTTTGCTGTGACTGCCATTGCTACTTTACTTTATTGGGATTCTTAAGAGCTAGGTCAATATTAGAAAGTTGGACATCAGCCCAATCATTAGATTGTGTTGACAGCTTCCCTATGCCAGAACTTGAATCTCAGGTCCTCACACTTAGCAGACAGGGGAGACTTCTGTTTCCAATAAGCTCTTGACAAAAGGGATCTATGAAGTCTGCCTGTTAAAAGAAATATGTGCACTGTGAGGAAAAAGAGTACAGCTATGTGACAAAACGCAGACCTTCTGAATGTGCTGTGCATGTGAGATTTCACGAATCTTCCTGCCAAATGCATTGGTATGATTAAAAGCCACACATCGTAGCAAACGTGATGAGCAGTTAATGTTCATTTTGAGATAGTGTTTCTGTTTCCAAGTTAAAGACTTTCTTTAAGACCTGAAGTTTGTGCCAGTAGTGTGGTTATTTATCCCAGTAAAAAAAAGCCACACTTCAATCTCCATGTTGTGTCTAGACCAAGAAGCTCACAGCTGATACCTTAGTGAACCCAAGTTAGAGGCATCCTACAGCTGTTGTATTGGTCTCTTTACTAATGATAAATTCTATACTAAAAAAGTCCTGGGAAAATGTTTACTTACTGTTTTCATGTGAAAATAATACCTTAGTCATTATCTATTATTGCTTAGTTTAAAATTTTATCTTTTAGACTTTTGTATTTACAGAAATATTTAATATCTCAAAATATTTAAATGGTAATGGTAAAAGAAACAGTATCAAAGATGTATTATATATTATTGAACACTATCAAAACTCATTTATCTAGCAAGTCCTACTTAAGATTTAGAAGAAAATATGAGCTGCATTTTGAATGGCAGTAATCAAAATTATTCAGTCATATTTGTCCTTACTGGATAATGAAGCATCTCATTACCCCTTTATGACATGATTTTAAAAAGCTGGGACTATATCCACGTGACCCAGTTATACTATTATTGGTCATGTACCCACAAGACTATATCTAAACATAGAGACACCTGTGTTAAACTGAAGCAGTGTAAATGTTCACCAACCAATGAGAGCACAAGAAAATTATACTTATATTTTTGTATCTGTATACATGTTTATACAATGGATCTATTCCTTGAAGTAGACAACTCAGATATCACAGGCCAATGGAGGCTGGACATCTTGACCTTGACTGACACATCTGCATTTCTTCCTTTCCTATTCAAAACAAAGATATTCATTATGCTTTTTTCATCCAAATGAGTTGCCCTGAGTTCCATATTTTCTTCAGTTTCATTTGAAAACATTACCGAAGCACATCCTAAAACAGCGTTGTACACAAATCAAGAGGTTTCCTCTTCTTTTCTCCATGTGCATATTATTGATTCATTAGAGCCAAACTCCCTGCTTACATAATTAGGTAGAACTCATGCCTGAGTGGAAGTTTCCTAAACCACATTTGCTCTACGGAGCATAACCACATTACGCTTAGGAACGCCAGACATTTGATTCAGCATCCGATTTCAAAGATCAGATTCCAATACTGAACAATCAATAAGAAGCACAAAGATGTGGGAATGTGGCATTAAAGGTGGTTCTTTACAATGTCAGAACTTAGACAAAGGAGCAGAGCAAATTTTTTTGCATGTTCTGCACATTTTTTTTTTTTTTTTTACAAATGGGTACAAAAGTACTAGCAAGCAAGAACAGCCACAAACAATACAGCTGTGAAGAAAATCGCTCTCCCTCTCTGCACATGAATAGATGAGTGCATGTTCAGCCTCTGTCAAAGGGAGCCTCGCTTCTAGAGCTGGTCTAGGACACTGGGAGACAAGACAGTCTCCTCTAGAAATTGCTCTTGTGCCATCCGGAAAGCAAAGAGCAGTAGCACCAGCTACCGCTGCAGCCAAATCAAGTGTGTACTATACGGTTCACCCATCAGGGAACGGGCCTGTGGGGAAACTGTAGATGACTCTCTAACTCATGGAGTCTGTCTCCCAACCTGTTTCTAAGTGCAACAAGGGAGCAGAGTTTCTCTGCCGATTCCTTACCATAAGGCTTTTTACAGACCCACCCTCTCCTGTTTCTACAGACACTATGACCCCCTGTGTCTCTCTAGGATAACACGAGCATATTGAGGGGGTCATCAGAGTGACTTCAGGCAATTTAGAGACTGTAGCTTGCGCATTCCCAGAGTGTCGCTGTTCCAACTCTTGTTAGCATACAAGCACCTACGAAACTTTAAAAATGTGTATTTTTTCAGCACTCTAAATTTCAGGGTCTCCCTGTAAACCACTAATGCTGTCAATTACTTGCTAAATGTGTCACCAGCCTCCTCAGTGTCAAAGCTACTCATCATGACCTGCTTCTCCTATACTCTCTGCTCAATTATCCCTTGCCACTCCCACTCAAGAGATCAGCTCTGACTGAATGCAAGAGGCTTCATCTCTCTTTGAAACATTTTAACCTTAGCTCCTAATGAGTTATAAAAAAGAACACACACCAAAAAGGGCAAATAAATCCATGTTGCATGATAGAATAAATATGTTTTTCTAAACTTAAAAATGCCTGACCCCTATCCTGCTGTCTTTTCTGACCACTTTCTCTGCTTCTGATTCCCTGAATCAATGTATCTCCATCACTCCTTTCTTCCTTTCACTCTTTTCCAGTGATACCCTGTCATTGCTCAGCTGTGCAGGTTGAGTTCTTAATCCGCCATTTAGCTTTGATCACCTAAGCTTCCTTCACCTTTGTTTTTTTAAATGCATTCCTAACTCATTCTACCTTGGGGATACACAGAAGTATAGACATAAAGGGTTCAGTCTCTGGAGCCAGACTTATCAAATCAGATTACTGTCTTTGTTATTTATTTTATAATTTGAAGAGATTAATCTATTATCTGGGTTTTCATCTTCTCATCTGTAAAAATGGGGATAAAACAGCATCTTTCATAAACTTGTCTTTATGTGACTCATCATTTCAAAAATTAAGTAGAAAAATGATTATATTCAGTGGCCACATCTAAATTTATTAAATAAATTAAATGCTAAATATAAGTATCTTTCACTATTCAGAACTCTCATGAGGGGACAGTGTCTGGGCAATACTGAATTAAATGGAAACACTTTGAAACAGGTTTGGGACAGAGCAGGAGAGGGACTTGAAAGTAAAAACATTTTAAAACAATTTTACTTTTTATTGAAAATATTTTTTTCTTATAATACATTCTAATCATGTATTCCCTCCCTCAATTCCTCCCATATCCTTTCCACTCCAATATCACACCAAATCTGCCTCTCTCTCTCTCTCTCTCTCTCTCTCTCTCTCTCTCTCTCACACACACACACACACACACACACACACCACACACACACACATTAGAAGGCAAAGAGGCAACCAAAACAAACACACAAACCAGAATAGGACAAAACAAATAAAGGAGCTATTGTAAAAGCACAAGAAACACATGAGATGCAAACACACCACACACACACACACACACACACACACACAGATGCATGCAGAGAATATCCTAGGAAAACATAAAATCTGAAAGCATAATTTATGGGCAAAGGAGTTTTAAGACAAAATAAATAATGAGACAAGTGCCATGAGACAAAAACTATGAAATATTTATATATGTAAATGCATATGTGTATATAAAAGTTATCTATGTATGTATATTCAAGGCCTCCCTGGGCTTTACTGTTATTTTCCATTAAGATATTTAAGAGTGAAGAGCAGGCAGATCAGCCTGCTCAGTAAGGAGGAAGACAACAGCACACTTTGCACAATACAGTCATTGTAGAGAACAATAATGTAAAAGCCGTATATGACAAAACACTCAAAACATTTATCTAGAAGGTTTTTACCAAAAATGACAACTGTTTGTGAAAACAGAGATGCTTAACCTGATTTAAACATTGTACAATACATACACATATCAAAACATCACTTGACACCCTATTAATATTTATGTATCTGTTACAAAGGAAATTTAAAATTACAATAAGAGCAAGGCATAGCTGATCCCATTACAAGATGTGGGACAGATCCAGAAAACATTTAAAGAGGAGAGAACAGGAAGGAGATGGGAAGGAAGAGATTCAGACACTTTAGACAAGGTTTTTAGAATCGGGCTAGAGAAGGATGAGGGAATCTGGGTTGTGTGATACCCAGGATACAAGCTTGTCAACAAACATGTTTAGTGAATGAGAGGCAGGAGCAGTCTAGAGAAGGAAAAAACAGTGGTTGGTTTAGCATGTTACATATTATTGTGTTTTTACAGTATCTCCAGATAAAGAATGTATGGGAAACACATTCAGCATAGACGTAGTTTCTAAAAATTAAAAGATGGCAAAAGAACACATTTTAAAAAGAATTTTGTCTTGACAATAAATCCTTGACTTCTCTCATCTCCCACAAAATGTTCCCTGATAGCCCATAAAGTCGGAACCTCTTGCTGCCAGACTCAAAGTGTCAATATAAACTGTTGTGGTTGCTGCTGTTGGTTTTACTTTTGTTTATGTGAATGTTTTGCGTTAAAAGAACAATCTGATAAAAAGCTTTACAAATACATATGTGTGTACGTATATACTGTGGTCTTTCTTTTGTTAGAGTCTTGCATTCACATCGAGCAGTCAAGAGAAATCACCGTCTCCTTCAGCCATTCTTTTTAGCAAGTCTATAATGAGATTGTTCTATCAGCCAGACACCATGTTATATAGTAGCAATCACAAGATGTTTAGACAGTTCCTGACCTCCTACTCTGCAGTCCCTACACAGGAAAAATAAATGATTAAAACAGAAAGCAGCAGTCTTACTGAGAGGACTAAAGATACATCATACTACTGAGGGCAGAATTGCTCACCTAATCAATACCTTCATCCATAGAAGGTCCTGTCATTCTCACTGTAACTGCTTCTATCTTCACAGATTGGGGTGTCTTCGCCGTGCTGGATTTATTCTCATGGCTCAAGTGCTCCAGAATCACAATGCTTCACTTTCATGGGTTGACTTTACACAGCATCAACATAGCCAAGCCCAAAGTGCTTTCCACAAATCTTCTCATTCGAGGTATGGTTCCATTAGGGTTTGCCATAAGACAAACTGAATCAAGGCTTTCAGGGTGAAAAGGAGGCAGCAACCACTATCAAATGAAGTTCACTGGAGAGCATCAGAGGTCACCACAACCCTTCCACTTGCTGCTTACCTGCTGACTTTCCCTGCAGGGAGATCAGCAAGCTGGCCCTGTAGCTCCTCTTAGTCTCGAATCTTATTTGTGTCCTGTGATCTCAGTAAACACAGAGTTAAGAGTAGTCCTTCCCTGATGTATACACTGCCTCTGGTATTCTAGAAAGCAGTTTATGCAAAACAAGCGTTCTCCTACATCTGACCAAGGACCTAGTTAGGATTCATAGACATGTCCCTTGTCTACCCATGACAAGGCCAGAGACAAAAGCTTAGTATTCACATTCCTCATTTTATGGTGAATAGATGAATGGGGAATAGGAACAAAATGCTTGTTAACAAAATGTTACAATTCTCTTTCCCAAAGTCCATGACTGATACAAGAAGCATCCCACTCCATTCTAATGGCTCCTTCGGGTCTATTCTCAGGTCTATTCCATACCCTATTTCATTTGACTCCTCCAATATCCCCTTTTTTCTAGTCTGTATTCTTCTCTTATAAATGAAACTCTTGAAATACATGGAACCTCAAGGGTACAGATTCTTTCTGATCCAAACCACGCTCCTGACTCCCTTTCCACTAATCATTTTGTCAATGTGAATGCAAAGCTGTACAGGCAAGGTAGACATTATCCAATTCTACTACACTGGAGGAGGGAGACAAGCTTTATTCAACCCAATCAAAAGTGCAAGGGTAGCTTGGGAATGTACTAGTGACTATGTGTCCGTCACTGAGATACTCCTGAGTATACCCATGTTTCTTTGTGATTAGTAACTGTCCTTTTGCTCACTAATTCCTGGAAACTATGCTCCCATACTCCCAATACAAGAGAAAGGGGACTTTCTCCCTGGTGTTTACATTTCAGAAGAGATGATTCTAAGGTCCTTGAGATATCCTAGATGCTATAACTTCTGTAAGCTACAAAGTTGTCATATGTTTTAAAGGAGCAGTAAAGAATGTATTCATCTAAATAGTCTAATGTAAATGCTCTAAGAAATGAGAGTCAAGTCACAGTTAAAAAAAAAAAAAGAAAGAAAAACTTGTCTGAAGTAGAGGAAGAAAAGCAAAAGATGAGGATTCTCCATCACTGTAAAGCCAACTCCAATCATCCTCTCTAAATCGAGGTGGTTTTCACCCTCTCTCATCTCCTGTTGAATCTTCTCTGCACTGTTGAGTCATGTGCCAGTCCTGCCAATAGCTCTGGGTCAAACACTGTGGGTTTTCCTAGAAGGAAATATTGTAAGCCTGGAAGCCATGACAGAAGAGAGTGGCTGTAGCTTTTACTTGTGTGTCTTTCTTCCTTTCTGCTGACCAGAATTTATTCCCCTGCACAACATCTCAGGCCACTATCAGGAATAAAGGTGAGAAAGAGTGTCCACCAGCTCCTGTCACTGTGAAGGATTAATGACAACACAACCCTCAGCATTACAGAGTTGCCCTGGGCCTGTGACTGGCACCTACTATGACACATTAACTGACAAAACTTTTAGTATATTAAGTAATACATTTTTAATATCTTCAATCAATCTGATATAGGCCAATGGCTTTTTATTGTATAAATGTTAGAACACAGAGAATAAACTTGCTATAGACAAATCACACAAAAGATTTTCACCTATTTCTACAATTCTTGCCCATAATAATTTTTTTTTTTTTTTACCAACTTAACAACTGACCCATAGAAATAGTAAAGGGGTGGGGTTAGGGTAAAAGATTTTTTCCTCTTTAGTAAGAAATTTCTCTTCTCGTCCTGGAAATAAGTTCTCCAATTAAGTCATTAGCCCTAAGACATTCTGACGATCCTTAAATGCCAAATGATAATTGAACATTGCCTCTGTTCCCCACAAGTATCTGTAAAGTGTTATTGTGTGTCTGTGTCAAGGATGATTCCTGTCCATTGAGTATCTGCTAAAATTCATCACAAAACAAGTTTATTCCTACCTGTAGATTTCAAATTCAATCAAACCTGAAGTGCCAGGACTGGTCCAAGTCTCTGTTTACTGCTCTGTATCCTCATCCCCTGCTGTAGAATATGACTATAGCTACACCTCATTTCCCGACTTTAGAGTTTTCCCTTTAAGCCAGTATTAGAAACTAGGAATGTAAAAGTCAAGCTAAGTGAAAAATGTACCAGATCCCTGACTCAGAAAACATCAAAGTCTCCTCTTTGATACAGAAATATAGTTTGAATCCCTAAGCATGGACATCAAAGTCTTTCCTTCTTCATGCTAATCTCTCACAAGATCCTAGCCTTTGTTATATTTGTGGTCCAAAAAGTCACAAAAGGAAGACAATTATAAATGTACACGGGTAGTAATATCTAGATGGTACATGATTAATAATTTTCTTGCCTTACCAAGAAATGAAATGCAAACAGCTAAAAGTAAAGAGAGAATAGATTGATAGAATAATAATTAAAAGACATAATGATCAGTAAAACATTTCTGCTCAACCACACAAGTGGGGATCTCAATAGCTGGTCATATATTTCTTTGCTTTACTATGAGCATACTTATTTTTTCTGTCTCACCATTTGCTGATTCTTACACATGTAATTATATAACTTAAACATATAACTGAACTATTAATATTCAATCTTTGAAAGATTTGGTACAATAAGACTAAATCTAAAAAAAAAGAATGAAGGTTTTATAGCAACATCTATCATAGCATGCAGAAATTGTGTATATGCCCAGTACAACTTTCTACTATGCATAGTTTTCCATTACATTGAAGCACATTGTTATTAATGCTTAAAAATTATCAATGCTTAAAAATTAAACATCGTGGAAAGCGTCTTACAGATGAATAGAAACTAAATATTAACTGGATTTTGTTAAAAATAAATTAATTATAGCTCTGTCTCCTTTCCCCAGCCCTGGCTCCTGGAGTGACTATGACTCTGAGACTAATTATTTATTAATAAATACCTAGGCCATAAATTTTGGTTCACTCCCTGACTAGCTTCGTAACATATTTAACCCATTTAAATCATTCTGTATCTATGACTTGTATAATTACCTCTCTTTACTACCCAGCCTCTCTCCAGGTTTTCAGCTACTTGCTGGATTATGGCCCTTGTCATCTGTCTTACATCTGCTTTGTCTTCTGACTCTCCCTGTCTCTCTTTATTGTTTACTACTTCCTGGAATACCCTCTCTTCCTGACAGTGTCTCATGTTCTATTTCCTGCCTCAGCTCATTGGCTGTCAGCTTTTTTATTGACAGGTGGTGCTTATAAGAATTCTACAGGGCTTGTTGGCTATTGTAACTTCGTTTTTCTTTACATTCAGTACTGTGTCCTTTACAGAAAGACATGTTGAAGTTGGTACAACAGATCAGAACTGAGGTCCATCTGATCATCTCGTCATCCTCTTGTCTTTGACCATCTGTGATATTATTTGTCTAGTAAAACACAAGGTAGACTTCCCCTAAAACTTTCTTACCTAATGAAGAAATTCCACCCCCAAATGCAATGGTGTTAAATCACATCTCTACAAATCTTATCAAAGAGCTAAGGAATGCTAATCATTGGAGATGACACAGAGTTATCACAGATTCAAGAATATTTTTTATCTATTTCCCTAAAGAAGCTATGGAAATTAACTAGGAGACAATCTGCATTAGGTATACTGCCTTCAGAGTGCAGTTCTACCCTTAGTTGTTCCAGAGCCCAGTCACAAACTGTTGCTGGTGCAGTAGTATGGTATTCCACACTTTGAAAGGCCTGTGCACCCTCTCTCCTGGAAAGAAGTGTAATATGGTTTTTGACACACTGGATGATGGGCATTGGTTCTACTGAGTCTCTTTTGCTTATGTACATTAATGAATTTTATGTCTTTTTTTCTATTAACATATTACCACTTTATTAAATAGACTCAAACCATCAAAGTGAGAATGGAAAAACTCTTCCCAGTCCCTCACAAGCAGATGTTTTCGTCTTATAGCAGATGTGTAATTATTTATTTACTTATTTATTTACTTATTTATTTAAGCAAATCAGTAATTCTCTCACTAAAGGTAAGTGTAACAATTACCATTGAATTCCTAAAGAACCTGAGTACTCAAGCAAACAATATCATTTTCTTATCTTTATGCCTATTCACAATCTTTGTGCAATAAGCCTTTATTAAGTTGTTTTCATCTTCACATATATTTGATGATTTCTATCTTCCTGAGCTAATTTTAAATGATAAATGCTATAAAAGGGAGTTCTGTGATTCAGCATGGCTGTGTCTTTCCCAAACACAAAACAATTTTTTGAGCAGTGGGGATAAAGATTTAAGGGTAGGGAGAAATCAGTTTTGCTAAAGGGTTCAGACTGCCAGAACAAAGCACCAAAATGTAAGTGGCTTAGAACCAAAGATGCTCAATCTTTGTTGCAGAGACTGATCCTGAGCTGTAGGTGCTGGCAAATCTACCTAGACAATCCTGGTAAGAAGACTTCTTACTTCTAGCATATAGTTTGCCAATGGTCTCTGGTAATCATTGGCATATGGACCCATCAAGACAGTTGCATAACAGTTTCCTCTATGTGCCATTCACAAAGTCAGACCCTTGTACGTGTATTTGTATGATTTCTTTGATATATAATGGATTATACATAAAATGGAATATAATGGACTAGAGCCACCCTAATGACCTTTGCAAAGTTCTTACTTCAAAATAAGGTCATACTTTATGTTACTGCGAGGTAAGTTTATAACAGATTTGGGAGGGCTAATCAATCATTAGCATCAGCCAACTGGAAGGGATGAAAAGGGCATCTCCTGCAGAGGGAGTGGACATCATGAAGTACCTTACTCTGAGAAAGAAGCATTATTGCAGGACCAACAAATGTGCTCTTTATATGGCTGAAATAAAGAGAGAGAAAAGCAGACAGTGTGAGATGTCCCAAGAAAGAGAAAGTAGGAAAATAAGTCACAGAAACATGCTGGTAATGGAAAGACAACCAATTGCTTCAAGATGAGAAGCAACAGCATCTGATCATATTTTTAGAAGACTGCTTTAGGTTCAACCTCTTTGGTATAGATTACAAGAGGTGGCCCCATAAATTTGTACCTAAATCAAAGGGAAATCTTTAAAATCAAAAGACATTTCAAGTAATCAAAAGAAACATGATAATCTAAGTAGGTCTCTGTTCCGTAGGGTGTCCCACGACTATCTCATAGCTGGGAACAGGGTGAGAGCAGGGAGGGTCCGCTACTGTCTCTGCCGCTGCCTCCACCCGCATCTCCACTGTCCATCATTGTCGGTCTCCGGTCCAGCCTGGTGTGGGATGTCTGGGCCAAAGGGCACAGAGTGCGAGCAAGGAGGGGGGATTGCCTGCCCCTGCTGCTGCCTCTGCTAGTGTCTCCACTGTTGCCGCTTGGTCATTCCCAGGTGCTGCACCTGTTTCCGTGTTGAGCCTCCTGGGTTGGGCCGGCTAGCTAGCAAGGAGGCAGCTTGGTGTCCCAGGCAGGTTCTGGGAAAGCAGATCTCTCCCCAAGTGTTACAGCTCTTGCAACAGAAACTCTCAGACACCAGGATGATTCTCACACACCTTTAGAGCCTTTATATACAGTTTCAGGGTGGGTTAGGGTCTGGCAGCAGATAATGTCTATTGGCTTGGTATGAGAACTTGTAGATACCTCATCTACACGTGGGAGAGCCTGAGGCACTGTTCCTCATGACTGATGGCCATAGACCTCTCAGTGAGAGGGGCTGTGACGAGCAGAAGTTGAATGAAAAGAACCAGGGCCCCAGAGATCTGAACACTTGCTGTCCTGATAAAGGTCCGGAGTTCAAGACTTATGCTCAACCAGGCACCCAGCTGCTTTTCACAACTGACTGCCCCACAAATCTAAGTTAAAATTGAAAATGAAGAGTGGACAAAGTTATAACTATATAAAACAGTTACAACCATTATCATGAAAGTCCTAAATTCACTAGGAAACAGTGACTAGCCTAAAGAAAATAATTCATGGATGACCTGTGGATGTGCCTGATATCAGGACATACAATTTTACTAAGCCTTAGGGGTTTAAAAGAGTGGGAAATCTTTCATGAATCAAGTTTTAAAAGTTTCACAACATTCATTATTAATAAATGAACTAGATGAAAGCACACACTGCTATTGAAACTATGACTAAAATTGAATAATTTATAATTAAACTTAGAAATTCTGTATTATATTATATTTAAATCACTCATATATAAATATATATATATATAATATATATATCTCCTATTGGGTAGTTATGTTCCCAAATATGTGTATGCATGATGGCATTTAATAAAGTAATATGCAAATATACATATATAAGTATACTTATATTCATATTTATAAAAAAGAATCAATTTCTGTAAAGACATATACACAGACACAAAAAACAGATTAGTATATGAAAAAACATACCCTACCCACATTAGTTATAATAGCTATCTCTGGTATGTAGGTAAATTTGAAAATCACCAAATTAAAATGGATTGTTACCTTATTGTTTCCATTTACTAAATCAGGACAATGACTCTTTTATATATGAGAGAGCTTATCAGAATAAACTCTGGAAACACACTGCCTGGTTTATGCATGGGTGACTTGCGCAAACTGCATAAATTCTTCTTCTCAAATTTTTATCTGTAATATGAATATACAACTTGAAATTGCTTATGCATTGTTTTGACTATATTTCATAATTAACTAAGAGCTTATATGTATATATGTTGATATGTGAAGATTTTAGTTTTGATATCAGCCCTGGTACCTTGTATTTCTCATATATATTTTAAAATATTTAATAATTCTATTGTGATTGCAAGAAAAGAGATTATTGTCCATTTAGGAAAATAAGAAATTGATTACACACATACACACACACAGATAATATATATATATATATATTAATATATATATATACTATGTAAATATATGTTATATATTGTATATTATATGTATATGTGTATATATAATATATATATATATATATATATTATACTATTTCTGAGAATTTTGTTTTCTACTGTTTGACTGATGAAGAAATTAACAGACAAAAAAGGCCTGTGAGCTTCAGATCTGGCTGGGGTCAGAGGAAGTTGATACATGCAACAGTGAAGAAACATCTCTAGATAGCTTAGGTGAATTCACTTAACTGTGTTAAAGGAGAAGAGCATGAAGCATGAAAAACTGATTTGAATTCTGAGCTTCAGTGTTGACAAAGAATCTCTGAGGCCAAGAATAATGTGGGATGCATTCTGAACAGAGGGATACATGGTATGCTGGCTATGCCAGGTAGACTTTTCTGTTCTTGGTATTTGTTTTGACTTCGGAGATAAAAACCAAAACAAGCATTATCTCTCACAGCTTTAGAAATTGTTTGTATCATGACAAAGATATGAACTAACATCATTAGAATGGAAAGAAACCAAAACCCAACAGTATTAGACCTTTCATCCAGTATGAAAATACATGCCTTGTCCACAATGAAATAACCAGGCTCATTATATAATATCAGGAACTTCAGATTACTTTGGATTTCAGATAAATGACAAAACACCATTTAAAACAGTCCCACTACATCCTTTCTGCATATAAAAAGCATGGAAAGGACATGATATTTGCCCTTGGGTTCAGATTATGGAACATGGGAAGAAATAGGATGTATTATATCTTCCCTACTCCTAAAACACCCAGGTGTCTCCTGTTGAAAAGAAAAACAAAAAACCATAGGTTATGAAAGCCACTAAGCAGATACCAGTCCACAGGAAAGAATTAAATCCTGATACTGGTACAAACAAAGGCCACATCCATATTCTGATGATGGGGAAATAGTCTTAAGTTTATCCCAAATATTTATAGTAAGAATTGTTCCCTTGAGAACCCCATTTCTGTTTATCTGAAGTTCATCCTTTTCTAACATCTAGACAAGGTTGAGACAGAATGTTCTCCAGAAAAACAAGAAGATTGTTTTTAATTAATGGCTGCTGGCAAATTGGCTCTTTTGTGCTTGTGGGGTTTGCCCCTATTTTTCTCTAGTTATTCCCAGTCCTTGATAATGGCATTCAAAACTGTTTGCAACACTAAACTTTAAGGTGTCTCTGTCTTGTTGGTTCCTCAGCATATATCTTCTCATCAGCCCCTTTCTGTCTCTATCTCTCTCTGTCTCTCTGTCTCTGTGTGTTTCTGTCTTCCTCTATCAATCATCTATCATTCAATAAATTGATCTATCTATATCTTTTACTGTCTCTCTCTCCCCCCTCTCTCTCTACATACACACACACACACACACACACACACACACACCACATATATATATATATTTAATTTTATAAGTAGTGATGATATCCATGCTTCCTACAGTGTTAAAAATAGATAGAAAAAATCTCTTAGCCTCATAGTTGACTTTCTTCATTCCACAATCTTACTAGACATTGAGTTACTTAAGGGTTTCTACAACTTAATACTTCATTCTGAGGCACTCTGCTTTTCTAATTCCATAATCCACTTCAGCATCAGAGTTTCTTTAGTGCCTGTGATCTTTGCCTGAAAACTAGTCAATTCTTGCTTGAGATAATCTGTCCTGTAGCCATAGAAGCAACCACATTGTCACTGTCTGGTAAACTTCCCCTTAGAAGAATTTTCCTGGCAAGACATAAAGTGGCAATACTACCATCTTTTAAATGGTCTCTGCACTATCCTGGCTACAATAGTTTTCACTGTTGCCTGTACCACCACAAAGTCAGCACCATTATCTTAGTTCTGTTATGATGGAAGCCTCCAGTGATTACAGCACTTTTTGACTTAGAGTGTTATTCTAGCCAACAAAATACTTTATATGTGTTGAGCAAGAATCAATTTTATAGCAATGAAACTAGTGGGATCAGTATCCCCTTTTGATGAACTGTATTGTTTTGCATCTCCCTCAACAGTGGAGCACATTACAATGGATCTTTTATGACTCCCAAATCCAGATCACAGAAATTCATGCTTATGTTCATTTTACTTGGGAATTTTCCCATTAGAGAAACCAGATGTAATGTAAAATGACAAATCTTGCCAAAAGTGCCATACTGGAGGAGCTAGCTGACAAACAACTGCTGACCACATAAGTGAGCCACAAAGGAAATCTAGCCTATTTCCTCATTCATGACATCTCACTAGAGCCATACAGAAGACTCCAGGCAGAAAGTAGATGCTCATACCCTCCCAAATATATGACATATAAAATTATGAGCACAACAATATGATTTTCCAACCAATTCCATTGGAAATAATATTCTTTTGTCATAGCAGTAAGAATAATATATGTCAGATACTTATGACATGCCTAGAAAGAATATTGCTTCAATGAAGAAAAAATTAACTTCCATAGAGACATTTCCCCATCATAAAATAAAATTACAATATTCGAGATGTATATACATATATATGTATATATATTGTGTGTATACATACACATATACATATACATATACATGTGTGTGTAAACAAAAAGCAGTAGCTGTCTAACTCCTGATAAAGGACCAAGGACCAACAATCAGGCACAGCCTGTGGTTGTGGAAGCTGAGTCACCAGCTGTTCTTTCCTGCCTGTAGGTATAGAATGTCATGAATGGAACCCAGAGGCCTCTTCCAAATGGACATAATGCGTGACAGTGAATAAAAAACTTCCTGGATGTAAAAGCAATCAGAATGTCTAAGGCAGAGAACTAGAAAAGAAGACTGACTTAGATAGAGTATCGATGGACTCAAAGGTTTAATTTCTATGGACTACGTAGTTAAATGTAAATAGTAATCAAGTCGCTTAACCCCTGATGCTCAGCAACTGGAATACTTCTCACTTTCATCATCTCCAAGGAGGAGAAATCAAACTTTCTGACAATTATCATGTCTTCTGAAAGATACTGACTAAAATATGTGTATAAATTAGACCTGACTGAAGGCTAAAAGGTACAATAAAATTTGAAGTATATATAATACACTGTAATCCAGCAAAAGTTACAGAAAGAATCAGAAAACCATGACCCGTGAGCAGAAAGACAGTTAATTAATAGGACCAGAACAACAAGTGGTAGAAGACGGACTATAAACCATAGATTACAAACCTTCTATATATACATAGGGATGTGGAAGGAAACATGAGCAGGATAAGAAGCAGAATAAAAACAAGAGAAAAATGCATGCTCTTGAAAAAGTTTCAAATGGAAACTTAATAAAATAACATCAAGATAATAATCAGATCAAATGTGCTAGAATAAAAGACAAGTAAATGAAAGTTTGCAAAAGTAAATAAAAAGATCAATAAAACTCTTAAAAATCTGGGTCACAGAGAAAAGAGGAAAACTTTAAATCAAGAACAGAGATGTGACAACTCTCCTCTCTCTCTCTCTCTCTCTCTCTCTCTCTCTCTCTCTCTCTCTCTCTCTCTCTCTTCCCACTGTTGTTGTTTTATTTTATCAAAGGTAAAATATATTGATATATTTATATAAATTATTAAAAGGAAAAGAATTATCAAATGACAATTTTATTCACATATTAAGGTATGTTCCTAAAGGTGAAGACAAAATACTGACTTTTACAAACTGAATGAGCTGAGAGAACTCATGCACTAATAAAACTGCAGTACAGAAACTCATATAAGAGAAGTTATATTAGAAAGAAAACAGGTTGACGAGAGCCAGAGTGGAACCTGAAAAGATAAGGCTATAATATTCTTCACAGTTGTTAATTTGCCACTGATAATGAGCAGCAAAAATAATGCTCAGCAAGACTATAAAATGAGTCAGAGCAAAACAGTCCAGAAAAATCAGTACAGAGGTCAGAGAGGTTCTCAGACTGTGTGAACAGGTGTGAACAGGCTTCATATTATGTACACACAGACCACAAAAAGTTAAAGACCAGGAAAACCATCAAATTATAACCCATCAACCAACAAATAACCAGTAACTGAAATGGTGACAAAATAGAATCCAGAAAAACCTCAATACAAATAATAAAAGAAGCAGAAATAGAAAGCTAGAACATAGCTATTATGATTAAAATTGTGCATGAAAGTACAACAAATGCATATAAATTAGAAGGCATAGGAGTTTCAAAATAAAAAAAATAAAGATTCAAGACTCAGATGTATGCTACTTACCAAAAACTAAATATAGTGTGTGTGTGTGAGGGGGGAACAGACTTAAAGTGAAAAATACGTTTTCTTGTGCGTATTTGTGCATGTTCTCGCATACATGTGTGTACCTGTCAGGTAAAAATAAGTTGGAAAAAACTGCAGTAGGGATCAACCTATAGGATCTGGGGCAGTGTATAATTGGAGATTTGTATGTACAATTTGCAGAAAAATCATACAGTCCTGTGCACAATTGCCTCTAGCAACAGATATTCAAACTCCATACAACAAATACTGATGAAAGATAAAGGATTAAATGAACACATAATTAGAACCAATGACTTCAACACCACTCTATCTATACAGCATGCCAAGAGTGAGTCAACACATGGAAACTTTAATAACACCAGTGCATTTTATCTAATTTGCATCAGCAGAATATTTCATCCAACAACAGCTGAATATAAAGCATAATTTACTTTCAATCAACCATGAAACCTTCCCAAGTCTGATCATTAACCTCCATAGAAACAAGTTTATAAACACTTGAAAAATATGAAATCACATAATTGGCAACAAAACAGAAACCTGAGAAGGAAATCTTCAATGCATAAAAACAAGTAACATCTCTGTGTTGCAAGATATTTGATCACACTGTAATCCTGAGATTCTGTTATTTAGCGAAAACAACCTTTCTAGTTATGGTGTGCCTCAACCTTACAACCTTACATTTTTAATCCATTTGGCTGGAATACAAACATACCCTTAGTACACAGTTTTAATTCCAAACAATAAAGGTAAAGGTAGTTTATAGAAGGAAACAGCGATGTTTGAAATAGAGTGGCAGACAAAGTGATGAAACAGAGAAAGATTTGACAGAATAAAATATACCCAACTCTCAGGAGAGAGGAAAGGGAAGCTACTTACAAGAGCAGTTCAGTGAGAGAAAGAAGAAGACAGTTTGGCAGTTTTACTGGGAGACTTTTACAGAGACAAGTTGAAGAGAGAATAAGCTAGACACAGGTAACGATAAAATGATCTAGAGAGTGAGAAGGGGCTAGAAGATTAGAGAGGATTGCCAGGGTTAGTTTGAGGCCACAAGAACAAATAGAGGAAAGCCAGACTGAATCAGCCAGCTCGGAGAGGAGTTAGAGCCAGAACAGCTACTTTGAACCAGCCACCCAGAGTTAGAAAGAACTAGAAAGTGTGAGCATATTCAGCAGTAATGTTCAGAGGCTGAAAACATTCTAGGACTAGATTAGATTGTACGGAGGCTAGAAGCTTCCAGGCTTAGGTTAGGAGACTGAGGCAGTAAACCTCAGAGACAACAATTTCTACAGGAGAATAAAAGTTACCTTTAGATCTATGTAAATAATCAATGATTTCTAAAAATCACAATAAAAAACCAAACATTTTTAAATTGGTAAAAAACATAATATATACAAGTGATATCTGGCTTCTTTCTTATATTTTGGAGATTTACTAGTATTGAATATATTGATAAATTGTTCTTTTTATATTGCTAAGTGTATTCTGTTATATAGTTAAACTAACTTTTTCTTTCATTTATTAATTGGTTAGTAGAGAAGAATGATTCCAGTATAAGGGCTTATACTAATGTGAAAATTTTGTGTAGCCTTACACGGTTAATTATTTTTCAAAGTAAAAATCTAGAATGTCTGGCTATTGCATACAATGTTTGTGGCAACTTGAATATCCTTAGCAATGCATAAAAGTTACAGTTGCACCTCAGTCTCACACCAGTTTAATATTAATCAATTTCATCTTAGTTATTGCAGTTCTATCATTGGGATCTTCCAGTTTACTTTTGGAATTCTGGTTACCTTGACTACTGTTAATTGTTTCCTGACATTCTTATAATCAAGTTGATATCATTGCCAAGGATTTTAATATAACTATATGATAGACAATAGAAAGGGTCTAATCTGGTTTTCTGCAGTTAACTATTCAACCAAATTCTTTTTTTTTTTTTTTTTGCAACTCAGTTTTAATCAAATTATTGTATTTTATTTTTTATTATATATTTATTTTATTTACATTTCAAATGCTATCCCCTTTCCTGGCTTCCCCTCCAGAAACCCCCTATCCTATCCTCCCTCCCCCTGCTACTATGAAGGTGCTCACCCAATTCTTAACATTTACATGTAAGGATATGGCTTCTTTGTTACAGGTTGTGTACATTTTTGCATACTCTCAGTGTTTTGGTCCATTCAAAATAATGGTGAAACATAACAAAAACAAACTTCCATATTTATGCCCAAGACAAAATACTAGATTGATAAGACTCTTAAAACATCATTTTCTTTAAAAAAAAAAAAAAAAAAAAAAAAGTCATTCCTTCTGAATCAAAACAAGAGTTTTCATTCTGAGTCAAACATTCCTAGATGAAGTGGTGAGAATTGAAGTCAAATTTGAATAGGAAACAAGCATTTTAGGTTACTGAGTCCCATAAAACAACTGGACAATCAGACAATTGCTTGTATCTAATACTCATGGTCCCATCTGAAACAATAAAATTATTTATCTAGTTTTTTCCATCTCAAGTGGCCTCGCTGGTCAGAATTGTTTTAGATCCAGGCTCATTTGTCCTGATTTGCATCCCAAGCGTGCTAAATCACTTCTTTTATCCACTGGTGCAATTTATTAGGCTCCTTTGCATAAACTCATTTCAGCCTCTTGTACCTGCTATTGATAATTTCTCTAAATTTTCTGCATCTTTGTTTGAGCTTGCTTTGGATCTATAAATACCTTGCTGTGTAGTCCTGGGGGGAGAAACATTTATTCAATCCTACTTAACAAGATACTTGCCACTTTCCCATTTTTCCTTTTTCAACATGTACAAATTTATTTAGCTATTTTCTTGACTGTTACTGTATTATTATCTCTTTGTCTCCCTCAATTCACTCTGAAGCCTTTCAAATGATTCTTTGTTCATTTCTAGATTTCACCTTTGGCATCTCATCTCGGTAATTGAAATGGTGTGGTGAATTTTCTTAACTATTCAGTATCTTTTCTGAAAGCTACACACAAAAAAAAAATCTTCGAAGAATCATGCACACTTTGAATTTATGTTATTTTGTTCTGCCCTGATCCTGTTCTTTAATAATTTTCTACATTATTATTATTTTGTTGTTAATTATTATGATCATTATTTTATCTCATTATGACTCTTTATAAAGAAATTCTGACACTTTTTTTGTGTGTGATTTTCTTTCTTTTCATCTGCCAATAATTTACTAGAACGTTTCATTTTCTACTTTGAAAGCCTAATTGTCTCAAGCATAATACACTTTTTAATGGTTTACATTAACTTCAGAGATATGCCAAACATGAATTGTCAGCACACCAAAGGAATAGGGGAAGAGGAAACCAGCCCCAGGCGTTTGAGAAGATAATGTGTTATATGCAAACATTTTGTATAAAACAAATGGGTTATATAGAAACAACACTGGACGATTCCAATTGACCTAGCCTTTCCAACCCATACATGTACTTTAAAACATTGCATGTGTATGTATGTACATGTGTATTTATGTGTGTTTGTTTATGTGTATGTATGTGCATATGTGTATATGTGTGTGCATAGGTGTATGTATTTGTATACTTATGTGTATGTATGTATATGCATGTGTGAATGTATGTATATGTATGTGTGTGCATGTGTGTATGTATGTGCATGTGTATGTGATTGTGTGTGCATGTGTGTGTGTGTGTCTTTGTGTTTTTAAATTCTCCATGGCTAAATTTCTAATCACTAAGGGAAAGAAAGAAGAGAAGTTTGTCTAAGGAGTTTGACTGTGTGATGCTTACTGCACTCTACACTAGCTCAGTACAGAAGAGTCTCAGTAAGGAGACTCAGGGTTAAGTTAATATCCTTTTAAATTTGAACTGGGAGAGCTCTAGAATTTAATGACAGCTTCATGAGAAGAAATGATAAATTTGATCCTATCAAAGCCGCAACTCCTTCCTGAGACATTTGACATTTGAGAGATCAATCTTGACATTCAAGACATAATAAATCTTGATTCCTTCACAAATGTGAAAATGTGTCTACAGTCTCCAGTGTCAGCTCACTCTCTGTTTCCAAACAAAGTTATAAACACATATGCATTCCGTTTATACATGTACATATATATTTGTATATATCTATACCTATATTGATTTAACTTTTATGTATTTGTTATTAAACTACTTTTTTTTCATGAAACATGAGTTGTTTGGCACTTTAGAATATTGTCTTTAGAGGTGACCATGAATGGAAACTCAAAGATGACTTGTAATGCATCTGTCTGAAAGTTTGTGTCTCACTGAGCATTGACATTTGAGTTTGTGCCTTGCCCCAGTAATATAGTTTTGTATAATATAAATGTTCAATGGCACTTGGAAGTCTCTGAAAATTTACATTAAACTCACAGCTATTAAAGGAGCCCTCAGAATAGGAAGTCAACCCCCCACATTGTGTGCTTCATGTTGCCATTATGTGGCATATCAAAAACATGGGAAATGTTTAGGAACTAAGGGAGAAAAACTGCCTGTTGAATTGAGATAGAAATTATAAAATATTAGTGTCATAAGTATGCTTGCAGAAAAAAATAGATCAACATGCTTGAGTCTTTCTACAATGTTAGAATTTATGGACTAACAATGAATTCATCAACTACATCAGATTCACTGACAGCAACTTCCCAACTAGTTTTGATTTCCTTTGATATAAGGTCAAGACAAACACAAGGATTTTTTTTTCATTACTATCTTAATTACAAATATTGACTCCCAGGTTACATACTACACATCACACAGAAAATCTACCCGTCTGCAGATATATGTTTTAGGAGTAGCTTTAAACAGTTAAAGAGGCCACGGCAGGGTTCAAAGAGTCCTAACTAGAAGCAGGTGGCTGATAGGGATGCTGAAAGTAGCTCCATGATAATAAGATAAACTCTGCTGGAGGTCCATGCTTCAGGTTAAGCCATGGGGCCAGAGTTTAGCTGAGATCCAGGGCTGAGATGAGCTGCAGAAGCAACATGCAGGACCCTGGACTTTGTAAAGGGAAAGAGCAGGACTGGATGTGTCGATGACAGAGTCAAGCTGAGGTTCCTGGGACATCTGGAGTTCTCTGTCTGCTGGTTCCATGTTATGTACACTACATGGTGAGATGACAGGTGGTGGAGGCTGTTGCAACCACAGTATTAATTGTTTTGTTTATGGACTTCAAGTGAAGTTACCACACCCATCCCTCAATCTGATGATTTCATCATCAGCTCTTAACCCTGGCTGCCCTGATATGACTTTGGTATACCTTTGTATATGGCACCAATTTATTTTGATAAATTTAAAGGCTATCTACTGAATCACAGACAACCTATCACATTCATAAAGAGAAATGGCTTGACTCACCTAGAAGACTTCAATTGCCAAACAAATCTAGGACTCTAGCTAGCTCTTGGGAACCACAATTCCACCCACTGTAGAGAGCATATCTTGTATATTGCATGGATGTATCACCTGTCAATTCAAAAATCCTATGACCTATAGGAAAGAGTAGAATACTAAGTAGGAAATCTTGTAGGCAGAAAGAATTCTATGGTAGAATTCTTTACAATATACAAGAATTCTAGTCAGGGAATAAGTCTAGCTACATAGCCTACATATTTGTAAATATATTTTGAGTCAGAGTAATTATTCCTGGAGCTTAGGACCCAGAGGGATACAGCTCATTACAACACACACGGGGATGTTGACGGACCTGATTTATATGGGTCTTGTGTAGATACTGTGCAGCTGCTCGGAGTTTTTGAGTGCAAAAGGCCATGTTATATCCAGAAGACAGCATTCCACAGCCCTTCCCCTATTATTCTATTTTACATTCTTTCTACCCTCACTTCCTCAGTTTATACTCAAGCAATTCACCAGCCTATGCCATATGAGTACCGGGATTATTGACATAAGCTATTATACCAATTCAATTTATCATTTCAAAAAAGATAAATTTTGTGATTATTTTCAACACAGAAGAAGTCACTATCTTCAACCCAACTAGAGCATGTGAATTGTTTGTGACCTGCGGCATACATGCTGGCTGTGTCTGTAATGTCATAGCATTGCAAACATCACATTGAGACGTATTTCTGTCACTGTTAATATGTCTATCAAACACTTTTTCATGTTTCTATAAAAAGGAACATTCGCTGAGCTTCTAACTTGTATAAATATAGCTGGGATGTAGCACATGGTTCCAAGGTTAAATAGAGCTGTGCGAGGAAGGGAAAGGCATTCACACCAAATCAAAGTTCTCCCTCACCATGCCCCCTTCTCGTGGTGATTCAAGCCCGTGAAGCTCCTGGATTTTTGCATAATAGCTCTAAATATAATACTCCTACACATTTTCCCGAAAGTTAGCCTGTTAAATGAAGCATTGCACAGCATATGAGTAAAGGCGCTTTTGAAAGTCATATAAGATTTACGTTAAGAAATAGTAAAATTGAGATTTGAAAAATTACACACTCTTAATAAACATTTTAGCTCAATTTTCTGGTCATGAGTCTTTATTCTGTTTAAAAAGAAAATATATGGAGGGAAGATATAAACATATGAAAATGTGTTTGATAAGGACTCCAACTATGCTTTGATATGGAGTCAAGTACAAAAATTAATGCATAAAATAATAACACCCAATCTTTCCTTGCAACCTCAGAATTATAACCTATTATAATGAAATACCCCATTTTGTTTAAATAGAAAATGACTGAAATAGTTTTTGCTCCCGTAGTTTGAGAAAAAAAAATAAAAAGGAATGGCGAAAGTTAGAATGACTGGCACATGAAACAACGTCACTGAGTTAGCACTGTGTTTTTAAGAAATGGTATATTTAGGAATACATGTGTATGTACAATACATATATCCAAGCAATAACAATAGATGAAAAATGGGGCCATGGATTTGAAGGAGACTGGAGAAAGGAATAAGGGAGAATTTGGAGATAGTAAATGGAAGAAAGAATTAAAACACAATCTCAAGGTGCTGGAGAGACGGCTCAGCGGTTAAGAACACTGCCTGCTCTTCCAGAGGTCCTGAGTTCGATTTCAGAAACCACATGGTGGCTCATAACCATCTGTAATGGGATTCAATGCCCTCTTCTGGTGTGTCTGAAGATAGCTACAGTGTACTCACATACATAAAATAAACGAATAATTCTTAAAATAATCCTGTAGTACTCAAATATTTTTTAAAAAAAAATGCAATCTCAGAAAAGAGTTAAAAAATGTCTCTGGGGACTTGGAGAGAGGGCTCACCAGTTAAGGACATCTGCTGCTATCACAAAAGACCCAAGTTTGTTTCCTGAATAAATAAATAGATAGACTGATAGATAGATAGATAGATAGATAGATAGATAGATAGATAGATAGATAGATAGATAGATACATAGATACATAGATACATAGATACATACATAGATAGATACATAGATAGATAGATAGATAGATAGATAGATAGATAGATAGATAGATAGATGATAGATAGATAGATAGATAGATAGATAGATAGATAGATAGATAGATGGAAAGGAAATGAATGTTTCTAAGTATGATAGAGGAGAAAGATTATTATAGATATGAGAGAGAGTGTAGCCAGAAGAAGTGACCTCTGGGAGACTCGAGGTGACATTACCAGACTAAGCTGGGTCATGTAGGGAGTGGGGTAGGGAAAGGGGAAGGTTAGAGATGGAACAAGGTGCAGCAGCCAGGAAGTCAAAGGTGCAAAGAACAATTAAAATGTACAAGGGTAATCAAAATCTGGATTATATAAAGAAGAGTCTCTGGGGAAGTCCAGCCAGAGTTCAAGGTAGAGGTGAGGTACCCTAGTCAGGAGAGCCTTGGAACAGGTAAAGACTGAAGGATTCTGGGATAACTTGGAGGCCAGGTCTGCTTTTGTATGTTAAGTAGACACCTCAGCAGTTTGCTTATTCCTGGTTTAAAACAACATTTTCCATAGCCTCAGGGTGTCTTGTAAACACCTGTCACTCCAATACCAAGGAATCCAATACCCTCTTCTAACTTCCATGAGCTATTGCATATACCTGGTGCACATACATAGACTCAGACACAAAATATACACATCAAGTTGAGTACATCCGTATTGAAAACAGAAGCAGCCTAATGTATGAAGAATGATAAAGTTTCTACTATCTCATCACTGAGAACTTTGACATTTCCAAAAACATACAAAAGTTTAAACCATTGAGAAATTCTTCAGAAAGTGCTGGTCTCGGGAGGATTATCATTGCGTTATGTAGAAATGCTTCTTGAAATGAACTCGATGTTCAACAAGATTTTAAAATCACTTGATCAGAAGTTGTTGCACTGAAATTTGCAGAGCTGCTGTGTATGTTTTTTAATAGTAAAAGACATTCAGCTTTAATGCATTTTGCTAATCACCCTAATATGAACAAATTCTACATACTTAAGTAAAAACCATTTTCTACCTTATTCCTGCTTCACACTTGCCTTGGAAACTTATTAAGGTGAGTATTAAATATTTCTGATGAAATAAGGGAACTGTGCTCTCTAGAGTGGGAGATTCAGAGGATAACTACAACTTGTCTAAGAATGCATGCCTTGAGCAGTAAGAATCCCAATTAAAATGAGAAACATTATTCCAAACTTGTGCCTTTGGAGTCCTAATTCTTACTTTAATCCAATTCATCTTTGTAGGAAAAGCTATTATGTGTTATGTATGTGTATGTGTATTGGAAACATTTCACAGAGTCTAAATGAACTCTAAAACAGGCAATATGTTATTATTTCTTACATAAATTCTCAGAATTTTTGAAGAGAAAAGGAAAAAGGGTTGATCATAAACTTTGATCATCATGTAGAACTATTTGGGGGACTAATAGAGAACAAGTTTTGTCAGGCTATTTTTGTCTCCTGAACTCTACACTAAGGCTGACATGTGACTTTGCTTCTTTCCATCTCAAGGGACATGTGCAGATCACACTCATGAATTGTACAGTTTCCTGGCTAGAGGATGGCAAGCCAATCAAAGATAACTTCCCTCAAGGGTTTATATCTTATTGGAAACATCAGTGTTGACCAAGAAAAAAATTCCACCAAGGAAAACTATCTAAGGTGACCAAAATGATACATCTGTATATTTCATGCTAACTCAGAATCCTAAAAGATGGATTGGATCATCTAGTTACCTGTCCAGAAAACATACAAGGCAAAAAGGACAGCAGTCAAAATTCAAAGACAATATATCTTACCCTTTTGGTTGAATTTCTCCTTCATATTAGGTGGCAATGTGGTATGTGACTAGAATCTGAAAGCAGACAGTTATTGATCTGTATACCTACACAGAAGTTCATACCATGGCCTAAACATGTTTGGGGGTAGATTAATCTTTTTAAATGCCCCCATCAGTAAATAAAGTTTCTAATAGGGTTGCAGTGAACAGGGGAAGATCAGGAGACTTCTGAAATGGGCTTGGAAGCTAAGGTGATCACTACCCCTTCCCAGATCATGACACTAGATTTATGGACAGGTATATAGGATTAAGACTTCTCTTTGTGATAAGGAATGGTAAAAAAAAAAAAAAATGGTACACTTTTAGGGTTTGATTAACCTTGTCTAATGCAGTCCTGGAAGATATCACAAAGTTTGACATTACATCAAAATGAAAGGTTTCTTAATTAGAATCAGATGTTCGCTAAATAGAAATGATATAACAATGCTTGTTCCTAGAGAAGTATGAATAGATATCACCGATATCTATGAATAGATATGTATGGATAGATATCACTATATTCTGATACTTTTTAAAACCTATGTTATTTAGACTTAGAGGGAAGTACTTTGAAGATGTATATGCATGTTTCTAAGTTTATGAGGAGGTGGGGGGAGATAGTATCAGGTGACAGCCAACCAATTACAGAAAATAATGCTCAATACTGATTGTATATAATAATATACAACTGTATGTTATTCAGTTTGCAAATTCTTAACTAAAGTTTCTAACTGGTGAACTGACTACCAATTCCCATGATTTCTATACAAACCTGTATTTAAGGTACTATCAACTTGTTATGGCTTATGTAAAATTACATACATCCTTTTAAAAAGATTCAAAATATTATTTAAAAAGGGATGGGACAGAGGGTTTTTCTAGGGAGAGGAAATGGGGAAAGGTAATGACATCTGAAATGTAAATAAATTAAATATTCAGTAAAAATAAAAACTGAAAAAAAAAAAAACCAGTCATACATTAAGACTTTGTTTCAAATGGTGAACTCGGAGGAAATGACTGGACCATTAGGGTTTTAGTATTATCCATGGATTAATGCATAAATCAGTTTATAGTAAGATGAAACAGGAGGTGTGGAAACTATGAGTTGGGATCTAGTTGGAGGACATAAGTCACTGTGTGCTTTCGAAATATATATAGATATTTGACTGACTCTCATATACTATACTTCTTTTCTACCATAAACTTCCACTACATCCGTTCTGTCATGATGG
This sequence comes from Mastomys natalensis, assembly GCA_021653895.1. Lineage (NCBI taxonomy): Eukaryota > Metazoa > Chordata > Mammalia > Rodentia > Muridae > Mastomys > Mastomys natalensis. The sequence goes on from JAJTUV010001255.1 coordinate 43,077, forward strand.
TGTGCTTTAAAACACACAAACCCAGAAGCAAGAGGCCCCAGTGACCACAATCTGAGAATTCTGAGACTGGAAATCCAAATATATCTTTCCTCTTGTAAGCTAGTTTTCCAGTTATTCTTCTCAGCCACAAAACGTGTCTGACACAGGGCACCTGCAGCAAAGTTTATAAACATGTTACTGCTTTTCTAGATTTGGCACAAAAAAATACATGGGAAAACTAAAATTTCTCAGAATTATTTTCATTCACATTCAAAAATGTTGAACTATGTTTATTGGAAAATAAAATATGCTTGCAGATTTTGGAAAGCAAAGTTTGTTTAAATGAACAAGGTAGCATAGAGGTAGCAGGATGCCAAAACCAAGTAATTTGAGTAAATGTCTCAGAGAGTATTGGCAAAAAAAAAATTGCCTTAATTCCTTTTATGAACAGGTTATCATTGGGATAAATATCAAAATTAGATTCCAAATGATTGGATTTTTTCATGAGCTTCAGAAGAACTTACAGATAACCAGCTCAGGCAATAATTTTCTTTTAATCAAAGCCCAGGGTGCAGGAAGAAAACAGATCGTTCGGCGGTCAGAATGACACTTTACGGGCCTGAGAAATCTAGTGAGCATGCACCACTAGAGATAGAACTTGAGTCAATGAATTTATCACCCAATGAGGAACAGTTCTCATGCAAGTAATTAATCATTAGGGACCAATAGAACATTCTCTGTGGTGATAGCTAATTTCTTAAACTAATGGTTTTCAGAAGAATCTGATGGGTATTAATGGATACATTATATTCAAATATCCCGACACTGAATGAGGGGATGTATTCTTATCAATATTTCATGTATGCATAGACACTTGCCATGTAACTCTTAAGTCATAAATTATATTAAGCAGTAAGAGCATCTGAGAGTCAATTTTTTTTTATTGGAAAGCTCACATGCTATGCTTCAGTTCAAATCCCAGAACAACAGAATTTGACCTTATTTTGAAACAGGTTATTACATGTATCATTTGTTAAGTTAGTTAATTTTTGAAGTCATACTGAAGTACGGTGAGACCTGTGTCTTTAGAAGAAGAAAATTTTGTACACACACACAGATATACAGGGGAAGAGGTAAGAGGGAGAGAGGAGTGAGGGGAAGATAAGGAGTGTGGGGGATAAAAATCTTTACACCTAAAGAACATCAAAGAGTTCCATTAAAATTTAGAAAAAGGTACATCAACAAGGAACTAACTATGCAAACATGTTGGTCCCAGACTCCTGACCTGCAGAATGTAAGACAATAAATTCCCATGGGTTCTGCTATCCAGTGTGTGATACTTTCTTATAGCCTCCCTAGAGAGCAACTATAATGCTCCCCATTCCATAGCTATCACACTTGGATTTCAAGCTTGATGTTTCATATATCTGACAAACATAAAGGTGGCCATGACTTCTTCCCTAAGGATAATAGGACACGGCTATCTATGGCTTTAGTGGCCCCAATATCACTGTGATATCACTGGTGGCTTGAAATGAACTTCAGTGGAAGATGGTTATAAAAAAATCAATTTGCTTTGGTTCAGAGTTGCTGAAATACTTTTCTCATCCTGACTCACATGTACATACACATGCACACACACACACACACACACATACATTGTGTGGGGTACTCAAAGTCTGTGATCAAAATTAAATAGAATTATTTAACTTGGTATTGGGAATTTTGGTCAAATATATATGGGTATTTAAAGTAATAGAAAAAATGACTTGATATGGTAGCTTTACTAATTCGTACTCATGAAACCAGGGGCTAGCTACTCTCATAGTGTTAGAAGAAACACATTGGGAAGATGAAAGATCAACATATCTAAGTGAGAAGACACCTCAGAATGGTCAGAATATGATATTCACAGACCACATATATTCTCTCCATTTAAGCAAAGACTCTTACAAAATATATTAGCATGGGGCATAAGTTTGCTTCAATTCTTGGTCATTAGATGTCTCATTTGATGAGCCTATTTATAAATGTCCATAGCAAAAATAATGGAGGTTACGTATAACCTGAAGAAGACTTTCTCTTTTATTGTTCTAGTGGCAACTGTTGTAGAATAGACAAGATATCAACAGCAGAAGTGAATACTAACCCCAAGGTCATATACCAGGGAACCAGGCAACTCTTAGAAAAGAAAGCATTCAATTGGAATATTTCTAGCAGTTTTAGAGGATTCGTATATGATTAATATGGTAGGAAGCAAAGAGGCTGAGCTCTAGATGAGTTGCCAAGAGCTTCACATCCTGATCCACAGGGAGAGAGAGAGAGAGAGAGAGAGAGAGAGAGAGAGAGAGAGAGAGAGAGAGAGAGAATCCCAAAGCCCAATCCCAGTAATACATCTCTTCCAAGAAACCATGTCTTCTAATTCGTCCCAAGCAGTTCCACTAACTGTGACCAACCATTGAAACATATAAGCCTATGAAACCATTCTTATCCAAACTCCTACAGCCACCAAAGATTTGGTGATGCAATGAGGGAAATGTGGTCACCTGTGAATTTGTAACAACACTCCACAAGATACATAACACAGTCTGACACTGCAGCACACACACTGTCCTAGTTTTCAGGAGGCTCAGAAAGGAAGGCTGCAAATTTACAAGCAGTCTAGACTAAACTGTGCAACTCCATCTCAAAACAATAAATGCCTCAATCTCGTATATATACCTACTTCCAGATCCTTTGCTGATAGAATTTATCAGTCTTGGAAATAAGGAATTCGTATGGGAATACACTCTATAGGACACAAGATGTGGTTCATTGTTTGCAAATTGAATATTCAAAGAATAGGTGCTCTGCTAATGAATAAAACCTTACCTCCATTAAAATGGAAATTCTGATTGATCTTAGGCTTTTATTTCTCATTTTTATCTACTAGTGGGCAGGAAAATGAGTCAATATAATATTTAGAGAAGCTTATACAATCACTAAAGGTAATTTTGTTGTTTTCATTGCTTGTATCAAAGAGAACTTTGAAATCTTTGCAACTCAGTGTGCCATATTTAATATGGCTACTCTATTATTGGTGGCCATTAGGGAACTGAAGCAGTATGAATAAGAGAGAATGTTCTGGAGTTCACTTCTAGAGCAATAAGATTTGTGTTACATGTTACCAAAAAAATAGCCTTAGATGACTGTGGAAGAGGATGAAAGAAAGGTTGTGTAGAAGGAGATTATAATTTTAACAATGCATGCATTTTAAGTTTTCAATAAAATGCAAAATTAGATACAATGGCCAAGGCATATGGGACATGCCTATAATAACAACTGAGAAACAAAGCAGGAGAAATTTGAAGTCAAGATCCATCTAATATACACACCTAGACTCTCTCAATCAAAAGAGAAAGGAAGGAAGGAAGGAACAAAGAAAGAAAGGAAGAAAAGTAAAATCTAAAAATAAAAGAACAACAAAATAATTAGTCAATGTATCAGTTAAGTTATAGTAATTGACATCTTTCTCCGTTCCGTTAAGTCTTAGTTGTTGATGATTTATGTGAATCACATTTACAGATCTTTGTCTTATAACGTCTTTTCCTTTAGCATCCTTTTTTCCTCTTTTATATTATATATTTCACATCCAAACTGCACCCCTTTCCTCCCAGTCCTTCTCCCACACCTTGCCCTGCCCCTATCTACTCGTCTTCAGAAAAAGGCAAGCCTAGCTAGGCACCTATTCTATTAAGGTTAGACAAGGTAACCCAGTAGGGGAAAGGATCCCAAAGCCAATCAAGAGAGACAGCACCTGCTCCCGCTGTTATGAGTCCTAAAAGATCAAGCTACACACTGTAACATATGTGCAGAGGGCCTAAGTTAGTGGCATGCAGGCTCCTTGGATGGCGGTTCAGTATCTGTGAACCACTATAGGCTCAAGTTAGTTGGTTTTGTGTGTTTTCTGTGGTGTCATTGACTCCTCTGTACCCCTCTGGTTCCTCTCCCAATTCTGCAAGATTCTCCAAGTTTCATCTAATGTTTGGAGGTGGTTCTTTGCATCTGTTTCCATTAGTTGGTGGTGAAAATTGGGATAGATACCAATCTATGCCTATAGCAGAATATCATTTCATTTATTTTTTTCTATTTGTGTTTGGTTCTATCGTGGGTCTCTAAGCTATCCAGCCTCTGGCTCCTGGCCCTTCTGGAAGTGTTATGGTTGGGCTCCCTCTCACGGCATGGGTCTCAAGTTGGACCCCAGCATATCTTGTAAGCAGGACAAATTGTAGGTCAGAGGTTTTGAGTCTGTGTTAGTGTCCCAGTCCCTCGACTGGAAATCTTGCCTGGTTACAGGAGATGGCTGGCTCCGGCTCCATGTCCCCCATTGCTAGGAGTCTTAGCTAGGATCACCTGCATCAATCTAGGTTTTCTAGGTTTCTAGTTCATCTCAGAGGTGCCCTCGATTCCTTTGGGCATCTTGACAGATCCCACCACCAGGAAATCAGGGTAAGAGTACAAAAGTTATCAAACACTGTATTTCACCAGAGTTTACCCCCATTCTCCAAAGTCATCATTCCAGTGGAATCTAGCTTCTCTCTGTGTGTCCATAACCATAGCAACCACTAAAAAGCTAATCAAACACACTCATAGCTACCACTAGGCTCTAAGATGACCCATCTCTATCCTTTGCAAAAGATAGTGAAGTAGAAATTGCTTTTCATCACCATGGCCCCTATTAATTCTGCTTGAATCTCTACAGTCTTTTACCTCTACTAGTTAACCCTATGTATTCTGGGAACACATTAATTGGCAAATATTGTGGTTGGTAAGTATCTTTTGAGATACTTACCTAATGAGACTAGTATTTGTGTAGCAATACAAATTATTTTAATTATCTAGTTTTTAAAGTCCGGTTGCATCGGATACTGCTGTGAAATGTGCTTTTTTATTTATTTTTTTATTTTTATTTTTACCAGCAGTGTTAATTAAGAACAAGAGGGTTCTGAAGGACAGGTAACATTTCTCAAGAACAGATGGACACAGAATACTAGTATAATGAATATTATGTTTTATAGCCAAATCAGTAAACTTGTACAAAGTTTCCGTATTTGTACCAAAAAAAAAAAATTCTCTCAATATACTTAAGTAAGCACATCGGTAAAAATAATATAAATAAATGTAACAAAATAAATTACATTGGAATGATAATAGGTAAATGATATATATTTTGAAACATTCATTTTTTTTTAAACTCAGGAAAACATCTATGCTAATTTGAATAAAATTGTCTCATAAGTTCATGTATTTTGAACACTTAGTACCCAGTTGGTGTTGCTGTTTAGGGAAGGAGTACAGGGATGTGGTCTTATTGGGGGATTTGTGTCACAGGCTTTGACTATATAAAGACTGGTGCAGTTTCCAGTTCTCTCTTTTTAGTGCACATGGTTCAAGTCTTAAGCTCTCCAGTAACTGCTCTAGACCCCTTGCCTTGCCTGCTTGCTGCCTGTTATTTTAACACCACCATGTACTAGTAAGACAAAAATTAGTTAATTGATGGTCTTTTAATTTCCTTTACTTTTATTTTGCTTCAGGTTACTAGGATCCATTTTACGAGTGCAAACGTATTGCTGTAATCAAGTATAACTCCTTAAGAGGCGGTACAAACAGTACAGCTAGATCACAAAGCTGGATAAAACCCTGCTTTTTCCTCTACATTTCATTTTCCTTTAAGGGAAGAAAAATATGAAAAAGGGAGAACCTTTCAGAATACTATGCCAAGTTAATGACGACTACTTATCATTTGGTGGCCATGGCCTTTGCCATATACCTAAGACACGCACTGAGGAGCAAGGCTTCACCACCAATATTTAGCTCCCTTTCTGCTCTGTGGGGTCTCAATATAACCCTGTTGAAATACAGTCTGTGAATGTAATAAAATAATGATCAGTTTTGAGGACATAGACTCAGCTCATGGTCTCTCAGAAGAAAGGTATGCAACAGCATTGGTCACTGTAGGCGAGAAATCCATTCCACGATTCCATATCGTGGAAAAGTCACTGGAACCAACTTGTCAGCTTTGGCCAACCTCTGTTTTTATGTCTCAGTGAAGAGATGATTCAAAGGAATCTCTGAAACCTGTGATAAAAGGCTAGTAAAAAAAAATTGATCTATCATCAAATAACTTGCATTTTCCTCTACAAAATGGCAATGAAAATGAACTGTTGTTATTTGCAGTACATTTTTAATAGTGTTTTGAGGAGCTTTGTTATTTTTCCTATGGGAATATGAGAGTCAGGCATGTTCTAAAAGAACAATCTTCCATTTATGTAATAGGTGTCTGCAAATTGAATTTGAATGGGACCACGTAAGAGCAAATTCAGGCAGTGTTATCAAGAGGTATTTTTCAGAAACAAACAAACAAAAAAACCTAAAATTATGGCAAAAGCAAAAAAACAGCACCATAGTCAGGCAGTGTTTATCAAGGGGTCTTTTATAGGAACAAACAAACAAAAAAACCATAACAAAAAACCAAAATAAATAAATAAATAAATAAGTAAATAAATAAATAATCAAAATTCATAGACATTTAGCTCTCAGTATTTCCATGAACAGGCATTGCTAATAATGAAAACACTGTTTTCTCTGTTACAGGTCACAGATCTCACCCACTGTCCCTTTCTCCATTTTACACAGCGAATGTGGCTGTGTTAGAACAGTAGTTTATGATTTTACCGGTGTTGAAATTTCTCTGGAGCCACCCCACACCTCTCCTTTAATTCTCTCTCTTTTTATCTGTCTGCCTGACTGTCTCTCTCTCTCTCTTTCTCACACACACACACATACATAGGGGCATGGGGAAGGTGGAGAGAGAGAGACAGAGAGAGAGAGAGAGAGAGAGAGAGAGAGAGAGAGAGAGAGAGAGAGGGAATTTATCAAGCACAGTATTCTTATTCTTTACGGTTTATTTAAAGACTATCTCTTTGGTTTGTTCACTCTTTTTTTTTTCTTTTACCGTTTAAGTATAATGTCCAATTGCTTCCACCCTGACAAGAATTCTGCCTCTAAATCCACTAGTAATGTTGTAGGAAATTCTTTTTCTCCTGACTTCAACATTCACTCCGTCTTTAACTTTTGATCTTGAGTCTTGGTGAATATGCCTTTATGTGTCTTTGTGTTGCATCCGCTTGAGGTTTCTGTTGTGTGAATCTAAATGTTTGATTTCATTTCTCCAGACTTTGGAAGGTTTTGTGAATCTTTATTTATCTCCCCTTTCTTGGTCTATTTGAGACATAAGTGTATGTAATACTTTATTTGATGATACACTATAAACACCAGACACATTATTTATTCTCTTTCCTTTTTTTAATCCTCCCCTTCTAGAAAATTTCAACAACCTGTCTTTGAGCTCACTGACTCTTAAAGCTGCCTGAAGTCATCACTATTGAAATACTCGGACATATTGTTAGGTCATTCCTATGTTTGCAGCTTCAGAATTTATGTAATTCTTTTGTATAGTTTCTTTTCTTTAATAACTATTTTTATTTGAATCAATTCTTCTCTCATATAATAAATACATCCCAACCAGTCTCTCATCCCTCCACTCCTCCTAGAATACTCCACTTCCTCTCTACCCTACATTCACCCACCTCTCTTCCTCTTCAGAGAAGCTAGTCCTCTAACAGATGACAGTCAAACCTTCACTTAGTTTCTCATCTCATATGTTTATTATCATCTTTACTTATAGATAGCCCTATTAAAATGATAATATTTATGCTTAGTTCACTTTATAATAGTTGACATGTAATACAGTTATGCCTTTTGATTTTGAACCTTGTTCTATTCCTGAGTTAGTTTTCTATGTGGCAGTCTTTTGTGACACTTTAGTGGCTGAAACCACAGCTCCCAAATGGCAAAACGAAATGGCTAAATAAGCAATACTCTACAGCATCCTGTGTTGCTAAGCTGTCATTTGGGAAGACTAGGTATATTAAATATATTTTCACAATATATTTTTATTATGATATGGTAAGTACTAAAGAATATTTACTGTACACATTAATGAGTTCTCCTATGATATATCTTACATGCTTTGATCCTGCACTACTTACATAGTTTTAAGTTGCAATGTTACTTCATTAGCAGCTGAGCATATGTTGCTGCCTGTGTTCTCTTGTAACTCACTGAACTTCTTTAATATATGCATATGAAATTCTTACTCAGGAAGTTTTAAATGTCTGCCTTTCTATATCAATTACTAGTGCTTTATTTTTTACCCTTTATTATCCATATGCTCACTCATGAATCCCATACCTTTGCATTGATACCTGGATTTGGAGAACTGAGGACCTATTTCAGTCTACGGAATAGCTTTAAAGGGAAAAGCTCTTCCTATTCTTCCTGTCCATAGATTATAAATGCATACACAGGGACAGGATGAAGCCCGATGGTATAGAGCATGACATGGTATCTGGGGATATAGGGACTGAATTCGAACTGGAGCAGACTTGATTATGTGGTCTACAGAAAAGCTGGGCACTATTTTCTCCAGACAGAGAATACCTCTATACGCAATGCCTTTTGCAGCCTTTGCAAGGTGACATAGACAATCTAAAACTGGCCACACTGTTTTCCTCAATACTCATTTTCTTATTTTCATATTCTACTCAGTTGCTAGGATCTCTCATCTGGATGTCTTAGTTCTTATACCTTTTCACTCATGGTAGTTATTCAAATCACTGTTTCTTTGAGGAAATAAATACAAGAAATTCTTGTTCAGCTACTTTTCCAATCTTCTAGGTAGCTCCAGGAATATGGAGGAAACTATTGTGGATAAGATAAAATAGGCTGAAACTCCATGAAACCTAAACTTAAATCTTCAGTCACGAATCCAGGCTCTCAAGCTAATTCAATTTTTAATACATATTCATGTTAATTAGTTTATTTTTCTTAGCACTAGACTACAACCCAAGGTCAGAGGAAATTGCTAAATGGATTGCCTTTTAGTAGGCTTAGCAAACATTCCAACAATAATCAACAGCATACCAGAACCCTAATTTCTTCAATAGGCCCCAAATACTGTAAGTCACTCTTTTCCAATTACTTTTCCATATTTAAAGATACCATTTCCTATAATTCAACCTTACCTTCAAATCAATTCTTTCTCCCCATAGAAATGTCCTCAGGCTCATGTCAGAATACTTCACACTTTTCATCTGTTTTGAGTGTAAGAGCTCCCAGAGTTACCAGACTCATCCCTTATTGACTCCACTTAACTTGAAGTTAAGCAAATGTATTCCTCAGTATTTCAATTCCAACGTTTGCAGAGCATCATGCCAAGTACTGAGAGTCACAACTGCTCACCAGGCTACAGTGAAAGGAGCTGGGATCCATCTAGACAAGGCAGCAAGACCCAATCTAAAGAGCTAGAAGATGAATCTTCTGCAAGCAAACAATGAACTGACCAGGGAGAGCATACAACTTGGAAACTGTGATAAAATCTAAAGTTTTACCCTTTCATAGCCAAGTCATGTTACTTGCTATTGTAATAATCATATTGGCCATTCTTCTATATCTAAACTAAACTTCATAAAAGGTAAAGCAGTCCCATAGTTTTAACCTTCTCCCAAAAGAATCTCACTTACTTTTGATTTTTTATCAATAAAAACAATGTTATTGTGACCATTTGACATTTTTGAGACTATTTAGGTATATACACAAACTTTAATGTTAAAAATAAAAATCTATTCTCCATAGGTTAATTTTTCATTTGTGAGTGGTTATCCATTGCAGGTAGTTTATGGGTTGTGAGGGCATGTGTCTCTTCTCAGTGCTGAAACCCCATCTGGCACAGACCCACCTAGGTCTTGTGCAAACTGCCACCATCTCTCAAGTCTATATGAGCAATGTTCCTGCTGGTTTAGAGAACTTTTTGTGTGTTTCCTGAACTTACAACCACTCTTGAGGATAGACCCACGCCCAGCAAGAGATTGCCAACACAAAACAAATCAAAGGCATCTTTGAAGGTTCCCTGCTTCATAACCTTCTGTCAGGGAATTTTTTAAAATATTTATCTTGAATCCTTTTGCACATTTATTATGAGTTCTCATTTTCAGTTTTTATGGGTGTGAACTTGTTTGTCCCTGTGTCTATCTGTGCATCTTGTGCTTTTTCTTTGTTTTTGTTTTGTTTTGGTTTGGTTTTTTTTTTTTCTTGTGTCCTAATCTGGTCTGTTTATTTCTGTTTTATTTTTTTTTATTATTATCCCTTAGATGCCTGTTTTCTTTCCAAGGAGAGAGAGTAAGGGTGTGGTTCATTACAGGAAGGAAAGATAAGGATGAACTAAAAGAAAACTTTTCTAATATAAGAAAGATGTATTTGCATTTACAATAATATCTGAAATACTTATGTACATATGACCCTATGCCCCATCTTCAGTGGCATGTAGATGCTCAGACATAGGGCAGGTGTCCACAGAACTTTTGCCATCTTGATCCTGAGCTTTCCTTTTTTGTTCTATTTGTCTGAAACAAAGCGCTTTAGAAGTATGGCATGATTAATATTTTAAACCAAACAAACAACAATAAAACAATTTGAAATCTTACCCTAGCTGAATCTATACTTATGTTTTAATAGAGGAACTAATATCCTCACACTATATGTATTTCTGGGTGTTATTAGGTAAATGTGGTACAAGGAAAAGACAGACTAAAGTCATAGCTTTGAGTATTAAACTGATAATCATATGAAATATGACAAGATTTCTGTGACTATACAAACCTTATGTTCTGCTCCTGCACTTAAACATAAATTTAAATAGGGTCTTTACTTCAAGTCTATTGTTTGGTTGTCATAACTATAACAAGGATACCTTGTTGTTTAGCCAATGAAAGATTCTGTGCATTTTACCTATTATTTTAATATCTGTAATACATGATCATTTGGTTTCTTTCTTAGGAACTTCTGGGTTGATGAAAGAAAATGAGAATCTTCAACAACATCATCATGTTATAGGTTTGATTCAGGATTGCCAGCTCCCTCTATCCTATAGGACTGAGACATCCGCTAAAGAAAAGTACCTTGAGTGACTCTCCCTGGCTAACCATACAAAAGAGACTTATTCCACCTCCGGAGACTTACCTCAATCAGAAGAAATTGTTTTCTCTTCCTTCTATATAACTAATGCTTATTTCTTCCTTTACAGTAAAAACTCTGGCAGCTTGGTCACATCAGGAATAAATGGGCAATCTTTCAAGGGAAGGAAAACTCCAAGGATGAAAGATCCATAAGCAGTCTGAAGATGACAAATGATTTGAAAACTGGTTTTGTTATCAAACAACACAGACTTTCCCAAGAGTCATTTCTTTTCTGTACATTAAAAGCTAAATGTTGCTGTAGCTCTGTCATTTCACTGCCAATCCAGGAATGTGAGTAGCCCAAGACCACCAGGATAATGGTTTTAAAAAAGATAAAGTAAAGGTGTACATTCTGAATTTCCCAGATATCACCTCTTATCTCCATCTTCTACAATTTATTATTAAAGTCCTGCTAGTCAAAATTGGTTTCTTTCAGCCTCTGTATTTTTATATTCCTAACTCCTTTCAAAAGCCTTCTCAAATATTAGCTTCTTTGTGACTCCTGGGAGTAGAAGTCATCTCTATTATGGCCAATACTTCCTCATATATTTTCTAGTTGGCTCTTATGGCATTTATCACTCTCACTTCTAAACTTCAATAACAGATCCATGTACTTTGCTCCCCTGCTCAGGCTGTGTTCTTTGCCAGCAGATGTTCCATGCAGCTCGAGGGTGACCTAATGAGAATACATGCCTAGCTCTTCTACAGTTTTGAAAAGGCTACTCAAATTCTCTTAAGATCTGTTTTTCAGAAAAGTAGAGATGAATGTCAAAGAAAGGTGGGACATTTTAAGAAAACTTTTAATATTGAGAACCGAATACAAATAAGCATTATGAAATATAAAATTGATAACAGTATGAAAGTCACAATGCAAAAATCTTAAGAATATCAATAAAATATTTTATGATATTTATGCAGGACCTCATTGGGTGTGTTTCATATATACCTTGTCTCAAAAATCTAAAGTAATATTTCAGCATAACAGCAAAATTAGAACTTATCATGCAAACTATTTTTCATAGGACTTTTTAAATCCAAATATTGTGTTTATTGATTTATTTTTAATATAATTTAAAGAAATAGGTTAGACTGTAAGAACTAATATTCAGAAAGTTTGAGAATCTTGTCGAAGGACAAATGCTAGCTCAGTTGCCATAGGAATGGGATGGGAACTGAATCCCACCAATTCTTGCTCTGTTCTTTACCAATCGTACGTAGCAAATATTAACTTCATGCTAAACCATGAGTGTGCTATTCTGCTTGAGACTGATTATTTGAGAGCATGCTTTCTCTTTATGTCACTTCATTAGTAATAATGCTGATAGCAATGGTACTATTTATTATGCAGGACATGACAGAAGTAAATTCCAATGCCAAGCTCCAAATGCCTGTCTGAACATCAGCAACTACAACTCCCCTGTTCTATCACTGATCCTGACAACATGAATAATCGTCCATCATTTTAGAGCAGAGTTTGACATTAGGAATTGCTGGAATTTAGTCACTGAAAACCTATTCATTCTTTTATTACCTAGGTTTAATAATTTAATTTCTTTATTCTACCTAAAGATTTACCTCTCATAATAATACCACATTCATGCTTGTATCCCATTGTTATTAGGGTACTGTACATGCTGGTTATTAAATGTCTGGGAAGAAAGGGAGGCGTTCTTTTCTTTCCTGGAGCACTTTCCATTTCTAGTCTCCTTTCTTCACCCTATCCTCTCTTCCCTTCTCTACTTGTTCTTTGTTTCTTTGGAAAATTGGCCAAAGTCCATAAGCAAACACTCAGCATTATATATTAGAATCAGAATCATCAAGAGGCTTCAAAACAGTTTTATGAGTACTTTGGAATTTGATTTGTACTAATATAGCTTTTATTTTTATTTCTATGTTTTCAAAAGTATAAAAATATTTGAAGAGTAATGCCATAAGGATGCAATGAGCAGAACATGACTAATCATGCTTACTTAGGCATGAAACCTGCCTTTTAATCAAATTATACATGGACCACATATCTAGAATTCAATGCACACATAGCAAATATTATCCATTCATGCATCCCTTGGTAGCAGTCTTTTAAAAGTAAGTGTTTGATAGAATCTTCTTATATTGTAAAATCCAAGCATCCTTGACAAAGCTTTAAAATGTAAAATAACTTATTATAAAATATACCAACAAAAGCTCATGACCATGATTGAACTAAGCACATTACCTTTTGATCCATAATCTTCCGGTCATTTAAAATCAAGCTTTACCAACATTGAGTAGGTCAGCTGATGACATATTTCACATCACACTTAAAAAGAGCAAATCTTTTCTTGGCTCTTCACAAAAACTCTTTTAACACATTGTAAAGTCACTTGGTTATCAATTTTACCCCAAATCCATGGTTAATCTATGAAACTGGATTCATTATTTTATAATTTAACATGTTTAGGGTTAAGATTTACATGATGCCCCACTGCTATAGATTCTTCAGAAGTATTTAAAGATATCTTATACATCTCATTAGTATCTAATGTGGAAATTTCTACTGAGTTGTCTGCTACTAATCCTTTCTCATCTATTTCCTAGATACCTGCCCATGAAGACATCTATATTAACTTAGACCTATAATAGACAAAACTGTTCTGAGACTGAAGCTTATTACAACCAGGAGGAATTATCTAAGTAACCTAAACTTTATGCTTAAACAAACATTTATAATGCTCATGGGTATTCAGTGAATGAATGATTGATTTTGAATCTTGACCAGTATAGTCATTTATTCTCTCAATTCTGTGTATCAGTTTGTTGTACTTGGCTCACTTATGTATTGTTCCTAGAATGATTGGAGATTTAGATGGAATCCATATGATTCTCAGTTATAGATAATTAGATACATATTCTAAAACATTCTAAGCTAACAAATTCATGTGATTCAAATACAGTTTGCTTTGTACATTGGCCTACAACCTGTATTTAAGAAAATCTCCTGTTTTCTCAATTCATGTACTCTTGTTCCCTCAGAACTCTTTTCTGTGATTCCCAAGGAAAGTAACCCATTTGTTTACTGTTGTTTGCTTTGTTTTCTCTTAGTAAGAACTAGATATATTTTTCCAGAATCATAGCCAAAACCCTACAGTCATTCTCAGATTATTAGAGTTTTTTTTCTTCACTTCCAAAAGTTATCCAAACCAATGATTCTACAAATCATTCTTTGAATAAAAGGCATAGTATTTCAACTTAAATTCTATTTCTAGTTGTTTTCACCCCCTGATAAATCCAAAAACAAAGTCTTTATTCATCTTTGTTTTTACTTAGTTTGTAGTGCATTGGATTTGTATACCAGTTCAGTAACACCACACACACACACACACACACACACACACAAGAGAGAGAGAGAGAGAAGAGAGAGGAGAGAGAGAGAGAGAAGAGAAGTTTTAAAGTTTATACCAATTGAAGATGTATTTTTTCTTTTATTTATTTTTATACTGGTCTGAAGGATAGCAAATTAATCACTGGTTACTCTAATTATATCTAAATAGTTATAATTATCATCTGAGGTATCCTACATTAACCCAGTTATCTCTGAGTTAATGTCTCAAAAAACATAGTTGTTAACATTTGTTACAATTGATTTGTGAGAAAATGAGTAAAAATAGTTCTGAATTTTGTCCTGAATTAAAATGTAAAAATCATACTTATGTAGGTCTTTTGGTGGAACTTTGTGGGTATAGTTTCTGACATGCTAGAAGACACAATGTTACAGAAAACTCCATGATCCAATGTTTTTTATAATCCTTTCTGGCCATATTCCCCAATGACTCCTGAGTATATGTAATTGAGTTAAGTTGTAGATGTATCTGTTGGACACACATATACACACTCATGTACATACACACCACAAGTAATGAAAATTAATGAAAAGGTGGCTATGACACTGAAAAAGACAAAGAGAGAGATTCATTGGAAGATTTGGAGGGAAGAAACGGAAAGTGGAAATGATATAATTATTATAATCTAAAAAAATATTTAACAAGAATAAAGGAAGAGAATTATATTAAAATATATAGAAGTCAGATGGTTTTATATCTTATTCTACTGTTCATCATAATTAGTACTTCCTTTGCAGTAGGAAGAAATAAGAAAAAAAGAAAGATAAAGTTATAGTCTAGTGTTGTTTCAGAATAAGTATGAATATGATGATGTTGTCATTAATAGCTAATTCTGTTAGGATTAAAAACTAAAATGAAATTCTAACACCATCATGGATGCTGTTATTAGTCAATTAGAGCATGAGTAAAAAATACAGGATGAGTGAAGAGATATTTGCTATCTTGTAGAGGAATTTTAATCCAACAACATGGCTGCTCTGGCAAGAGATCACACCCAGAGACCTCTAGGCCTATGTGATCTGGCTGAAATGCAGACACCCCCTAAATTACAGAATGATCTGACTGGAATTCAGACATGCCCTTAGTACACATCATTAATCCCTAACAATAAAAGTAATATTAGTTTGAAGAAGAAACCAGCCATATTTGAAGTGTTATCTAATTTAGGGGCAGAAAAAGTAACAAATCAGAGAAAGATTTGACAAAATGAGTCAGAGATAAAATATTCCCAAGTTTCATAAGAACAAACCTGAAAAATAGGTAACTTAAGAGAGTAGCAAAGGGGTAGGGGTAGGGGGACAGAGACAGAGACAGAAACAGAGAGAATAGGCAGTTTTACTGGGATAGTTTCATGGTTACATCAAAAACTAGACACAGATGAAGACAGGATGAGCCAGATAAGAAGCCGGAAGCTTAGAACAGATTGGCAGAATTTGCTTTGATGCCAAGCTGAACAATTCAGTGAACAGCTGAAAGAAGCCAGTTTGAATCATTCATCTTAGAGAGGAATTTGAGACAGAAAAAAAAAAAAAATGAGTTGAACCAGGCAACCAGAGTTCAGAAAGGACTAGAAATGGTGAGCTTATTCTGCAGTTTGCTTCTAAGAAGACAATTATATCAGGTGACTAAAAATTACTTTTATAGTATCAGATGGACTGAGCCAGGATATCTTCTTTCTTCTGATTGTGAATTCAGAGACTTGAGATTTAAGATCTTCCTTCTAGTCTGATTTTTTTAAACCAATCCTTATAGTAAACACAATCACAAACATATTCTATGAATTCTGTTTCTTTGTGGAATCATAAATCACACCAAGTCTTTTCTTACAGTGATGTCAAAAGGAACTACTGAGCAAGACAGGATGTCAAAAAGATTAAAAGTGACCATCCTTTAACATTAAATTTTAACTTTTAGGTTTTCGGAAACATGTCCCTTATGAAAAATACAGAAAACATTCAACAAATATGTAAAAGAAACAAGATTGTTACTCTAGAAGACTAAAAATACAATTTACAACATTTTCTCGTGTGCATTAGAAAGGCTTGAACAAGTGATTAAAAATAATATGCATCCTTAAATTCAGATGATTGCCATAGTACTCAACAAAGACCTTTTTTTTTTTTATCATATTTGAGTATTCATTTAGCATTGATAAAATGGGTTGTAAACACCCTCCCATGTGATATCAGAACAATTGTTTGTTTCTTTTTTATTATAAGAAGAAATAAAAACTAGAAAAACTAGGAAACTGGAACTGATAACTTTTCTCCTCTCTTATCTTTTTTCAACTAATAAAATTTGTGAAGTGTCTTAGTCAGGGTTTAGATTCATGCACAAAACATCACAACAAAGAAGCAAGTTGGGGAGGAAAGGGTTTATTCAGCTTACACTTCCACTCTGGTTTTCATCACCAAAGGAAAACAGGACTGGAACTCAAGCAGATCAGAAAGCAGTAGCTAATGCAGAGGCCATGGAGGGATATTACTTACTGGCTTGTTTCCCTGGCTTGCTCAGCTTGCTTTCTTATAGAAACCAAGACTACTAGTCAGGAGATGGCACCACCCACAGTAGCCCTCCCCATTTGATCACTAATTGAGAAAATGCCTTACAGCTGGATCTCATGGATGCATTTCCTCAACTAAAGCTCCTTTCTCTGTGGCAACTCCAGCTTGTGTCAAGTTGATGAACAAAACCAGGAGTACAGGAAGATAATGTGTGTGATTTATTATGTATATGTACGTCATTTCTATTTTTTACAAAAGAAAAAAACCCAACAAACTACAAGGTCTTAGGCAAGCTTCTAAAGGAGGGAAGCAGCCAATGGTTTCACCCAACTATAGTCCTATGAACCCAAACAATAACCAGAGTGACACAATAACCCTGGCACTTGTATCTTGACAGTAAACAATAGCTCTCTAATTGGACTTAAAACCAGTTCAAAAGAGAAAAAACTGTTGTAGTAATTATTTTAAAAGTGCAGCTGCGCAGACCGACAATCTATGCTGTGGCAGCTCTGCCTAGCTCAGTTGCCATGTTCCATGACCAGAGGCCACGTGCTAGAATTGGCCAGCCAGAAACATCAGCCCTGCCACCCACAAGATGCCAGCATGGGAGATGGCTCTGCCAATCTTCCAAGCTGTCTCTGCAAGGCTGGGCATTGCTCAGACCATCCCACCATCCACGTGGGCCCAGTACAAAGATGAGACTCTAATGCTTAAAGATTAATAAAAGGCTTATGTATTTGGTAATGATCAGTAACAAGATACCCATACAATCAGAAGTGTAACCCAATACCCAACCTAGATATACCAACTACCTTTGACTGCTATAGACACATGAACATCTGCCCCTTTCTTCTCTCTCTCTCTCTCTCTCTCTCTCTCTCTCTCTCTCTCTCTCTCTCTCTCCTAGCTCCTCCTCTTTCTTTTCCTCTTCCTCTCCTAACTCCTCTCACCTTAGCTCCTCCTACAGAAAACTTGCCTAGTTCTGGAAACATAGTCAACTATACAGTGCTACTGAAGTCATAGCTCTTGAAGAAGAACCTACCACCACCACTTTAATAAATAAGTATAATCCCTAACTACATTCTAAATATCTGTCCTTATGGACACTGATAAGTATAGTTTTTAGCCTTTATTGGTGAGACTTCTCTTTGTACAGATGGAGACCACTACATAGAAGCACACCAATCAAAATGAAAAGTTTAGAGTCTAGACTCAATGGATCCATCTACAAAATATCCCCAAACCTAAGGCACAGAGAATACTGTAGAATATGGAAATGAAAGATGGTAAAAGACAGAGGATCAAGTTCTCATGCTATGATAGTGTGTCTCCAAAGAATCTCCGAATCTCATGAAGTCTGATCAAAATAAACGTGAGCTGAACAAGGACAACAATAACAGATAAGTCCATGAGGCCTAAATTCTACACAACGAACTACACCCCAAACCCAGCAATATACAACACAGTTGGCTTTATGGATTTTAACAAATGCACAGTAGCATCATTATAACCTCTTACAAAGTTGGTGCACTACTCTAATAATTTCCTTGCCATTGCAGACAGTACCAGGTTGTCCAACAAGATTACACATTCCATTGGACAGTAAAGGGTGCAAAGATAAACCACTCCTAAGATGGTTTCAGAGAACAGCGTCTGCTTGATTGCACGTGAACAACTACTTATTATAATGGAAGCCACTGATGTCCTACTGTGATTGGTTAGCACAATAACCTCGATTGGAGAGTGAGAACTCTAACCACCAGGAACTCTATGAGGAAAAAATTTAAAAAAACAAAAAAATAGACACTTGGAAAACGCCCACACATCAGCATGCCAGCTGCAAGCTACTCACGTTACTTCAGAATACTGACTTCTGAGAATACTCAGGAACATAGAGTGTCATTCTAAGAAGTGCAGTGTGCAGGTAGGATGACTGCCAGGTCATGCCTACATTTTCTTCAACCCCAACTGTTCTAAGTATCCTTTTCTTCCTTCACCTTGGCAATCAGGATTTGGATGTTGCTGTTCATGTTATTTCATTACCCTTTTCCTAGAATGTTATGTATTTGTAATGATACAGTTTTTCAGACTAGTTTCTTTGACTTACAGATATACATTTCAATTTTTGTTTATCTTTCCATAGCTTGATTGTTTATTTCTTTAGCACTAAATATCCTTGTATCATCTGGATATGCCATACTTTACACACACACACACACACACGAAAAAACCCACACACAAATTCACACTCAGAGAATGGATTATATCCTCTCACCAACAGATTTCTTTGCTGAAATGTTAACTCTTATTACCTAAGAATGTCATACTTGAAGATGAAACTTATGAAGAAATAGGTTAAAATGACATAATTAGAGTGGACTCTATTCTTATATAAACGATGGTTAAATAAATCAGAGCACATTCATGAGAGGAATCCAGATGCTCTGAACATAGATAAAGAAAGAGAAAACTGATTAGCACACAGCTTATCAGAGAGGCTGAGTGAATTTTAAATCCCACTAAGGCACTGTAATAAGACAGAAGCTGGTAAGCTCTGTGGTTGAATTAGGGAAGAGCTGGAAGAAGCTGAGAAGGAGGGCAACCGTATAGGAAGGTCAGCAGTCTCAACTAACCTGGACCCCCAAGATCTCAGACACTAACCCACCAACCAGGCATCCTACACCAGCTGACATGAGGCCCCAATATATATATATATTGCAAAGGACTGCTGGATCTGGACTCAGAGAAGATGCACCTAACCCTCAATAGACTTGAGACTCCAGGGATTGGGAAGGTCTGGTGGGGTGGGAGTGGCAGGGTGTGGATATCCTCTTAGAGACTGGGGACGGGGAAAAGGTGTGGGATGTGGAACAGTCAGATGGTGGACTGGGATGAGGATAATGTCTGGACTGTAAAAATGATCAAAGAATAAATTAAAAAAGAAATCATGTAAAGAAAATATTTCCTGTTTTCTACAGCTGAAGTGTTAGCATCTGTCAAAAAAAAAAAAAAAAAAAAAAAAAAAGGACACGGAAGATAGTCCATATTAGTGATTCACTTTATCTTCATAAACCCTTGTTGGATCAATGGAATGTTATTGCTGATGAATAACAACAAGGCAACAGAGGATCCAGTAACAGAAACTTTTATCATAGACAATTGTCTTGTTGCATAATAGCAAAAAGATTACAGATTAGCAATCATCAAAACTATATTATAAGGACCTTCCTGGGGGAAATTGTGAAAAACATTGATCAGTGAAGATGGTATGCAGATGTAGGCTTGGAATTTCTGTTTGGTGACTTGCATTTCTTAGTATATAAATATGAAAATAATTTCACGTGTTAAGATTACATTAAACATTTTTCAATATGTAAAACCCTCCAAATGCCAAAGAAAAATAATTATTGACAATACAAAAAGAGAAAATACAATAGCTATCCCCAATAAAAGTTTAATCAAGAACACCAGAGAGAACTATGGGAATGGTTTGATGAGTAAAAGGTTGTCATGAGAACAGGAGGAATTAACATGAAATCCCCAGAAACTTTATAAAAGCAAGATGTGGTTGACGATATCATTGTGATCCTATAACAAGATAGGAGACTGAGACAGGTGAATTTCTGTAAGCTCATGTCAAGACTAATTCAAACACGGTGTGAGGTAATTACTAACAACTAAGTTTCTTCTGACTTCTACACATGAACCTTGGAACATACTCACACTATGATTTTACAAATAACACAATACACATGTGTCATATACACAGATAAGGGTAACAAGGAAAAAGAACAGAAAACTAAAAAATGGTAAACAAATTTTTTGTCTGTTATTAGTATTAATTTATTTAAAGTAGTGAAAGTTTTAATGATTAAGTTATTACATCCAGAATAAAGCTATTGATTAAAACAAATGCTTATGGCTTAAAGGTTAGTAAGAAGGTGATGTGATAAGGGTCAGACACAAGGCATTGATTTAAAACACTTGCGACTCAGTTTATGCTCCATCTCTTAATGTGCAGTCTGATAGAAACTCTGATTGGAAAAAGGAACACAGACACAGAGAGGGTGACTACCTTACTATATATTATTAGACTAACACAAATTGATTATGCACTAGCTCATTGCCACAAAGAAAAATCTATAGCTACTAATGGGTTTTGCTCTCAGGGTTGAAAGTCACAGAAAGTATTATATTTCTGTCCTTTAATATTAATTAATTTATCTTTAGTGACCACTTGGGGAAATAAAAAACCACAGTGGCTGAAGGAGTCTCATAAATTTCAACTATTATGTATTTAAAGGAAATAAAGAAGACTTTTGTGTCAAGGGTATGTTTTCTTATATGGCATCTTTGGAAACATCTAAGAAATATACTCTAGTTTATCTGTATTATCCCTAAAAATTATCTATGACCTTGAGTTGAATTTTAAAGAAAATCCTTATTGATCAAATATACTCATTCCTTCTTTATAAGGAGGTGTGTTTACCATTTTTATGGGATTGAAAATATCTTTGTGATTTGTTCTGATTAGGAATATCTCATTCAACCACATATAGGATAAGAAAAGAGTTATGTTGTAAAAGATAACAAAATCTTTTAATGGACTAATCCAAACTTTTTAAATAAGCAATATTTCAATTGGCAAATGAAACCAGTCTGAAGATAGGGAACTGTGTCTGCAAACAAGGGAACTTAGCATATGTCTTCAATGCTGTCTTGACACTTGCTGGTCTATTGACAAGGACTATAAAGATAAAGTTTTCATTTAATCAGTATTTAAGTGTATAAGATAAGTTATAAGTGCATCAGTCTCTAAAGTAAAATGTTTACACAGAGGATCTAAGCGTGGTAAACTGTTGTGCCTGGCAATGTCTTTGTATCTATGTGCTTTATCTCACATCTTTAGCAATTCCTCCTCATTGCAATCATGTAATGCTTTACCCACAGCAATACTGAGAGATGTGATGCTACAGAGGGCTAAAATGGGTCTAGACATTGAGCTTATCCCCATACATGCCTTTAGCTGTCATCTCAAAAATGTGTGACTGGAGTAACCTGACAAATAAGAAAAAAATACATTGACAAAAACTAATATTCTCAGGTTTCCACATATGTAAGAATCTCATGTTAATACATTTATTCTGGACCGAGCTTAAATCCAGGGTCTCTGAGTATTCTGGAAGGCCTTGAGAAGAATTCAATGGTGCCTTTACCTGAATAAAAGGACTCATGGCTTTTGGTTTTGCTGACAGCACCCAATTTCTAATTTGTAATATATATATATATATATTATATATATATATATATAAATATAATATTATATATAAATAAATATACATAAATATATAATATAAAATATATATAAATATATATTAATATATATTTATATATATTATATATAAATATATATATAAATATATATAAATATATATATGTGTGTGTGTGTGTGTATGTATGTATATACATTTATATATATATAAATAAATCCCGGAGGTAGGCGTGTCTTCTAAACAATTTAGAATTGGGTTTTGAGTATGTATGTGTAATGAACATAAACCTAATTCACAGGAAACCCATAGAGTTTTTAAAGTAATAATGTTTACAAAATTAGAAACATTAAAACAGACAGAAAAGAGTAAAACAAAAACAAAAATAGTCATAGTTAGAAAGTAGGCAAGGCATAGTCTTATTTGGCTTTGCCGTTCTCCACATACAAAACCAAACCTAAGTTAATAAGTCATTCCAGAAAATGAGTTTTTGGCAACCATTTCTTTTTATAACAGCTTCAGAATTTATTAAACCCTTATGACTGGCTGCCTCCTATTTTCCTTATTCAAACTTTAAAAGAGCTTATTCTCTCATTGAATCAGTGGCATAAAAACAATATATTTACTGTGTTCTTAGATTTTGAGTTCTGAATGTGGACTGAGAAAAGTGACCATGATGCCCTCTATACCATCATCTCTGGATGATGAGCTTTCTAGAGAACTTGAAATTGGGGCTTTGATAGATTGTTCCCTGAGATATCTGAAGGCATTTCAAGACTATTCCTTTGATATCGTAGTATAGCATGGCTCTTCATAATGCCTTGGCTGGGCTCCATCAGAACAACTGCAGACAGATACTTAAAAGATTCTAATGCGACTGTGTTGACACTTAGTACCACTCTGTACCACCACTATGAGCATCACATGACCAGCATAGCCATAAAGGAGATACAAAGTGAATAGAGAAAAGATACTCTGTCTCAGGGAAACCCTACCAACTTTTCTAATAGTCTATAATCTAATAATGGAAGCAAGCCAGGAAAGTTAGTATGACCACCACTCACTATCTCAAAATTGTAACTTTAAAAAACTTTTATTGCCAAAGGACCTCAAGACTCTGTGTTCATTGTTATAAGAACTTGTAAAAATAAATAAATAAACCAATATACACATATTACACTCTAAATAACATTTTATGTAGGAAAGAGAGCTGCCTCCTTGCCATGGCCTGGCCATTGCATTCATGAAATAATAAGTTTCTGTAATTACTTGCTAGGGTGATTTGAAAATGGTTGCCCAGGGAGTTGCACTATTAGGAAGTATTGCCTGGTTGGAGAAAGTGTGTCACTGTGGACGTGGGCTTTAACACACTCATCCTAGCTCCCTGGAAGCCAGTCTTCTCCTGTTTGCCATTAAAAAAAAAAAAAAAAAAAAAAGATGTAGAACTCTCAGCTCCTTCTGTGACATGCCTGCCTGGAACCTGCTGTCCTCACACCTTAATAATAATGGACTGAACTTATGAATCTGTAAGACAGCCCCAATTAGATGTTGTCCTTTTTAAGAGTTGCCTTGGTCATGGTGTCTCTTCAGAGCAGTAAATTCCACAAGACCTCTACAAAGTAAATCAATAAACAAGATGATCACTGCTGTCAGTGGATACAAGTTTATACTCAGTCGGTTTAAGTTCCTCAAAATTCAACTTCTACCATTATGTTAGTGATGTACATCAAGGGTTAATTAACCTTTTCCATTAAATTATACTGCCTTTACACTGCATTCATTGAGCACCTGTTTGAAAGGAGCTTCAAGTTTCTATTCTAAGGGAAATACTTAGATATGCACATAAACACACACACACACACACACACACACACACACACACCTCCTAGTGAGCCAAATAAAAGGAAGGAACATATGTATCAGACTTCCATTTGCACTGCTAAGCAGAGCCACCCAACAAATTATCTGTAGAGTGCAGTTAATGTTAACTGGAATGCCTGTGGGGTTTACACATCTGTCTGTGGAATCAAATTTGCATCTTTAACATTTTGCTGCTGGAATGCCCTTTTTGAGAACAAGAGAGGCTGTGGGAAACATGGAAACTAGAGAAAGAAATAGAAAGAACAGTGGGAAAGCATTAAGTAAGGTCAAAGGATAGCAATATGGATATGGAAACATCACAGAAAAGAAGTCCATTTCTTTATATGGATAACCAAAAAAAAAAAAAAAAAAGCTACAAGAAAATAGACCAATAAGCACTGTTTGATAAAGAAATCTATATAAATAAAAATGATTGTTAGCTTACTTGTTACATGTGGTGTCAATTTTATATGTTTATAAGTTTTGGCTATATAAGTCTCTAAAATGTCTATGTATATGTTAATAACTAATAATGATCCAATATTGTTCCTTATAATAGATAAGTCACAGAAGCCAAATTAGTGCCCTCTGAGGTATCAGAAAAATTTGAATGAGGGGGAAAATCATTTCACGGATGTTTATTCTTCTATACAAAGAACTAATGGAATAAATTGGTATTATTTATGCAGGCACATTATTTTTAGTTCAGAAAATATTCAACCATTTCAAATAACTTCAATGAAATTAGGCATAAGGAGTTAACTATATTACTGATAGACCATCTAAAGTGGTTTTTAGGCCATTCTTATACCATGTATGTTTTAAAATATGCCACTAGAACCAGAAAATATCAATTAGCATTAAATACTGAGTATTATTTAAAATCACTAGTAATGCACTAAAGAAACAGTATCTGACACATGGATATTTGAGTGGGCTCTCAATTGGATGTGAAAAATTAGTGGCTCTCAATAATATCCTGAGTAATAACCTTGAATGAAGTCTGTAAGCTCTGATCCTTAGTTTTCTCATATGTAAGTAGCTGTATCTGTGTGACATGATTGACATGAAGGTTAAATGAGTTACCACACCGTTAAGTGAATCATGCAGGTAATCAGGCTTTCCTGTGAGGCTATTAACTACTGGGTATTAGATGCAATGCTATTCATTGAAATGGGTCTTACTGGATAGCAATTAGTAATAGGGCCATCAGTTCAGTTATTGGCTTATCATTAGGAACCTTGTTCTGGTGCTGGGGATTGAGGAGTAGTGTCACCTTCTCTCACTAGAGTGTCATAAAGCAATATCAAATTGCAAAATAAAGGAATTAACATCTAAATTCTGACACCTAAGTAGGGCTATTGGCAGGTCATTTACATCTCTTCAGTGCATAAAGGTCCACATTAGTAACTTCAGGAATCTCTCCCGAAGACAAAATGTTCAAACTGCTTACAGTAACTCTAATCAGACAAATATGAGTATGAGTGTAGAGTCTAGGTTCAATCTTTTCTTTCCAGTACTCCAGTTTTTCTCATTCCAAATATTTTGTAATGACTGGTCCATGTAAAATATCCTGAAGTTAATGAAAGACAGAGAACCAGAACTCTAATTTCTGAAACACCATTTTATTAAAAGCCAAGCCACAGGAATTAGACCTACTGCGTTTACACAGAGATCCCCTTTCCTCAGAGGCTTACTGTATTAGTTACTGTTTATTTGCCATAACCAAATATCTGATAGAAACAACGTGGACAAGTTTTACTAAGTCAAACTTCCAGAGGCTTCTGTCTATCGTAGGAAAGGGTGTGGCAGAAGAAAGCAACTTGCATCATAGTGACCAGGAAACAGAGAGCAAGAAGGAGATAACTGACTGTCTATAACCTTCAAAGGTACACAGCAGTAGACTTCTTCCAGCTCGGCCCAGGTTCTAAAATCTACAGAACGTCCCAAAACAGAACCAACCAACACCTGAGGACTTTTCCTATCCAAATCACAACTTTAACATCTCAGTTTTTTAATCTATAAATTAATAATGATCAAATTTTCTTAATAGGACTGTTATGAGTAAATAAGGCATGGCATATAATTCACTATTTTCTTATTATAAAGATATTTAATCTCAAAACATGTTATGTTATTTATTATGATTTTATTATCATATATTATTTCAGGAAGCCAGAAATTTTCACTATGGCATTCCATTACATGCACAAAATATACATGAGCCAATACAATCCCTTCATTTCTTTCTTAACACTTTTTCCTACACCTATTAGTATAAGTTCATCATTTACATTCTTTTGCAAATTATGTTCCTCCTAGCCTTCTTCTCTTCTTTTTTTATCAGAGAAATTTGAATTCAGGTGTATACATAAAAGTCAGTAATATCATAGAAGAGATGAGAGTCCTATAGAACATGTTTAAACGACAACCTGAGAATCAATAATAAATGTGTTCTGTGAGATGCACTTGCAAGTGATATGTGCCGTCTCCTTTGGCTTCTGCAGAGTTCCCTGGCCGCATTTTCCCACTCTCTGTTTAGATCCTTGCACAAAACTGGCTATCAAATGGCATTCTTAGATACGTTTTGTCAGGTTGACAAGTTAAAGAATCTATACTCATGCTCAATGTAATCAGATAAGCAATGTAAGCACACAGTCTCTGTGTATGAATCTTGAGTGCTCCATACAGCAGTGACTGCTGCCAGGGCCTGTTACAAAACCCATGCTCCTTTTATGGCTGTAGATAAAAGAATTTCTTTATAACTTTTCTGTCCAAGAGCTACCCAGGCAACCATCAAGTGATACCCTAGCTCCCAAATCTATTGCAGAACTTTACTAAATATAATTTCATCTGTGTGTTTTTATAACATTTCCATAGGGTTCGTTATATGTGGGGTTTTTTTTACATCTGAAAGGGCATTTTATTTTCTTTCTTCTCCTTTGAGTAAAACCACATGGTTGATGTTATTTAAGGTCTAATGTCCCTCAGCAGACTAGTATATGGGGCCATAAATGGCTCCAACAGTCATCAAAGCCTCAGCATCAACCGAGCATTTAATCATCTGTAAAAACAAGTTATAGCCTCATATACTTGCCCACCATGAACATTATTTCTCTTATATAACAAGATAAAAAATACATTCTCTAAGAACAAATTAAACTGCATCATCAAAAATATAATAATAAAATATTTGATCCTCATACAAATTTGAGTTGTATACTTCTGCTGGCGTTTTAAATGTGCATTAATTATTTAACATGTCTGTGCAGAGCCATGAAGATGGAATTCACTGTGTAAGTGCTAAGTGTTATTAATGATATTATTGTGTGTGCTTCATTTGGAGCCATGGACTAGATGAAGAACAGCACAAGGTAATGTACTGTGGGAGAAAGAAGTAAGATTTTTGACTTGACACATTTCATCCCAGACATACTTGCTTTTCTTCTGAGAAGAAGTATGCTTTCTGCAATTTAATTGGCCCAGGTGTCTTAATTTGTACTTAGGATATGTTATATGTTATAAATATGCAGAAATTTTGCATAATGGATAGTGCTGTATTTTTATGTAAAAGAAAATATCACTGATGTACCATAGACAAAAGAAACATGTTCAATAATTCCAAGTAGAATTAGCTAATTTTCATTTTCAAAAAAGTATACTCATTTTACAGGCATTACACACACACACACACACACACACACGCACACGCACACGCACACACACACACACACTTCTTACATATTTTCAGATGTCCTCTCTAGTATCAGAGTCGAAATTAGTTTATTCTAGGGAAAAGCTTTCTGGTCCACATCTGATTTGAAACCAATGTCTGTATTGTATTTGCACTGTAGCTTATGCATGGTCAAATCTCTCAGCAGTCAATAAAACAAAAAAATCAAAACCATATATTTATTGTACTTCAATAATGATCATCCCTCTCCCCTTCAATATTTTCTGAGTGAATTTCCAGCAACTTTGAAACAAATAAGATGTAAGTAATCTTCAATTTCTACAGCACTTCACTGCATTGTTTAATTGCCAAATTGAGTGTGAAGGTAAAATATTTTATGGCTATCCCAAAGTATTGAGCCCCTAAATCAAAAGCAAAGGCTTGCAATTTACACACCTTAGGATAGCAAAGATTCATTTGTGCAGCCAATTTGATCCAGGAATCTTACGGTATTTTCAGATTCACATCAACCATGTGCTTTCTCTTCTCTTCTAATTGTATTTCATTGTTTTTCTTGGGGAGTGAACTATGAAGAACGCTTTTGTTTATTGACAGAAATGGAGCTGAAGAATATTTTCACGGAAGATTTATGATACATAGCCAATTACATCTGGATTGCAGATACTAAATTAGTTTTGGATTTGTCTTATTCTAAACTCATTGACAAGTGCGATGCATCATAATAATTTTTCAGGGAAATCAAAGGCGATCATAGCCTTCACCACAAGCAACACTATGTCACAATCCATCATGATTATATAGTGGCCTAGGGTTAGATGAACAAGAATTTGGAGTGCTAAGTAAACAGTAATAATCAGATTTATACATCAAGTAGGGGATTTGGAGTTGCCTATGGTTACACTAACTCATTTGTATTAAGAAGGCTAAATACAGGGTTTTGAAATGTATTAGGGTCTCCTAAGGATTTCACCATAAAATGTATAAACAAAACTCTGTTAGGCTATTAGTTAAATATTGACATAATAACCTCTATTTAAATGACTTGGTAGGGTATTATTAGTCTTATATCACCACTAAGAAGTGCCAGGTAAACTTTAGAACCATTTCAAACTAGAAATATTGCTTCCAAAGGAATTTGAACCTCTCTCCAGACATGAATTACTATGAGTTAGAAAGACAGTATGTAGGACTTAGGAGAAACTAGTCCTTTCTTGACCCTCTCTTGTACTGTCTGCTCAGTACAGAGTTAATAGAGACGAATTCAATTTCTTCCCCACAATTTCATAACCAGTGAGGTCAGGACAAGACTAGTCTCAGATAGAATAGCATCAAGTTCAGTATTCTCCAGTAACATTCCATTTTCCAGTGATGACTTATTTAAAACCTAGGGGTTTTGTTTTGTGTGTGTGTGTGTGTGTGTGTGTGTGTGTGTGTGTGTGTGCATACACACATGCATCTGACTCAGCATATATATGAAGACCACAGCTAAACTTTTTGGGAGTTTGTTCTCTCTTTGTACCATGTGAGTCCTGGGTCTCAATTGTCAAGAATTAGTAGCAATAAATGTTCTAATTTATTTATTTTATTTATCTTTAAATCTAGTAGACTTGAAATATACTTTAATTTGGTGGATTTTTAAGTACTTTTACATTTTTATTTAAAATCTTTTTTCTATGTAAAAGAGTTCCCCCCCCCCCGAATATATCATAATTTAAGTTTTCCCTTCCTGTACTCCTCCCAGTTCTCCTCATCTCCCTTCTCATCTGGATCCACTCCTTTGATGTCTCTCATTAGAAAATTAACAGGCTTCCAAGGGATACTATTAAAATATAAGAAGATAAAACCAAAGCTGGCACATTGGCAGTGTGTAAAACAAACAAACAGAAGCAAAGGAGGCCAAGAAAAGGCACAAGAAACAGAGACCCACTCATCTTTGCACTCAGGAATTCTGTAAAAACAGTAAACAGGAATCCATAAGATATACACAAAGAACTTGTAAGGTAAAAATGAACCTGTGTGTGTGTGTGTGTGTGTGTGTGTGTGTGTGTGTGTGTGTGTGTGTCTGTGTGTCTGTGGTCTATATGTGTTTTTTATATACATATATTATTAAATAAAAGTAATAAGATGATTAAAAAAGAAGGGAAAATCCCTGACACTGCATTATGAGACAAGGAAACTCCAACAGTGCCATTGAGTTTGTTTTCTTTTGGTGGTCTACTGTTGGGCATGAAGCCTACTCTTAGGAGTAGCTGTTTCCCTAATGAGATTCCCTTAAAGAAAAATAATTTTTTATTTGCAAGTGTGAGATTGCTTCTGTGTTAGGGATGGGGTAATGTGTCCTCTTCTTTTAGCTCTAATGCTCCATCTGATGCAGGCCCTGTGCATGCTACCTAAGAATCTGGGAATTATTATATTAAGGAATCATGTTGATTTAGAGGGCTTCGTTGGTGTCTACCATCACCTTTGGCTTTAATACTCTTTTTCCCTCTTCTTCAGCAATGTTACCTGAGCCCTGAGTGGATGGATTTGATTCAAACATCTCTTTTAGGGCTTAGTTTTGCCAAGGTCTCTGAATCTCTGTATAATGTCTAGCTGTGGATCTCTATATTTGTCCTATCTACTGCAAGAGGAAGCTTCTTGGAAGATGGCTGAGCAAGAAACTGATCCTTTTTTTTTTTTTTTTTTTTTTTGATTTTATGAGACAGGGTTTCTCTTTGTACCCCTGACTGTCCTGGAACTCACTCTGTAGACCAGGCTGGCCTCGAACTCAGAAATCCACCTGCCTCTGCCTCCCAAGTGCTGGGATTAAAGGCGTGCGCCACCACTGCTGGCAGCCTCGGTGAACAGTACCAACTTAGATAAGGACAAGTGAATCATAGACAGAGCCATAGTGACCTGTCCCCTGAACCTACACCCAGCTGATACCCTGTTCTGAAAGGTATCTGTACTCCCCCTGAACACCTATGCTCCGGTATCATTCCCTTCCCCACATCCTGCCTTTTTGTGTTTATAACCTCTGTGTAAATAAGTAAATTACGATGTGATTTAAATAAATAAATAAATAAACAAACTGATCCTTGAGTGTATCACAGAATGCCTTTAGGAGTGCTTTCATTGCTATGTTCTTGTAGTAGAAAAGTAGTATTGAGTTTTACCTGGGTTATATAGTCAGGTTGTGAATAACTCAAGCAGTGTCAAGTATGGGTTCTGTGGTGGTTTGAATAGGAATGACCCCTATCAATTCATGTATTTGAATACTAGCCCCATAGGGAGTGACACTATTAGTATGGTCCTATTAGAGTAGGTGTGGCCTTGTTGGAGGAAATGTGTCACTATGGAGGTTGGCTTTGAGGTCTGATATATGTCTAAGCTATTCCAAGTATGACATAGTCTCTTGCTGCCTGCAGATAAAAACGTAGAACTCTCAGCTCCTTCTTTAGCACCATGTTTGCCTGCATACTGCAGTTTTTCCTGTTATGGTGATAATGGACTAAATTCATGAAACTTAAGCTATCCTCAATTAAACAGAAATAAAACCCTGACAAAGACAGGTTCCATTTCATAGAGAGGACCTTAAGTCAAATGGAATACTGATTGATTATTCTCAAAAGGTTTATGCCATCATTGCACTATCATATCTTGCAGGAAGTATACCATTGTCAATAAAACAGTTTATGGTTGGGTTGATATATATGTTTGTTTTTGATAGTGTCCAAAATACCTTTGTATACCAAATTTACTTGCATGCAGGGGTAAAGGTTCTATGTAGTCACCAGTTGTACTTCTCCATGATCAATGATTTGAGTAGATGTTGTCTTTAGCAATGGGGCCTTACTGTCAGTTTGTGCCAAGCAAATTATAGTTTTGGCAAGAGACTGGGATGCTAGAGAGTTCCAATGGGACTCCAATGTAACTCAGTGCCAGTAGTATTGGAAGTTTCATTTGGTGATAAGAGATGCCCAGTTGTATCTCTATTAGTCAATTTCATTTAATTGTCCATACATAGGTAGACAGATATAACTGATAGATAGATACATAGATAGATATATAGACAGATAAGAGCTTTACCACCCCCAAGTCATTTTGGTTGTATCACTGAAGGTTTATTTGAGATATCAAACATTAAATATTCTGTGTATGTTATCATTGGCTCTCAGCAACTAGTAGTCTAAGAACTCTAGGTTTGAATTAGATGATCCATTACTAATTATTAGATCCCAGTTTCTCATTTTTGATAAGGTATGTCAAAGATTGGATAGGTCTTCAGCAGACTACTTTTACTCTCCCAATTGAAATCAGTAGGATACACTTCTAAGACTGGGGCTCTGGAATGTAGGCCAATGATAGCACCATGATCTTTATAGTTCACCTCTGAATTCTTTCTGAGTGTTGTGAATAGCCTCAGCCTTGTATTTTGATCCTAGTTCCACTTTCCTGGGAGGGGCTGCAGAGGATGATTGAATCTGTACACAGGTGAGTCTTAGGACAATGTACTACCACAATAACAAAGAATCACATCACGACTGTTGAGTTAATCCATGGAAAGTTGAGGGAGTTTACTTTTTCAGTTTGCTTACTCTTATCAACTATAATAATTCTGTCCAATTAAATTTGTAAAATAAAGGCTAGAGCCAGTGATTGGGCAGTAGAAGGGGAGGCAGAGAAAAAGGCTTAGGGGAGAAGAGAAGAAGAGGAATTCAATATAAGAGGCAGTCGACGGAGGAGAGAGAGAGAGAGAAGGAAGTCAACAGGAGAAGGAAGTAGATCAGAGTAGGAAGTCGACGGGAGAAGGAAGTCAAGTCGATGGAGGAAGGTGAAGGAGTTGGAAGCCAGTGACAGAGGAGTTGGAGCTGGAAGGACAAGCACGCGGCCTGGATAAACCGCAAGTTATAAGGGATCTCATAGCTGGTGAATAGAGTAGTGTAATGGTAAATCTGCCCAATCTAGGCATGCGATTTATACCATAATTATTGAGTTGTGTTTTCCTTTACTGGTCTTATTTGGGTAGGAGAATTACAGCAATAAATTGGCGCCCAACGCCAGAGGCTGATTTAAATAATTTGCTGCAACATCTAAGTTATCTGATTCTTTTGTTTTTCCCAGGTGAAAGGAAAAGATGATAAAAAGGAACTTGATAAAACCCAAACCAAAGATGAAAGACACTTAAATCTCTTAGTGTCTGAGTTGATAAACAAAGGCTGTTTGCTGCTCAGGACAATGTACTACCACAATAACAAAGAATCACATCACGACTGTTGAGTTAATCCATGGAAAGTTGAGGGAGTTTACTTTTTCAGTTTGCTTACTCTTATCAACTATAATAAAATGTGTATTATAATAACATATTTTGTATAAATTAATATTTTTTACCTTCTTATAATCTTACAAAATTTCTCCATTTCTACTGCCAACTAATCAACTTTGGGTATATGTTCTATGAAATTTCCTAAAACAACATCTAACTTTACTTAAAATTATCTTACTGGTAATATGTTTATTCTCTACAGTTTCTTCTTTTACTTAGATAATCTATAGTACAAAGATAAATCCTAAAGATAGCTCATAGCTACTTGACTATTTTGTAGTCATGTAAATAATTAGTAAGTTTATTAAAAGTATAAAATAAGACAAACAATATACATTCTCAGATACCTACTATCCAGCAACAGAAATGGGATTACCACCACTATCTAATTTAAGACATTATAGCTGTGTTTATTCTTTTCAGAAAGAGTCATTCTCTTGAATCTGATACTTGATGCCTCTATATATTACTGATGAGTCTGAAGAAAAGATCTATGTCTGAGAAATAGTAACGTAATTTTATATATATTTACATGATCTTGATGCATATACATAGAAATGCATGTTGTTTCACATGTTCTTCTCATTTTAAATATTTCCATTGATAATGAACTATTAAGATTAGTGCTAATTGAAAATTAGAAGGATTCATTCATTTTTACTGACTCTCCACTGCATTGACTGGAGCACAGAGTACCTCTTATTGTTTTAGTGGACATTAAGCTTTCTCTAATTTTTTTCCTTAAAATCATCTATTGTTTGAACGCTCCTCATGATTGTCTTATCTATACAATGTCCCTAAAGTACATGAATAGAACATAACCTTAAGGATTACAGAGACTGTTGGTCAAGACAAACTGGTTTTGCAGTATCAACTAATAATTCTAAAATCACAGCATTTTAATACACAGCCCTTGAGGATTTGCCTGCCATAAAGCAGTACTGAACACTGAAGGACACTGAAGGACAGCTGGCGGCTCAGCATTCAGAATGCCCTTATCACACAAAAGACTTCTCATTACTAGAACCTCAGAAGAGTTCTGGAAGAGAGCGAGATGGTGAGTGGAGAACTGCATAGTAACTCATCAGTGCATGGCTTGGGCTTGAAGCAAGTCATTCTAACACATTTCACTTGTCATTAATGTCTTAAGACTCACATGCATCAGCACCAAGGCACAGGAGAATTCCTCCCCTCTAGGTTAGACAGGATTGAAAAACTGAATGAATGTGAGCCTTTAATCATATTTTATTACTTATTTTAAATCAATTGACAATATTAATGGAAAATTCTGTCAATAATTCCAAAAGTTCCTCTATGTGCTATTTTAATTTAAACCAACTATGTAGTAAGAAGTGTTAATTATGCTTCACATTATTGTCAAAGATTGACATTGTCAGACATTTTCATTTTTATCTTGCCAGTAGGGTGAGCATTAAGTAACATTCTATTGTGGTTTTAATTTGCCTCTCTGTGGCTGATAACACAGATGACTGATATTTCTTGTATTTCCAGTTCTCAGACATATTTTCCTGTTAACACATTTTCCTATCAAGTTGTCATTTTCTCTTTGATGTGTAGTTTTAAATTTTTTTACTTTGGATGCTAATTCCATGTCCCTTATGTGCTGTAAATATCTCTATAGAGTTTCATTTATATTTATGGTACTTTTCAATGTAAGGCATATTTAATGTCATGTTGACAGCATATCTTTATTTCCCACCCTCTGATATTTTCCTTAGTGTCTTTCTCAAAACTGTTTTCCTAATCTCGAGCTATAGAAACAATTTTTAGTAAAGATTTCAAATTTTTCACTTTGTATTATGGAATTTATTTCACCTATAACTAATTCTAGAAATTAAAGAGCAGCTTGAGCTATGTCCCCAGTCATTACAGCAGCTCTGTTTTTATAGTCTTTATACAGTCATTCTCTTTCTTGAGCCTGATATTTATCCCTATAACCTGCTAGCATGATATGGCTTCCTGTTGCCTGATACTGTGTCCTGTCCACTGGTCTTTCAGGTTCCTGTTTTCAATGAGCCATATGGTTTATATGTACTATACTCTGGGGTGTTTCTGAGAACCAGGGCCCCCTTTTAAGTCAAAATGCACAAATCCATGTGCATTCATTAAGTTTCTCTTTTAGCACACGAGGTTGGCAGTAATACATTTCAGACAATATCAACCACCTTGTATGATATCAATTGATGTGTATTGAGACAAGAGTTGAATCAGAAGAGAACACAAGTTTCAGAAGGCAGTGGTGCAGCCATTTTAAATAAGAGAAACCTCTAATTCAAGCAGGCAAGGCCATTCAGGTATGTGAAACTGGAAGTGATGCAAAGCAAAAGGTCTGAGTTTGATATTTCTTGTGTTGAAGTGTTCACAAGTGCTTGGAGTTTTCTAGGAAGATGATCTTGTTCTTCCTTAAAAGTCCTTTAAATTTTTTGAAAAACAGGGTTGCCTCAGCAACTCTGCTTGCTTTTCTATATAAACATTTATGTATAAACTCTTCATAAGAGAATCTACTGCAATATTTATTTATTACAGGACTATTAGCAAAGTCCACTCAACTTCTGAAATAACACTGTCTTCTCTAGCAATATTATGTTTAAAAAAAATGTTTATCCAACTCTGTCTCCCCTTCCTGTACTTTAAAAGGTCACAGCTGAACAGTCCATATTCTAACAGTGATTCTCAACCTTCATAATACTTCCCCATTTAATACAGTTCCTCATGTTGTTGTGATCTCCATCCATAAAATTATTTTCATTGCTACTTCATAACTGTATTGTTGCTACTGTTACAAATCACATTGTAAATATCTGATATGTAGGATATCTGATGTGTGACCCCTCTGCAAGGATCATTCAACACCCAAAGGAGTCTCCACCCATAAGTTGAGAACCATTATTCTAGAGAGTCTGGCATCAGTGTTTGGAGGCCTATTGCAAAGAGTGAACATAAAATTGTCCTTAATAAGTTAAGGTCATATTTCTAACTGTACAACATTATTTTGCCTCCAACAGATCACACTCAAACATTAATGACTTTGACTAATAATTAGGGCAAAAGGAAATCACATAGGCTTTTATCCCTAGAGTTTGTAATAATAAGAAATGTATGTTAATTAGTAACAAAATCAATACAATTTTGTACAACCATATATCTTTTTTCCACATCCTTGATCTGCTTGGTTGATCATGTTTGTCAGAGCAGTTCACTGAGACTTAACTCAGAATATGTCCAGGGCAGTGAATACTGTTGAGCCAAGATAATTGGCATGATCACATTCCTTGTCAAAGTCCTTCAAGAATATATTTCATTTGGGACAAAACAAATAAAAAAAAATGAAAAAATGAAAAAAAAAAACCCAACAACTATGTAAACTTAAACATGAAATAAAGCCTGCCAAGCTTCTGACACCTGAGTGTTTCCCAACTTTACCCCTGCCTCTCTCTCATACACATGCAGTCCATGGACACTCTGGGTCTTCACACATGCTGTTCTTGTTTCTTAGCATACCCTTTCCTGCTCATTAATTAAAGGTTCTTAGACATCGAGTCTCAGGCTGGAATCTGCAGATTAAGCTGAGCATGGGTGCTCCCTGACAAGTGGACCCGACCTACCGACTCTCCTGGTCTAAGAGACAATAAGGCCTCATGGAGACACAATAGAACAGATGTCACATCTCTTTTGATGAGGACTTCTTTGTATAGAAAGAACTTCTATTACATACATGCAGTACAGGGAAGCAAGATTGTCCATTTTTATCATAAACTTCCCTTATTTCCTTGTAATGTTTCTCGAAAGACCCAGAAAGAGCCATTCCACCCCACCCCCAAAAAAGGTTCTTAGGAGTATAGAGCTCTCTAACCCTTTCTCTATTATTTGGAAGCACAGTTAGGACATGGCCTGTTGCTATGTCCCCAGTACACCACGGTCAACTGCGTCCGTTAAGAGGGTTTGGAACAGGCACATCCCAATTGGTCTGAAGAAGATTGTAAAATACGATTGAATTAAGGCAGGGCAGAATCCTCTAAAACCTGTGACCTACAAAATTGGATGTGTCCTAATAGAGCCAGATAATACTGTTATTGGCAAAAATGTGGAGCCAACATCTCTTTATGACTCTCTTGGAATTTTACAATGCTCTTAATACAGTTCTGGGTGGTTCTTGCAGCTCAGTGACGAGAAGCAGCTCATTACCTGGTGTTTAACAAAACATCCTATGGATTGATTTGGGTCTTAAATGCAGGTAATGGTACCTATCAGATGAAATCTGCCACCCAGGAGATCTATTTCCATGCTCCCTCTTGCCTATAAAGGTACCCTCCTGATTCAGTGAGCATATTAATTGCTTTTTTTGTAGGGAGTCCCATACCTGGGAAATAAACTTGGCTGACCAGCCTATGAACCCAAATCATCTATTTTTGTATTGATTTAGCACTGACTCGCTTAACCTATTAAAGCACCTAATTTTGTTGGGTTATATAGCAGGGTGAAATTCCTTTTATATTTATTGCACCTTCCCAAAGCCCCATGAAGTAAATGGTCATAAATGACAGTTGCAAAAGTTGTGTTCCAAACTTCTCTATTGGAGATATTATACAGTATTCCCAGACAGAGGCCAATTGAGCCATTGCATGTAAATATATATTGATAATTAATTCATCTGAGTTCTCCTCTGTCATTTATTCACTTCCTTCCATATACTGTGTCATGTATTACAGAAAAAAATGTTGTTATGATCTTTCTGCAATTATATTTTCTCATATTTGTATGTCTCACATCCAGTGCTTGGATTATTTTTTACACATTCCAATTCCAAGTTCACAATACAATTTCATTCCTCCTTTCCCCAACACCAAATGTATTTCTAAAAATGATGGCAAGAAAAACTTGCTTCTCTGAAAAACACCATTAAGAAAATTCATTCTATTTGTTTTTAGGCCAACATTGCCCATTTAGCAGACAATTTTATTGAGCTATGTACGTCTTTTGGAAAGTTCATTGTACAGTGACTCCAACATCACTTTCTGGCTATGGACCATGAGGAGAAATGTGAGGCTTTAAAGTGTATAGCTTTCAGAACTAATTCCTACCCATAATCCCATTGAGTCTCATGGCATGCTATTTCTCTTTCTATTTCTCTTTCTATTTCTCTCTCTATTTCTCTCTCTCTCTCTATTTCTCTCTCTCTCTCTCTCTCTCTCTCTCTCTCTCTCTCTCTCTCTGTGTGTGTGTGTGTGTGTGTGTGTGTGTGTGTGTGGTGTTTGTCTCTTTCTCTCTCTTTCC
Organism: Mastomys natalensis; assembly: GCA_021653895.1. Classification (NCBI taxonomy): domain Eukaryota; kingdom Metazoa; phylum Chordata; class Mammalia; order Rodentia; family Muridae; genus Mastomys; species Mastomys natalensis. The sequence goes on from JAJTUV010001255.1 coordinate 81,478, forward strand.
TCTCAATTATTTCAGCAGCAAATCTAAGCTCTGACATTTACTGAAAAAAAGTTTATAAAACTTATACGTAAAGGTGTTATAAATATTAGCTGTGAAATCATCAACATTTTCAAAATTTTATACATAGTCAAACAATATCTTTATCTGGGTAGCTTCCAGACTAGATCCTCCTTTTATGACTTCAGATATCTAAATCAAATTCATTATTCTAATTTACTTTGAGTGTTACTTCTTCAAAAAAGACATCTTTAATGTACATGCTGACTTTTAGGCTTTCTCTGCACTCTCACACTATCTTACAACACAAATCTTACAATCTCACTGTACCCTGTGCACACATTTGTGCTCTCTTTATACTCTCACACCACTCTAGGTAAACATTCTGAGAGGACTTGCTTAAGCAATGTCCTTAAAATGTGCCTAAATATACCTTAAATTTAATTGTCTTGATCTCTAGAAAAAACAGGATTTTAAAATAACAGTTTTCTGAATCTCAAACATAATACTAGTATAGAATTGGGGTCTTTATAAATATTTGAGTGAGATTGGTGAGGTAGATTAGCAGGAAAGGGCGCTTGACACCAAGCTTAATGATCTGAGTTCAATTTCCAAAATGAAGATGGTGCAAGAAAAGAAATGTTATCCTCATTCAAGTTGTCCTCTGTCTGCAACACGTGTGCAAGCACATGCGCAAACACACCTCAAAATAAATGCGAAATTAAATTGAAATTTTTAAAATGATAATTAATATATATTCAAAGGTTAAAGACCAACAAGGCATTCTAATTATCCTTTCATCTGAGAAAGAGCCATTCCTATAGGCACGTACATCTATTTAAATTTGATTTAAAACCAAATGAAGTTCAGGTCAAAACTGTGCCTGTAAAAATGAATGTATAACTATACAAAATAGAAATTTTATAAGAACATTTTTCTCTCAATCTCTAAACAATATTTTTTAAAATATAAATTTAAGGACCTGAGAGATGGCTCAGTGGGTAAGAGTCCTTATGATACATACATGGGAAACTGCATGAGTTTGGATCCTCGGTACCATGGGAGTGAACAACTGTAACCTCAGATTTGGGGCAGAGGGTCAGGCAGACACAGATGGATCCAGCCTTCCAGCTTCTCCAAAGCACTGGGCTCCAAGTTCAAACAAATCCTGAAAATTCCAGAATGAGATCAGAATAATCAAGCAGGATACTCACTATCTTCCTGTGGTCTCCATGCATGCACATACAGTTGCATGCACATACACATGTAAGTGCATACATATAGACACATACACTATACATATACATATAATACACACATCAGACATGATAAAAGTAAAAATCATTCATATTGCAAAGTAAAATTACTGTAATCTTGATGATTTTTTAAAATAATAAAGCACAGATGAAAAGGAAGTGACAGGAACGAACATTAAATCCTGCCTGGTCTGAGACTTCAAAACCATTCAACTGTCTTACACTCACCATGCACAGAATTTACAAATGGATGCACAGTAGGCTTACATTTTGAAGCTGGGCTATTACAGAGAAAAAAGAGTCTGCCAGAGATTAACAAAGCATCTTAACTTTTTAAAGCCATGACGATTTTAGGAGCAAATGCTTTACAAGAATGAGGTATCCATGGTTGCCAATTAGCCCAGTGTGAAAGAAACCAAGCACTGAGGAGTTTATGCTTCTTTATGCGCCCTCCCACATATAATCCTCATCTACCTTCCACCTGGCTGTGGAGATTGATCCAGTGCAAACATGCTGCAGATGAATTGCTCAGAGGGTTTCGGATGGGGATGTTTCTGTGCACATCCTCACACTATTCTGCAATTGTGATTTTTCATGGCCATCCACATCCTGGCAATATATCCCTGGATTTGACTGTAATCTTGCTGTAGCACTCACCTGCAAGCCTCGTAAACTTGTTTTAATGTAGCTTTAAGTCAGAGATCCTGTGTAACCAGACAGATAGTGATGCCCCATAGCATCCATTTGAGAACACATCTGAACTTGCACCTCCTACTGATAAATGTTTGCAAAGGGGGACCACATTCTGTTGAATGAATAAAATTACAAAGCCACCCCATCCTTGTTAACTTCGTAATTGAATTAGCCATTTCTAATGTGTACTAGGTTTTCTGGAATGCCTATATTCCCTCTGGAATTTCATACTATATTCACCATAATGAACATCACTATAATTTGAAGTTTTTCTTCATTTTTATTGGTTATTTTATTTATTTACATTTCAAATGTTATCTTCCTTCCCAGTTTCCGTTCCACAAGTCCTCTATCCCCTCCTCCTGCCTCTATGAAGGTACTCCCCCACCCGCCCACCCACTCCTGCCTCAGTACTCTAGCATTCCCCTACCCTGGGTTAAAAGTTGCATATAAAAATAGTGATTTGTTTTAAAATTTCCTGATTTAAAATTTCAAAGCATAACTGAATCTCACACTTTAGGTAACTAGTGAATGGTCAAACGATGTAGAAACAACATTGTTTCCTTCACAACTAAGTCATTCAGGATCAGTTTCCTGGCTGTTGTCAAATGCTACACCTAAATAGTGATCCTTTATAAAGTATGTTCATATCAACTCCCAGAAACTGTGAATATAATAATACAACTTTATTTGGCCAAAAGGTTTTTGTAGACACAACTAAGAAGCCTAAATTGTTAATACCTCAGATTTTGAAGTGGTCCTTAATTTCAAAATCAGGCCATCTATGAGAAACCAAACACTACATGAGAAAATGTGGGAAAGGGGGTCGCAGTGGAGGAGTCCTGGAGGCTTCCACGAGGCTGGACCCACATACAGGAGAAAGGTCTGGAATTCCAAAGGCTGGAAGCTTTGGCCATGGCAGGCCCCAATGATACAAGGAAGTCCTTGGTTCCAAAGGGGTTTATTTTCTTTCTTTTTTTTTTTTTTTTTTTTTTTGTTTTTTGTTTTTTCGAGACAGGGTTTCTCTGTGTAGCCCTGGCTGTCCTGGAACTCACTCTGTAGATAAGGCTGGCCTCAAATTCAGAAATCCACCTGCCTCTGCCTCCCAAATGCTGGGATTAAAGGCATGTGCCACCACCGCCTGGCAAGGATTTATTTTCATGGCTTGTAGTAGATGGATCTGGATTTACCCCCCTGAAACTCAGGGCAGACCTGAGTTAAATTGGGAGGGAGAAAGGGGGAGGTTCTGGGGAAGGTTTAATTGGCTCCGCCCTCTGGCCTTCATTAGTATGTAAATCTCTAGGGCCTGAGGCCTGTAGTCACACCCTTTACCTGTGCACTTTGGGAGGGGCTGTAATGGCCTACATGACTGAACAAAGTAGGTCCATGGAGATTAGACTGCTTGTCCGGACCCTGGGTTCTGGGGACGTGGCTGAACTCTGCTATTTCTCCCTTGGAGTCTTGGGGTTCCAGGTCCATGCCCAGCCAAGAACCAAGATACCCTTACGCAGTCCCACAAGAAAAGAGGCATTGATCGGAGTGAGGTGGTCACAAGCAAAAGAGTGCCTGAAGCTGGGAGTCATTAGAGGACACTAGGAAGGACTCTCCCCCAGAGCAGGGGTGGGCAGGGCTTCTGCCAACACCTCGATGCCAGACTTGTAAGTTTTAACTCACTGAGTTGGTGAAATGCTAGCACAGCAGCACTAGTTTGCAATGAAATTTTGTCACCTGCAAGGCAGATATGTGCTCGGTAGTACAGGATTCTGAGACACAGAACTGCCAAGAAGCCACAAATGTTTAACTTCAGGATTCTCAGTTATAGACATCCTTGTCTAGGAAGGGTTTCAGCTACAAGTTCATTTGTTCATTATTTTATGCAGTTCTACCTTACTGAATGGGAATTTTGATCATAATTCGCTACTTTGGTTTGTGTTTCCATTTTGCCTCTCTTTCTCATCTATTTCCCCATCATTTAGGGTATGTAATATCCTGGACAGGGGTTAATAGGAACTTGAGATTAAGATGTATTTCCTTTTTTAAAAAATATTCATTTATTTAATGTACATGAGTACACTATAGCTGACTTCAGACACACCAAAAGAGGGAATCTGATTCCATTACAGATGGTTGTGAGCCACCATGTGGTTGCTGGGAATTGAACTCAGGACCTTTGGAAGGTACTGAGTGCTCTTAATTGCTGAGCCATCTCTCCCACAGTCAAAACTCTGACCCAGAACTGTTCCTGTCTGAAAGAACTGCAGGGATGGAAATGGAGAAGAGCTTGAGGAAAAGAAGGTCCAGCAACAGCCCTAAAGTGGGATCCAGCTCAATGGGAGGCCCCAGGGCCTGACACTATTACTGAGGCTATGGAACACTCACAAAAAGGACCTATCCTGACTGCCCTCTGAAAGACCCAACAAGCAGATGAAAGAATCAGCTGATGATATTAGCACCCAACCAATGAACAGAAGATGCCGACCCTTGCGGTTGAATTAGGGAAAAGCTGGAAGAAACTGAGGAGGAGGGCAACCCTGTAGGAGGACCAGCAGTCTCAATTAACCTGGACCCCTGAGATCTCTCAGACACCAACCATGCAGCATACACAGCTGATATGAGGCCCCCAACACATATACAGCAGAGGTCTGCCGGGTCTGGGTTCAGTCAGAGAAGATGCACCTAACCCTCATGAGACTGGAGGCCCCAGGGACTTTAGAGGTCTGATGGGTGGGGTGGAAGTGGGGACATCCTCATTGAGACAGGGGGCTGGGAGGAATTATGGGATGTGGAACAGTCTGAGGGTGAACCAGGAAGGGAATAAAATCTGGAATGAAAAACACAAGAAAAAATAATAATAATTTAAAAAAGAAAAGAAAACCTAAAAAAAGAGATGATTTACCTTTGAGATTATTGTATTGTATTATATTATATGGTCCTCTCTTATTGGCATATTGTTATTATTTCCTATCTGATACATGAATTGTTTGTAGGAATTTTTCCAACAACAGTTTTGGTAATTAATTGGATAAGCTACCCACAATGTAGGTTCAGACACACCATCATCCAAAGATCATGACCTGAGACTTCTGATATGAAATATATGTTGGTAGAAAAGGAAGAACATGGTTTGAAAACTAAAAAGTAAGAAGTTTTTCTGAAAATAATTCTTTTCATCTAATATAAACATAAATATTAATGAAAAGTGATGACTATAAAGTTTTCTTTTCTATCAGGAATATCACAACGTAACAATGCAATTGATATATTTAAAATCCACTCTCAACTCTTTGGTAGAAGTCACAATGAAGTAATATATTTATAGGGCATTAAACTATAGCAGCTATGAAATGGCAGTATATTATATATATATATATATATATATTTATATATATACATAGATAGATAGATAGATAGATAGATAGATAGATAGAAGATAGATAGATAGATAGATAGATCAGTATGGACTCATGTGCCTTCTATAAGCCAGTTCTCAATGATACAAAAGGATTTGCCATTGATAGACTAGAAAAAAAGTATTGTCTCTATAGTCATCTGTGTTACAAAACTGTAGTTATGAGAAGAGTTGATTTGAAAGTATACAGACTGCACAGGTGTTTTAATGCATACCTTAATTCCAGCACTCAGGAGGCAGAGACAAGCAGATCTCTGAGTTTGATGCCAATCTGGTCTACAAGGTAAGTTACAGGCCAGCCAGGGCTACAGAGTCAGAATGGCCTCAAAACAAAAAAGTGTACAGAAGAAAATAATACAAAAACCCAGTTTAAAGTGGGATTATAGGATGATGTAATACAGTAAACTGTTTGAAAATATAATGCTGCTTTTAACTTTTAAAATTTTTCTATGTATATAACAATAATTAATGAAAAAAGAGGCCGTTCATACATTTGATAAGAGCAAAGAGGTTTATATGGTAGGGTTTGGAGAGAAAGAATAAGAGAAATAATTTAATTATTTTTTATTTTGTTCCTGAAAGTCATTAATTTTAATAGCTTAAATTTTGCTTTTAAAATGAATAGTCATATTTTGTAGCAAATTTTACACTTTTTTTTTTCTTTTCAAGGGTCCAACAGAAGATGTGTGTGTGTGTGTGTGTGTGTGTGCTGCACAACACTTGGGCCTGACTTTACTGCCAGATTATGATGTTAGATTTTTTTTAAAATATACTTTTTTCCTGGGTGGAGGAATTAATAAAAAAATGGAAATATGCCCTTTACTGTATAGAAAAAGAAATTCTCTATTTTGGAGCATCATTCTGGTTGGTTTCAAGTATATCTCATTCTGTTCTACTAACAGCAGTGCTATAGATTGTTTTCTTTTGAAATTTTATGACTTTACATGTATTATTTAAAAATTTACCCTGATGTAAATGCATGGACCACAGGTATCAGTGTCAACTTTTAGATGTGAATTTAAGCTATCATGATTATCTGGCTTAACAAATACCCATATTTCAAATTAGAAATTGAGAATTTTTTTTGTCTTCCTCATATAATTTCTAAATGCTGTAGTTTTTAAATTTTTTCCAGGAAACAAATCCAAATGGCTTTATTAACTTTCTGTGGGGTTTTTTTTTTTTTTTTTTTTTTTTTTTTTTGTCCATTTGTTTGTTAGTTAGTTTTAAGACAAGGTCTCAAGTAGCTCAGGCTGGCTTTAAAGTCCTTATGTAGTCAAAGATGACTTTGAAGTTCTTACCCTGCCTTCACCTCCAGAGCACTGGGACTGTGGGATCAGAGACACGTACCACAACACCTGGCCCATCTGATGCTGTGGATCCAGCTCAGGACTTCCGGCAGAGGAGAAAAGCACCTTCCCAACTAAGCCACATAACCAGCTGAATGCACAGTTTTTTGTTCATAAACTAACAATTTGGTATCCAGTTTCCTATCTGAAGCAGCTTGCTCATGTCAAAATGGAAGCTAAAAACGATTTACAGACATGGGAAGAGTATCGGCATGAAGTCATTCTTCCACAGAAAAATTTCAATGCATGTGCTTCTGGTTCCCTGGGAGACAAGCAGCAGGTTCCGTGTGTAGTGCTCTAGTAAGAAAGAAAAGAGAAGAGCTAAGCAAAGCAAGAAACGCTGGCAAAGACTTCGAAGTTTGTCTCTTTGTCACTTAAAGATAAATGTCTTCAGCCTCTGTTGTAATCATGCCCTGGGAAACCATAATTTTTGAATATCACTGCTATGAGTCTAACAAATTCTGTTTGTATAACATTGGTTACGTTGAATATCATTCCAAAATGTGAACTTTCCTTAAAAAAAAAAAAACAATGGCACAATATTGTTAAATACATAGTGTCAGGATGAATCTTGAGGTTCCTTGCCTTGTCTCCCCAATTCTGATGCTGCGAGAGACACAGCAGGATCTGTCACAGAAAAAGAAGACTGGAGGAGGCAGCAGAGTCATTCTAGCACTTCCTTGTCACCTGTGAAACATGTCATGTCTTTCATTACAAAGAATCTAGGTCTATGGCACTAAATTGGTAAGAATTGTGATATAGTAAGAATCCAAATATCCTAAAATGAATGGCATTTCATAAAGTCTGCAGAGCCTCTTTGGATAACTAACAAATGCTAAGGAGTACTGCCACCACAGTGTGCCTGTCAAACAGAGAGAAAGTAACTCTGGTCCTTGATACTTCTCTCAGAAAGAAAATGCAGTGCATTCTCTAACACAGTGTGTGTGTGTGTGTGTGTGTGTGTGTGTGCGCGTGTGTGTGTACTCATAGTAGTAGTACTAGTTTAGTAGTAGTAATAGATGATTATGGGCATATTTGTTGCTTTTTATCTCCCATAAAATACATCTTAGCCAGTTTTCCCTTCCCACACACCTTTCAGCTTTCCTCCCCTACCTCTTCCCCTCACATCTAGTTCTCCTTCATTTCCCTTCAGAAAAAAAGCAGGTCTCTTTTCTGATACATAAATACTTACTTACATATGTAGATAAATAGATACTTAGAGAGCTGACATTATACATATCCCTCAACTTATAATCAAGTTATAGCCCAATAAATATCTTATAAGTTAAAGATAGTAAATACATCTAACACACCTAAACTACAATATACCATGGCTTATTTTAGACTACATTGCAGTGGTGAGGATATTTTCCTTATCCCACCACTGGACAAAATCAACTAAACCATTATTTTATGATAAAAATTCTGACTATCTCTTCTAATATATTCAGTACCTACAACCAGAAACACACTAGCAACAGACCGCAGTATAGTTGATGAGTTGTTCATCTTTATAATGGCATGGCAGACAGGGAGCTAAAGTTTATGGCAACTTCCCAGCATCTCCAGACAGTATGACACATGTCCATTCAATGGGAAAAGATAACAATTCAAATCTGGAAGCATGGCATCCACTAAATGCAGGCAGTCTCTCATGAATCATTGTTGATGAAATACTAAATCGACCCATCATAAATTGGGTGTCATCCACTTTTCTCCATCATGTTTCTTTGAAGCAAAGCCTCTCATAGAAACGAGAGATCTTTAATTTGACATTACTTGCTCACCAGAATCCTCCCATCCCTGTCTCTCCTCCATTAAAGATATGTGATGCCCATCTGATTTTTGACAAGAGTTGGGAAGATGAACTGACGTGCTCCTGGCGGCTTGGCACCTTTGCCAACTGAGCCATCTCCACAACTCCACTCTCTGTGTATTTAAATCCCAAATAAATATTCACCTGTAGTATTAGTCCTTTTAAGATCTACTATTTTCCTCTATAAAAGGATTAGAAAGATTGTAGTTCATCTGTGTTGAATAATTGATTTCTTGGCAATTGAAATCTATGCTGTTGGCCTATCTCACACCATTTAGTCTAGTCACATTGGAATTTCAACTATCAAAAGTGCATAGATAGTGCTCAAACCCATATCCAGTCTGACAGCCCTTCTGAGCTCCATTATCCATTTCTGATTTTCTGCTGGCCATATCCACCTTGATTCACCCCAAGCCCCTCTTATAATGTACATGAAGCTGAGCAAGACATGGTCTTCATTTGAACATCTTCTCTGCCTGTGTTTTCTAGTCCTGTTCATCACATGAGTTTACGACATGGTAACAACCCAAGGTTCTGTCTTTCACCAGTACATTTCATATTCTACTGTAACTTAGCAGGCTACATGGTTAAATATCACCAGATTCACTCCTGTGCAAGAGCGAAATCAACCTCCCCAACCTTCTGCTACCCTCACGAGTCTCCCATATTATGACTACAACAGTAGTACTGAGATCAAATTTAGAATGTCTGTATCCTTACAGAGTCTTTCAGATCTCTCTCTGTCTCTGTCTCTCTGTCTCTCTCTCTCTCTTTCTCTCTCTCTCTCTCTCTGTGTGTATAGAGGGGTTGTGTATGTGCATGCATGAAAATGATATCCTGAGAAAAGCAGCTTAAGAGAGAAAGAGTGTATTTGCTCAGATTTGAGGATACAGTCCATTAAAGGGAAGCACTCACCGGCAAAGGGAGTTTTAAGGCAGCTAGCTCACAATCGTGTTGCACCTACAGTCGATCAGAGCACAATGATCGCTCATACTCAGTTCGCTGCCTCCTTTCTCTGATGTCCAAAATCCAACACCAGGGATTAATTTTGTTCAGTTTTAGGGTAAGTTTTCCTGCATCAACTAACTAATTAAACAATTAGCTTCATAAGCATGCCCAGTGGCTGGCATAACATGTGATTCCAGGTGCTAACAAATGGAAACTCCACCCGTGTCACTTGGACCTCCAAACAAAGCACTTTTAAGTCAAATCCATTCACCCTTCATTCAGATAGTCTCCTGTCCAATTTACAGTGCAAAATATTATCTATTCAGTCTAATTTTGGGTTTCTCCACAGTTTAAAAATCCCAACATTGCTTAAAAGTCTAAAGTCTAAATGTCATCAGAAACTCAAGACATCCTTTTAACAGTGGATCCCAATAGCATGACAATACAATTTACATATGTCCAACATGTAATGGTACAGAATAAATATTTTCTCTTCGAAAAAGAAGACTCTGAGCATAGCAAGACCAAACCACAAAAAGATAAAACTTAGCAGAGCAATCACCAAATCCTCAGCTCTGATTCTGTCATCTGGAGCTTGTAAAATAATCTTCTGGGACCCCTAATGGTTTATGGAGTTTCATCCCTCCAGTTATGCCACCTGCAGCACACATAGCCTCTTTCTAAATCTGGATGTACCTCGTACCTGACGCTTTCTTCTGGGAATGGCCAATAGCTCTGGAATCTGCAATATCCTCGGTTATACAGTATGTATAATGGACTTTAGCTTCACATATTTATGTAGTGGCCTCCTAGGGCCTTCTACAGGACTATGAAGATTTCACAAATTGCTCGGCTTTAGTGACTCTCGGGAGCCATAATGTGAGATCCAATGACTCCCATCAATAATACATCTTTCATGTGTGTAAAATGAGAGGCATGTGGGCAATGGTACCAATTTCTGCTGCCAATTTAAGATGGATCTTGTCCATCTTGGACCATGGTTGCATTAGCTTCTATGTGCAAACCCCGGAGTAACACCTCTGTTGGCAGCTGTTATGGCGGAGCAGGAATTCCTTTCCATGGGGACTCTGTGTCTCTTAAGGTTCTTTCTATTGAAAACGAATTTGCATTTTTACAAAATAGAACCTGTGACGTGTGGAGTCTTGCTCTCAAGACACCTTTTCGGTTGTCCTAATTCATAGCACCAGGGTTTTATTTCTTTTTTTTTCCAATGGTGCTAATCTCGTTAACAGTTACAGCTGTGTTCAAACTGCCTGCTCTCTAAGACTAAATTGTTCACATTGTTTCTTTGACAAAATGCACATTTTTTTGATATATTTCTGCTTTCTATCACACTCTCTCACTATAGACATACATGAGATCAATAAGTGGTAGTCATTCCAGAGTCTGAATACTTTCCTATCTTGAAATTTCCTGCAGAACAAACCAGTCAACTATCTTTAAATTAACCTCATTCAACTCAAGCTCTCGGAATATGAGTTAAATCCACAATGCTCTTTGCCAGAATATTGTATAAATGTTTCATAACCTAGTTCCTGATAGAGTACTTGAACTTAAACCCCGCTGCTACGTCATGAGTTGGCCTCCACCCTCCAAATTTCCCTTGGCATTCCTGTCTTCCCAGTTCTACTGTAACAGCCCATTAAAGTCTACCTACAACTCTCAAGAACTCTTCTAGCACCAAGTTCTACAATCTCCTATATTCCTCCTGTAAAACAGCTCCAAATCGGTCACGTGGTTTGCCTTATTACAGCTATGGCCTTGTTCCCTTGGACCAATTTTCTGTCTCGGTTACTTTTCCTGTTGCTGTGATAAAGTACCCTGGCAAAAACAACTTACCTGTGAGAGGGTATAATTTGACTCACAGTTTGAGCAATTACTCAATTATGACGGTGAAGTCCCGGAAGCACTGGTCCTGTTGCACCTTTAGTCAGGAGGCAGAGAATGACCATTGCTCATGCTCAGTGGACATCCTCAGTTTCACACAGTTTAAGACCTAGTCATGGAGAACGATATCCCTGTGTTTTACTTTTTAATTAGAATTTTAATTTTAATTTTTGATATTATAATATAACTACATCATTTACTCCTTCCCTTTCCTCCTACAACCCCTCCCATCTGCCCCTTCTTGTTCTCTTTCATATCTTTTTTATTAATTGTCGTTATATAAGTATTATACATTGTATACATATAGATGAGACATACAATCATACATGTATGTTATATGTATATATACATGTAATACACATAATAATATATATTCCTAAATACATAAATACAGCCTGTTCAGTCTATATAATGTTACTTATATGTTTTCAGGTTAATCACTTAGTATTGGATAAACAATTGGTGTGCTCTTCACTGGAAGACTATTTCTTCTGCATTTGGCATTCCTTACTTGCATGTAATTCTGTGCGTGGGTTGAGGCCTCTTGAGCTTTCCTATTCTGCTATATAGCTCTCTATTTTTAAGCCACTTTTATTGATCTTTTCTCATCTTGCTGACACATTAATGTGAAAGTGAACCAGGCCTTGAACAGGCTCTTGCCTTGGTAACATATGCCTGCTCTTTTGGAATGTTTGTGTAGCTTGATGCTCAAAGTATTGTCTTAACATGCACAACTGTAAAACTTACATTTCCAATCATAGAGTCTGTCCTAGATTTCAGGCTTATATATACCCAGTTACTTGATGTAACCACATAAAATTCTCTTCAGCATAACAAATTTCAAATTGTAAACACAAAACTTGCATCTTCTCCTTCTTATTTTTGTTTAAATTGCAGTCAATGATAATTCTATTTTTCCTGGTGTTCAGGACATGACATCAGCAGTCTTCTTTGCCTTTTCTCTTTTTTCTCATATTTCAGAGATATTCCATCAACAAACACAATAAGCTATAACTTTATATGACAAATATGACCATTTCTTACCATACACTATTTTTTATTTATTGAAAATAGATTCTTCTCTTATACAATACATCTCTACCACAGATTTGCCTCCCTCAGCTCCTCTAAGCTTCCTCTCGAATTTCCCCTCCTCCCCCTTTAGAAAAAGAGCAGGCCTCCAAAGGACAACAACCAAACATGACAAAACAAAATACAAGACAGGGCAAAAGCCCTCAGACTGAGGCTGGGAAAGGGAACTTAACAAGAGGAAAAGAATCCAAAGATCAGGTAAAAGAGTCAAAGACACATCTTCTCCTACTGTTGGAAGTCCCATCTCCTAGAAATACCAATCTAACATCTATAACACATATGCAGAGGACCTTGTACAGACCCATGCAGCATCCGCTCCCCCCCCCATGCTTGCAAAGTCGGTCTTTGTGAGCACATATGAGTGTCCAGCGCTTTCCTGACCAGCAGGAAATCAGACGCAAGACAACCAGGTTCCTTCTCAAGGCAGTTTAATCAGGATTGCAGTTAGCAGGTGTGCCCCTCCTACCCCAGGGACCAGGCTTATATCTACACAAAGGCCAATGAGCATATTCCACGTGTCATCTCCCCATATGTCCACGTCAGTTCACGCGTGACCATTCCCTGCCCCGCACAGCTTCACAGCCAAATGAGACTTGTTTATCACAAGGAGCACTCTCAGCCAGCGCCATCTTTAGGGTGTGGCAACAGTGGCTCTCCACATATGAGTCCTGCCTAGTTGATTCAATGGGATGTGCTCTCCTGGTATCCTCCATCCCCTATGTCTTCTACAATCTTTGCTCCCCTTCTTCCATGGGATTCCAAGATGTTCAAAGGGAGGAACTAATGGAGATATTTAATTTAGACACTTTCTACATAATTTCTGACTATGGGTTTCTATATCTGCTCTCATTTGCTGCCAGCGAAGCTTCTCTGATAACTGACCAGGACTGATATGTGAATATAGCAGAATATCGTTGGAACATTTCTAAAAAAAAAAAAAAAGATCACTCGTGGTTTGGTCTTAAAGCCTAGATCTCTAGGCTATCTATTTTCCAGCTCCTGGCCATCCAAGCAGTGTCAGGCATGGGCTCCCTCTTGTAGAGTGAGCCTTAAGTTAAATCAGACATCTGGTGGCCACTCTGACATCTTTTATGTCACCATCCTCCAAGTACATCTTGCAGGCAGAACAGATTACAGGTTAAAGGTTTTGTGCCTGGCTTGGTGTCCAAGTTTCTTTTCTCTTTCTGTAGCCTGCTGAATATTTTCTCCCACCAAAGAAACTAGAAGGTAAGGATGAAGTGTCCATGTAGCCAACTTTGACCATGCTATATTCACTGAGTTGTGTAGATTTTTTTTTTTTTTTGGCAATAGGGCTCTACTGTCAACTTATAGAGAGCAACCTTTCATACTATCTTCACCTGGGTTGTTTGGGTATCTCCATTTCTTAATACTCAAATCAAGTAATGCTGAAAGTATTACAAACACCTCTCAAGCTTTCTGTTTCTGTACACAAAGCTAATTCAGCTAAGGCACAACCCACACCACTGAAATGCTCACCTTTCAGTGGCTTTGCAATTTTCTCAGGGTCATAGGCAGAACCATAGGTAAAAGTAAAATTGTCAAATCAGTTTGGGAACTCAAGAATCCTTGACCCTCTTCTCCTTTTATTCTCCCCCATTTTAGCTTTGTGAGCCTCCCTCCTGCTCTATGAATAACACAAAATAACTACATTCCATGGCAGTGCATTTGTTATCTCTAAATTCTAAACTCTCCTCCAAGACAGGCACAGCTCACTCGCTTCCCTTCTTCATGTCTCTGCTCACATGTGAGCTACTCTGTGGGACTGTGATCAACTCATTTATGGCCACAGCCCAATCTCTCCAACATACCACATTTCTCCTCTCATTTCCACTTTATTTTCTTAAGAAGAAAGTATACTCTGAATTCTTATTCATTTTATTTGCATACTGTATCTCCCCTCACTAAAAATGTGAGGTCTAAGACTCCTAACATGTTCTGTTTTGTTTACTTCATACCCAGAGTGTATAACTACATAGGCACTGCATAGGCATTTAGTGAAGAAATGATCAATACTTTTAGATATGGATTACACCACCTCTATGGAGACACACATCCTGCAAAGAGGGAGCTGAATATGTTAAGTACCATAAAAGATCTACAAGGGAAAAGTAACTTCATATAATAGTCAAATAAGAAAGGCCTTTTATTGTTTCTATTTGCTCACACAGTATTCCACTTCAACACAGTGTAGATATTTGGAAAAGCTGAAAAGTCTGTATGAATGAGAAGAGGAATACACATTTAGGATCTGCCAATTGGAGCAAGACATTACTTCTTACTTCTCTGGAAACAGTGACTAAGTGATTCCCTGAAGGATCATACAAAATGATGAAAAGAATAAGAGTAATATATGAGGGAAAAGAGGAGGAAGATGAAAATGATTGAGGCACCAGGCCTAAGAAAAGAAATTAGCTAGTCTTAATTGGGAAGGGAATGATAACCAATTCCCCCTGAAAGGTGGTCAGAATTATAATCAACCTAGTATAATAAGCTTATAAATACAATTTACATTTATTTTAACAATAAAAGTACTTTAAATGAATTTTCCCACTGTGTATAGTAAGACATTTCACTGTTATAGAAAAGTTACATGAAAATCTGAAAACCATAAATGAATAATTTTCTTTTTCCTATAAGACTCTTCACAATCCAGTTAAGGTCTCCAGATCTCTGGCTCCATCAGGATCTAGACTCGTTGCTACCAGATAACTCTGCTGTCACCTTGAACTTGCAGTTTCTTGATCTTCCATCCCTAAAAAGCAGAAAAAGAAAGAGCAAGCATATTCATCTGGGTCCATCTGTCTCCACTCTAGTTTGTGACCCAGATTTCAGTCACATAGACACATAAAACTGCAACAGGGGCTGTAAATTAGAGTTTAGTCATATGCCTAAGAGGGCTACCTATCCATCTGTGACTGACTATGAAGGGTCTTCCATTACAATTGTCACTAACTTTGAGTTTAAGAAATGGCTTCCTGTCATTGCATCAACAGTGATAAAAGTCATGATACTCTTGGGCCAAAGACAAAGAAGAGTTACACATAAGTTAGAGAATCTGATTGCTTTGTTTTAATTTATTGGCAAATCTTGGCATCTTAGTGCCATAGGACTTTGCAAAGGGCAGATGGTATCTGTAGCAGATTCTATTACAAAAGAGGAAGCTAAAAATTACATAATAACAAAAAGAATGCTTGACCTTTGCTCCAGAAATGTTACCATTCTGTTTCACTTTTAATTTATACACAAACATCTTTTAAGAGAAGATTTGAACAAATAACCTCTGGTGCCTTACCTCTAAATTAATCAAAATTTTAAAAGACTTATAAACAAATCTATCCCCGAATATCCATACATAATTAAACATTTGTCAAGCAAAGTATTTAGGGTAATTTGAGCAAGCCACACCAACTGAGTTATTAACAGGTTAACATATCTGGGTTGTTTCAGAACAAGAGATACCATTTAGATTGATGTAGGTCAAGAGAACCACTTCTCCACCTACCTGCATGAAAGCAGGAAAAAGTAGTAGTTGTAAAACTCTGGAAATCATAAGTTGTGCTACATAGCCAGCAGATCCTAAGTGGAGAAGAATCTGATATGTGATTTATGGCATCTTTCATAAATTAACTGGAGTTGTACGAACTCAATGAGAGTTCTTATAAAAATTATGTCAGTGACCCAGAACCTAAAATACTAAAGCGATTAACACTTGAAAAAAGCTAAGTGACTAAAAGCTATTGTGAGGAAAAACCCATTATACATGTGTTGAGGGACTATGACCCAAGAAAAAGGATACACATGATTACTGTTAGAAAAAAAAAAAAAGTACCGATCATAGCATCAAAAATATTATAGCATCTGGAGTAACTTATTTGTTTTTCTCCAAATCTATACCATTCATTTGATGGCTATTTTGGTATGCCAAATTAAATATATTAGTTAAAGCCAAACCAAACTGCACTTCTAACTCAGTAGAGATATACTTTCATATGCATTCATGTGATACACTGCAGCGGTGTTGACAGAGTGATGTACTGAAGGCTATGAGCCTGGTATAAATAGAAGACCACTGGGGTGTTTGTGTGAGAACAGCATCCATTTGTTCTGCAGTTGGTACAACTGTTTGGGAAGGATTAGGTTTTTTGGACTTGTGAGAGGAAGGATGTTACTGATCATAAGCTTTAAGGTTCCAACAGCCTGTGTCAGCTGCCAGGCTCTTGACCATAATGATCATGAAAGTTCATCTCTAAAACTGTAAGCAATCAAACTCACAATTAAATGCTTTCTTTTATAAGTTGTCTTGGTTCTGGTGACTCTTTACAGCAATAAAAAAGTAACTAAGACAATCATGGAACAACATAAAAAAAAATAATCTTCACCTACTTGTCTTCATTCTCATACATGTAGAAGGGTCAAGTGTGGGACAAAAAGCACGGGCGTCCCGGCGGCACCAGGCCTCTCAAGTGGTGCGGAATTCGGGCGGCAGCCTGGAGTCGCCCGAAGCAGAAGGAGACCTGGGTTCGGGAGCATTTCCCGCCTGAGCTTCCATGAAGTAGTTTTATTGATGAGAATGGTGAATCTGGTGCGCTTCCCCCCAAAAGCCAGGAGGGGTTTCTTTATATTGAGGAGTATCAAGGGGAAGAGTTAGGGAGGGGAAAACTTAATTACCTATATCCTGCGGCCTCATTAATATGCAAATCTCAAGGCAGAGGGCTCTTAGGCACACCCCTTACCCGTGTCTTAAGGGACAGGTGAAATGGAAAGGGCGGGTCTGGGGCCTGGGTTTTGGGGGCGTGGCCACACCTGCAATCTCAGGGTTTCCAGGTCAATGGCAACCCTTCCATGGCCCAACAGTCAAGGTGGGCTATTTACTAACTAGTGTGTTCAATGTACAAGGGCAAGCACACCTGGACCAGTTCATAACATATTTCATGATACTGGAAGCAACTAAGTGTTGGGATAAATGTCCGTTGAGATGGTAATGAGAGAAATGATACACAATGAAACAGAGATAGCAAAGAAGAGGTCTGGATTTATATGGATGGCAATGCAAAGCTTTAGTTGCTCATTTTTATTAGTTCTTTGAAGTTTGTGTACAACATATTCTCATCAAATTCATCCCCTCTCTCCATTTTACCCAGATCTACCCTTTTCCCTACCTGCCCAACTTTGTGGCCTTTTAAAAAAACATATCAAATACAAATTGTGTTGTTCATATGTGGCTGTCCATTGGAGTATGGACAACTTACAAGTGCCAAGACCCCTAAAGATAACTATCACTTCCATTCCCCTAAGCTATTAATTGTTAATAGCCTCTTAGCTAGGGCATGAGATTTCATGCTAACCTCAGTTCCTCCACATGGGGATGTGTCAGGCTTGATCTTCAATTGGTCATGTGTAACTGTCACAGCTGATGATATGTGCAACTGCCCTGCTATCTTTATAACACTGTTTCATTAGTCAATTAACACTCTGATTCTTATAATCTTTCCAGTCCCTCTTCCCAAGGGACCATTGAGCCTTAGAAAAAAAATAATACTAAGATGTCCCATTTAGGGCTTAGTACTCCTCAGTGTCTTAGTCTCTTCTTAGTGAATAGTTGTGGTTGCTTGTATTAACCATCATCTATTTTACAAAGGAGTTTCTCAGATGAGGGTTGAGAGGTGCATTTATCTATGGGTATAATGATAGATCATTAGGAGTCAGTTTAATGCCATGTCAGTTTATCAGATAATAGTCATAAGTCCTCTCCTAGGGTCTATATTGACCTATCAAGCCATAGGTGTTTAACCCCAGTGACAGTGCAAGCTATTTTATTTCACCTAGTAAATGCAAGTCTGGGCTTTGATAAAGTAATCAAACTAAATTCAGGTCATTTATTACCACTTGCACTGAAACCTTTCATCTTTTTGTTGTTAAATTTCACCAAATATTTGTCTAATGTCTAATTTGACAGATTCTCTTAAGAAATGGCTGTTAGGAAATTCAAACTAAGATACAATTTGTACTTTCAGAAAGCTCTAAGCTGAGTATTATTTCTCAACCTGCAAAATGCAAGATCCGCAGTTGTGGTGCTTAGTAGGAGGATTCTGTGAGACGAGGTTGTCCTAGGGAAAGCAGGGGAAAGATTGGAAGGAGAAGAAGGAGAAGGAGGAGGTGGTAGAGGAATAGGAGTAATAGGAAAAGAAAAAGGACGTAGTGAGGGTGGCAGGCAAGTTCAACCTAATTTCTATCATAGATTGTACAACACAGGGTAAAATAGATGAAGGAACAAATGAATAAATAAGTTAAAACGGCAGGTAAGTGTGTGATGCTGTTAGAGCATTTGTTTGAGACAGCACAGGAGTAAAATGACATGTACATTTAACTAACTTTCAAGGGCAAAGAAAAAATTCCGTGAAATAAACTTGGATCTATGGTGAGTTCCAGAATTCTAACCCTGCAGAGCATTGAGACTGGGAAAACTGTGTTCAAAATCACATGGTGGAATATCGCTATTTGTCAAGCAAAGCATGTCAAGGAGGAAAAAGTAGTGCATGAATAAACATTAACCATAGTATTGGCCTTTAAGCTGTCAAATGACCTGGACTCTTGACTTTGCTTCTGATCCACAGGAAGGCATGCGTCACCATTAATTTCACGCAGGTTACCCAGGAAGACAAAGCCACTCTGGTTGAGCTAGTAGACTCTATCGGGACCAATTACAAAGATAGATATGATGAGATCTGCAGTCACTGGGGAGGCAAGGTCCTGGGTCCAAAAATCTGTGGCTTACTTGCCAAGTTAAAAGGACAAAGGCAAAATAACTGCCCTCCAAACTGTGTTAAATGTATGCTCTTGAGTTTTATGTACATAAATATAATTTTAAAATTGTCCTTTAAAATTTGACGAAGGCACTAGTGAACATGCAATAGGCCCTTCACTAACACGATGCAGAGACTCACAGACAGACATTACATACACACACACACACACACACACACAAGAGAGAGAGAGAGAGAGAGAGAGAGAAGAGAGAGAGATCAAATCTGGGATAAAGTACAGACATATGAAGTGTAGGTTTAGATCACCCATTAAGACAACTCCCTGGAATTCCACCTTGACACTAGTCTCTATGAGAGCCTAACAAATGTATGAAGCGATGCTTGTACCCATAAATGTGCTTATTAATCTCCCTCTATGCATGCGGTGGAGGACATCTCTTTATGAGGTTATATGAACTCAATCTCTACTTTGGAAAATTGAAATCATCATTATTAGACTTTTATTATTATCTACCTGTGGCTAGTACAAGTCTATTCTAGAAGAAGCATAACTCACAATAATAAAGCATAATGCAAACTTCTCCCTGCTTGCTCACCCCAGAATTGAACTCTGAAATACAAATATCATGGAGATGAGTTCATTTTCATAATTAAAAATATGGAAAATACTGCATTGTCCAGCCTTATTCAAGTTTCTCATTTAATTTCTAGGCAAAAGTTTCTACTCACTTCTTGTGACTCATTCCTATTTCCTGTACAGCAGCTTATCTCCATGAAGTTCAGAATACTTAGACATATAAAGTGCATATTTCCAACAACTTTGTTCTAGAATTCTTTTATCTGTGTATGACTGCAAGCAGATAAGCAATATTGACCAATGTTCAATAGAATTAAAATCTCTGACAGGAAGTATTGGAATGACTATGTATCTATTTCAGACTTCTATTTAAATTTCAGTTTTCCATGAATTTATGTATTTTCATAATATTCAGACAAAACTTTTATGTGCTATTATGTGTACATGTGGAATTCTGATTTAATTTTCTCTTTCTCATAATTGCTAAAGTAAAGAACGGTTGGGAAGAGGCTCCATTTATATATAGTTCTTACTTTAGATTTTCCTTTGTTTGAGAAAAAAAGTGATCTTAAAATTTAAAGTAATATATAAACGTGAGCTTTAAAATATCTTCATGAACAAGTTGTATTTCTATAAATTTTCTCCTAAGCTACAGATAGGTAGACATTATTTGCTTATAAATGTGGACAAGTTCTTAGAAAGGCAGAAGTCATCCCACAATTTGTAATATACTGCTGCTCTGTAGGACATTTCACTACCAAGCCCTTAAGCCCAATTCCCAAAGGAGGAACTAATCCTGAGTCACCCAAGCTGTTTGTTAATTCCCGTCACCACCTTCAGAGGTCATATTTTAAAATAATGTATTATTTTTGCATTTTGAATCATAGTGGATGTTATGGCACATGACATCATCAGTAATTAAAAACCAGAAAATCGAACCCATAATCCAACAAGAAAATGATAATTTTGATAAACAAAAGGGAGTGACAGTAATGCTAGAGACAACAGGAAGGAGATTTCTTATTTTGAGGAGTCCTATATTTTTCTGGGGTACTCTAGAGAACCGTTACGAACAGAATGACTAGAAGTATAGAAAAGGCTTTGAGACATGATGCAATGACCTCTCAACAAATCACAAGGCCAGAAGCAGAACCTCTACCCAAAACTCTACCTACCCAAGGGAAGTCTTATTAAACATAATAAGTTTGTCATGGTTGCTTGATCAGAAACTGGTAATACTCTATACAAGTTCTATTTTCTTTCTAGTTAAATTTTCAAGCATGACCCACTCCCTGAAGAGCAGAAACTGAGATTCGTAAATGTCGTTCATTCATATAACCTTAGCTAGTTGGGGTTAAAAATGCAGGAGAATCTTACTTAAAAACAAAATGTCAGACAAAGGTATCAGAGACGATAAGCCAGACACTGATAGTATTTCTCTCAAATAAGAAATCTGTATGTTAGAAGTCAGAAACCCCCATCCCATCCCCCCTCTTCCTGTTTCTATGAGGATGCACCCTCACCCATCCACCCATTCCCACACTGGGGCATCCAGCCTTCATGGGACCAAGGACCACCTATGCCCAACAAGGCCATCCTCACCTACATATACAACTGGAGCCATGTGTCCCTTCCTATGTGCTCCCAGGCTGGTGGTTTAGACCTGAAACTCTTGTTGGTTGGCATTAGGTGGGTGGGGGCACATCTTCATAGAAGCTGGAAGAGGGGGATGGAAAGGAGGTTCTGGGTGGAGGGGAAATGGGGAAAGGGGGTTACATCTGAAATGTAAATAAAATATCCAATAAAAAAAAAAAGAGTATGTATCTTATATGCAATTCAATGGGAAAGAATACAGGCTACACTCTTGACAGGGAAGGATAATCAATGGGTCTAGGGCTGATGGATATGTATGTTTGTTAGTTATTGCACTATTATTCCTTTTATTAATATACATGTATACAGTAAAAATATAGAAATAAACATAAAATACTTGAAGAACATATAGACACATGATTGTAGGAGTGTAGAAACAAAGCATACTATTGGCAAATGAGACTTCTAAAGAGCACTTTACAATGTCAAAGCAATCATTTAGAACCAAAGTATTCTAATTGCTTGTACTCTATCCCTACCTAACTCTAGGAATTTCATTATCTGTAAAGTACTCTCAAGGGTACACATACATGCATATACTCACAGAAACATGTACATGCCCACACACATGGACACTCACATGCATGCATGCACATGTACACTTTAAACACCTGTTGACAAGCCTCTCAGCATCCCCTGTGACCTCTTGATTTAGATCATGATGACCATAGCAATGAAGACTCAAGTATTCTGTCACTACCCTAACCAGATATATTCCTCTGATTTACCCTAAACCAGCAAGTCTATCTCATTTCCAAATATATATATATATTTCCAAATAATATATATATTTCAATAATATTTCAATATATATATATTTCCAAATAATATATATATTTCCAAATATTATATTTCCAAATATATATATATTAATATATATATATATTTCCAAATAAATATATATGTA
The DNA here is from genome assembly GCA_021653895.1 of Mastomys natalensis. Lineage (NCBI taxonomy): Eukaryota > Metazoa > Chordata > Mammalia > Rodentia > Muridae > Mastomys > Mastomys natalensis. The sequence continues at coordinate 103,868 of JAJTUV010001255.1, forward strand.
TTTTCCAAATATATATATATATATTTCCAATATATATATATGTTATGTATTATTGAATATACTGTATTGGGTCAAGGAATAAATGAAACAAATAAAACGAAAAACAGGACTAGCTTTTTATATAACCATGAAGGCTTAACCCTAAGGCCAAGCTGAAGACCAGACAAAATCCCATCACCATAATCCTATTCTTCCTCCATTAAACTAAGCACACAAAAGTCATATCCACATATCTATTATTGCAAATCAGTGTACGAGAGTCTTCATTAAGCACACCAGAGAGACCAAGGCTCCATTGTACTGAGCATCAATTCACTCTTACTGTTGCCTTCCAAGTAGATTAAAAGCAATTCAACCAAGGCATTTCAAGAATTCTGAAATTTTTACTAAACTCCAAGGGACCAGAAATAATATGTAGGGTAAAGTAAAGTCTCCAGACCTTGGGAACCTCACCCATAGCAGGCATTCTCCCTAAAAGCTTTTGGCAAGTGAAAAGAAGTACATTGACGTGACTGAATCACTAATATCATGAACAATCTCACATATGCATTCAAAATGCTTTGTGTTTTCTGCCAACTCAAAGAAGCCGTCCTAAAAGGTTTTGAGAACAGGGTCACAGTAAGCAGTGGCCCATGAAGAATCTATCTCATATTTGCTCACGTATATGTCCAAGAAAATGCACTGCATATCAATTATGAATTTCATTATTAAGAAATTTTAGGCTGTCAAAACCTTTTAAAAGCCAAATCTTCCACATAACACAGAGTTGCATTTACATTCACCTTCCTTATAAAGGGCTCCATTAGAGTAAAAAGGAAACACTAATGACAATTCTAAAGAGAACTAGCTAACATCTAGTTTACATCTACTTGTTACAACTAGTTAACATCTTTTTCTATACATCTTTCCTTGAAAATTCTACTATAAATTTTATTAAAGTTGATGTGTAAGTTGTCATCATAGGGCAGATATACCTGTATGGTGAACTGCCTGAGACAGCAGCCATATAACGAGAAAAATGCTTCCAATGTAGCTTTGCTATAAGCTTCTAGGTAAATTAGTTGCTAGCTATGTTAGTTCATTACTTATTCTAAACATCCTTAGTAAGTAGAGGGAATCCCATCAGGAAGTTGTATTTGTAAAATGCCTACTCCCAGACTCATGGTTTCAAACATGATTCTCACTGAGTGGCTCTATCAGAGAGTTTGTGGAAACTTTCTGAATCAGGTAATATCTAGAGGAAGTATGCCCATGGGTGACCCCTTGGGAGCTGACCTGCTTCCTGTCTCACTCTGTACAGCCTGGCCCACCATGATGGGAATTGTGTTGCTCTACCAAGGATTTTTTTTTTTTACCATGGTGAAATGGGCTCTCTGAAGCTATGAGCCAAAATAAATTCTTCCTACTTTGTTTTGATTCTGCCACAGTGCTGACGAAACTACCTAATACACCATCTAAAGCAGCTCGCTCTCCCTCTTAGTTTGAGTTTATTTCACTCCTACTATTATTCCAAGCTTGAACGTATGTAAAACCTATGGGGCTTTTTTAAGTTCGTCCTCATTACACATGGTTACACTGCCAATATTCAGATTTAAATGCCTGCAAGCTCCAGGTAGCACATGTAAATGCCTGAGGTTGGTGGAGTCCGAAGGAACAAGGTAGAGAGGTGAAGTTGGGATCTGTGAGAAAGAAGGAGGCTATACACATGCCTACTCCTAAGAAATTAGTTGGGCCAGGAGGTTCCAGTGGCAGTGGCAACCATTATTCTTTATCCGTTCTCCACATTTCCTTAGCCTTTTTTATGCAACTCATCCCATTCTTCCTACCACCAAATCACTATTATATGTCTCTGTGTGTGCATATGTGTGTGTGTGTGTTTGTCTGTTTCTATGTGTATGCATCTGTGTGTGTTTATCTGAGTCTCTAAGAGTTTTGTCTGCCTGTGTGTATACTGTACGGTGTGTATGTGTGTATGAATGCATATACATTTATATTTTTCTGTGTCTGTGGGTATGTGTAATGTATGTATGTATCTATGTTTCTATGTATATCTCTCTGTATATGCATATCTGTATGTGTGTGTAAGCAGATACACAATTTAACTACTATTTCTGTATGTGTGTTGGAGTATTCTTACTTTCTTTTAACAGACATCTCAAATACTTAATGACCACTTATTTCAAAATTATATTACTATTTAACTGAGGTTTATAAAGGTTCATGGAACTTTGTCCCCTGTGACTTTAGCTACTTCAGTCTATCTGTCCCATACATCCTGTAGCTACTTCTATCTATTAATCCCATAGATCCTGTAAATCCACCTGGTAAGTAAAAGAAAAGCCCTGTGAACACTAAATCTATGTGAATACCTTTTTGTACCTAACAGTCCTCAGTCCAGAGCCTGTTCATGTGTCCCATAAGCTAGAAAGAGAAGCTAAGAAGGAGAGCTGAGTGGCCTGAATGAGGAGGAATCCATCCTAGTATGCACATATTCTATAGACCATAGACTCCTGGGACCATTTCCCAAAACCCAGGGCTGTCAAGATGAAATGCAGTCAGTATATTCTATTGTACAGCAAATGAAAGGCACTTAGCATATGACTGAATAGCCAATGAACTAGTTTTCCAATAGAACTTAGAATCCAAAGAGATGGACAGTATATGTTTCCCGAGTTTTCTACCAATGACCTCATCTGAAACTTCCTTAGGATAAAACACTCACAAGAGTAGAAAAAGAGAATCTGAAACAGAAAGCAGTTTTGAAGCAACTGCATAGTAAGACTTACATTTAGTCATCCAATGTACACAGCTTTTGCTTTTGAAATATAATATGGAAGGGAATTTCAGTTCATTCAAAAACAAATAAATAAACTCGAAGAACAAATCCCCATATATTATAATAAAGTATATATCATAAGTAAAGAAGGTGATTTAAAGACCACCACTCAGCATGGTATATGAAGTCTTACCCCAAAACTGTATTAATTCAGATTTATTGTTTAGACATGTTAAGAAAAGTTTTCGTATGCTGGACAAAATAAAACATCTAAAGTTGCAAAGAATACTTATGGTTATAAATCTGGTAAAAAAAAAAAAAAAAAAAACAGCTTTCTCATGTTAATAGGAAATCAAACTTCCATAGATAATTTAAATAAAATCATATCACTGATAAGTAAACCCCCGTCTGCCCTTATCATTAGTTTTAAAGGTCAAATACTGTGATCTTTACAAGCTACTCAAACTGTGAAATGTGTGTTTGAAGAGGTAACCTCAAGCCCCACAGAAGGCAGTAGGAAAATAAGTCCCATGCTTTGTTATCCAGTGTACCTCATTAATTTAAATACTATTTTTCCTGCATTCAATTCTGAGTTTTCTGATTTTTTTTTCCGCTCGCCTCTATATCAATTACTTCTTTAAATGTTCAGAGTCTGTGTTACTCAGCAAACCCACTAGACACAGCATACACTTATCTTTACATCACTTGATAGAAGGAAAAAAGAAAAAGAAAAAAGTTTTAAACAGTCAAACATAGCTTTCCTGAACAAAGAAAATGTTTTGTTCTCTCAGGCAATTTTTTTCTCAATCCATAGATGTAACAAAATACCTGAGGCTGGGTAATGCAAATAACAGTTTTATCTATTGGTGCTGGAGGTTCAAAGGCATGCTACTGCCTTTACACAGTAGGGGAAGGAGGAATCACGAGTGTGTGAGGATGTGAGACAGCACCACACAGCCAGATAGAAAACTAAAGAGAGACTCGGAGATGTGCCTCACTGTTTTATAGCAGCCTACTTTCATGAGAATCAAGTGGGGTCCTCAGATAACTACATCAATTCCTTTCTAAGACTACATCCTCGTAAGCTAATTACCCTGCACTGTGTATCTGTCAGAGACTACGCTCACTTCTATTTTCATCAGCATCAAAATGTTCAATCCTATGCACAGAAGTTAGAAAAGGACCAAATCACTCCAGTGTGCTCACCTACTAGCAATAACTTGTGTATTCTGGCCTGGTTTGTCTTTCAAACCATGAGGATGGTGAGTACTGGTCATGAAATAGAACTGATGGCTTTAGACTTCTAAGTTCTTAATGATTGCTACTATTATGTAACACACTTTATAGGGTACTTTTCCATGCGTTATGATAAAAAGTTGAAAATATGACCTAAGAACAATAGTAAGTAAACAACTAAAAGAGAACTATACATTATAGCCTATAATATTACTCTCTAGACTATCTGTAAATTTCACCAAACACATTAACTAAATCACACTTGAGAGTTAATTTGGCTTTGATTTCACCTCCCAAAGCTCTTTCCTACGCCAACTGATTATACAGTTTAAGCATACTCAACTGGACAAATGCCTAGAAATTAGCATTATGAAAGACTTTCTTTTTGCTCACTGCCACCCACTTCTCCACGCCATATCAATTTCTCATGATAAATGTAAATTCATTTTAATCACTATAAATAATCTATCACTACAGATTAAACATGAAAAGAAAAAATTAGATGTAGTATGATGTGTAGATTTTGTGGAATGTCACAAAGTTGAACGGAAAAGATGACATACGAGGTATTTACATACTTCAAGGGAAACTCTAGTGTGCAATAAGCTACTAAAGAAGAAATTTCACCTTAGTTTTGCATACTACATCAATAGGCTTTGAACAAAAGAAACCATGTTCAAATGTCTAGCTTGAATTTAAAATGCCATATCATTTTGGCATTCCTGCTGGAAGTCATCTCTGATCCTTGAAAAGCACCAAGTTTCCCCCATTATTCACCACTTAAAATATTGGGTGAAGCCTTGGGCTTTGTCCCTCTTCCATTTTAGATCTTGGTACTGGAAGTTCTTCTTTACCATTCGGAAAGAATAAAATGAAATAGTAGCCTGAATGTAAGTGATAAAATTGAAGTAAATTATTAGAGTAATTTCTTGAAAACTTAAACTTTTAATACTTTTGTTGGGGGGCTAGAGCTGGAAGAACTGTTCCGACCAACTTTCTATCTCCATCTTAAGATCTCTGCTTCAGGGCAGTGCCCTGAACTATATATCACCAGTACCAGAAAATAGATCTAGGGTTTGATTTGTATTCTCATCTGAGATGTTGGAGGTGAAAATAAAAATACAACCATTCATCCCTTGAAAAATAGCCATTCACTTTGTCTAACATGATCATTATCCCTGATAGCCTAGCAGTCACTGAACAGAGTAAATGTAAGCTGAACATAAAAGGATACAGCAATGCTGGTTTCCCAGCACACTGATATTTTTAAATTAATGCAAATGCTATGTAATCTTGCAGCACACTCAAGGGTATATAGATAAGTGAAATGGACTTTCCAAATAGACTTACCCTAAGAGTTGCTTACATTCAGTTGATCATTTTGCTTCCATTTGCTGGGGGTATTTTGTTTTAATTTCTAGTAGTTAAGAAAAGGACTTAGTAAAAGCACAGTATATAAATATTGTTCTTATTAGTTGGAACACAGCTATTGAGCTGTATTTTTACTTATATGAATGTTACCCTGTGAAGAAAATGACTGTTTTATGAAATGTAACTTTTAATATCATGTATGGGATTCAGTTGTGGGAAGTACAGCAATACGAATAAGTGTAAATTACAATGGTAAAATTAATACTCAAGAATAATAAGAAAACAAAGAGATAAACTGTGGGAGGTTTTGCTGTTATGTGATAGGAAAGTTTATGTGTTGGTTAGATTTTTGACAATTTTACACAAGCTAAAGTCAGCTGAGAGAGCAGAACCTCAATTGAAACAATGTCCTCATATTACTAGCCTGTAGGCAAGTCTGTAGAGAATCTTCTTGATTGGTAATTGATGAGGAGGAGCCTAGGTGATTCTTGACTGTATGAGAAAATAAAGTGAGCAAGTCAGAAAGAACAAGACAGTAAGCAGACTTCCTTTCTTGGTTCCAGTCCCTGCCTCCAGTGCCTGCCCTGATTAGCTGTCGTGAAGGATGGTAAAATATAAGGTGGAAGAAGACCGCTCTTCCCCACATTTCTTTGCAAGATATCCTTTTACCACAACAATTGAAAACTAAGGCATTACTATATTTGTCTTTAATATTAAAGATCAATGCATATAAAGATAACTAGATCATGGTATTATACATTTGTTTACTTGCTTAGTTATGAATGTATAATTGTACAAAATAAAAAATATATAATTATGAAGTTATAATTCTAACAAAAAAGGTTAGTTTGGGGAGATATGAAAAGATAAATATATAGTTATATTTACATTAGTATAAAATATTGCATAAATGTCACATAGAATTTTTGAAACTTTTACTCTAAGAAAATTTAAATCAAAATGTAAAAAAAACAGAAGAATCCACAATATTCCAAGTAATTTATATTGGATTCAATCTATTAGAAATATAAGACACTGAAGAAATATTAGACTGATTCTCTGCAGACATTACTTCACACATTCTAGCAATGACTCTTAGAAAGTCTTTTGATTTTACTACACTGTAATTTCTTCTTCCTTTAACTGGAGAAATAACAATTTCCATGCTTTTTCCCTTCCAGGACATTAATCATAATAGAATAATAGCTATGTGTGAAGTTTACAGAGGACTTCTGTGGCAAACACTCTTTTAAGAGCTTTATATGCACTGATTTATACAATAGTCCTAATAAGACTCTGAGGAATGCATTACATTATGCATCAAATACTTCTTGTAATCTACTGAATATTATATATTAGCATAATCAAATTATAGAATTATAGAAACAGAGCAGATAGTGTTTGAATTCTAGGAACACACTGGAAGACCTTAATTTTTACACTGAATGAAAATTAGAGAACCACTCAAAAGGTTCTGACCAGAGAAAGTGCATGTGTTGTTTTGCATTTTAAAAGTCTGTTTAGCTATTATGTTGAGAATACAGTAATGATAGACCAAAAGCAATAGTTAGACAATAAGGGTCAGCCACAGCATGGTAGTGGTAGAGATGAAATGTTTGACTTCTGGATGTATTTCAACATTGAATCCATAGGTTTCCTGACGGCTTATATATGGGATGAGATAGAAAAAATTCAGGGGTTAAACCAGAGATTTTGGGACTCAGATGCCTGAAGAATGGAACTGCTATTTACAAAGATGTAGAATATACAGTGATTGGAGCAGCATTGGCAGAGAACTGAGAGGAGCAGGTTAACAAACTGTCTCCTAATCTTCACTGGAACAACAACTTCATATGGGTGGTTTAGAGCATGCACGTGTTATTAATATGTCACATGACAGCCATCAGGAGTGATTCCAGCACTTTCTCCATTCCACTGTTCTTTCTGACTCACTGACCATTCCTCACCCCCATTATGGCTCTACTCTATTCAGTGAGCATGCAGGATCATGACTACTCACTTGGAAAGACAAGTCTCATGCGGAAAACTCTTATATAGAGTTGGCTTCAACGAATTCTGTTATCTGTATCAAAATTTTGTTTGTTTCACAAACAAAAGGGAAACACCATTTCTATCATTTTGTATGGTCATACAATTTATTTTCATTTTGAGGTAGGTTCCCAATGTATAGTTCTGACTGGCCTGAAACTCACTACATAGACCATGATAGATTCTAAGTTAAAGAAATCCCTATCTATGACTCCAGAAGGCCGGGATTAAAGTTGTACACTCAAATACATGTTCCTTTTATGATTTATTAATTTTTTAAGGATTTTGTACAATGGATATGTTTTGATCAAATTCACATATTCCCCCCAACTCCTTCCTGATCAATGCTTTCTTTTCTATCCAACTTTGTGTCCTGTCTTTTTGGTTTGTTATACATCAAATCAAATTTGTCCTGCCTATATACTCTTAGACGTGTGGCTTTCCATTGGAGAGAAGCCTACTTACCAGGGATTACAATATAGCTAGCTTTCATCTATCTATTGATTGATCTGTCTGTCTGTCTGTCTGTCTCCCACCAGCTATCAGTTACCAATAGTTTCATAGCTAGGGATAGAACTGATGCCCATATTCCCCACCTCCATCTGATATTTGGGTATGTTGCCACAAACACTGAGTCCATATGTACAGAATGTTTATAAGACACATTTATGTTTCCTTATAGACTTCTACCACTTCTGGTTCTTACACTCTTTCCACTGCTCTGACCCTTAAAAACACGATTGTGATGTAGATGCTTCTTTGGGACTGGCCATTCCATAGTCACTTATTTTCTTCACTTTGATAAATTTGGGGTCTCTTCATTAACCACTATGTATGGCAAATACAGACTTTTTAATGAAGGTTGAGAAGAGTATTGATCTCTCTCTATAGAGATTCCAAGAAACTAGTAATAGATTTCTCACTTGTGCCAATGACCTGATTAGTCATAAGTTCTTGTCAATGAGACCAGCTATGGATTTCCATCTTATGGGAAGCCCTTAATTCCTATCAGAAAGTAATTGATTATCCCTATGATTTTCCTCCTTTTATTCCATAGGTAGGAATGTCTTTCCAGGTAGTTCACAGCATTCACAGCTGGATAATACTGATGGCTACTTTTGTCCCCCAGTAGCATTCAGAGTACCTTTTAGTACTACCAAAGTGACCCAGTAGGGATAAGGATTTCAAGTCAGTACAGCTGTATTTCTCATTGTTCTATGACTAAGTGTGTGGTGTTTTCAGCAAAAGAATTCTTAAGAGTAAACCAATAAGATTGGCAACAGCCCATGATGGTTGAGAGTCTATGAGACCACACCCACCAACAATTTAAATGTTGCAAAAATGTGTCACTTTCTTATAAGGCACATGCTATAAATAAATGGCAAAATAAGATACACATACACACACACACACACACACACACCACACACACAGTCAGTGAAGTGCATAAATCAGAGGTTATGGCTAGTGAACAATAAAATTAAAATGTAGAACATGATTTTTTTTCTAAATAACTCATAGTGGAATTTAGGATCAAAATTAAAGTGAAATGATAGCATATATATGATTGCCTAAAATGATTAAACTGATTAGAAGCAACTAAAATTGATTACCGTGAAGCTGACTCATTACCCCTCACTACCATGCCAGCAAAGCCTTTCACAGCCTCATCACCGAGTATAAACCAAAGACAAGAAACACAGAGAGAGAGAGAGAGAAAAAGAGAGAGAGAGACAAAGACAGAGAAGAGAAAGAGAAACGGAAACACCACAAAAACACTTTGTCTCCTGAAATCAAGAGGTTCCTGGGATTATCACTGAGAGAAATCAGGAACGTAGAATAGAAATGGGAATCTCATTTTGCAGCTGATTTTCTGTGTATTCAATAGATTGACTGGGCTCCAGGTCCCCACCTCTACTCCAAAGCCTCATGGCTGAAAGCACATTAGATAGACCAGAAATGCAGTAAAGGCTGCCCTTCCACCTGCAGTTGGATAAGGTCATATGGCTTTAAAGCAAGTCTAATAGACTGTTACAAAGGTAGTTACAAATAGACTAGGTTACATAGACAGTGAGTGCTGTCTTAACACATCTGCTAAGGAGGCAAGGTCACTGGGCTCATCAGCAATAAGAAACAAGATGTGCTGAAAAAGAAAAGAGAGGAGAGGGACTGAGTTTCTTTAAACTAAACCTCACTGACAGATAATGATCTGTAAAGAGGGTGGTTGCTTTAATGTCACTGTGATAAGAACAGATCTTGATAAAACTGCCTTGCACTTGTTTGAGAAAAAGACCACAATTATGTTACTCAAACCACTTGCTGCATAATCATGAGGACCAGAGTTTAAATCCTCAGCACCACATCAAAAATTGAGCACAGTTGTATGTACCCACAGTCTCCGTGCTGGGGAGGGCATATAGAAGATCCCAAGGCCTTGTTTCCCATTCAGACAACCAGTGAGCTCAAGACTGAAACTTTGTCTGCAAAAGTGAAGTGGGGAAGCAATAGAGAAATATCTCACAAAATAACTTCTATTCTCCACACAAACATATCCCTCACACATACACACGATCTCTCTCTCTCTTCTCTCTCTCTCTCTCTCTCTCTTCTTCTCCTCTCTCTCCCACACAACCCACACACACACACACACACACACGAGGGACCAATCAAGAGAGAGAGACATAGAGGAGAGAGAGAAGGAGAGGGAGAAGTAGAGGGAGAGGAAGAAAAGATAGAAAATTATATCATTTCTTATTTATACCTCACAAAGTTCACCCACATCAATCACCTACGCTGATTTAAAAGTAGTGTAAAGAGGACATAACATGATTAAAGAACCAATGAATGAAGATACACTAGTCATGAACTGTTGAATACTGAATGCTGACATGTGTCAAAAGACCATGAAGACAGGAACCAGGTTGTTTGTACTGGTGTGTGAGTCATCTTTTATCAGCATTTTTAAAATATTTGAGAAAATTAATATAAAAGTGAGCAACTTATTTTGGTTCACAGTGTTAAAGATTTAGTCCAAGGCCATTTTTCTCCATTACTCCCAGCCCCTGTGGTAAGGTACAACATCATGTTCAGCTAATTTCATATCTATCAGGAAGAAAAGGAAAAACATATCCATCAATGGTATGCTTGCCAGTGACCCATTTCCTCCAATTATATCACATCATCTCAAATTGCCATACCTCTCAATACACTACTTGAAGTTTCCAAGCCTTGAACTTTCAAGAGACATTCCAGATCCACACTACAATAGTTGGATTCGTGTGGATAATCCTGAGTAAGTCATGTATAATTTATCTCAGCCTCTACTTCCTAATCAGAAAAATAACTGAAGCCAAGAAATATGACCCTATTCTTTAAATTCTTGTGAGGATAATAGCATTCAACATAACAAACATGTTGAAAAGTTGTAGTCACAGAGAAAGCATTTCCTAAGTGCCGGTCATTGACCACAGCACATTGTTAAAACAAGGGAAAAAGAGATAAGAACACACCACATAGTTGGAAACTTCAATAAGGAATTGTAAAAATTTTAAAACTAAAATATAATCTAAACAAAACAATAACACGAACAAGTATGTCCATAATCTACAGTTTTATATTCATTGATCCTCAAAGGACTCCATGCAAAGATGTGGCTGTATGCAAATCCTTTTGGGAGAAAGAAGCACCTTTATGAATGAGTGCATGCTAGAAGAAGTTGAGTTCTTAGGGGTATGTCCTTGAAAGGATATTGAGATACCTCTCCCCAAAATTGACTCTTTTTCTGCTTCTTGGTTGCCATAAAGACAACAGCTCTGTTCCTCCATATTCTTCTTGCCTTGATATACTGACTCATTAATGAAGCAAGACCCAGGTTTCACAGTTAAACCTCTGAAACTGAGCACCATAGTGAACCTATTCTGTTTGTAAAGGTTTTGTCTCAGGAATCACCACAGTTTTAGAATGCTGACCAACACAGGATGGATAGAATAATACAATTACTATCAGAGAAAGTAATACAAAGAAAGGAGAAAAGTAAAACCTCTAAGAGACAAAAGCTGGGGAAATAGCTCCATAAAACCCCAATAAGAAGTGGAAAGAATAAATTATCCAAGGAACAATTTAAAAGGGAAATTGAGTAGTTGAAATAGTGGGCAAAAATTATATTATAATATTGTCATATCAGTTTAACTTAGAATAAATTAAATGAACAAAGTTCAGAATCTAATAAACTAGGAAAGATTGAAAATGATTGTCAATGTTAGCTCAGTCCTAGGCGAAGGAACCCTTTATAAGTACTGCAGGAATTATGGATAACCTGGAAAACAATCGGTAATATAAACCAAAGAATTCTAAATATTTTATCTAAAACCTGCATATTCTCAGAAAATAAATTATGATCTACAGTGAAAGTATGAATTATATAATCAAACTACCACATATCCAAAAAAACACAAACAAACAAACAAAAAACAAACAACAACAACAACAACAAAACCCTAACTAAATTTAGCTGTAAGAGAGAATAAAGAACCCACATGTAAAGTAAGATATGCTCTCTGTGAAAACAGTGGCTAGACAGTTGTGTAACCAACTGTCCTTGATTGGATTTGAGGCTTACTCCATAGAGGTGGGGTTCAATGCCTGGCACTGTAAGCACAGCTAACAGCTTAGATTTGGAGCTATAAAAGGCCCACATAGAGTGCTTATTATTGATGGTTTAATAAACTGACATAGCAGCAAATTGCTTCTTAATACTTATGCCTAACACACATAGACAAAAGCAGATCCCACCCTTGATCAGACAGTCTCTCTTTAAAGCGTGCCATGATGAATATGAGGGTCATGGCTTCCCTGGATGCAGAGAAACTAGTAAAGTTTGTGGGTCCAGCCCTAAATAAAACATTTTTAGTAGCACCTCTAAAGTTTAGAGGACAATGTGAAAAGAAGGTGGAAGTGTACACAAATAAGTGGATGAGGTAAAGGGCTGTAAAATGTTATTTTACAGATTCAGCGAAACCATGGCAATTATAAACAGCATCAACTTTAGTTACCTGAACAGTGCCTACACAAGTCTGGCTTTACCAACAATTGCTGGAGATTGGCTCTAATGATTTGATTCAATTGGAAATCTGTGTGTCCAAATGCTAATGGCCCTTGTCCCCAATTGGTTTTTGATCAATCAATAAGATACCAATGGCAAATGACTGAGACAGGGCTGGACCCCTAGAATTGTGTAGGTTAGGATGAAGGGGGAAGAGAAAGAGGATTGGCAGGATATGATGAGTCACAGAAGAGGAGAGTTACAAGAGAGAGAGCCAATGAGCCATGTGAGAATTCAGGTGGGTGGCCACTGGCCACTTCATCAATTGGTCCTTGGGTAGCAGGGGAAGGTTTAAAAATGCCCAGTCTTTGAGGTAACCAAGGCATTTTTAAAATAAGCTAATGTGTGTATGTCTTTCATTTTCAGATACAAAGATAGCTCCTGGCCAGGTGCTCACATGCTGTCCGCCAGGAGCCAAAGAGATGTAGTACAAACACACTGCTATTGATGGTGCCCAATGTGGGGCAAGAATTCATTTTTAAAATTATTTAGAAAGTATCAAATGGAATACAAACATGCAATGATATACTTTAGGAGGAGAAAGATTTCATTTTTCAGGGAGACAAGTCATGAATCACTTGGTTCCCACACAAGCCTCAAAACTAAAACAAAACTACAACAAAGGAACACAGAGATTTACCTTGGCTGCCTACTAGGATGAAGACAGTAAGAAGCAGACAATAAAAGCTGCCTGCCTCAAGCCAACATATAAGTAAAGGACAGAGATTTATAAATCTGACTTAATTGTTTTTAAGGATCGAAGGAAATATACAGATTTTGCCCAAGCCATGTGAGGATTTCCATGGTTCAAAACAGATACAAAGATCTTAAGGCAAGAAGCTGGGAGCCCCTGCTGTACAAAGAGCAAGGCTGGATGCTAGGAGGAAGACAATGAGAGGCAGAGAGCCAGATGCTTCCTATAAGCAAACAATCATAGGATAGAGATTTTCAAATTTTGGTTTAATTTTTTTTTAAAGAAGAGTGTATAATAGAAACTGTTCAAATGTTCTTAAGTATACAGAGATATTAAGCTCCACAGAAGGGAAAAGGTAGAGAGTTTGAACTAAAAACATGCTTTAAAGAAACATAAAAGTCTTACCAGGACAAATTCTCAAATGAGTCCACATGGGATTTCTTGGATTGCCTACCCTGCTACAACAAAAATAGAGCCTGTTAATAGGCTTATACAGTAAATAGAAGGAAATTTAATTAAAATTAAATACAAAAGATGTATAAATATTGAGGCATTTGATATCTAAAAATTTAGATTGAAAGCAGTGGATAGGAAGACTAACCTATCTCAGGCAATAGAAACGTAGGCCTTGGGAATTATATAAAGCGAAAGGGGCATACTACAATATGTACCCACAGAGAGATTAATCTTCAGAGTAGGGAGGACTTAAGTATACATAGATATATAAATAATTTAGGCCTTGATCTCATGTAGGTCAATGCAGGGGACAGAAAAGAAACACTGTCTCAACAGAGAGTATTTGTTTAGATTGTTTTAATTGTTTCAAATTGTTTTAATTATCAAAATGAGTATGGTTATGAGTTTGGTGGTTATATTAAAATTCCTCTGGGAGAGAGGTCAAGCTATACCTTTAATGATTTCCAATTACATGCTATTTTGGGAGAGAGGCTCTGTATTTGTATTGGCAGGAAAGGAGATAAGAAGACTTTGGACCCCTTCCAGAATGATATGGATCAGATATGACAGGGGAAGACACCCTGAAGATCTCGAAAAATTCTAGAAAATCAAACAGGACAGGTAACTTGATCTGCCATTCCCTCACCATGGGAACTCCAGAACTGGCTTAGACATTAAAATGTCCCAAGCCAAAACTTCAGCTAAAAAGAAACAATAAATCTTGTTGGTTATGGAATGCTCAAGATATTTTGTGCCCTCCTTCACATGGCATGAATGAAGATTCATTGCAATTGGTTATTGATAAAATTAACTCATAAAAAAAGACGGTTGTCTTTCACCTGCTCAAACAAGGAGCAAAATTTAATCTTTAACTTATCTGTGCACCTGCACAATCCATACGAATATCTTAACGGTACTAAGATTTTGATTGTGAGATTTCTATATCACAGAATGTACAGCTTTGACAAGATTCATTCTCAGAGACGCTGAATTGACCTGCTGTTCCAGCCCCCTGCTTCCTGATGATGTCCAGAGACATCCTTCAATAACAGCTTCAGGGATTGCTAGTGATTCCAGATGGTCTTGACTCAACCAACCATTCAGATGGATCCAGTCAGAACTTTAGTCAAGCCCTGAGCCTTGTAAGCATACAGACTAGATAACAAATGCTAAAGCTAGCTTTCTTAAGTCTAAAAGAATTTTCTAAATTTCCTACCCCTCCCCACCCCTTTAAAGAATTTCTCGTCACCCCTATTCACCAGGAAGAAGCCATGGAGAATTGTCAGCCTGATTCCTTGGGTTTGGATGTCTAGTTATGGTCATTTTACAAATTATAGATAGGTTTTCATTTAAGGGATAATTTGGAAATGGTCATAATTTTAAACAGGGAGGAAATAGATGGGATGGATTACTAAATTTGTTCCTAAACAAAGCATTGTATAGCCATAATCTTACATTGATATAAATCTTTGTCATTGATGCAATATTGAAGTTACAAGTTCTTATATTGGTACAGAATATATATATTGATGGATAATTAAAGTTTTAATTGATAAAAATCTGTATATTGATACAAAATTTGAAATCAATATTGTTACTCTTAGATAGGCATTTTGCCTATGCAACTCATTTAAGAATACAAAGTTTTGCCCAAGTCCTAGTAGCTGCTATTACAAATTGTTTAAGGTGATTAAGTAACACAAATTAAGGGCCAGGTAGTAAATTGATGATTATATTAGATTCTGATTGAATTATAATAGATTTGTCCAATATTATTCAAATAGAAACAGCTAAGAATAGTCGAGGTTTAACAGTTTGTATAATATATAATATATAATATACATATATGTGTGTATATATATATATATATATAATCAAAACCATCAGAAGCCCACAAAATAAGACATTTAATCAATTTAATTATTATTAGAAATTTTTACTAAAGGTATGTCTACTCCAAATAGCACCCTCTTCATGGTTCAAAGATGATATTGAGCATCTTTACCTCAAGCCAAGGTTGCTTATAGTGGCCATGGTTGCCATGGGTCAAAAATTGCACTATCTATCTATCTACAGACAAAAAAAATACTATTCAGAAAAAAACGAACTGATGTGGGATGGTTAACTACTATTCTCTACCAAGACAGAGTAATCTGGTCCTTCATGTTTCTACTTCATTTCTGGGTCTGTCAGATGGCTCTGAGTCAAAAAGCTGAAAACAGATCCACAAGTGTTAAGGCACATGTGCACACACACAATTAAAAATAAAACAGATCTTCAAAGAACACCCTTGATGAAGGATTAAAAACTACATTTATCAGTGATTATATCAAGACCATTACAAAGACTACAATTGGTCAACATATGGACCCAAGTCCTAATCGATCAATCCACAAAAAATTCTGCACCTAAGACTCGGGGAACATTGTGAGAGGGGGCCGGGGGGAGCAGAACTGTAAAGGGAGATAGATTGTAACGAGCCAGAGACCAGGGAATTTGCTCTGAGATTGTGTTCCTGTTAATATCAGAAGACACTCATAAAGGGCCATCAACATGACTGCCCAAATGCAAGGGGAACAGGGAAGACACCAACGAATGTTCTAAACTGGATGAAGAACACTTAAAGACATCAACTGTACACAAAGATCTACAGACTTTGCACTTTGCTTTACACTAAAATGTGCACTTTTAAAATATGCTTAGAAACCTGATTATTCAGTTATGTGAAAAGAAAAAGATACAATATTAGGTAAAAAAAAAATCACCTCAACGATGCAAAACAACTTATCAAAATATAAAGAATAACCAAGCAGAAAGCACACAAAGACCAATAGTAAATATCAAGGATGTAACACAATTTGTCCTTATTTCTACTTTATTTTAACTTCCAATATATTTCTCTATCTCTATAACTCTGTTTCTTATAATCAGAATATTCCATTTCAGCTTCAAAAGCCCCATAATCTGGAAAACAAAAGCTGCTCACAACCACATATTCTTTCTGCCATGTAGAGGATCTATATATGTGCGTGCACATATGGTGTGCAATGCAGCAGCAGTAACAGTCCATGCCGTAAAACATGTCCCATTTAGCAAGGTTGCTTTCACTGTGAAACTGCATTCAAAATGTTCCTTTAGCCACCTCATTGTGTTTCTTTGTAAGATAAATGTTTATCCAACATTCACTGCTCTTCCAGGTGAGTTTGCTGTGGCTAGAGAGGTGTATTCTTAAGAGACCAGTATCCATATTCTTTTCTGTTTTATTTGTTGTGACACCTGGATTGAATGTTTTCATTAGTCTGAACCTGGATCCTTTGCCTCCTAAACGTTTTTCTTTTTCTAGCCTTTCTTGTCACAGTTTATTAAAAGCACATTTCGTTCTGTGGGAATTAGATTCCATCTCCTCAGCTTGATGGAATTTTTGTCTCTTCACCTGAGAATTGTAGATCACAGGATAATTCAGCAAGACTTTATATCAAGGAATTTAATAAAACTGTTATGTTGGATACAATTTAAAGCACTCTAAAATAGATAAGTCTAAAATATATGCTTTGCCCTGTAGTTTCTGTAGTCTAGTATAGATAAAGACTGTAAGTGTATATATATAAAATGAACCCAGATCTGAAACCTACATTTTATGCAAAAATAAATATAGATGTATATCTATTGTGAGAATTCCACCAAAGAACCACAGAGTCGGAGGAAGAGGGGTGAAACAGGTAAAGTAGAAAATGTCCTTAATTAACTCTATCTCCCCTCCCCTCCCCTCCCTTCTACTCCCTCTTCCCCCCTCTCTGTCTCTCTCCCACTCTGTGTGTGTGTCTGTGTGTCAATGTGTGTATTAAAGAGAGAAACTACCTATGTAAAAAAAATAAAATGAAAACATATTAGATTACATCAAAACTAAAAAGGAGCCCATATCACCTGTGTTAATTCTTGGGTCACTTTTGAGACTTATGGAAATGTATAAAGAAACACTGTAGTGTTAGATATGACTCACTTCTCTAATTATAAATTTCTTTTTTAAAATAATATATTTTCTAAAGAATCCAATGCTCATTAAAAGAAGCTGAGGAGGAGGGCGACCTGTAGGAGAACCAGCAGTCTCAACTAACTGGACCCTTGAGATCTCTCAAACACTGGACCACCAACCAGGCTGCATACACCTGAGGCCCCCAACACATATCTATACAGGAGTGGATTGCCAGGTCTGGGTTTACTCAAAGATGATGCACCTAACCTTCAAAAGACTGGAGGTTCCAGGGAGTCTAGAGATCTGGTGGGGTGGGGTGGTTAGGGAGTGATGACATCCCCAAAAACCTTAATTTTTAAATTTTCAATTATAAAACTAATCATAACTAAATTTAGAGAACATTTGCCACAATTTGTCCATGCACACACTCTGAAAGAAACAGGAAAGATAGGCATTAAAATTTTTAAATATCCTCCAGTTTACTACTTTTCATATTTTAGGATATGCAAATTAAGAAGTAAATATGAAATACTAAATTTCAGATGAAATGCTTTCAAAGTTGACTTCTTTGTGCTATTTTCAGTGGGTAAGATGCTTCCTGTATAAGTTTGAGGGTCTGAGCTTGAATTTCCAACTGCACATGAAATGCCACACTAGGTGTGGTATCCTGCATCTACGGTCCTAGCACAGGGAGGTAGAGACAAGCAGATTCTGGGCACTTACTAGTCAGCCAGTCTACCTGAAATAATGAACTCCAAGTTTAGGGACAGATTACCAAAACTCTTCCCTGAAGGTACAGAGGCCCATGTACAAGATTATGAGAGTCAGACATAGTGTATGACTCTATGGAAAGATGTCTTCTAAATACAAGAGAATTGATACACATATAAACTCACAAAGACTGTGACAGCATGCACAAGACTTGAGCAGATTCAAACCACAAAAGAATGCTAACACTGGGAAGGGGAAGGACTGACAAACTTAAATAACTGCACTCTAACCAATAAGAAAGCCATTCCCAACTTTGTTTTTTGTCCGTTAGTATAACATGTTTGGTTCTGCTGTGAAGGCTTAATTTCAGAATTGCAATTTCAGAAGTCAATTACCATGTTCGACATTAACTTTTCCGGTTTCCCCCATTTTCCACTCATCTGTCTACAGTTGCCAGGCAAGGTGTGGAGGGCATTAGCTATTTATAAAGGACCCTGTCAATAATCCTCATGGCGTTCTAGGTTTAGAAACTGTTGGGAAACTTTCTTCTAATTTCACTTTTTTTCCAGCAGTTTCTGCGGGAAGATAATGCTTAATGATCATCTTGAATACCAGAGGTTAGCACTAGTTTCTTACACTATACAAAACAATGCCATGTGGAATAAGCAAAGAAGAAAACAAGGTCTTGAGTGGGCTGAGTTCAATTGTAACTAAAGTGGTTAAAAGCAGGCATGGTATGAATTATCTACAGTAAGCTCATTTTATGACTTGATGTAATTATCTAAAACATGTTTTAAAAGCCTTGACATTTATGCAAATATAAGTTTGCATTTCAGGTGGAGAAAGCTTTTCTCACAATTGCCAGAGAATACTCATTTATTTAGAGATGCTTTTTATAAACTTTCGACTGAACGGTTAAAAGGAACCAGACAGGGAAGCATGAACATAATAAAGCAGGCAATGGCATCTATTCAATTTCCATTTCTTGAAATGTTTGTTTCTTCAAATTTTCTCATAAACGCAGTCCTGTCTATGAATAGAGTATTTTTAGATCCAAATTCTATTCTTCAAATCTCTCTCTCTCTCTCTCTCTCTCTCTCTCTCTCTCTCTCTCTGACTATAGCTTATTTCCTTTAAAAGAAGAAACTTATGTTTCCAATTTTATATTTACTCTTATTTAAGTGAATTTTTAATTGTTCTATATCTACAATGCTGTATTTTTTGAGTCCTTATATAGCTGAGAATAAATATCTGCTGAGATTAGGCATCTATGTATGCTATAATATTCTTCATATGGAGTAAATGCATCTTATGAACCTGTATAAAAATATTTTTTAAAGCCACCATGTGCTTTCCTTAGCACATCATAAATTTTAATTTTGAAATATCTTTCAAAAGATTATCTGTCTATAGTTCTCACTAGTATCGCCACTTCATCCTTTGTAATTTTTTTTTTTTTTTTTTTTAGTTTTACAAATATGTACCTATTAAAGGTTGAACTTAAGAAATTTCCTGGAGACACAGAAAAGAGAAGTGAAAATATGCTTAACAGAATCAGTTTTTCTCAGCATTAAAGGATTAGGTTAGTTAATTGTACTATCAACTTGTCTAGGTAAGATTAACCAACTATTAGGTTAAACACCAGTCTAGATGTTACTATGATGGTAGTTTTGGGATGTACATAATTTTTTTGTTTTTTAAAAAGATTTCTCTTATTGTGTTTAACTCTGTATCTGGGCACATGTCTATGTGTGGGTATATGCAGGTATGTGCTGGTGCCTATAGGAGTTAGGAATTTCAGATTTCTCCCAGGGTTATAGAGTTCTAGGCACCTGCGAACAATCCACCATGGGTGCTGGAAACCAAATTTTCATCTTCTACTTAGGCAGTGTCTATCTTAACCACTGATCTATCCATATAATTATGGTGACGGTAATAGTAGTATTGGTGGTGGTATTGCTGCTGCTGGGGTTGTGGTATGTGTGTATTTAGGTGAAGCGTTTGTTCAAATGTAGGTGAATTCCTCTCACAGCACATGTTTTGAGGTCACATCATGCTTGCCTTACAATGATTTTTTTTTTTTTTTTTTTTACCATTTGATCTCAAAATTTCTGTTATGTAAAGTAAAATTTAAGTAAAGCATTCCATCCATAATTTGAGTGAATCTGTGAATCTCATATAGTGAGCAATGAGTTAAATGTATTAATGGGTGAATGAGATTCCCCAAGTCAGGAAAATATCTGTTTCTCTACTGTCTCAAGACTCAAGCTATAACTGCTATGAGAAGAAGGGAGACAGGAAGAGGGAGAGGGCAAGAGTGAAGGCAAAGAAATGGGAGGGAGGAGATAAAAAGGAGGGGGAAAGATTCCTATTTGTAATGATTTGAGTGAGAAACGTTTTTCATAAGTTCAAGTATTTGAGCATTGGTCCCAGTTGACAGTACTGCTTGCGAAGCTAGTCCAGACTCACTTGAGAAGTACATCACTGGTGTGGACTTCGGGAGTCCATTAGACTTGAGCCACTTTCTGTTTGCTTTACGTTTCATGTTTACAGTTGAGGATACGATTTCTCAGTTTCCTGCTAAGATTCCATGCTGCTTCTCCTCCTCCTCCTCCTTCTGTTCCTCCTCCTCCTCCTTCTTCTTCTCCTTCTTCTTTCTTCTTCCAAAACTTGCTTCTAGCCATGATATTTATCACATCAACAGAAAACTAATATACCTATTGTTTCTAATACTCATGGGAACTCAGATTCATATAAGACTAATTATCAATTTATAGACCAAAAGAGAATATCATGTTACAGAACAAAGTAAGTATCTAAATGATATTTATTCTGAGTTCATTATTGAAATTCTAAAAAATACTATACATTTTTCTTATTTTTCTGTTCACTGTCCATTCATCTTTCTTGCAACATTTACTGTTGCAATCATAACAAACACAGATTTTTTTTTTTTATTATTTGCTGTAACCTCTACTATAACAGTGCAAGGCTGTTTGAGTAGAAACCCAAATCTTACATGGAGAACAGATGAATAATGTCTATTTCACAAGGATATTATGAGATTATGTTTATAAGCAATAGACAAGGAAAATGATAAATAATGGATAATATCTATTTCACAAAGATATTATGAGATTATATTTATAAGAATACATAAGGGAACTTAACACTCACTTTGCTTACATTGTATGCTAAATATTTTATCTTTAATATCTGACAATCAGAAAAAGTGTACAATAATAATTGTTTTTAAACTAAGGTAAATAACACTCAAAAATGTACCTTGCATGATAAGCAAAAATGGAAAAAAACCACAATCTAAGCCCAAAACTTTGTAACTTTGTGACACATTTCTTTGAAACTATAAGACGAGTAAATATTATGGTCACTGGTTTTATAGATGTCATTTTCCTTCCATCTTTTGACACAATGTTATGTTCACAAGTTCTGTTCTTCTGCATGCTTTAACAGAAACTAAATGCTTCATTAAGGATAAAAAAGATCATGTGTGATTACTCAATGAAGAGTATTGGACATGAAGTATATATTTCTAATGAACCCAGATTAAGTGGAAGAACTAAGAATTAGAATTTCTTTCACATTAGTTATATAGTAAGACCCATTTTCAAATAGAAATTCAGTCTCTGGAGCATTTTATATAAAAAGATGCCTGATAGTAATTATCGACAGTACCTGAATGATTAGTAAAGAAATTTCTACTAAAAAGTAAAAAAAAAAAAAAAAAAAAATTAAAATTAAAAAATAGCATAATTCCTAATTAATTACATTGTTTTAACTAGCTTTACAAATTCACATTTAGTAGCTGAATAGTAAGTGGATCACGTTTTTTGTATCCATTCTTCAGTTGAGGAACATCTGGATTGCTTCCAGTTTCTGATTATTATAAACAAGACTGCTATGAACATAGTGGAGCTGTCCTTGTGATATTGTGGAGCATCTCTTGGGTATAGGCCCAGGTCCTAGGTATAGCTGGGTCTTCAGGTATAACTATTTCCAATTTTCTAAGGAACTGACAGATTGCAGAGTGCTTGTTCAAGTCTGCATTCCCAGTAGCAATGGAGGAGTCTTCCCCTTTCTCCACATCCTTGCCAGCATGAGTTTTTGATCTTAGCCATTCTGATTGATGTAAGGTAGAATCTCAGGGTTTTGCAGTCAAATGGATGGAACTAGAAAATATCATCCTGAATGAGATAATCCAGACCCAAAAGGACATGCATGATATGTTCTCATTGATAAATGGATATTAGCCAAAAAGTACAGAATACCCATGATATACCCCAGAGACCCTAAGAAGTAAATCAAGAAGAAAGGCCCAAGTGAGGATGCTTAAATCCCGCTTAGAAGGGGTAACACAATAATCATGAGAGGCAGAGGCAGGAAGGACTTAGGTGGGAGAGGGGAGAGGTAGGAGAAAGGGGACAGGATCAAGAAGAGGGGGAGATAGGAAAGATGACCAGAGGGCCAGAAAATTGAATGGAAGGATGCAGATGCTTGGGATGGAGTTTGGAGGGAACTTCTAGGAAGTTCCAGAGACCTGGGATATAGGAGGCTCCTAGGACTCAGTGTGGATGACCTTAGCCAAAATGGCAAACAGTGGAAATATGGAACCTGTAGAGATCACCTCCAGTAGTCAGACAGGGCCCCCAGTGGAGGGATGGGGATACCAACTCACCTAAAAAATTTTTGATCCCAAATTGCTCCTGTATAAAAGAAATGCAGGAACAAAATTGGAGCAGATACTGAAGGAATGACTGACCAATGACCAGCCCAACTTGGGATCCATCCCATGGACAAGAAAGCACAAATCTCTGATACTATTACTGTTACTGTTGTGTTTGTAGACAGGAGCCTCGCATGGCTATCATCTGAGAGGCTCTACCAGCAGCTGACTGAGACAGATGCAGATACTTACAGCCAAGCATTGAACTGAGGTCAGAGAGCCCTATGGAAGAAATAGGAGAAGGACTGAGGAACTGAAGGGGACAGCAACCCCATAGGAAGACCAACAGTGTCAACTAACCTCTTCCTCTGGAAACTCCAAGAGATGGATCCACCAACCAAAGACCATACAAGGGCTGGTCTGAATCCCTTGGCACAAGTGTAGCAGAGCACTTCCTTGTCTGGCCTCAGTGGAAGAGGATGTACCTACTCCTGTGGAGACTTGATGCTCCAGAGAGGGGAGAGACCCAGGCGCAGGGATGGGGGCACCCTCTCAGAAGAGAAGCAGAGGGAGGATTGGGAGGAAGAACTCTGAGAAGGGGGACCAAGAGGGGGCAACATTTGGGATGCTAATAAATGAAAAAAATAATTAATTTTAAAAATGAAAAAAAAATCACGTTTCGATAGCATGAACTTTCTGATTCACCAGTAGGGGCTACTCCTTTTGCCAACATTCCAGACAATGCTTCTGCTGAGGCCAAACTTCCTCCATGCTTCTTCTCCTGTATTTTTTGAACTGGTACACACTTGGTTTGTTTCTTTTCTCTAACCTTCATCTGTTTCTTATACTTCACCTTTAAAGATAGTTAAGATGCCCATTCACACTATGCATCACCCCCACACAGATATCCTGTCTGATGTCATTTTATATTTTTTTTCTGAACCTTTGTTTATTATCTAATCTGTTTGTTTTGTTTTTGTTAGACCCAATTTGCATGCTTCCTCTCTTAATGCAAATAGTTTTAAAACTAATACAGTAAATCTTACATTTATTAACTCCACAATATTTTTCAGTATGTTTTTAATGCAGTAGTAGCCAATAGATACCTAATGAGTACTCATGGAATGAACACTCAAGTTCATACTATATAGACCTAAGAAACGTATAGGCCTAGACAAATTTAAATATTGTCTATTATTTAGTATAACTATTTTGAGAAGCACATTTACAATTGTCATTCTAAGTTTATTATACCAACAAATCAATGACATGGTCATGTTATGTGAGACCTTTCTCCTTTTGAAGCTATAGAAGCCTGTACTGAAAATGTTTTTAAACATTTGGGGCCAGAAGTATTGTAAATTAGAGCATGTTTTCCCAAATTTATAGTTCTATACTCAGTAGTTAGGATCACTGGCTGCTCTTCTGTAGGCCATAGGGTTGAAATCCAGATTTCACATGACAAGTCACGACCACCCATAACTCAAGTTCCAGGTGATGTGATACCCTCTTACTGCCTCTGACAGCAATTATACACACACACACACGCAGATACTACCAGACAAAACACATATGATAAAATAAACATCCACAAATCTTTAAAAAGCAAAATTGCTGAATGCTAATCTGCAAGTATTAGGTCAATAATAAATGGATATAGAGCTACATGCAAATTGAAGGGAAGTTGTGTTAAGTCCTGACCTACAATAAGCCTTTATTTCAGGAGCTTCCATTTAAACACCTAGCAAATAAATTCTTAGTTACATTTGCCCCTTCAATTGAGCTTTCAAACATTCCTGTAAAGCATTAGATGTCTGTTACATGAATTTTAAATTTTTGATTAAATTTTTAGTGTTGAAATAACCGGTGAGTATAATTTATTGAGTTCTATTAAGTGGTACCTTAGTGATCAGAAGACAAATTTGTAACTAAATGTTGACAAGGACAAAATTTACTGAAAGTCCTGAAACATTCTGATATGTCCTAGAGGTCAAGTTAAAATGTTGGATTAATGCTTTTATTAAAACCTAATGAGCTATGAGTCTGGGGATAGAAATAGGTAAAGTTTTTGATTGTTTGCTTGCTTGATTTCAATAGAAAAATGTAGGAATGTATGTCAATGACTCCCTGTCACTTTTGATGAAATACTGATCCATATCTAATATCCATAACCTTTCACCAGAATATGTAATTGTATGTATTATATATCAGAATTTAAGTTGTTTAATAACATAATTTGAGATTTTGAACTAAAAGTTCCCTTTATATTCCTAGTTTGACTATGAGTAAACTGTGATTTTAAAATCATCATTTGACCAACACCACCAACAAAAAGGTAATCTTAGGACTAAAAAATATAGGTTCAACATATTTTTGTCTTTCTCTATGTTTTGTAGAAGAGTCTTATCTTTAAAAGCATTTCCAGAAACTCGAGAGGACTAAATTGACATCTATAAGCATGTTTTGTTGTTACAGAAGATTTGAGTTCGGTTTCCAACACCCTTATCAGGCCACTCACAGTCATCTGTAACTTCAGCTCTAGAAATTCCACCACCATCTTCCAGTTTCCATGAGCATCCCCACACACATGCTAACTCATGTACATGTATACATATACATACACACGAACATACACACAGTACACTCATACACACACATGCACATCACACATACACATCAATATAAAGTGTTTTCAATATTTCCAGTAGAGAATCCCACTCTGAGCACACTTTGGGAAGGATACAGGGCAGGTATAGCCTCCTTTCACAAAGGAAGATCCCGATAACTGTAAAAGGCAAAGTGAATTGCCTGATATCAACCACACACAATAACAATCAGTTCTGGAGCCACCATCAATCCATAGCTCAGTGCACAATATGTAATTTTGTTTTATTTTGCTGTGTTTGGTTTGGTTTTTGAAATGAGGTCTAACTGTATAGCCCAGGCTGGACTCAAGTATAAGAACTTTTTGTTTTAACCTCCCAAGTTCTGTGCACCACTAACACCAACTGTCCCATCTCTTTTTTGTTGTTGTTGTTGACTACCTATTGATAAAAGGCTCAAAGTACAGCCAGTGTCAATATGGCTTAAATCACTACAATTAAAAAGATTCTATGGAACATTATAACAATTTCTTATATATTTCTCAAGTGATTACAACCATTTAACATACTATGGACATTTTAGCATAGTATAGAAAATACAAACATATCCTATTTTCATGAACTTATTAGTGCACTGAAGTAGCTTTTTATTCAGTAAGTATTTATTAAGATGTGCTACATTCATTAAAAATAGAATTTAGACACTATAGAGGATGCAAAAATTAATAAAGTGTATTCTTATCTTAGTATTTATCACCTGAGAGCTACTGTGATGATAGATAGATAGATAGATAGATAGATAGATAGATAGATAGATAGATAGATAGAGATATATGTAGATATATATGGCTTCTGATTCCATATAGTAGCTCACAATCATCTGTAACTTCAACTCCAGAATATCTAATAGTATCTTCTGGTCTCTATGGCCACCAAGTATCCATGTAATGAACATGCACACATAAAGTCAAAATACCCATACACATAAAATAAATGTTTTAAAATGTTTCATTTGTGTTTATTTCACACATATATGTATGTATATATGTATATGTATATATATATATATCACTATAAACATAATAGCTATAATCTACCTGAAAAAAATCAGAACACTAATAAATACATTTGTAGATCCCTGGAAATTTCATAAATGGCACAAATATCTCTGTGCACGGAGTTCAGGTGATACTTCAAAGTGAAAACTTTTGAATTAAAACTTAGGTAAACATAAATTTAAATCATATGCATGAAAATTAAAAGAAAATAAAAACAAAGTATATTAAGTATATGTAGATGGTTAAATAAATTTGGTGGACTTATACTGTGAAATGCTATACCTATTAAAAGGAAGAATCAATTATTAAAGCATGCAATAAGTTACATGGCATTGAAAGAAGTTAGTTTCAAAGATTTTGCTGTATAGAAGTTTATAATAAGACATTACTGAAATAATTAAAATATATTAAGAGGGTGCTAACTAATTGTAGTGTCAAAAGGAATAATGGACATAATTGGTAATATAGATAGACTATAAATAGTAATATGTGTACATATGCTTGAGAAGTAAAGGCACTTAAACTACAACTTTAATATCTTTCAACATATGACTAAAATGGAAGTTAGTTTATGCAGTAATGCCACTGAACACTAATTGTATAATAGACAGTAGATACGATATGTCTGTCTCTGCCTTTAGGGTCAGGAAAAGCTGCAGGAGGGGCTCTTATGACCCGGGACCCAAGAGCAGGAACTTGCTACTTGAAAAACAAAACACTGTCCACACTTAAAGAGACAGAATGGGATGGAAAAAAATATCCGGTAGAATACTAGTGTTCACCAAAGCTATATAACAAAGGACACAATTGACCCTGTATCCTCACTTCCAAATGTGATTTCATATATGTGATATTAGTAATTTTAATAACTATGCACAATGGACTGTAGCATACAGAAAGAAAGAAAGAGTGTCTCGCAATCATCAGTCTCCTCCAGTCCTTTCTGATTATAATTTTCTTTTATTACAGAGCCTGGACAGATGGCTCAAAGCTCCAGAGTGTGTACTGTCTTGCACATAACCTGACTTCTGTCTCCATATTGTAGCTACAGTCATCTGTAACTCCAGTTCCAGTGTCCTCTGGCCTCTACGGGCACCAGGCATACAGATGGTGAGCATACATACATAAAATCAAAATACTTGTACACATAAAATAAAGATAAATAAATGTTTTAAATTGTTACACTTGCATTTATTTTTATATGTTTCTGAATGTGTGTGTAAATTAGAGGATAGCTAGCAGGAGTTGGCTTTCTTCTTCCACCATGTAGGTCCTGGGGATTCAACTCACATCATGAGCTTTGGCAGCAAGGGCCGTTACAAACTGAGCCACTGAGCCCACTACTTTGTCCCTGATCGTGTGTGTGTGTGTGTGTGTGTGTGTGTGTGTGTGTGTGTGTACTTTCAGGTATATGCATTTTAAATATATGTCATATAATTATATTGAAATTTAACTGGAAAATAAATAAAATTTACAAATAAATATTTGTTTCTACTCAATGAGAAAACATTCTCAAATATTCTCTGGTGTCCATTAGCAAATCCATGTCTGTCTTTGGAGGACACTAGGCTAGACCAGTGAGAGCTCATGAGAACAAAGGTAGTAGGGAAATAGGAGAGAGAAATCTGTTGAAAGTTACTTGCCTTCCTGACTCGAGAAAAAGTGCTAACTGGACATAGGGGCAGATGGGGCAAAGCAAAGGCTACACTTGGATTAACCAGGCTAGAGCAAACTAGCTGGATCAGGTGTGCCATCTCAGGATAAAATATGTGTGGAATGTGTAGCAATTCACTTAATTATGTATTTTCAGAATTTTAATAAGATGTACATCTCAAAAGAATGTCTTGAGTTAAATAGGAGAGTGAAAGCAGTAATGGGAACAGTCATTGGCATGGAATACCACACAGAAGAAGTACTTCAGCTTTGTTCCAGAGAAGCTCTTCAGCATCCTGAGGTAGGGTTAATTAGAACAGAACTGTTGTGTGCCTCCAAAACGAATGTAAAAAATCTCCCCAGAACATGTCTTAAATAATGAGAACCTTAGGATAGAAGTAGTGATAAAGAGTCCACCAGCATGAGTGATATTAATGTACTTATGACCCTGTGTGTTCCACTTTGTCCTTCTACGAGGTGAAGCTTTAACAAGATGGTGCTGTTTGTAAGAGAAGTCTTTGCCAGACAGCAAATCGGCCAGTGCTTTCATCTTGGATTTTGTAAGGAATAAGTTGGAATTGCTTATAATTCATAAATTGTGTCAGTTTGCCATAGCATCTAGAAAGGGCTAACTAAAGGGTTGTACCTGACCTTAAGAAATCAACAAATTATGGATCCTCTCTTTCTGTCTAAGAAACTTTAGATGCTGTGACTGCCGTATCAGTCTTCCAAGAAAGAGCCCATGGCTGAGAATATCATAGGCAGTACAGGAAAGCCTGCTACTGTTGTGCTGTTAAGGGAGCACACTGTCTAATCTGCCTTCTAATTACTTATATTTACACCTATATGTTAATGTTCTCAGATTCATTGCAGGAGCTTCTTTAACTAATAGTCTCTAGTTAATGAAGAGACTCACAGTGGTTAAAATGACTGAGAACAAGTGACTTTTAAGTGCTGAATCCTAAACAAGATATCTATATTACCCCCTTTCCAAGTCTCAGGAAATAACTATGGAACAAGGGGCAGAAAGATTGTAAAATCCAGGGGACAGAGGGCACTGGTGTGTAAATCCTGTTATCTGGATATAACAAGGCTGTCACACTCAGGAATTTACAGTTGCTGTGCTTAACCAAAATAAGATCTGCATAAGATTGGGCTTCTCAACATGAACAAAGGATCATGAACGAAGGATGGACTTATAAGGTCCCACCAAGTCCCTAAAGGGTTACAAACAGTAAACAAAAGCTAAGGAAGGGAGCATCATTAATTCAAACATAGTATCTACTGACAAATTTTCTATAGCCCAGTAAATAACCCCACAGTCTTTCTCATGCCAGCCACCATAGTTAAACTCAGTGGATCACAAGAAATAGAAAAAGACATCACAGAGGATGTGCGGCAGATTAGTTGAGAAAAAGTCCTTCACTACAGGAGGTCAAAGGGTCGATGAGATTGATGGGGAATAACATGTGGTCAACACAGAAAACATACATACAAGTAACATTATAAAACCTGAGCCCGTGTGTTCAAGAAAATTCCCCCTTTCTCCTCTATTAGTTTCAGTGTATCTGGTTTTATGTGGAGGTCCTTGATCCACTTGGACTTGAGCTTTGTACAAGGAGATAAGAATGGGTTGATTTGCATTCTTCTACATGCTGACCTCCAGTTGAACCAGCACCATTTGTTGAAAATGCTGTCCTTGTTCCACTGGATGGTTTTACCTCCTTTGTCAAAGATCAAGTGACCATAGGTGTGTGGGTCCATTTCTGGGTCTTCAATTCTATACCATTGATCTACCTGCCTGTCTCTGTACCAATACCATGCAGTTTTTATCACTATTGCTCTGTAGTACAGCTTGAGGTCAGGGATGATGATTAAAAAAACTGAGCAGCAGGCTATATTTATGAATGTATGCAATACCAACAAATGTAAGATGAGACTATAAATTAAAAGAAGAACAGAAGTACTTAGCAGGGATTGAGAGGGGAAAGTCAAGGAATAATTATTGTAAATATACTATAATCTCAAAAATAAAGTAAAAAAACTAGAATATGACCAACATACATTATATGCATGTATTAACTTGTCAAATATTTTTTTAAATAGAAAAAAATTAAAGCATCACAGCGCATAATTAGAAATGATGTTTAGGATATTCCACGAAAAGAGAATTAGAAATTAATTTCTGATAAGACATAATGGAACCTAACACTGCATTATAACACATATGTTGTTGAATCAATTTATTTATGCTGATTAATTTACTATTACAAGACAGAAACCTGTGCTTCCAAATAGCAAGCAAAATTTAAGGCAGGCGTTTAATAATTTCACACAGGAGTCCTTTCAACTTCGAGGTCTTAATAGAACTCATATTGGGTGCAGCAGTGTTTCTTCATGAGTGGAGTGCCAGAAGCAGTCAAATGCACACTTGAGTAGCGTGGGAGAGGAAGGGCACAGACCTTTCTATAATTAAATCCCTTCTCTCTGATGATTTGCCCAAAGTAACAAAAAACTAATAGTGAAAACAGCATAAGCACAATCTGTTCTTACTTAACAAAAATATTTATATTCACTATTAATGGAGCCAGTAATTATAAATGATTTCCCCCTGGGTTTTAAGAGATTAGCGTTCACCAAGTCACAATTTCTGTATTTAAGAACCCTGTCAAACCTACCAATCCACATTTCTCCTTTTCAGCTGAGAAATTCTCTGAGGCAACTTTGCAAAACTCATTCAATAGTGGGCGACAAGACTCTTGTTGATGGAATCCAGTCCCCACGTACAGTAACTTAAACTACACAAGAAAGAAAATTAATTAAATTTTACAGAAACCTCAAGTCCCTTGTGAGACTGAATCAACACAACGGTTTGCCCTTTGGTTCCATCAAACTTGACTGTAATTAATACTTCGAAGTTGTATTTCAAAATCTCACAGGAAACAAGTAGAAACTAGAACTTTTTCCCTTTCCACTTACTGGCAGAGTTGCCTGTGACTAAAAAAATTACATCTGAAGAGTCGTCGGGCCTTTGGAAAATAGCTAGGTGTGTTTGTATTCAATAGTAAGGAAATGTCTACGGGGAGAAGGTAAGGAAGAAATTCCTAACATTCTCAACATAACGTTACTTTTATTTTCTTTTTCTCTAAACTCCACAGTGGAAAGATAAAATTACATTAGTCACGGTCTTAATTCATTGGACTTTGCCAGCTGTCCATTCATCACTTTCAAAATCAAACAGCCTGACTAAGAAGCTATGCTATTAGGAAATGAACTATTATCAGGCCTATTCAGATGAAGTCATATAAAGAGTCCAAAGAGTTAAAGGACTTCAAGTTCACTCAGCATTTCATGTCTGATGTTGATTCAGTGGAGATTCTTTGGCCTTTCCCACTCCCCACCCCTCAAAAGCCCATATTTTTGAGTAGACTAAATGTCTTATTATGTTTTCTTCTACCATTTCGATTCTTGGGTTAGCTGAACTTTGATAAATGATGTTATCAGTTTCCATTCTATTAAGTAGTATCTTTATGTTGCTACTTATCTATTGTTTCTTCCTTGTCTCCCCTTTGAGATACATAATTCATATATTTTGTAAGCAATTTGGTAGAGAAACTGCATGCACTAAAAAAATATCATGGAAACTTAGCCTTGCAGATATAGCTTGAATTTAACAAATGTGTTAGGATGAGGAGAGAAAAGAGAATTCAGCCAGTCTATAGAAAAGCATTTGGCTTATTTCTAGAAAATATTCGTTGGTATGTTGTTGTGGATAGCCCTAGGCTTGTATTTTGATCCTAGTTCCCAGTGGATAGCCCCACCCTTGTATTTTGATCCTAGTTCCACCCTTCTGGGAGGGGCTGCAGAGGATGATTGAATCTGTACACAGAGGACATCTTGTAAACCTTCTGTTCAATTAAAACCTGTAAAATAAAGACTAGAGCCAGAGATTGGGCAGTAGAAGGGGAGGCAGAGAAAAAGGCTTAGGGGAGGAGAGAGTGAGAGGAATTCAATATAAAAGGTAGAGCAGAAGCAGAGCAGAAGAGAAGAAGTTGTTGGGAGAAGTAGAAGCAGGAGCAGAGCAGAAGCAGAAGGAGGAGAGCAGAGGAAGAAGAAGGAAGTCGAAGCAGAAGGAAGCCTGCGGTAGAAGGAAGCCAACGATGGAGGACAAGCATGCAGCCGGGGATTAGAGTAGTGTAGTGGTAAATCTGCCCAATCTAGGCGTGCAATTTATACCATAATTATTGAGTTGTGTCTTCCTTTACTGTTCTCCATCGGGTAGGAGATTTACCGTGGCAAATTTGGAGTTTAAATAATTACTTCTACAACAGTATGTTATAGTATTCTAGCATTTAAATTATTTTTAAAATCACTAAAATGTATTATTCCTAGAAGATATTCAAATTAGTCGCTTATCATTTGTTAGCTCATTACAGACAGTGACTAACCAAAGCATACAATAAGGGATAGAAGATAGATAGATGATAGGTTATGGATGACTGAGAGAGAGAAAGAGAGAGAGAGAGAGAGAGAGAGAGAGAGAGGAGAGAGAGAGAGAGAGAATAGATGTTTTAGAAATCTTTGGATGCTTTCTGTAAAAATATACACATATAATTAGTTTTAGGGAATTTGAAATTTTCCAAAGAGAGACAGAATTTAGGAACAAAAGTATAAAGGTGCCAAATATAATCTATTACCATAGACTAAGTAATTACTAAGCTTTAGTATTTAATAAAATGTTCTATGTGCTTTCACAGACCTAAAAACAATTAATCTTTGGTGCATTTTTAATTATTGTTTATTTTTAAAAATAATAATAACAAAGAAAAGCTAAAATAGAATATTCAAGATTATAGACTTCAGGGAAAATTTTTATGACAAAATCTTTAGTATGATATTTACAGTCTTTAGTTGTTATTGTTATCTTTACCATATGTGTCACATTCTCACTTATGTGTCACTTATGTCTCATGTGTCACTTACAAAGGTGTATGCACACACACACACACACACACACAGGAAAGAAAGAAAGAGAGAAAGAGGTCTTGTGGCTCCTCATGCTTAAGTTGCTAGTAGTGTCCTTTCCTAAAGTGCCTGTTTCATTGTCCTATTTATCAATTTTTTATTTGAAAACTTGATATAAGAACCCATATTGCAGAACAGGTACTATATAAAGCCAAAAAGAAACTCCATTTGCCTGACTAATTTTAGATAACTTTTAGGAGCTATTATCATTATACTATTTGGTCTTGTTCTCTTTGCCCCAGAATTATCTTCCTTGACCTTTCATCTTCATTGTTAGCTTCATGCATCTACTCATATATCTATTATCTATCTATCTATCTATCTATCTATCTATCTATCTATCTATCTATCTATATCCATATCCATATGCATATCCATACCCATAGCCATATCTATATCTGTATCTACCTATCCTCTATCCATAATTTTATTTACCTACCTATCTGCTTATCAACCTATACATCGAGAAAAGCATCTTAGTATTTTAAGTAAAATGCCTAATCAGTCTTTGGAGAATGTATAGCATTGACACTCCAAGAAATGCTTTTTCATTTATTTTAATGATCAAAATACCTATGTCATAAGTAATTTAAATGTATCCTTTCACATTTTCCTCTTGGTTCTTTACCAAATTATCCTCTTCTTGTTCTAATGCTTCTACTTTTAGATTTTATGTTTGTTTTATTTAACGTGTTATATCTAATGAATGAGACTTTCTTTCTAATCAAGTATGTCCTGTGTATACTGCAATGTGAAGTTACCTGACAATATATTGGGGGGTTGTCTTTGAAAACAATTAAAAGATAAAACCTGAAAAGGAACAGAGAAGGTGTGAATAAATACACTTAAAAAAACTATCCCTTTTTTTCTTCATAAACAGATGTTTTAGTATTGATAATTCTCCATGTTCATAACTGGCATCAACTCAAGAAGTACAAAAGTAGTGATATAACAAACATATTTTTATTAACTCCAGGCATTTTAATCTCTACAGATAAAGTTACTAGTGTCTACCTCTCTATAAATAATTGTAGGGACCTATAATTCAAACTTCTGCCAATATTGCTGAAAAGTTCATTACATGAACAACAGGGATAAGCCATAAGTCAGAATCCTTGGAACAGATTTAGAGATGACTTAACTGGATATTCATGTGAGTTCAGAGGCCAGAGCTATTCAAAACAGCGCCACAGGAAGATGTCATAAACTAGACAGTCTTACTCTTTTGTTCACTTAGAATCTCACCATCCTTCTTATCTAGGACACATTTATACTCTGTGAGACTTCATTGCAGGAGAAATATATTCCTATCCCAGAAGTCTGAAAATATGATATCCACTTACATGGCTCCCTTGAACGTAGGTATAAATAATGGACCTAAATCTGCCTATCGCATGCCACCATGTCAGACTTTTAATCCAGGAGCTAATAGTGCAATAGCCATGGTTTCTTTCATTGACAACATTAACAGCTGCAATAAAAATCAAGATATTGGCAGTGTGTAAGCTGTGGCATCTTGTACTCAGTGAAAGTAGACACTGTTTTACCATTAGACCAGTACTGAGGTGCGTCTTGATATAAGTCTTACTTTAAAACCCTCAGCCTTCTTGCTAATTTTTCTCAACTATTTGCATCTAACCATAAACCATTTTTATTTCTATAACTAGTTAGTTCAAAACTGCTCTTAATTTACAAAGGGATCAAGAGAAAGTTTTTGCTCATAGGCAGCAATTCATACCGAGTATTGAATCAGAAATGGAATGTCAACCTGGTTGTTTATAATATGCCTATGCCTATTAAGTAACACAACTATTGAAATTATCATTAGTAGGAAGAAGCCAGTATTTCAAGGTCTTTTCCTAAGTATATCTCTACTGAGTTTTTCTTTATCAAGATTTCTGCTTCTCTACAACTCTGTTTTATTTTTATGATGAATTAATGGTTATTGAAATGGTTAGCTCAATATGTCTCAGTCTGTCAATGTATTACTTACTGGGGAATAGGTGCCTATAGATCACTGGTAGTAAAGTGTAGCCAAGAAAATTGGTTAAACTAACGTTCAACTCTAAATCTTTCATATTGGTTCCACGAGACTCAACTACAATCCATCCTACCTTCTCAAGAAGAATGTTTCAGAGGTGGTCGGGTTTTGGAGTTCTATCTAGCCAACCCTTTCCTCTTTGTTACCTACATTATCTGTATGTATTACTGTTCTCTAACAACTCTAATAACTTGTATTTTTCTTATTATCCACACCTTCCTTACCCAGACTTAGTCACAACCACCACTTGACTTTATGTTATTTACATTTTATGCATAGAGTTCTATTCTAGTACCAAATGATGTAACCACGTATATTAACAACCCCAATCAGAGTGAAACCAGACCAAAAATTAGTATTAACCACTTTTAATAATGGATGTTTTTACTAACCATTTTACAGTTACTTTGAACTCAAACATATATGAAAATCTATTATTCTTATAAGCATTCAATTAATAATAAAATGGAAAAGATAAACAATTGCAAGTAAAATTTATGCAAACCTCAACATACTAAGTTAAGCTGTTCTGATGTACTTGGTTTCTGTTTTTGTTTTTGTTTTTTTAATTTTACACATAGCTCTTAAATTTAGCCCTTATTTACATTTACCTTAGAGAAATCCTTTCCACAACTATCAATTTAGTTTTTAATTTAAAAGTGTAATTTTAGCACAATATTTGAAAGAATATTGTGAAATGAATATGGTGAAATGAAACTAGTGTTTATGATCAAAGGCTCCACAGAGCTTTATTAGATTTAGTTTTCCCCATTTACGGCACATTTGACTTCAGGTGCATAGCCTCTCCATGCTCCAGTTTCCTAAATATGAAAAGGAGAGGAAACGTGCATCACAGGTGACATGGGAATTTACAGAGTGACATCCAGTACCTACTTGTGTTTAGCTAACAGGAAATGTGCACTGTTTTGATTTTTATTAGTATAGTTCCTATCGTATATAGACACTGAAAAGAATGCTAACAAAATGCAATGAGTAAGATTCCTTTCAGAACCACATAGATTCAAATAGTGGGACATCTTGGGGAACACTAAGTCATATGCTTAAAGTTGGATTGAGTAACAATGTGTATTGAAGAGAGCCTTCTCCTGCCCAAATCATCTGCATAGAGCAGACATTAACAAAATATATCCTCTGTCCAAAAAGTTCTGTTGCTATGATAGACTATAGAGTCCAACTTAAGCTTCTCACATATAATCCTGTCAGTGCCTATACCATGTCTACACTGATACATACATCCCTTTTCTTCCTTAAAGTGATACTGACTGCCCAAAACTTTACATTTAACCCCTAGTACTGTATTTGTATCTAAAGTCATTCTCTTATTTCAGGAACAAAAAGATTCAATGGTCAAGAGAACAATTATTTCTGGAATAAAGTCGTGGTTGTTATGTTCTCACATCAGGACATATATGAATTGTCTAGCTAACATTTTATTAAGGCTCAGTACTTTAATAAAAGAAAGCATTCAGAACTGCTATGCACATTCGTCTCACTGAAATATAATTATAGATTTTGTGTCCTGGTTGATACCCTGTCATATTTAAAAGGAAAGATTGATGTAAGTAAGTGAATTGAGAGATGCAAAAGCATTAGCGGGGAGAGAGATGATATCTAGTAGGGGAAAGGTTGGAGAGTGACAAGGTATAGGAGAATTTTTCCACCACCACCCTATGATGCCCTTGTGTTTCTTCACAAAAGGCACCCAACATGATGGAAGAATACTTCCACTTCAGATTTTGCAAATGCACGTACTGTAGATAAATCAAGATGAATGGTCTCATAAAGATATGCAAAGTTTCATCTCGGTCTCCATTTTACAAGAGAGGCCCCTACTTGTAGAAGACTTCCAGGAGACTTGAAACTCTACCTTGTTCTCCTTTTGAGGTACAGCTACAAACTACGTGACAAGCTGGCTGTAATTTAGGTATGGTTTCTCACTTTCTTCACATGAAGTCTATCATCTGACCGTACTTGTTCTAAATTATATTATAAGAAGGCCCAGGACATTGAGAACTGACAAAGGTTGATCTCGTTTTTGTTATATGAGGAAAAAATTATCAGAATCCATCTGAGTTCTTATACTCCTTACCATTTATATTTATGTTAATGAGGCAAACCGGTTTATTATCCACCATCAAAGTGAGACTTGGGGTATGTCTGACTGCCTGATGCAAATTAAGAGCACATTACAAAGACAACTGCCAAAGCAGATGACCAACATTCTGTATCCTGAAATAGTATAAAATTATGAGTATACTAGATTTATCTTGGCCACAGGAAACAACCTTTATGGCGTTCATTGTGTTGAGTAAAGGCTCCTTGCAGAAGGCATTAATGGCAAGATACTTTAAGACTGAGTAGGAGCATGAAGAGTGTGTCCCAAAAAACTGAATATGCTTCAGGATATCAAATCAAGTTTATGGTATGGTAAAATGATTGAAATGGGAGCTGGTAGAGTACTGAAAACATCTACTGCATTTTGTAAGATGACTGGCCCCACAGAAAAAAGTTACATTATGGAACATAATAATATTTACCTAAAGATGATAATACCAACTGTCTCCTGAAAGAAAAGAGTAAAAAACTCCCACCTATCCTCTCAATCTATGTCCTTGTGGTTTCTTCTATCAGATAACATGTGTATATATAGCTGTCACCCTCTTACTTCACATGGCAGAGAGTTTGAAGAACTTCTAAATCACTCAATCTCCATGGTTCAAGAATATACCTATTACATTATAATAAACTGATATTTGCTGGATAAAAGAAAAGGTGAGTGATTGCGTGAATCAAACTACATTGCACTATGTATTAGATAAAAGAACCCATAACCTTAGTTAAAACTGTTTAATTAAAAAACACATTTATAATTATTCTCAGGGTAATTCCTGATCTAAGAATGTGATAGCTACAAACTATTCATTCATTTTCTATCTTCAAACACAAGTATTAGTGTCTGATACAATGTAGACCTTATGTTTATCTTGTTTTTGTCGTTAAAAAAATGTGTTTCTCATTTGTTTGTATGGCTAAATGTTTTCAAACACCTTTAAATTTGTTATCTTATTTCCCACATCACCACTCTGAAATAGGTTAGGGTATTATAATTTCAGTTTGCAACTGAGAAAGAAGATAGTTTTTAATATGATTGAATGAGTTTTGCTATGCCAAAGAACATAGAAAGTGAATTCATGATGAATCCATAGCAATTTCCCCAGCACAGATGTACCAAATATCCATTACACAACAAGCTTCATTTTACACTCAGGAAACAGAAGCAGAAAAACCTTCTGGAGGCATGGGGCACATTCTGGGTAGAAAGATTGTATAATGAATAGGATATGAAAGTGTGGGGAAATATAGGAACCTAAAAGTTTAAGCAGAGATGAGGGAAAGGAGTGGGTATGTGTGAGTTCACCAAAACTTAGGGTTTGTGAAGAAGCCTTATAAAGCTCCATTTGATTATAAGAAATTTAGACACACAGAGATAATAAGATATTAATTTGAACAGAAATGTGTCACATTAATGAACAGTGCTGCACCCCCTATAAAACATTCATTATTAACTAAAAGTCTTATTGTTAGGTACAGCAGACCTCCTTATGAGTTGTTGGTCAGGGAATGCCATAGAGGTACCTCAAAAACGAATAAACTATTGTTACTTGTTTTGGTTTCCTACAATGTGTGGCTGGTAAGACTCTAGTGCTGAAGATAGCATACATTTTGTTATAAGACATGGAGAAATCAATCTTGAACTGACCAGGACTGATCTGACTAGTAGCTAGTAATGACGGTACTAGAAGATGCCATACAGGCTGTCAGGAGCCATCTA
The DNA here is from genome assembly GCA_021653895.1 of Mastomys natalensis. NCBI lineage: Eukaryota > Metazoa > Chordata > Mammalia > Rodentia > Muridae > Mastomys > Mastomys natalensis. Next base: position 143,152 of record JAJTUV010001255.1, read on the forward strand.
GGAAAGGCTGTGGCTAGCAGGTGGCCTTCCTAGAGATGGCCCACCATCTCTGTGAGGCTTCTGATGAGTGATCTCTGAGAGTCAATGTTTTAAGAGACTTCATTTCAGGATTGCTTCTTGCAGCTGATATGCCTTTCCTGTCACTATCTCATACCCTAAGAATTCCTGGCCATTAGCTTACCCTATTGAACAGAGTTCCTGTAGATCAACATAAAGTTAAACTTGCATGAATTAATAGTGTGTAGATGTAGGAGGAGCTAAGGTGGGAGGAGTTAGGAGAGGAAAAGGAAGAGAAGGAGCGAAAGAGAGCAGAGATGTAGGAGGATGGAAAGTCATGCAGGTATGGAGAGCACTCGTGGGGAACAACTTATAAACTTATAATTAGGTTAGCTAATTGGGATACATCTCTCTGTGTATGGGCATCTTGTTATTAATCATTATCAAACATATAAAGCCTTTAATTAATCTATAAGAATTAGAGTCTCATTCTCTTACTGGCCCGCATGGATGGCGGAATGGTCTGGGCAATGCCCTGCCTTGTGGAGACAGCGTGGAAGATTGACAGAGCCATTTCTCACAATGGCATCTAGTGGGTGGCAGGGCTGGTGTTTCTGGTGGCTGGTTCTGGCTGCAGCAAGCACTTGGCCTCAGGCCAGGAAACATGGTGGCTGGGCTAGGCAGAGCCGCTGAAGCTTAGATAGTCGGCCTCAGCAAGAGGCCGATTAAAATAATTACTACAACATGTAGATTAATTAGTGATTTTATAGAAATCCTGATTTGATTCAAATAATTTTAGGAAGAAAGTTTTAAGAAATAGTTTTAGTTATTTGCCAGAGAGATATAATAAAGTGAAGATCAAGAATAGAATGTGCCGATTCCTCTTAAAATAGTAAATAGTAAAGGCTGCAGTAATAAGGAATACAATGGGCTTTCAAAATTACATTACAACAAAACAGAGGCTTGGGATAAATTTCTGCTCAAGGATAAATATCCAGGTCCAAGAATGAAGCCACAGGTGTGCACGATAAGGCAAGGCCATGTAAAAACCTATTGCTTTGAACTTATAATGAGCTTACAGTATAAAACACTGCTTTGAACATGTTATTGATACCTTTTTGTAACTCCCATTTTATGTAACATTTTATCTATGAGGTAATTCTTTCTTACATAGAGAACTTTTTGTCTAAAAACTATAAAGAGGCTGATAGCAATAAACAAAGGTGGTGTAGCCATTTTCCATTTCATCCAGTGTGTGTGTTGTCCATGTGAGTGGCTTCTTTTTTTTTTTTTTTTTTCATTTTTATTGGATATTTTATTTATTTATATTTCAAATGTTATCCCCCTTCCCAGTTTCCTCTCCACAAACCCCTATCCCTTCCCTCTCTCCCTGCCTCTATAAGGGTGCTCTCCCACCCACCCACTCCTGCCTCACCGCCCTAGCATTTTCCTATCCTGGGAACCTCCACAGGACTAGGGGCTCCTTTACTAGTGATGCCCAATAAAGCAATCCTCTACTACATATCCAGATGGAGCCATGTGTCTCCGCCATGTGTACTCTTTGGTTGGTGGTTTAGTCATGAGAGCTTGGGGCACTAGTTGGTTGATACTGTTGTTCTTCCTATGGGGTTGCAAACCACTTCAGCTCCTTCAGTCTTTCCTAAACTCCTCCACTGGGGTCCAATGGTTGACTGCATACATCTGCATCTGTTTTGATGAGGCTATGGAACAGCCTCTCAGAGGACAGCTTTACCAGTCTCCTGTCAGCAAGGGCTTCTTGGCGTCAGCAATAGTGTCTGGGTTTGGTGTCTGCAGATGGGATGGATTCCTAGCTGGGACAGTCTCTGGATGACCTTTCCTTCAGTCTCTGCTCCACTCTTTGTTTCTGCATTTCTTTTGGACAGGAAAGGTTCTGGATTACTTTTGAGATGAGAGGTTGGCCCCAACCCTCAACCAGGGGCCGTCCCTATCCTCTAGATATGGTCTCTACAGGTTTTATCTCCCCTTGTCGGTTATTTTGGCTAATGTCCTCCCTGTTGGGTCCTGGGAAACTCTTGGGTCCCTGACATCTGGGACTTTCTAGTAGATAACCCCAGTTACCCCTTCCTCAATGCTGCATACCTTTCAAACTCCTGACTCTCTGAACTTCTCTCCCATATCTTCCCATATCTAAATCGATGCCCTTTGTCCCTCCCCCTCTTCTCTCCCTCCCAGATCCCTCTCTCCTTCTATTGTGGAGATTATTTTCTTCTCCTTTCTGAGTAGGACTGTAGCATCAACACTTTGGTGTGGTTTTCTTTTGTCTTGTACTTCATATGGTCTGCGAGTTGTATCATGGGTTTTTTTCTTTCCTCCCTCGTTCACAAAGACTGAATGAGCTCTGAGCCCCTCTCCTGGCTCTAGTAGTATATCCTTTACCTAATTCCCCAATACTAAGTGCCATGTTAATTGCCAAAAGATAGTCGATTCCAGCCAAGGAATAAGCAAGAGAGTGTTAAGTTTTCAGAAGCCATCAACCTTGAGCCCCTAGTACCGTAGGAGAGAGTTAAAGGCCAAGATCATCATCAGTCTTTTGGCCGTCATCCAACTCTGTGTTCCTTCTCAGCTCATTTCTCTAAGGCCAGGCAAGCAGGCTGCTGTAAGGGGGCCAGATTGGGGGATATCAGTGGTTCTTTCCAGGTCTGGAAACCACATGCTACAATAGTTGTTTGGTAGGTAAGAGTTATCAGTCAGTGCAACAGTGACAAGACCGTTTGTGGGGATTACTGTGATTAGAGTAAGGCTACCTCCATAGGAAAGATTCATGACTGGTACTGTAAACCTACTCAGAACCCATAGTTAGGAAATAATAGGACCTCAAAAAACCTATTGAAATGGTTTTCTAAATGGGCATGTGGCATGTGGTAAAAGTGACTTCTAAATATACATATATATACATATATATATATATATCCACAGATTTGTGCTGCTAGTGGTCCTAGTAAAAGAAGCTTTTTATTACACTGGGTGATGGTTGATGCAGAGACACGTTATGTTCAAAACACTGAGAATAAATGGAAGCGGCTGCTCAACTGTAAATGGGATATGCATATCAATACTCTCCCCATCAGCAAAGCTCCAAAAACATAATAGAGTATGGTGTGAAAAGAATGTAAAAGCCAGAGGCACAGAAAGAAGGCCTGAAATGCTGTCCTCTGAGTATAACATAGATTTCCACACATGAACCAACACCAACTGTGGTTACATGCATAAGCTGTACACAAAAAGGGAGCTAATTCAGAACTCCAGCAGGGAGCAACAAGAGGTTTCTAAGGGTCTACCCTAGCTCAGACACTATTGCCAGTTGGAGGCTGCTAGTACAAGAGATGGTCACATTTTTTAGGGTATGGTTGCTAATAGGTTTTCCATTACACAGTGGATGACACAATAGCATCAAATGTTACTGCATATACAAATACAAAGATACTCAAAGGTATATGCAAATAACCATTGTGTGTGTGTGTGTGTGTGTGTGTGTGCATGTGTGTGTGTGTGTTTTAATAGTCACTCAAAACATATTTTATTTGGTGCAATTTGATGTCCTGCTTGTATGACCAAAAGGGTTTATCAACGGGCTTCAAATAGAATTGTTTTATGCCGCTACTGCAGAGGAATTCAAAACTAGATTATTTTTGTGTATGCGCTTGTCACATGTAATGATAATAATCACCTTCGATCCATCAAAGTAATTTCATATCTAAGCGAGAGACAGTTTTGCTCTTAAAATTCTGATAAACTTGTTGTGATACAATTGCATTGACTAAGCAATTAACGAGTAACAGGGCTGAGATTGCAGCCATGGCATAAACAACAAAGCAATTTAAAGTGACAGAACTGTCAGGTGAGTGAATCTCATTTGACAGTCTTACCCAGTTTTAATATCTTATTATTTGTGTTCTGGGAGCCATGTAAATGAAGCATGAGAACAAGTTTGCCAATGGGTTGGCTTTTTTTTTTTTTTGCATGCTTATTCATGTCTTAGCTAGTCATTAGGCTGAAGAATCTTAAAAGGTTACAATGAAATGGTGTTTAGCTGGGCTAGCATTTATGAATGTGTGTGTGTGTGTGTGTGTGTTATGTGTGTGTGTGTGTGTGTATGTGTGTGTGTGTGTGTACGTGAACATATGTGTGACACAAAAGCTAAGGTGCAAGCACACTACAGAAACTCACCAGCTTCAAAATGAACTCTCAGGCTATGTGTGAATGTCATAATCTATGCAAGATTTATTTAATATTATGGAGTCAACTTTTGTAATATAAAAGGTTTCAAGTTTGACATTCATATACTGAAAATATGGAAAGCAATCTCACCCATTGTGTAGGCTGCACACTGACATGTGTCACAAAACTCATGAGAAAGTGAATGTTTCTTCTCAGGTTGCATTTAATATATTCACAGGAAAGTTTATTCTGACTGCGTTGTAGGTGTTTTTCTTCCCCACACTAACCATACATTCCCAACTGTTCATATACACTATCTTCAAGAAACTTTATTTCCAACAACAATTTTGGCGAAACTGAAAAGAATTTCAACTTTCCTTCTCTTTTTCTAATAGAGAAAATCTGCATTGATTTTAAGATGGCACTAATGTAATAGTTTCTACAGCTAAGGAAATTTAAGTGTATATTTTCAATTTTGGTTACTAAACTTATATGGGTATTCCCTGAGTGATTCTCAAAAGAGTCAAGAGTATACCTGTTGTGAATATGGATATTATTGGTGTGATTCTCCTTTTATATTAACAGGAGCCAATTAATGGTATGTCACAATTTAATGAGACCAAATGCCCTCTACTAATTTCTTAAGTGTAAAAAGCAGTTAATAAAAGACACTTATGCATTTGGGGGATATCAAAGGACAAAAATCACTACAAAATACAAAGCCGTCTTTGACTGACTAAGAAGCTGCTTATCTCTTTGGTGATGAGGGAAAAATCTACAAGAACTGTAAGTCTCACAGTTGATAGGCTGCCTTTGGAGAACAGTGATCCTGTGGCTACACTTGAATCTTGTTAGATCTTTTGTTTCTCTGACTGTCTAGGCACAAGTTGATAAATATCTAGATTTATTAGATAAAAGTATTTAACAGAAAATAGCCATTTTTTTTAAAGAAATCTAGATTAGGTCTTCCTTAAGGCACTAAAAATCAGTCTCCATGTTTTTCCATAAAGTACATTCAAATAGATTTTAAGTTTGTTTGATTTTTCTTTCAAAATAAGCAAAAATTATAATGGAATTGACCTTTTTGCTTCATTTAAACTGAACTAAAATACAAGTGTGAAGATGAGTGTAAAAAAATGCATTCAAGAAAGAGAATAGACAGAAGGTTGGTCACTGCCATGTATCAAGTACTCTGAGAAAACTGTCGGATATGTCCTCCTCGCTGAAGCAAAGACTGAGCCTAGCAACAAGCAAGAGTGTGATCCAGCAAGCAGAACTCATAGCACAGGTTTCCAATATAAATCATGAGCCGAAGCCTCAGGACATTCATTCAAGTCCAGAACCTAATAAGAAAGTTATAAATCACCTGTTCTCCTCCCCAGACAAACCCAGATTGTGAAAGAGCCAGCTGTGATAAGCAAGGATAGTTACCAACATTATGAGCATCTTGAGTAACTAGATCATCTTTGAGAATGCTCTCTCTCATGAGTAAATAAAGAAATTTAGAGAGACTTCCATAAGCAATGAGTACAAATGCGATCCATATATCACAGGGGTCACAAACAAACAGACTTCAATTTTGAAATCTCCCCTAGTGCTGCCATGACTTATCTTTCTTTTGTTGAAGTCTAAATGAGCAACGACATAAAAAAAAAATGGTCCAAAATATTTAAATATCCAAAAAGAAATCTCCAGTGTCTATTAAGTAGTATTATTGTAGTATTATTTAATGAGTTCTTTCTTCAGTATCCACAGGCATATATGAAATGCCTATACAAGCGTAATGATTTGTGATGAATGCTACATTCCAGGGAGAGTTTTAAGGATACTGTTTACTTTAATAATTCAATTTGATTCATGTGAGTGATTCCCTTGTGAGGAATATCCCCGCTGCTTTTAAGATTATTTTAACAACCATGCTGATCATTATGTAGTGGCCAAAAGAAGTGTTCTCAGTGTCATGTGGGGGTGATGACTGCAACTCTGCTTAAAAGACGAGGATGATGACTTCTGGATAGGAAACCATAATCATGGTCTATAGAAACATGCTTTAACAAGTGCATTGTAATTGATGGTAGGCAGAAATCAACTCAAGCAAGGAGCTGAATAGCAGAATACAGTACTTGTTTTTAAAAAGCATCTTAGAGTTTTATGCTTTGTCCCAAATCTTCACCATCAATCAAGAATCATTGGTAGTACTTTACAGATATCAAGTTTGGGAGTTGTGGTGGTTTGAATGAAAACTATCCCCCAAAGGCTCTGATACTTGAATACCTGAATCCCAGCTAGCAGTGCTATTTGAGGATTTTTAGGAAGTGTGGTCTTGCTCAAGAAAGTATGTCACTGGGTTGGGAATTGAGAGCTTAAACTTTGTGCTCTCTCTATTTGTGGTTGTGGTTGAATATATGAACATTTAGCTTCTGGTCCCATCTTGTATGCTTGTTATTTGTTGGCATCTTATCCCTGACCTTATGGACTCTAACTCTTTGGAACCGTAGCCCAAATAAATTCTTTCTTATATAAGTTTTCATGGTATTGTGTTTTATCACAGCAACAGAAAAGTAACTAATACAGTAATATAAAGTAGAAAAATAGTATCTTCAGAATAACTATTTTAAGGGGAAAAAAAACATTAAGTGAAGACTAAGCAAGCAAAAACAAAAACAATAACAAAACTTCCTGACGTATTAATTGTTATACATCAATGGTTTTCAAAAGAAGTCTATGAAGGACATGAGATGATGTTGTCTGGAAACACTTTTTATCATCATACCTGAGAGGATCCCACTGATATCTAACGAGGAGAAGTCATACTACCATTGTGCTGAGCAACCTGCAATGCACATGACCGTCTCTCACAGCAAACCACTATCCATCCCCAAGTATAAGTAGTGCCACTGTTGGAAGGTCTGCTCTAGGAATGTTACCAGAAAGAATTGCTAAGTCCAGTGGGTCAAATCTCTTTGTGCTGTGGCAAAATATCCAAAGCAATCAAGTTGCAGGAAGGAAAAGCTTATCTGAACTCAAAGTTTGGAAGTTTCAGTCTTTTATCAGCTGGCCTATTATTTTACAGCCTGCAAGAAAACAACACATCACAGTAGGGAGTTTATGGACTGAAAAAGTAAAAAGGGATGAAGAAGGTAGGCTCAGATCCTGAACTTCAACTGCATGCACTCAATAGCATAATTCCCTCTCTCTAGGCCCCACCTTCTAAAAATGTCAACATCTTCCAGTGGTCCTCTGTGCAGGGACCAAACTTTTAACAAAAGAGCCTTTAGGAGTACTTTTGAAACTATAGGAGTGAGTAAGACAAATAACTGTTCATAAATGCACATATACTCATGTATGTATATACTTACATGCATATTTATACAACAATATTAATATTTGGCTCAACTAAAAGGATAAAGAACTTAAAAATAATTGACCTCTTGTTTTTACCAAATGTTCTATATTATACACTAGGCATTATGAGTTAAACTCAGACACTTCCACTGTATAGCACCCATTTCTCTCTAACTGGGCAATTTGTCCCTTCCAGGTTAATAAAATAACATTCTTTAGAAATATGATCCTAACACCTCAAAACAGAAAACATTTTTCAATATTCTTGTAATCTCTTGGGTTGACAGATCAACCCTACTACCCTGACTTTCTCTTGTGTGTCTCTGTATGTGTCTCATGATGGTTGGTTAAGTACATATTAACTGCAAATGTTTATGGTGTCATTCTAACTAGTAAATGACTCCTTCCACTAATTGTCTGTCAACCTTTACTCTGCTTTTATTATCATTCTTAGAAAGAAAATAAAGGTCTACTGAGCTCCAGTAGATATATTACAGTACAACTCTAACACCTAAGACTTAGTGAACAGGAGAGGCAAGAGGATTGTAAGAGACACAAGGCAAGGATATCTGCTGCAAGATATGCCTCCTAGAAGTGGTAGGAGAGCTATGATATGGCTTCCTAATTAATATCTGAACAATAATTACTGATAAATACTATAAATAAGTATACTGATAAAACCAATAAATACTGATAGACACAATGGCATGGAAGTTGGAAATCTCACAAGATCCCATTCCTAGACAAAGAACTATAGGCAATTAACAACTGCTAGGAGACAGAAATTATTCCTCCTCAAATATGAGCCCCATAATTTATTACCAGTACCTTTGGGTCAGCCCTGAAAACATATTCAGGCCATACCAAATGGACTCAGCAGGTTCTATTTATATATTTATGTAAATGTATAATATACATTTATATGTGTGTTATGTATATGTGTGTGTGGCAATAATTAAAGAAAAGGGGGCCATGAATTTGAAAGAATGCAAGAAGACATGCAAACGACCATATAGAGGAAAAGAAAATAGGAAATAATGTAATTATGTCTTAATTAAAATCAAAAGTATAAAAAACTTGTTGCTGTGCATGCGGCACCATAGCACTCAGGAAAGGGAGCAAGGAACATATGAATTTCAAGTCCAGGCTTGTCTAAATGATAGCCTGTTCCAAAAAAAAGAAAAGCCAACCCAAACCAAAAAATGATGTATATATACACATATAGACATATATGTAAAGGCCAGCCATAGTATCTTCTGTAAATGATTACTCACTAAAAAAAAATTCATTAAAATATAAGAATTACAAAAGAGTCAGATGAAATGAAAGACCCAGTCAGGTAGCTTGCATTTAACTTGAGCTATGGTCAAATTCTCCTCAGCTTTTGACTCAAATTCTATGCATAAATGATAGATAATACTTCATTTATAAATAGATTTATGAGGATAGATCAATAGATAGGTAGATAGATATAGTACTCAGTGGATTGTTTTTATATTTATGAGAGCCATGAATGTGTTAGATATACTGCATACAGTGGATGATGTAGCAAGGTCCACAAATGAATCTCAAGAGCTCTGAGAGATTGCAGTAAACATGATGATGGGAAATTTCATTCATCGGTGAAATAAAAAAAAAAGGAGACTTGATTTTACAAGCTTAGCTACATTGCTGGTTAGTGAACAGAGCACAAGTCCACAGCTGAGCACTCAGTGTTCAAACCTTGGAACCACACGAGAGCAAGGTGCTTTAACACATCATTTTACTGTGCTGCAACTTAATTTCATTATCTATAAAGTGGGATTAATTATAATTCCAGCCTCCTAGGATTGTTTAAGCATTAAATGACTTCACATATTTGAAGGCTTAGAAAAGTGACTGACATAAAGTTAGTCTAAGTAAGCATGTGCATGGAGGGGACACGATTTCACTGCAGCAGATGGGAAAGGGGAAATAATTTTAAAAAGAGATTTGTCTTGAATTTAATACAATTTGAGTTTTAAAATGAATATTATTAAACTAATAATTTAAAAGGTGTGTGTGTGTGTGTGTGTGTGTGTGTGTGTAGGTTGCATTCTGGATAAATAGAAACTAGATTGAAAAGATGCTGAAGTTAATATTCATTATCAATTTGGCTGGCTATAAACATACCTAAGAAACACACCTCTAGACATGTATGAAGACTTTTCCACAGGCTAAAAAAGGCGGAAAGATATACCCGGAATGTGGATTTTACCATCCTATTAGCAGGAAAGTTCCATGCCAAATTCTAAGAAAAAAAAGTAATGAAAATCAAAAATATGCCAGAATATATCTCTTTCTCCTTCATGATCTGTCAATATCTAAAAAGTCCCACTCTGTAGCATGGTTATATGCTGTTCCTCCCACCTTCTCCACCATGATGGTTTTGCTGGGAGCCAAAATAAATCCTTCCTTTCTGGAGTTGCTTTGTTATATCACAAAGGTGAGACAGGTACCTAATATAATAGACTTCTTTCTTTGCTTACTGATATTTATCCAAAATCTGGAGAACTAGTTAAAGATACAATAAAGGAAATACAGAAAATAAGATATCCGCAGAGGCCATATTTGAGGAGTCAGTAGAACAATTTGGACTAAGAAAGACCTCATAAGAAGGGCTGGAAAGATGGTCCAGCAGTAAAGGGCATGATCTGCCTTTAGCAGAGGACCTGAGTTCACTTGTCAACACGTATTCTCATTGGTTGGTTCACAACCATCTGAGTTCACAACGAACTGATAGAACTCTGGCTTCTACAGGCACCTGTACTCATGTGTGTAAACTCATCTCCCGCCACCACACCTTCCCACACATATAAACCTGTTAACTTGGAAAGTTTTTTTTTTAAGTTTTCTTCAAAAGCATTTCAGACAAGAAGCTCTCCTATAAAAAATTTTCTCCTATTAAAAATCTCCCTAGCACTTCTAGGCTAGAAAGATGGCTCAGCAGTTAAAGGGCTTCCTATGCAAGAATGAGGGTAGGAATTTTTATCTTTGTCACCTGTGTTGAAGCTAGACACTGTATAGAAGGTTTATAACCCTAGCCTTGGGAAGCAGAGACAGAATGTTCCCAGGGATCTGATAGCCAGCCATTCTATCCCCAAAACAGTTCCAATAAGAAATTCTGACTCAGAAAATAAGGTGGATAGACAGTAGCTAAATAGGTAGGAGCGATACTAGAAAGGTTATAATAATCACCATTCATGGTATACATGTATGAAGCCGTCAAAGGATATACTGAAAAGTTAAATTTTCAGTGACCTGAAAATATATTAAAAGTAATAAGTTGGAGAAGTGATGGAGAAGAACGTACTTATACCAACCTCTTACATCTACATGTGTGAGCATGAGTGATTCCACACATCGCTCTGTCTTGGTAATGGGGTCAATGAGCTGTGGTAATAGAAAGTTGGTTCAAAGATTAGCAAGAATGTCCTGAGGAAGAAGTATCCAACCCACAGCCAGAAGCGAAGTGATCAAGGGAAGAGAGAACCCAAAACAGACTCATAGTCCAAAGAAACTGTGAAGCTTGCAATGAGGTCACTGGTAATGATTTTTTATATACAAATCTACAGAAGAATACTGAAGAGAAGAAGCCGCTGAGCACTCATCTCAAATGCTGCCTTCTCAGGGAAGCCATTATCTGACCACAGACTCTGTTATACCCTCCTTAATATCTTATGCAACCTTTGCTTGTTTTTCATTTATCATTGTCTGAATGGTTTCATTTACTTTCACATAACTACTATTTTTTTTTGTCTTCTTCCATAATGTAAGCACGGTAAGAACAGGGACTGTTTTGTTTTCTACTGTTTGTAGGCATGGAATGAACAGCCGATGTGCAGGGCACAAATTCGGAAAACACTCAAGACACACAAGAACAGATGTTCAGATTTATCGACAAAGACCCAGGTCAGCCAGAAGCCGTGGAGTTCACTGAGAAAGCAAACTGTTGGTTTTTCCAGAAATAAATCTAGAGTTAATGAGTGACCATATGGTTTACATATTGAGACCTAGTAATTTGGGGGATAAGTAATACATCACAGAAAATTAGAAATTCTTGAAAAACTTGACAGTAAAAATGTCTAAGGGTGTTTCAAACACTAAAAGTAGCTACATGGTGTACCCCATAGGAGGCTTTTCAACCCCAGAATAACAACAACAAAATCAATAAGTCCGTTGAGTATCAATATTAAGCTTTTTCATTCAAAGCTCACCAGTCATTCAAGCATGAGGTTATCAAGCCATGTCTATCCTACTACTCACATTTTCGTAAATCATGCTAAAGTTTGAAAGTCACTGGGTCCTATGACACTTGAAGTGGTGTGTCTCTATGATTCACAAACAACAAGTAGCTCAGAAAACCCATATCCTTATGTAAAGTGTGAACACTCCCTGCAATCTGAAAACAAGTAATTCAAGTAATTCCATATCATGTCAATAGCCTGTTATGGTTTTTTAAAAAACTTTTAGGAAAATGCTAGGTTTAACAGCAAATTTCCCCCTTCAGTCATTCTCAGAGCCTTAACCCTGGAAAAAATTACTAAAAGAAGAATATTATTTTGTTTGGGGCTTTTCTAAAAGTGATCCGTACTTGATCAAAATGTTATTTGCTTGATCAAAAATATCTATTTGCTGCTCTTCTCAACGTTAATCAGAGAAGTTTCTTTTTGCAGTGAACAGGGGTGAATGTGAAGATTTCCTGCTATTCAAAGTGACTAGAATACATGACAGTTGCGTGCTAAGCCCAAAAGAAGACATTCATAGCGTTCTCTCCATACTCCATGGAACACTTGAAGAGAGGAAGCAGAAAGGATATGAAAGTGATGAAGGAAGAGAAAAGGTATGTTAAGTCACGTGTGCACAGCACAGCCTTCACAACAAAGAGTTCAGAGTAGCTGAGGTCATTTGCACTCATCCTGCATAACATGGGCCCAGCCAACAGTCAGTCACCAGTGGGAAAAGGCTTGTAGGGATCTATCCTTCATGCTGAACTACTGGAGTCCCATAAATTTTATGAAAGAAGTTGGTTTCATTTTTTTTAATTTGTACTTACTAGTTATGTGGACTCCAAAGTATAGTACCAAACCCCATGAACACACAGATAGTCCTGGTTACACTCAGTGGGTCACAAAACAAAACAAAACAAGACGTGAAAGGGATTTGTAGGTAGAGGAACAGGTGATACCAGGACTCAGAAGATTTGAAAATGTGGAGTGGAGGACTTATCGGTCTTTACATCTATGAATTGTATCTAAGAAAATATTAATAATAAAAAGTCAAAGATAAAAATAAAAGGTGCCCCATCCAGAGTCATCTTTTTATAAAGCCCTCAGAACACAATATATAAAACACAGGTAACACAGCCCAAGAACATGATCAGAAGAGCTTCTGACAGAGTCCAAAAGCTGAGTATTTTTCTGTGACCCACAATGTGTCCTAGCTAAGGCTGCTATTGCTGTGATTAAACACCATGAACACCATCAAGTTGGAAAAGAAAAGGTTTCTTTGGCTTATGATTTTGCATCAGTGGTCACCGAAGGAAGTCAGGGCAGGAACTGAAACAAGGCAGGAGCCCTGACAGGAGCTGATGCGGAAGTCATAGCAAGCTGCTGCTTACTCGTTTGTTCTTTTTGGCTTGCTCATGGTTCTTACAGAACCTTGGACCACCTGCCTAGGGGCATCTCTACCTAAATTGGGCTGGGAAGTCTCCACTGATGACTAATCAAGAAAACACCCTACAGGCTTGTCTGGTTGCAGCACAAATCTCCAGAAGACATTTTCTCAGCTGAAGTTCCCTCCTTTCAGATGACTATAGCTTATATCAAGTTAGCTAGCATAAAACCAGCCATTAGCACATCATGTATGCCTATTTAAATGTTTTAATTTGGATATATGTGAATAAATAATAAATGTGTAATTCTTTTTGCCAAAAGTAAACATTTTATACAATATATTCTGATCGTTGATTCCCTTCCCACAACTCCTCCGAGATCCTCCCTCCCTCCCCACCCCACTCTTCCAATACCTTCTTTCTCACTCTCTTTTTGAAAATCAACAAACAAACAAACAACATAAAATTGAAAACATAATAATAACAAAGACAAAACACAAACAAACACACACACACATACATTTTAAAAAACGAAATAAAAATATAAGTAACCGATAACTAAAACAAAAATATCTCCAAATGCAGGAACATGAGGCCAAAAAGCTACAAAAATGCTATTGAGTTCATTTTGTGTTGGCATCTACTGCTGAGGTGTGCTCTGAAGTATGGGTGATATCCCCAGTGAAACACCACTGGAGAAAACTAAAGATAAGGGCAGGCTAATTGGAGACAGCTTCTGGTTTAGGAGTGGGAGCACACGTCTACTTCTCCCTCTCAGCTGGGCTTGTGCCTTAGAGCTGGACTGTACTGCCACTGTCTGTGTGAGTTCATGTGTGCACTGGTCTTGTTTTGTCTCGTAGACACTGCTTCCTTGGGGCCCCTCATTCCAATTTTTCTTCCTTCTGTCCCACATAACAAGATATTCTTGTATAATGGTGAGACTTTGTTTCTTCAAGATCAAATGGAATGGGTGGTTTTGGTTGGTTTTCTTGTTTTAGTTTTTGTTTGTTTGTTCGACTTCTTTTTCCTTTTAGAAAACGGTATGTTCTCTATGGATATGTGAAGAACAGAAGTATCTATAATTCTGGAACTCTTTACTACATTTTACCTTCTTCATTCTACATTTTGAAAAATATTCATAAGTAGAAAAAAAAAGGAAGGAAGTTTAAGAAACTAGAATTGTAGTTGGTTGTGGTTCATTAAACAGTATTACCTGAATGAGGCATTAGAAAATTGAATTTCATTGAGACCCTGAAAATATGTGTATGAGCTACGCTGTTGTTAACAACTTTTCAATTAATTTATTTATGCATTTGCAAATTCCATTTCAAATCAGAAGAAACAATATGAAACGCTGAATAAAAAAATAGTAATTTGTATACATAATGCTCATTAAAATACAGGAAGAATTCAGCATTGTCTCACCAAGAGTATCTTCTAAGCAGTATTCAAGCAGACGCCACAAGTTTCATGGTTTCTATAAAGTACACCAAGGGATCTTAATGAATGCTAATTAATCAAAGCAATATTTAGTTCCATTTCCAATTAACTCCTGCAATGAAAGTTTGTAAGAAAGAATATGGATGCTTGAAGACAAGTCTATTAGTTATTTAGGCATTACTTATTTATGCTCTGACTACAGCCAGAAATAATTGATTCAAACCACAATGCAAGTAATCAATAGAGGAAAACAATTTTCAAATGCACAGGAAAAAAACAAGGCAGGCAATATGTAAGGAGAGGGAAAGAAAAGTAATTAGAGAATAAAACCTAAGCTGAAGGACTTATCACACACAAACACACACACACATTTATCTTTGAATTTCTTTGACTTACACAGCAACTGACCAAGTTAATCATAACCATAAACTTAGAGTAGCAACTATGTCTTTTTGTGTGTCATATAAGCAATTTGAATGAATTTCTACTTAATATCTTAAATTATTATTTTATTGAGATGTGACAGTTTACATAAGACCATGTCTCATATGGGTGCTAATGAGGGCAGGGAAATTTTATACCTATTTCTATTGCACATAGCTAGCCATGTATACTGACCTAACCTGAAACAGACTTTAATATTATAGTCAGGATGGAAAAATGGACAATTGTATCATTTCTGGTAGTCCTCTGGAATAATAAATGTATGTTTTGATGTTAAGTTTCTCTGAGCTATGATAGAATTCTGTGAAAGATTTTGCCAACCCAGGGAAGTATTCAAACACTTGAAGTTTATATAGCTGAAGTTAAAGTCTGACTTCTGCCCAGCGAATGCTTTGCAACTGAACTTGTTCCCAAGAGCTTAAATCTACTCCATAGACAAAATGGTTCATGGCGTATGAAAGATCAAGTATAAATTAATGATGTCAAATAGTCCTGCCAAGAAGCAAGGCATATTGATTTGACCAGGACTGTTGATATGACTTACAGAGATTTTGTGATTTTTTTTTTTTTTTTATGAACCAGTTAGGGCAGAATTTAACTTCATTACATCAATAAAAAACAAGACCAGCTCACTCGATTTATTTACTCAGTGGGCTAGATTGGACAAAGGGTTTCACTTTTGAGCATGAGAGAAGTTAAGTTGTTGCTGGTGTTGGTGATGATGATGATGAAGGTAGCACTGCTGTTGTTGATGTTATTGCTTTCTCCATCCCCAGCAATGTGCTCAGTAGAGCAGATATGTGTTAATCATCCTCACCTGCATCCCTTGAAGATATGGCTGTGAGGATCAACTGGGAAGAAAGTGAGCAGCTCCACCCCATGGTCTGGTGTCACTGGACAGAATAAGATGAATTTAAGGTTGCCCTGAACTTGGACTATTGCTTTGTAAACTCAGGATGTTAAAAGCTAACTTTTTGCATGTCTAATCTATGCTGCACAGTGATGATCAAGATAGACTCTCCGTCCTTAATAATCTCAAAATCTAGTATAAAGATAGGCTCTAGCTATAACCTAAAGAAAAAATTTAGTAGCTGCATAGAAAAGAGATCACAAATCCACTCATAAAGTTCAGAGAATCAAAACCTGCTCAGAGCTGAAGAGATCAGAGAGCTGTGCAAAAGACACATTTGTGATGGGAATTAAAGATACATATGTAGAATACTGAGAGAAAAGAGGAGTTGGACAAATTAGTGAATAACAAAGCAGGAAGCAAAGGAGGAAGTGGCATGTGGAAACTAAGACTCCCAGCAGGTGATCATAGGTATGGATGAAGGACACATGTAAGTTAATAGGGGGCATAAGGCAGGACAGGTGGGTTACATCCAGTTCAGGAGATGATTAGAGGCCAGACTACAAAGGCTGCTCTTCATTCAGTATGTGATAGGGACCCACAGGAGACTTTTGATTGAAGGAGGGGCATGATAGAAAGGAGCTTTAAGAACCTTAAATTCTGTAGGTGAATTTGAGCAATGTGAATGTGAGGCAAAAGTCAATCAGACCAGCTGGTAGTCCAGACAAGAGGTACTAAGGGCTTGAACTATGACAGTGGGAATGGAAATGAGGAATTAGTAAAGAAGGCTGAGCTCTGAACCCATTAGGAATCACCCGCGGTAACTGATCTGATCACAGCAGCCCGTGACACCTCCATTAACTCCCTAGCATTCCATCTCCAGGAGCAGAAGATCTGAAGGACCTGAAGCAAATTACTCCTAATGCAAGCCTATTCTGCCACCATTTGCATGATGGATTCCACTGCACATGGTCTGTAGCATTTGACTGACTTTTAAGACCACATACTATGTTAATGATGTTGCAACCTTTATCCCACTGTGCTCTTTTGCATATTTTTGAATTACTAAATTGAAAGATTTGCAATGAATTACTTGTTAATTTTTTTTCAATCCTTCCTCTACTTGGTTACAAAGGAACTTGGTTGCAGTACGTGATAAGATTACATGTTGAGAAA
The DNA here is from genome assembly GCA_021653895.1 of Mastomys natalensis. Taxonomy (NCBI): domain Eukaryota; kingdom Metazoa; phylum Chordata; class Mammalia; order Rodentia; family Muridae; genus Mastomys; species Mastomys natalensis. The sequence goes on from JAJTUV010001255.1 coordinate 160,236, forward strand.
TCTCATCAGACCCCTTTTCCTCTTAACAAGCATAACTCTTTTTATCTTAGCTAAGGTTGGCTTTTACTTGTCAAGACAAAGATACATACACAAGTTATAGTGTCATACCTTGCAAAAAGACTAGAACAAAATCCAGTATTTCAATAGTAATTAGTAAAAATACATGTCCAAGAGTATTGAATATCTTTATCTTTTCTTTGTGTTGCAATGGTGCACGTTGGTTGTTAACAGGCTCATAGCATAGACCCTAGTATTATGCATCCATAACACATTACAATCCTCCACTGTTTGAAAATGAACCTGAAAGTCACACGTCTTGTATTCTAGACTTCACATGAAGACTCCATGACTTGCTAGTTGTGAGATCTGGCAAGAATATAAAACTACACCAGCCCTTCCTCACCTTAAAATAAGAGTAGGATTTTAGTGGCCTAATGTGTTGTTTGTTGTTGTTGAAGATTATAAAAGACAAAAATTCTATGTAAATCATTTGAATACTTACCAAACACATAAAATGTGAACTATTATTACTATGTTAATATCAATTAACTCATACTAGCGATCTCTTGTCTTCTAAACTCTCCATGAAAAAAGACAAATATAATCTCAACTAATCTTGGAATAGGTCAAGAACTGAAGTCCAGTGATTCAGAGAAATGTGCCTTGGCACAGAAACACAAGCTATAACTCCCCCTTTGGTGCCTAAGATAGCTCTCTTCCCCTTGAAAAGTCAGCAATCTTTGCTGCTTAAGACTAAGGACAACAAAAACTTCCACTTGCATCCATCATTATAAATTAAGAAAATTTAAAAGTATATTTTTAAAAAACATTCACTCAAAGACACTGTGTTATGTGATCATCCCCAGGCTAGCAGTAAAGTGAAGGCTTCAGTTCTGATTTTGTCTTAAATTTTAAAATGTCATATAGTCCATCCACTTCACATGAAATTGCTTCACCCCAAGGTAACATGTTTTGTTTTGTAAAATAAAAAATAAATTGGAAACTTTTCTGTTTTCTATTTCCTTGAATGTGTAAGCAGAAATTCTAACATCTTCCATATCGGCTTTTCTCAAAACATACTCTACTGAGTGGTCCCCTGAGGTGTCTTTTTCAAAAGTACTAAAACAAATGTAGAAAATTCTGTATTCCCTATTTCTGGTTCTCCTGGGGAGTCACACAATGGATACTAGTATGTTAAAGGCTCTTTAAAAAAAACCCTTCGAAAATATTTATTGTAAGCAATGAGTTATCCAGAATTTTAATATCTTAGTCAGACTTTTATTACTGTTACAAGAAACATGAGGTAAGCAACACATAAGAAGATATGTATTTCATTATATCAGATTATGGTCATCCAATCTTGTCTTTGGGGGCCTATGGTGAGGCAGACCATCATGACAAGATGCCATGGATACAGAGCTAATCAGTTTATGCTACCAGAAAGCAAAAGAGAAAAACAAGAGCCAGGGTCCTAGTATCACTTGAATGACACAGTTGAAGTGATCTAACTTTTATCTAGTAGGATCTTTAATATACGTGCTCCACAGTCTTTCAATATTGCCATGGGCTGGAGACCAAGACACTAATATATGGCCTTGGCTGTTGGGGCACATTTAAGATGCAAGCCATAATACTTTTCATTTAACTAGCATAACGTAATATTACAAAGAAAATTTAACATGTGAAATGATGGTTTTTTTTTATGTTTAGTCTCATCTACATTTTAATTAAGTCAATGAGAACTCTCGAACCACTTTGTAAATTACGTAAACTCTAGACAAATAGTTCAAGAGATTGAAAGCAGTCATTTATTTCTTAAATGATGCCCATCATTGATCTTTTTAAGGGATTGCTATTCTTAAAATTATTGAAACAAATTATTATAGGTGACCAGAGTTTAATTAAAAAGTTAGCCTACTGCATATTTTATAGTATTAATATGCAAACTATTAGGGGGACTGTTTTTTAAAAGCTGTCTTGAAATCTCAGTTGAATTATCAACAGGAAGTATTCATTTTATTATTTTTACATGCTGCTGTAAACATTGGAGGAGAGATTTCATACCTACTGTGTAGCTGGGCTTTTGATATTTGAGAATCCTAAAGTTTGGATGCTTTTAATCACCATGGGTTGTATGTCACAAAACAACCCACATTGGAAGAAGATGTTATGTGGGCTTCCTAAGAAAAGCTGACTTTTGATCTTTTCTTCAACATAAGTAACATATAAGCATGAAACAGTGATTCTTTCTGGAGGCAAAAAGTATGGTTTATAAGAAACATCTGTTTAGAACTCCCAATTACATGTTTTGCCAAAGCACTCTCAAATTCAGTAGGGCCACTAATCTAAAATGAAGTACAAATTAGCAACACACATGTTGATATTATCTGGGACTTAAACTTCACTACATAAAACTGGATTAGAGAATTTCTCAACAATTTTATCAGCTCCTGTGTTAGCCTACAACTAATGCAAGTTGGGGAACAGGGATTCTGAAAACCAGGGAAGAATTGAATAAGAAAGAAAAGTATGGACATGAGGCAGACATTTAGGGTATGAATAAGATGTTCTAAAGTTCCACAGATGGACTTTGTACAGTTTTTTCCTGTTGCTATCTTTTCCAGGGACTTTCTAATTAATAAATGAGTATGTTCATATTATAAAATATAATGTGGAATATGATATGACATGTTTAGCACTTCATATTTTGAGGTGATATTTCCTCATGATTTTTCTATATAAAATCAAACTTCAGAATTTTAATAAACAATATCATGATTTTTTTTAAAGTTTCATTCACCTTTCTTGTCTGATTATTCTCCATTTGTATCTGTTTTATCTATAAAAATAAGCATAAAGAAAAGAAAACTTATTTTGTATTAACAAATCGATCACTGACTTAAAGACTAGTTCTAAACACAAAAATGGGTTAATCAAGCCCCAACAAACACATACAAAAAGTATTATAGATTTAGAGTAGGGATCATACTGTGAATAACCCATTTTCTGTAGATGGCTCGGATTCATTTTTTCCTCTGAAATGTCAATTTGATATTATGCAGTTTTGATTACTACGACTTTCTCACATTATACCTATTATAATTCAGTAACACCCTTTATTAAATTTAGTTGGATTCACAGGTGTATATATATGTGACTTCGCATACATCATATGGCTCTGCTGATTTACAGAATCATGATCCATTGGCATGCTTAGTTTCACATGTTACTTCCCTCCAGCTCCCATTCCTCCTGCCTCCTTCTCTACACACTGTTGTCCCATGGATGACTCCACTACTGTGTCTATGTAGAAGTAGCATGGCTATATCTGTCCCCTAAACACTTAATAACAACATCCTGGGTACCCACAGTCTCAGCATTTCCTCTAATCTTAGAGAGAACATCCCCCTATCTCTATGAATCTATATGCTATGTTTCTGTAGAAAGAGACTGGTACCTCCTTATCATAGCTTTCTTCTTACACATGGAATCCAAACTTTGTGTTTGGTTCTCTATTTTTATTATTTCCAAACTTCTACAATAGTAGAAGCTAGTGGTTCATAAAGACCCAAAACTTATAACCAAAGTCATTATTGCCTCTCATCAACTGATATATAAATATAGAGTACATGCCATTGGAAATATTTTGACACTATCTATTCATTTTTAATTCAAGATCAGAAAAAAGAAAGAAAATAAAACAATAAACTTGTCATCTGTTTGCATCATTATCTGCATATTTATAGTTGGTGAACTCTGGAAATGGGAGTTACTTTTCTTTAAGGCTATTGTCCACTACATAGCCTCACACTAATGAATATCTGAACAGTACAAATTGAACTTGATGGCTTATTTTTTTTTTTTAATGAATGCAAGAAATTGGGAAGAGTAGAAAAGAGAGTGTGGAGCTGAGAGGTGTTAGGGAGATGAGTCTTGACAGTGAATATGATCGAAGCATATTGTATGTATGTATGTATGTATGTATGTATGTGTGAAGTTCTGAATGGATTAATAAAGATAAGAATGAAAATAAATAAATAAAAACCATAAGTCAATATAAAATGATAAAGTTGAGTACACTTTTGGTAAATCAAGATCATTTTCATGCAGCATACAACAAATAAGCAGGAAGGACAAAATTGTGCTTTGTTGGCAGCATCATTAAGTGTGTTCTCTAAAGCTAGTAAAGGCTTAATGGGCTTCTCATTCCACGTTCACCTTCCAACATTTCCATCACACACATTCATTTAATTATTGAGCCTCCAATTATTTAGAACTTCTGTTAGGTCTCTTTTACAGTGATTACATTATAAATATTACACACAATACTCTGACACGTGTTTATTGAATCTGTGCGCTGAAGTTGGGAGTAAGCATGATATTTATGCAATAATAAGCATTCCCCAGAAATTGGTGTGTTGATAAAAAGCTGCCAGATACATTTGAGCAATATAATTTGGTTTTGTATTTAGGAAGCAGTGGCATTCTCTTCTTTTAAAAGGAAACCTACCTCTACAGCCCATGTTTTTAAAATGTGAGCTTTCCAGAGATTAAAAGCTTTCTCTAGCCAAGCGGAAATAGGATGGAGCTAAGACATTTTCTTGACACACTCTGGACTGGACAGAGTTCAACAGGAAAGCTGTTAAGAAAACCCATTCAGTGGTAATACTCTTCTGAGAGAATGTTCAAAATATAAATTATGACTCCAAGGTAGACTGAAGCCAGAAAGGCCTCTGCTAATAACTTTAGTTCCAAATATATTTTGATTTAAGTATATTTTGGAAGCTCCTTCTATGTGGGTTATCTGTCAAACTAACCTTCCACGTGTATTAATGTGTATTTGGGTACTTACTACAAGTACCTTACTGACCAAATACAATTTGAACACTCAGGCCTAAATTTGATAAAGTGATATCACTTCTATAGTTAAAGAAATCATATTGTTATTCTGGCTGACGATGCAGTGCAAAACACATCCTTAACTATGTTGTAGTAATGAACAAAAATCACTAAGGAGTAGCCCAGAAATGATACAGCTAAATTTGTGTTTTCTGTGTGTCAAAAAACCTGGCTATACAACTACGTCTGGTGTGGATAGCTTACAAATAATGAAGTCAAAAGATAGATATCTGTCTCTTGTTTCAACTCCAGCCATCATTTTGTAGACCTTGATACTTCAGATGCCTTACTGGTATGTGTCTTTGTTAGAGTTTTCATTGCTGTGAAGAGACACCATAAACAAAGGCAATTCTTATAAAGGACAACCTTCAATAGGTTTCAGAGGTTCAGTCCATTATCATCATAGCAGGAAGCATGGCAGTGTGCAGGCAGACCTGATGCTGGAGGAACCGAGTATTTTACATCTTGATTCAAAGGCAGCCAGGAGAGTCTCTTCTGCAGGCAGCTAGGAGGAGGGTCTCGTCTGCACTAAGCGGAGCTTGAGCACTAGGAGTCCAACCACACAGTGACACATTTCCTCTTACAAGGCCATACTTATTCCAACCAGGCCACACCTCCTAATAGTTTCACTTGCCATGGGCCAAGTATATTCATGCCACCACAGTATTAAAGGAGGCAAATGCATTGCTCACTGTCTTCTCACTGAGAAAAAGAAAGGTGGGGCACCACAGAGAGATCTTAAATTCTAAGTCTTTTATCTATAGCTCATCCTATTGTGTGAAATAGGGCCACTCAGAAACCAAAAGCCTCAATTTTTTATCATGCATATAATAATCATTCTTATGCCAACTATTCCATAAAATTAATACACAAGTGAAGTAATTTCTTGTTTGTGATAATATATTTGTCAATGATTAAATGCTATTTTGCACGTAAAATTACTGCCCTGGGGTTACATAAAAGATTTTTCACAAAGAATCTAATAAGTATCATTGAAACTGCTAATATCCCAGGAAAATAACTGTAAATGAAATATGATTTCAGTATTTTCAGATTATTTTCATTTTAAATAATTAAAAGACTAGTTAGTGTGGTAATAAATCAGTTTGACAGTAAATCTATGCATAACCATTTGAAACCAAGGAACACTCAATTTCTGAAAGTACAAGGGTTTGGCCAGAGCCACATAACCTTCACCAGACAGAGAACGTCTTACCTGTAGCACATCCTACTGAGTCAACTAGACAGTAGTTATTTCTTTCCATCTCCTCTAACTCAAGAATCACTCTTTCACATCCTATACATGTTCTTATCTTAGTAACCTTTACAACTGCTATCCTCTGGGTTGGAGGGAAGAGAAGAGAGTCGAGGAAGTAGCATCTGAATTCAAAAGTTCTCGAATTCTTACCAGGATGTCCTGCTTAATGTAGCTGAATCTATCCTGGATTCAGCCATCTAAGCCCATAGGCAGTCTATTAAGGAGCAATAAAGACTTCATAGTAAAATCCTAGTGCTTGTTATAGGAAAATAAATAGACATCAAGTGGTCAAAGATAGCAAAAAGATAACGCACCTGGCAGAGAGAAGTCTGTTGTTTTCAGTCCTGATCTACCTTCATGATCTACCTTCTACAGCACCAGTCTTCACCTTTATATTAGCTTTTACCTTCTGACTGTATCTAAACATCTCACTTTCTGTATTAACTCTATTCCAATTCATGGTCTCTATGCAATATGCTGCACCAAGTTATTGCCTTCATGTCATGAAGACTCATTCCAAATAGTCGGTCTTTGAAATTATCTTTCCTAATGAGAAAGCTGGCTACTGTGGCCTTCTGTTTCCTCACAAAATCCCATGGGTGGGTTTGCCCTTGACTTCTTGACTTGAAAGTCCCTGCATTTCTTGCTCACTTGAATGCAACAGAAAACTAGTTTCTTGGAATATATGTTTTATGTCACCTCTCTTGGTTATTCTATACCTAGACACAAAATTTATCAAATTTTCATGTATAATTTCTGTAAATTCATATGGTTCTAAGATTGTAGGCAATTCACAAGGTGGATTGGGACCAATTTACAAAAGACAAAGGCAAAGAAAGGGTAAATCCATCAGAGACAATCCACAGTTAATCCTGTGACATTTAAATCTAAGAATCTTGGCACAGGCTGGTGGACTTGAGGTGGAGTCCAGAGAACAGTAGATTCCTTATATCATCTCTAGAACTAGCAACAGTGGCTTGACTTAATAGAAACTAGAGTTTAGGGAGCCTTGAAGAGCAATTCTTGCTTCAGAGTCAAGGGTAGAAGAACCTGCTAACAGTCCAAAGAATGGGTAAGGGAATTGTGAAAATACCACCAATTCAGTATGAAATTGATCTCCATCTCCTATCCAAACTAAAATAAAATACAACTTTATGTTATCAAAACAGAAAAGGAAGAAATGAACTAAAACAGTTTTCTAACCATAATCACATCCAAGAAAAAGTTTTCCTTTACAAGGCCTCTGAAAGCACATTTGTTAACTCCTATATTTATGAGGGACAGTAAAGGAGTGAAACAAATTCACAGGATGATGAAGTATATTGGTTTTAATGCTTTGGAGATTGTTTTAGATGAGTTATTCATATGCAGTTCCAACGTGTATGAATAAATGGCAGGTTAAACTGAAAAATGTGTGGTGCAAAAGATTACACACATACATAATACAAACTACCTGATTTGTGTTTCTAATAAACATGTGAATTTTAAAGAGCCAGGGGAAATAGTTAATGTTGAATATTCAGAACAAGGAGAAGTTTTATCCAAGGGAGTATTTCATAGGCAGATGGAAGTGAATATGCAAAACTGTTCCAGTTAAGGAAATGTTCCAGATAAATTTTCAAGATAAAACATGTTAGCAGTCCTATGTAATGTGCACTATTTTTAATAGTCTGTTAATGGATTTCTTTTATATGACTTAAGTTATTTTATCATCCCACCCCTATGAAGCAACACTGTGTCTATGAAAAATGGAACTGCAACCGAGCTTCTGGCTAGGCAGTGGGTAGGAGTACCAGTGGGATAATGATGTTTCAACAGGACCATGAAAGGATGACAGATGTACAAGGGAAAGTTCTTAAGTATGTTGGAGATAAAGCCCATTAAGTCCCCAAACCTTGTGATATCTGTCTCATCATTCACTCTGGGATTCATTATACAAGTGGATCAGTACTTCCAAGATATATTAATGTTTCTGCTCCCATGTTAAAGCCTCACTCTTGGAAAGACCCTGTTAAATTTATGAGTAGAGTTTCTAAAAAGAAAACAAATAATTAAGCAATCCCCGTCTAGAAATACATGTACATCCCAAGTGTTAGAAAACAAACCGAGAATCAGACACACTGAATTTCACTTCCCGCTCTGTCCCTTGTAAAATATGTAATGTCATGCAAAGCATTCTCACAGCCCTGCTTCCTTGCTTGTAAAATGGAGACAGTTATGTCACCTACTTCATAGAGTTTCTGTGAGAACAAATTATACAATGTCTATTAAATGATGTCACATAGTAAATCCACAGATGAGGTCACAGAAAGTGGCTGGAAAAGTCATCAAAACGGTAAGAGATTCTAAATGGCAATGGCCCAAAAGCTCTAAGAATTTCTATTTCTTTCACATGGTGTCAAAATGGTGTCTTCTCCAAACTAAACCCAACTGCCAAACAAAGCAAGAATTATGACTCCTATATTAGAAAGCAATGTGTTCCATACTTATTAGAAATTACCTAAATTAGTCTCAAACTAATTTCACATTAGCCAGAAATAATGGAGAGCTGAGTATTAACATGAAAAATGATACTTTAAATATTTATGCTCCTTTATTGAAACTAACACAGTATTGTATAACTCATTTCCAAGGTAAATTTAAAAAAAAAAATCCTGACACTCACCAAATTTCTCTGAAAACTTGAACAGAAAGTTGAAATGGATATGCTTGGGCTAGAACTCATTTGGCTCACATGTTTGTCCCTAGATTGTATTCCCAGGATTGTAAAGAAGAAGCACACACACATGCACACACACACACACATACAGAGAGAAGGGGTGCAGAGACAGATACCACAACACACATACAAACATACAACACACACCATATACACACCACATACATACACATACACACACACACACACATCAAGTTAAAATAAATCTTCAATAGATTCAAGGCCAGATCATTTACTTGAAAAAAATCAGCCCCCAAAGCCCCAAATATACATTATTTGTACAACATATTCAAGTTAGGAATCACGATCAGATATTAAAACCAGATACACAACAGCAATATTCTTCATTTCAAGACATCACATTGACAGTGGAATGAATTTATTAGTATTTATTAGAGAGAGAGCTAGTACTTTAATAATTGCTTAATCTGCATTAATTTTTACTGAAAGGCAATTATTATACATAATGAGCTGATTTAAAAGTTATTAAGAAATTGGTTTGTCGCCTGGCGGTGGTGGTGCACACCTTTAATCCCAGCACCTGGGAGGCAGAGACAGGCGGATTTCTGAGTTCGAGGCCAGCCTGGTCTACAGAGTGAGTTCCAGGACAGCCCGGCTACAGAGAGAAATCCTGTCTCGAAAAAACCAAAAAAAAAAAAAAAAAATTGGTTTGTCAGTTTGTAAATTTTTTATTTGACCAATTATTTCTTGTGTTGACTCTGTGTGTATGTGTGTATGTGTGTGTGTGTGTGTGTGTGTGTGGTGTGTAGTGTAAGTTGTGCTAATTTCAGTAATTTCATCCCAGATTCTGGTTACTTCTTCATATCTCTTTTAGAGTGTTAGTTGCTTCTTTTAAATGTCTTCAGACACATTATTTAATTATTAATTTGAGATCTCTTGAAATACATAGGCACATTACACTAAAAACTTTTTCTCTTGTGACTCCCTTATGTCTCAAAGGTTTTGATATATTGTATATTCATTTACATTAAATTCTAGGAAATTTTTTAAATTTCTTCTTTGCTTTCTGTCTTCTCCCAATTTCGATTCACTAGTGTATTGTTTAACTTCTATAAATTTGTTTACTTTCTGCCATTTCTACTATTGTTGAGATCCAGTTTTATTCCACTATGGTAAGATAGGATGCAGAATGTGATTTTTAAATGTCTACTATCTGTTGAGACTTGGTTTCTGTCCTAATTTTTGGTCTATTTTGGAGAAAGTTACGTGGACTGCTGAGAAGAGCATATATTTCTTTAGTATTTGAGTGGAATGTTCTGTAGATATCTGTTATGTCTATTTGATTTATAATGCAATTTAACTCTAGAGTTTCTTTATTTAGATTGTCTATTAGTGAGTGTGGGATGATGAAGTTATTCATATCACTGTGCTGGTGTTTTAAATTTAATAATGTTTCTTTAAGGGATTGGGAAAGAACTAATTCAAGATGCAAAATAAGATTTAATCTTCTGGGCTTTGGTGGCACCAGCCTTTAATTCCAACACTTGGGAAGCAGAGGCATGCAAATCTCTGAATTTTAGGTTAGCCTTGTCTACAAAGCATGTTCCAGGACTACACAGAGAAACCTTATCTTTAAAAACAAAAACAAAAAAGAAAAAAAAATTACCTAGTATTCCTTGTAGAAGAGAATTAAAAGAGAACATAAAATAGAGACAATAGGCTTCAAAACTTCTTGAAGAATAAGAATGAACACTGGGAAGAGGTATTCATTTCCTCCTACATTCAAGGCCAAAAAGGAAGAAAAATAGGGAGATTTTTTGATCAATATGGTAGATTATGTTTGCAAAGACAGATATAGCAATATCTTCTACTGGAGACATTCATTTATAATGTGGCCTTGTCATTTGCTCATCACCAGACAAAGTCTGTTAACAGATTTTCTCCTTGCAGATATGCTGACCCTGTAAACTTTTTCAAACAATAAAATATGTTGGAAAGCATGCTAACATATGACTTTGGACACTAGGCTGTAAACCATCTGCACAGTTTTTCTGGCTTACTGCTTATGAGGTTTCTTTTACAAATTTGATCACCAGTTATCAGAACCACAGCAGACATGTGTGGGGCCTCGAAAGAGAACAGAGGCAATTGGCTGACAGATGTTGGGTTACAGAGATCAGGTCCTATAGAAACTCAAGAGCCAAAGAAAGAATGTTTTTCTATAGATGCTTAGTCAATAGTAAATGGCAGATAATTAGGAAACAGTATGATAATATTTAACTTCTAGACATTTTTCTTGATCATCATGGTAAAAATAAAGTAACAAAACACAAAGGAGTCAAAAATACCTGATTGTGAATTATTATTCCAAAGAAGCCTTAGACTATGGACAATAAATGGAGAAGAAATGAAGACACAAGACATGTAGTCAGGGAGATTCTACCACTGACCTGACTTTCTTGAACCAAACAATGAACTTCAGTGATCTATTCTGTTCCGAAGACTTTCATGCCTATTGAGTATATTTATAACTCTTTCAGCTTTGCATAAAACACTGAAGGAGATAAATTTTGCCTGAGTCACAGCTACTTGTTCATGTTAAATTCCTAACATATTCCTTAGCAGAGGTGTGACATACTAAACTACTAAAATTTTGTAAATACTATTGATTATTCCCAAATGAATCTGATCACGGTAAACAGATCAAATATGTTACCTGAGCTCATCTCTTCCAGTACTTTGCATAAGGTACATAGACAAATATGCTCTATTGTGTTGTATCCCTCTATATGATGTCAACATGCAACAAATTTGAATTTTTTAAATGAAAGGAATTCAGTTTTCTCAAATAGTCTTTGCTTGTTTTCTTTAGTTCCTATCAGGTAAAGACTAAAATCATTTGCAAGTTTTGTTTTTCCCTTATCAACCCGGTTGCTTCATTAAAATTCAGTTGTTGGATTCTTGAGATAAACTAGAAATGGAAACACCAGGATAGAAACATAACTCTGAGCTATCCCATGCCAAGCCAAGTAAATTGATAAAATGCCAAAAGCATATGTTTTCATAGACGTAGGGTAACAGATGAGTTCATAGAATGAGTCTTAGATTGTAATGTCCATCTGAGAAATTATAGCCTGTATGTTAAAAGTGTAATCAGTCAAGGATGAAAAATTAAAGTCGAGTATATCAACATGGGGGTCAAAAAGGATCCAGCTGATCAAGAATCATCATCCTGGAAGTATTAAGATGGGAACAAAAGTTCCTGGATAACAATAAAATCTGATTTCCAAAGTTTTCCTTCTGCTGCTTCTTTAGTTCAACATCTTCCCTTACCTCAGACTAGATTTTAGATGCTCGCTCATCAAGCAGTCTTCTTCTCCTGTCACAATACATATTCCTGTGTTAGTCTCTCTCTTACTGAGTTTGGATTGTTATAATATGGTTTGTCTTTGACTGGTTTGTGTGTGACTCTGTGTAGGAGGAGCTAAGGTGGGAGGAGTTAGGAGAGGAAGAGGAAAAGGAAGAGGAGGAGCAAGAGAGAGCAGAGATGTAGAAGGATGGAAAGCCACGCAGGTGTGAAGAGCAGTGTGGGTAACTACTTTTGTTTAGGTTAGCTAATTGGGAAACAACTCTCTTTGTATGAGCATATTGTTATTGAGCTTTACCAAACATATAAAGCCTTTGATTAATCTTTAAGCATTAGAGTCTAATTTTTTCTACATGGATGGCAGGATGGTCTGGGCAATGCCCAGTCTTGCAGAGACAGCGTGGAAGACTGGCAGAACCATCTCCCACGTTGGCATCTCGTGGATGGCAGGGCTGGTGTTTCTTTTTGGCCATTTCTAGCTGCAGCACACACGTGGCCTCTGGTCGAGAAACATGGCAGCTGAGCTAGGCAGAGCCAATGCAGCTTAGATAGTCAGCTTGACCAGGGGCCATTTTAAATAATTACTTCAACAACTCTGAACCATGAATTTTCTTCCACAGTCTGGAACTGGATGTTTAAGAAGATGGTACTAGCAAAGTCAATTTCTTCTGCAGCCTTCATGTGATTTCAGTCTGTCAGCCTCTCACTGTATGCTCATAAATCAGGGAAGAAGTAGTAGAGGACTATCTAGGCTCTCTTTCATGAGAGCTGAACCCCATTCATAAGTTTCACTCTCATCTAAATTACCACCAAAGGTTCCTACTACCAGATACCATCACATAAGATATTAGAATTCCAACAAATAGGTGGCTGTGGTATACTCAGTTGATAGCAATTTTCTGTTCCTTCTTTGTATTTCTCTCTAGGCTGTGACTAGAGTCAAGTCTTATTCTAAAATATATATTGCTGGACACAATATATACTCTCAATAAATGATTATTAATTGAATAACTAAATAATTTTCTCCAACTACTGAAGTGAAAGAAAGACTTGGGTTTTAAATTATGAAGTTCTAGGGAATAAAGAGATGACTCATCAGGTAAGAACACTGGCTGCTTTTCCAGAGATCTTGAGTTCAGTTCCCAGCAACCACATGCTGGCTCTCAACCATCTATAATGAGATCCAATGTCCTCTTCTTGTGTGCAGACAAACATGAAGACAGAGCATTCATATACATAAATAGATACATTTTGAAATAAGATAAAATAAAATAAAATGAAGTTCTATGTGGTTCAGATAAGTGTTCTCCCAAAGACCTAAGAGTTTAAGACTGATTATCAAAGGGTAGTACTATTAGGAGCATATGTGGTGAATCTTTAAGAGATGGGGCTTAATGACCCAAGGAGAACTGGGTCAGAGGGAACATGCCCAAAAGGGGATACTAAAGTGCCCCTCTTCTTTCTTTTTGCCTCTCAATTCCCATGAAATGAGCAGCTTCCTCTACTCATTACACCCATCATGCTTTCTTGTCTTCCCAGAATCCAAAGCAAAGAAAACAATGATTGATCCAAAGACTGAAACTTCAAAAACTATGAGCCAAAGTCAAAATTTTCCTGTTTAAAATGTTTGATCTCAGATACTTGATCTTGAACTCAGACGCTTTGTGATTCTTTAAAAAGTAGAATGTACTGTAAAGAAGGTAGGCCACTATACTGATGTACTAGAATGGGATCTCAGGGTCCTAGTACCCTACTACACACACACACACACACACACACAGACATACACACACATACACACACACTCGCACACAATGTCTTTCTTTCCTTTCTTTACTTCCTGGACAGTATGGTGTTAGTAATTTTTTGTCACAAGTTTTTGTCAAGTGGGATGCCTTGCCCAAGGATGAAAAGCAAACAGTACACTGATCATATAAATCTTTTTAAATGATGAGTCACACCTTTTCTCTTTATAAATTAATTTATCTCGGATACTTGTCTCAGTGACAGAAAGGTAACTGACATGCCTATGAAAAGAAGAACTGTGCATAATAATGTTCTGAGTTTGCAAGAGAAAGATTATTATTTGATTGCCCAAGTTAGGTATAAGAAAAATTTGGCAGAAAGTTATTTACACTATCGAAATGAGTTTTCAAGTATACAATTACCTTTTATACATAATTTAGGGCCTAAATAACAACAGGCATGTGTCATATGAAGTGTTATTTGACCTTGGTGGTTATAGCTAAAAAGGTCTTTTAAACTACAAAATTACTGATTGTGCTTATAACTAGAAAATGTTTTAAATTTTTTTTCTTATCTAGTGCTCTGAATACTATTAAAAGAAAATTAATGAGATGTTGTTACTTTTTTCAGGGAAATCCTTGAAGGCAATAATCTACAAGTATTGATGTGGGCACAAGACATTATATTTCTGAGGCCATAAGAAGGAATTTCTCCACTTCGATGGATTACAGTCTAAATATGGTATAAAACACATGTAAATCATGATGCCTTGTCTACATACATCTAAGATCCAGAAAGAGGTCAAAATCACTTGTGAATTCAATGATATCAGTAGACCCAGTGTGATGAGTTTAAAGAGAATGTGGTTTAAATCCTACAAGATTCTGTGGACAATGAGACAATAGGAGGAATGTTTAATAGACTGAGGGGAAAAAAAGATAAATACCTTTCAATATCCTATTTGAATTGATAATGAAAGATTTGACCTATTACATATCTTTTGTTAAAAAAATACTGTTGTAAAGCTGAGTGTGGTGGCACATACCTTAAATGCCAGGCAGAAGCTGGTGTATCTCTGTGAGTTCAAGGCCAAACTGGCCTACATAGTGAGTTCCAGAATAACCAGGGTTAAATATAGAGATGTTATCTCAAGAAAAATATGTTATAAATTATACTAATCTAGGGTGAGTTTCAAGGGTAACACAGGCATATGTATGCTGTTCATGTGTGTGCAAATCTGAAAATGGCTAAACTAATCATCACTAAATGTGAAACAAGACAAACAAGACATAGCTAACATGTCACATGTAGTATTTTATGTGTAAAGCTTTGCCTTTCCCTTAAATTCTGCCAGTTTCTTCCAAGCGTGTGTATGGATAAGCACATTTCTGATGTTAGGAGGGTATAGAACCAAATATGTTTTATCCTGTGTGGATATTGAATGATTAAATTCTCCTTTTCTCCCTTAGATAATTCTCTCTGTAAACTTCCAGACGGATAACAAGAGTTATCTTGTTAGCTGAAAGCAAACGGGATTTATAGCACTCTCCTGCTCTTTATTTCTTTCCTACTCTTTCTCTGAGACTCCTTTAATCCCCTCTCATTTATGCAAACAAACACACACACACACACAACACACATGAAACATACACGTACTCACACATACACATGTACACACACACACACACACACACATTGATGTAGACAGCTAGAAAAAAACACCATTAGCTGATTGAGGTGTTAGTAGAATACAAATCATGCTAAGAGCCCATAAAGCAAAGAAAGAAGACAAAATGCCAACTATACACAGAAAAGGAACAGGCCAAATGCTTATACCAGCGGGAGAAAGAAGTTGTTTTCAAATCATATTTTGTAATGCTTATGGTTAAACTTAGAAAATGAATAGTAAGCACATCAGCAGCATCCCAAAGACTTTCACCTACATCAGTCTGTCCTCAAAATTTTAGATTTTGTTCCTTCACATAGGAACCTATTGAGCTTGCATGTAAACAGATAGTGAATGCATGGAATAGCAGATCCAGTTTCTTTAGAAGAGCTGGATGAATTTTATGTACTATGTTAAAAATAAAATTACTATTGAATATAAAGGTTCAAATTTCAGTGAATTCTTTTTGGAGAAAAAAATGTAATGTTTATACAGAATTTGTAACCTTCCATACTTCAGAATCAGATTGATTGCATTTGGAATTATGACTTTTAAAGTGATGAATAAGTTAAATCAGATCAAGGATGTGCCCTAATTCAATGCAACTGGTAGTCTAGGAGATTACAACACTGAAAATAGATAGAAAGAAAACCATGGGAATACACAGAAAAAAGAGCAGGATGCTGCAGCAGAAACTAAGACTGCTGAACCCAGGTCTCATATTTCCAGCCTTCAGAGTTATGAGAAGATATTTTTATTGTTGTTACTTAGCCTGCCATCCATATCATGGTATTTGGTGGTGGCAGTCCTACCAAACCAGGACATCTGCTAACTTCCCAAAACACTCGGTAAATTATAGACACTTCTTAAATACAAACCTAGTATTACTCAAAATAGTCACTTTTGTGTAACTATTACCTGTAGCAAAACAGTACTATTTAGTAAGAGAATTTATGTAAGGAAACTAGTGTCAGTAAGATGACTTCCTGGTGCTATGCAAGCCTGGCAACTTAAGTTCAATTACTGGATCTCACAGTGAGAAGTGAACTAACTCTCAAAAGTCTCTACATATGCACTATACAACAAAAACACCTCTGTACATGTGTACATACACTTGTATGTATGACACATGTACAGAGAAAGAGAGAAGAGAGAGAGAGAGAGAGAGAGAGAGAGAGAGAGAGAGAGAGAGAGAGAGAGAGAGAGAATGAGATATTAAATAAATAAAATGATAAAATGAAGTCAACACATCTTAAGGTCCTATATGTGTCTTCTCCCTAAGACTAGCCATGGCCAAGTTTATCTTAACCTTGAAGTCCTGATTGAGCCCCAAAGGAAGAGAAATGATATATTCAGGAATTTCAGACAAAGCCACAGAATCAGAAAGGACCAATCCGAGCTATGAAAACAGAAAGACCAGTCAAACTGTGTGTTTCTGAGAACTATGGAAGGTCCTCAATAGACAGTTAGCATAATAACAAGCTGCCTAGGTTAATGTCTTCAAGCGTCCTAACTCCTGTTCCCACTTTGATTCTAACTCCTGTTGCAGCTTGATCCATGGACACAGTTTCTGGACCAGAAGTTCCTCTAGAGCAGCAGTTTTCAACCTGTGATCTGTCACCCATTTGCAGGTTGAATGACCCTTTCACAGGAGTCATACATCAGATATCCTGCATACCAGGTATTTACATTACAATTCAAAATAGTAGCCCAATGCAGTTATGAACCAGCAATGATAATAATTTAATGATTGGAGGTCATCACAACCCAAGGAACTGTATTAAAGGGTTGGAGCATTAGGAAGATTGAGAAACACTTGTAGAGCAAAGACAATTTGTCTGGCACATTGAAGGTGCATCCATTTGATGACTGATAGTAAACAAATGACTAAAGGAAAATGTAAATAAATCAGAGATTCAGGATATCTGAGACTATCGTAAGAAGACTGTAATAAATAGTGTACACACATGAATTTTTTAATAGCAGCTATTAGCCTAACATAGTCACTAGACAACACGTACTCAATCCTTGGAAGCATTATACAATCTCATAGCAAATTCGTTGAAAGTGAACTAGTGTAATGAGTTGGCCCGATGCTGCTTGTATTCTAATGCTAATATTGATTCCTCAAGACTTGTTGCCCCAGAGATGAGAGAGTCCACATGGAGACACTATGTGACCTTGTCCCCAAATTATTTCTGATGCAGACAGCCAGTAGCTGGGCAGAAGAGACATAGGTGGTGTTTAGGGTTCTCAGGGTTGGGTGGTCAGAGGAGAAACAGGAGGGAGAGAAGGTGAGAAGAAGAGAGAAGCCTCCATGGATTAGGTGAGTCATGAACACATGCCCTTGGGGGGCTGGCCAGTTAGCATTAAGAGAAGTCCAGATGAAACATAGTAAGTAATAACTTAGGGTTATCGATAGGAAAGTGGATTTTAAGAGCATAAAGGGTATATGTCTGTCCAGCTCTTATACTGTTTTAAGGCTTATTGTAAATATGAAGATTGTGTGTGTGTCTTTTATCTGGAAACTAAGTTGTCAAAGGTTGGGTAGAAACCCTGGACTGGTATTAAAAATTTCTACAACAGACTAAATCTCATTACACTCAATATTTCTTATACTTTTATAGCATATCTAACAACCTCTACTAACAATGAATCCATGAATAGGAGTCTCCCCTTCCAACAAAAAACAAAGATGCTACAGTACCTAGTATCAAGGAGGCCTGCATTTGGAAGGTATATGTCTTTACTGTACCTCCATTCATGACATTGGTAGGTTATCAATGCACATTCATTGGTCAAATTGACTGATCTTAATTCGATTACAAAATACACTTGTTAACTCATGTAGATAAAACACTTGAAAATTAATATAAATTATGATATAAAACAAATTCTAATAATGAATTGAACCAGAAATTACTAACTGTAGATAACGAAACAAACCCTTGCAGGACCATCCCTTTCTGAGTCAACAGAGCCTGTCAGTCACCTCACACAGCTCCACTGTGATTTTGGTCAGCAGCCAGCAGGAAGGCACATGGATCAAGTGGTTTAATCAAGGTGTGTTCTGGAGCACTCACCATGTCTGTTATTTTAATATGAGCTGAACATTCATCATTTTAATTACATATTCACAGCCCTTTAGCCATCTATTTGCCAATTAAATGAATCGGAGGGTTGACTAGTTGCTTATGCAAATCAAGAAAAAAAACCTATACAGCGAGAAGGGGTGAAAATGGGGTCTGGGGTTGACAAAGGGGTGTAAAAGCAACTCAAATTAATTAGATACATGTTATATGCCCACCACAGTGTTAGTTTCTTACTATGACTCAGGTCATATAATCTCATAACAACCTTTTGGGGCAGATATAACCATCTGTAGCTGAGTTTACAGACAGGTTATCTGAATGTCAAAGATCCATTGAACTCATTTGTAATTTCAAACAACAATCATTTAATAATTTTCTGATGCCTGTCATGGAGTCAGTTAGAACATTCTAGCCTCTGTAGAAGGAAATTGTAAGGTCCTTCAAGCATTGCCGAACATAGATCTAATAAAGGGTTGGCTCCATCTTGGAGAGTGAGCAATTTGTTAACTAGGTACACTGATGTGTTGTTTTACATATATGCAATGAGGGGTCCAGGCTTGGATGTGTCATGTAGCCACTCTTCTGTTTGGGCTAAACCCATTCTGTCTAAAGCAATGACAAAGCCAAAGGCAGAGTTAGTGGGTTAGCACTTTGTCATGGACTAAACTGCAAAGTCATATAGGTAGAACAGAACAAGAAACATTTTCAAGTTCTGTTAGGCATCCAGTGATTTTATTTCCAAGTGCATCCAGTCAGCGGGTGCTCATTGGAACAGATTTTTTTAAAAGCAATCTTGAGTCTGAACGTCACACTTCATCTTCTCTCTGTTTTCATTGTTCTCTCTTCAAGCGATGTAACATGTGGAAGAAATGCCAGATTCCAACAGAAAACATTCTACTGAAAATGATCTGCAACTACAGGTCATTTTAAAACAAGCCCCTCACCCATAAAAGAGTCCCCCAAAGTGAAATGCATGATCGTGTTAAAGGCATCACTTGATTCACAGGCATTGAAATCAAGCAAGGCTTTTGGATCATTATGTCTGAGAATCATTACATGCAAACTACAAAACAATGGATACTTAAAAATCAAATTCAAATGCATGAGTTTCAATCCAGAAAAAAAAAAATGGTACAAAAAAAAAAAAAAACCCACAGAAAAACACCCCTACCTCCCACCTCCCAAGGTTGACTCTATTCTTCTGCTGGCCCTCACTCCTTCTCTCTCACACACACCTGATCATGTTCCCCTTTTCCCTTCCCTCTCCTCTCTCCCACCAGGTGTTTTGAACAAAAACCCAAAACTGTGGATATGGAGCTAGTGTCAGAAAATGCCATGAAAATGCTTAGGAAGTCATTTGATAACGATGAGAAGACGTAGGGAATTCTGACTAAGAGCTGGTGAAGACGAAGGATAACAGATTAGAACTGACCATGAGGTTTCCACCAAGTGGAATCACAGCTCTGAGAGAGGATGGGAACTCAAACCCCCATCTCTAACCCAGAAGCAATCTCCACATGATAATCACTAGCAAATGAAAGATTAGTTTTCTCCAATGGTACCCTGGGTAGACATGCCACTCATAACGCTCAGCACCACGGTTAGCAAAAGATGGCAAACATAAAAGAAACTCAATGGCATTTTTGGAGGTTTTTTGTTTCATAATGTTTTGTTAGAGTTGTTTTTTGTTTGTTTGTTTACCTTACAAGTCTTTAGTGTATATATTATGGTTTCTGATTTTGCTTTTTTTATGGTATATGTGTGTGTGAGAGAATGCTTGTATCTGTGTGTTTTATGTGTTTCTTATGCTTTTTCTTCTGTTTGTTTGATTTGTCCTATCCTGTTGTTTTTTTTTTTTTTTTTAATTTGGTTGGTTTGTTTTGTTTTTATACTTTTTTTAGATACCTATTTGTATTCTAACGCGAGAGAAAAGAAAGGGTGGTTGGGGGAGATTGGAGGAGCTAGAAAAGGACAAACTGTAATCAGAATACATTGTATAAAATCTATTTGCAAGAAGGTTAACTAGCCCAATGGCCCAAGTGAGGATGCTTCAATCCTACTTGGAAAGGAGAAGAAAGCAGTCATGGGAGGCAGAGGAAGGGAGGGATCTGGGTAGGAGATGGGAAAGGGAGGGGAAAGGGAGAGGAGAGGGGAACATAATCAAGTATTGAGGGGAACAGGAGTGAAACCTTGAGGACCAGTAGAAAGAATAGAAACAGGCAACCTTGGGAGGTAGGAAGTAGGAGACCGTCTAGAATGTACCAGAGACCTGGGAGAAGAGAGACTTTCGGGACTCAAAGGGAGGGACCTTAATCAAATGTCCAACAGTGGGGAGAGGGAACTTGTAGAGCCTACCTCCAGTAGAAAGACAGGGCATCAAGGGAAGGATAGAGTTGCCATTCCACAGTTAAAACTCTGACCCATAATTGTTCCTGTCTGAAAGAACTTCAGGGACAAAAATGGAAAAGAGACTGAGGGAAAGGAGATCCAGTGGCTGGCCCAAATTGGGATCCAGCTCAAGGGGAGGCTCCAAGGCCTGACACTATTACTGAGGCTATGGTGTGCTTACAGACAGGAGCCTAGCATGGAGGCCTTCTGAGAGGCCCACAAGCAGCTGAAACGTCAGATGCAGATACTTACACCTAACCAATGGACAGAATCCAGGAAACCCTGTAGCTGAATTAAGGAAAAGCTGGAAGAAGCTGAGGAGAAGGGTGATCCCATCTACTAACTTGATCCCTGAGCATACACTAGCTGATATGAAGCCCCTGACTCATAAACAGAGGATTGCCTGGTCTGGCCTCAGTGAGAGAAGAAGCACCTAACCCTGGAAAGACTTGAGGTCCCAGAGAGTGGGGAGATCTGGTAGGGTGGAGGTAGAGTGGAAACATTCTCTTGGAGAAGAGGGAGGAGGAGTGGGATGAGGAACAATTGGAGGGCAGACCAGGTGGGGGACTGTAAAAATAGATTAAAGAATAATAATAATAAATCTATTTTTAATAAAATTGGATATATTAGGAAGTATAAGCAAAGCTCTAGTGTATAAAAGATATGTATTTATTATATAGAATATATTATATGTGAAGTAGAAAATACATATATAGTACATAAAAAAATTTAATGTACAAATTATTTATCAAAGCAAAAGTGAGCTTAACATGGTTGCTGAGTCCATAGTAAGTAAATAGCATTGTGGCTTTAAAAGTCTAGCAGCAAACAATTAGAGAGCTCCAAAGGCAGTTCTCTGTATTAGTGTGTTAAGAAACAAACTAATATACTCCATTAATAAATCATATAATATTTATTTTCTGTTATAGTTTAAAATTTATATCTAAATATTTGGAATAAAATGTTTTAAAACTAAAAACTGGTTGTTACCCGTTTTTCAAGTTTATGATGTGGGAGACTGCCTTCCTTCTAGAGAAGCTTAACACATCCTCAACAACTGTAAGACTGGCAAGAACTGATGAAGAAGACAAAGACCATGAGCATGATGGGAGTTGGATAGAAATGGAAGTGAAGCTTCTTAAATTCTGGAGAAAGACACCAGAGTGGAAAAGAACATTGGTCTGCCAGAACAACACTCTGAGACACCACAAATGATGAGAAGTCCACAGCCAAATAGTCAGCTGAAGGATAGCCAAAGACCTTGAAACTGGGTGCAATAAGACCACAGGACAATGGCCTGCCCTGGGGCGGCAGGTTATACTTCAAAGAATCCAGCAAAGCTGGAAGCCATCAGAACCTCCTCCCCCACCCAGGCTCCCATCAACAGCTTTCACAGAACACCAGTTTCTCTCAAATGAGGAATAAGGAAAGGGAGAGAAAGGCAAGAAAACTCTGGTCTACTCATTCAAATGGTGTTTCAATATCAATGCCTTAAACGTAAGAGCCTGAGTGGTTATAAAAGGCTAAGGCTCACTCTATTTCTCACTATAAACAGGAACACGCATTCTAAAGATACATTTTCTCATAACCGAATAAGCAAGTTGTGTTCTGAATATCAAACACTGCAGTGGTACAATGTTATGAGAACTATATTCACTACATGCCACCAAAGAAAATAACATTATCTCACGGCAAGTAAGACCAAGTTTGCACAAAACTAGCTAACTTGCTCAGCTTGGCATTTCTGCTACCTGAAAGTCCCATCAGGTGTTCCCTGTGCCAAGGCCTACCCCCCACCCAACCATGGAAACGTTCTCAGTATATAATCAGTTCCACATGTGCACCAAGGTAAATTCTCAGAAAGATATAGATCCCACAGGTATCTTACGTACATACATCCTGAATATCAGGTTTTCTGGCACTTCTTCCTAAAGCTCTAGTTACAACTCTGTCTCCTTATTCTGCTTCATGTGCCACTGCAGTCCCTCAACGAAAATCTGTAGGCTTCTCTAGACTCCTAATTATGGCAGATATTCCTGTAGCCTCACATCATCTGTGTCAACCAGATCAAAGCATATCTACAACAAAGGCCGTGAACACTCTCTAAGTTCTCCCCAAAAAGGTTTTTGTCATTGTTCACAGTTGCTTAGAATATCCATAGCTAAGAATAGGCATATACCAATCCCCAGATGCCTACTGCCAAGGCTCTTCCAAAGGTAAATAGATGGGAACCATTCAAAAGCTGTGTTTTCCATGGGCAGATCCTAGTAAAGGTTGAAATTGTACTATCTTCTGCAGACTACCCTTAATCCTTGCCTCCTACCTTGATTTTTCCTTTCAGTTCTATCTTGCATGCACCAAACCTCCTGGCTTGGTTATGGGTGACCTCAGCTTTCAAGGAAAGTCCAGTAAAATAGCTCATCCAATCAACATATTCTACCTTACTGAATATAGAATTTAGTTCTAGAACAGGCAAATGATTAAATCCGGACTGCCACTTTGTTATTTTACAGAAGTGTTAAGAAAGAGAAAGCCTTTTAGTCAAGGCTGTTACCATTACAGGATATAAGTCTGGAGCCTGAGAATCACAGAAGCAAAAAGTCGACCAAAGATGAATCCCGATGATGAAGGAAGAGCCAAGGAGTAAAGCTCGTTCAGAATAATCCTTGAGTCATTGAGTTTAGATGAAGACAAACTGTGGCTGCACTTTCTAGTTACACAGCCAATTTCCCTTGCCTTAAATGAGCCACTATTAGTCAGATTGAAGACACTTATGACCGACAGAGTTCTGAATAATGTACTACTCAAACGAAGCAACACTGTTCCCCTGACAACAAGAAGCACACATAGAGTGCTGAGGAAAAGTGAATTCGCTTCTGTGAATCCAGCCTGGGAGCCTTTATCCCAATCTGGAAAGAAAACATACTCAAAGAGATGGCTCAGAAAAATAAATCTACGTATTTCTTTTGTTGCTGTTGTTCAGTCAAATAAATGACGCTCCTCTCCCCGCACAGGTACCACCAGCTTCGGGTTCTGCTTCTACTGCTATAATTTGTTGACGTGTTGCAATTTTCAAAACGCTTCAAATTAAGATCCATTTTGTGCATCTTGTGAATCATATGACTCTTTTCAAAGCACCTTGAGATTTTTTTAGGTGAGAGACCAGATAAAAGACAAAGCAACATTATTAAATAATTTAAGTGTTATTATTCTTTCAAGAAAGAACACAAGGATGAAAATCTCCAGGGAACATGATAATTGTGGAGACAATAATGGAGAGCTGATTAGGAGAAAAGGGTTCTTCATCCTTGAAAATAACAGAGTTTTCTAAGGGCTTTTAATGATGTGTGGTTTGTTTTTAAGATCTCTTCATTTCTGTCAGACCCAGTGCCTCTGCCTTCTCAACATAAACTTAGATAGACATCCACATAAAAACCCACACCCACTCACGGGTCTTTGTACATATTCTTTAAAAGGCCCTGAGGGAAAACAGGAAGTAATCTCCACACTGTGGTAGAAATGTCGTTTGGTGATACACCTATAAAGAGTTCTCCGGTAGACAGGAACACTTTTAGATGAAGAAGCAATATGGAAATCTCAATAATGCGTCCTGATGACTCATTAGAGTAGGACTAGAAGGTTAGGGAAGGCAGTTCATGAGTCATTCTGTAATATTCTCCATTGATTTCTTACTTAACATTCCAAGACACAGGACAGGATTTGGTGATATTTAGTGGGTAGGCAAAAGATAAATTTAGGGGACACTTGGAGGATGCATCTTCTGCAGCCTCCATGTCGGGATTAATTCCTTTAGTGCCACATCACTTCATATAAAGGTCAGACAAAGAAACACTCAAATGATAATGATGAAAAAGCTGGTCATCTCTTAAGAATTAATGACTGGAAGGAAGGAATTGATGGCCTTTGGCTCTTCTTGCAGACATTAACCCCAGCTGGCCATTAATCCTCAGAAAGCCTGTGCTGGGGAATGTTATTGCTGTTATAAACTATGACTGAAGGAAACTGCACATGCTCAAGTATCAATACAAGAAATTTAGCTTAATGAATGATGCATTCTGGAAAACATAGTCAAGATAGCCCAGAGAAATAGTTGTTCCACATGCAATTCAGTCAACCCACATCTATCAGCTCCCTTTCGCTAGGTTAGAACTAAAACTATAAATGGTACCAAAACTAGACTCTGAACCTGACTGGGTTGGCATATGAGTGCTGTGATTAATATTCTTATATTGTCAGTGTTCTTGATTCGAGCAATATAATTACAGGGTTTATTGCTTATGTCAGTGAAATTACAAAGAAAAGATTAGCAGCTAGCAGAGGGTTTTGCAGGCATTTGCAGAGGTCTGTCCGCCCACTGACTAGTTGATGGAGTTGGTATTTTGCTCTCCACCAAATTATTTGTAAAAAGGAGTTGGACTATTTCATATTCCTTTCTGAGTGACATTTCCAAAACTGTCATCCTTATGCCTGAGGAGATAATTCCCCAAATTGGGTTTGCTGCTGAAAAAAATCAAAAGCTAATCCCCATAGGCTGTTTGAAATGCCACCTCTGCAGGGATTCCTCTTGAAGCAGTACTTCCAGAGTGACATGAAAGGATTAAGAGGTAAATAAAGGAATTGGGCACACTCCAAAGCCAATCTATTCAAAGAGTAGGGAAAACAAAATGTAAAAGTAATGCCACATTGGGGTTAACAGTCAGGAGTAAAATTCATTGAAACATAATAAGAATAGTAGTAAGCTATAGGAAGAAAAATCCTGAGCCAAAATACAAGACATTAGCTTGAATTTTTAAATGACTCAAAAGTTTTAATAGAGACTGTTCAGGGATCTTAGCTAGGTGTTAATTTTGATGCAGCTCATTTTCAGTTTGATAAATCAGACTAGGTGTGCATTCTCAAATTTAAAAAAAAAGTAACAAACATAGGTGTGGAAGAATTTTCCAGGAGATAATATCAAAACATTATAATGATTTTATTTCCAAATTTCTGTAGTTCCACCAAGATGCAAGATAAGCAGTTTTATTCAAATTTTAAAGGTGTAGAGAGTTCACCTCAGTCATTTATCAAGATCTCATTTAAAGATCTGATTGGAGTCTAATATTTAGACACTGGAGATATCCAGTATCAAACTTTAAACATTCTAATCCCGAAATCCATGCCCTTTCAACTACATTCCTTTAGAAATATGATTCAGTGTTCTGCATGGTGACTCATTCTAGCATTTGGGAGACTGAGAGAGAAAAGTTGTGAGTTCTAGACCCCACTAAGAAACAAATAAGCATACTGATTGATATTCATCCATGGCTGCTGTATGGAGTGAGAGCCTTTCTCCAACAGAAAAGAGAAAAGGAAAGAGGGGAGGATCAGATAGCTTATGGTCCTTCTATACATCTCTAGACCTCTCTTCCAGGACCCCTTGAACATGCTCCTGCCCAAACTGCCTTCTGCTATTCCTTCAAAATCTCCTTTTGATTCTTCCATGTTATTATGACCACCTATGAAACACTTGGAGGTCTGTGTGCCTCCTTCTTCAATGAGCCTCCCTCAGTAAGCTGCAAGTTCCATCTTTACACCTCCTGACCACCCACGTTGTTCCTGAAGCCCTCGCCTCCTATAAACCTTGTTTCATACTTGTGAATGTCACATATTCCCTTGTTTAGAATAGGATTTAATTATAATTACTCTTCGTTCATCATCATCATCATCACAACATCTTGCAACAGTGTTTTCTAGATGGCTGAATGCTAGCATCTCATCACTCATAACTTTTCTTGATTGTCTGATTAGTTAATGTAAGTCAAATGAAGACATATAAAATGATCATGTGGACCACTCCTAAAGCTTTGGGAGAAAAAAAAAAGTTTTCTGATTAGATTCTTCGTTTGCCACCCTCCAAGATGAATCCTACCTATCAACACTGACAAAACCAAAGCCCTTTGCCTTCTTCGGGCATCATGCCGTGATGCCTGATGCAGTCAGTGACTTCAAGCAGTGCTCAGGAATGAGAGGCATTTGCCTACCAAGAAGAGTGCAGCAGATAAACTTTTCTGCTTTTCCAACCAAGATCTGATTGGAGTCTAATATTTGATTCCTCTCACTCTTCCAACACAGAATGAACCGCAGTCCCCATGCCTGTAAAGCACATGGTCCCTCAAATTCACACTATCAAGGCTAATTACTTGAAGTGACACACTGTGTGATGAACATGAGATATTCTCTCACAGATACAGTTAATTAC
This sequence comes from Mastomys natalensis, assembly GCA_021653895.1. Taxonomy (NCBI): domain Eukaryota; kingdom Metazoa; phylum Chordata; class Mammalia; order Rodentia; family Muridae; genus Mastomys; species Mastomys natalensis. The sequence continues at coordinate 187,591 of JAJTUV010001255.1, forward strand.
CTTAGTGACTAATCAACATCTCCTAGACAAATGTCTTGGAAACCAAAGGTGGGTATCATAAGGATAAAACTGTAAGATTTCTCTATCTTCTCCTCAGGATTTCTTTTTAAAACGTAATAGGGTTGATAAAGGCACTACCTGTTGAATACACAGTATGAGGCTATGGGCTTTGTGGTCTTTAAAACTGCCATCTTGTACCTCTTAAATCAGCTCTTTTCCAAGGTTTATAGGAATAGCCAGTGTCTTTGTCTAAAAGAAACAAGAGAGATTTTAATTATTCCTTTTGTCTACTCCATTATATGAACACCTCTGAAATTCTTTGTATGAAATGTAGTGAAATTCATCATGTAATATTTTGTACCTGCAAGGAGGTCATTTGTGAAAGATCTTCCATTTATTTAACTCTACAAAAAATACTTTGGGATAAAGTGTGAGTCCCTCACCTATCTCTGTTGATAGTGAAATTTCTTTAGGTTATAGAGAAAGGGTTGTTTTTATGTTCATTTTCCTGTACAAGAAAAATTAATGAGCAATATGCCATGCAGTCACACAAATGCATAATAGTTTTGTCATATGCATGACTTTATAATAGAAAAGCTGCTTCTGAATTACATGAGATCAAAGATCCAGACCACTCAAATAAAACATTCAGCAGCTTAGAAAATGCAGACAGACACCAAAGCAGAAGGAAAAGTGTTGAAAAAAGAGGAATATAAGGCTTAAGAAAGATCAGTCACAGTCAGTATAAAATACGTTGAACAACAATATTATTCCTAAACAGGAATCTTATACAGCTGAAATTGATAGGATCATAATCCACTGAAATATCAATCTACATCCAAACATTTTAAACTTGCATATTAATCACATAGGAGGGTTGCCTACTTGTATATATGTATTATCATGAAATAAAACTTTCTAAGAAGCAGAAAGAGCAACTTGTCTTGTTGCAATAAGATGACAAAATTCTTTCAAAAGTCAAGTAAATATATTATGTACATAGATGGCAGATGTTGCTTTTTTATTGCAAACAGACCAACCACTGCAGTGCCCCATCCTCTCTGCCTTTGTATCCAAAGGATCATGCAGATCTTCTCTTACAAGTTGTCTCCACAACCACTGTTAATATTCTGTCTAAACTCCACCTCCATAGTTACCTGGCAACAGTCAGGTATGCTCCTCCCCAGTTACTTGGCAACAGCCAGGTAGGCCTGGCCCACTATAAAATGGGCAGCTTGCCCCCTCCTCTCTCTCTCTCTTACTCTCTTAATCTCTTGATCTCTTGTCTCTATCTTCTGTTTCCTTGCCCCTCCCCCATCCCTTCCTCCTTTCTCCACATGGTCATTGCTGGCCTCTACTTCTCTACCTCTCTCTCTCTCTCTCTCTCTCTCTCTCTCTCTCTCTCTCTCTCTGCCTCTATTACCCTCCTGGCCTGAATAAACTCTATCCTATGCTATACCAGTGTGTGACTGGTCCCTCAGGGGAAAGAGATGCCTCAGCATGGGCCCACTGAGACATCCCCTTCCCCCATACCTCTCCACACACCCACAGGACATACTCTCTTTATCTCTTTATCTTTTTATAAACACATCATTGGTGTCGTGACTCGGATCGAGCTGAGGTTGCTGTGGCCACAATGCAGAATACTAACTGTTGTTATTTAAAAAAAAGAAAAACGGCAGCAGAGGGTTCCACGAGGAGAAGTTTATTTAGGGCAGAGGGAGAGCAGAGAGAGAGGTAGCCAGCCATGACCACGTGGAGGGGGGAGGGGAGAGGGAAAAGGTCAGATATGACCTGCAGGCTTGGGTCACAGGAGCAAGAGAGCAAGGAGGGGCCAGACAGCCCCTTTTATAATAGTGGGCAGGGCTACCTGGCTGTTGCCAGGTAGCTGCAGGGAGGAGCATACCTAGCTGTTGCCGGGTAACTCTGGAGGTGGAGTTTAACAGAATGCTAACATACCTCCCTTCTTCTTATTATAAAAAGAAAGGGAAAAAAGAGGGAGAAAGAGGTGACAGCGCAGCAGGAATAGGGTTGTCGTGATATCTGGCTACTTCCTGCTGGCACTGGGGGCAACATGTCTTTAGGGGGAACCTGGAGTGATGTTTGTCTGGTCCTGCTGTCCAGGGTCTGTGGAGCCATCCAGATAGGCCAGAAGGAACAGGTCCAGTGGAAGCAGCTGTGTGTGTGACAGGAGATGGAGCATCTGAAGGTTGCTTCTCTGGAGCTGTCCTGGATGCACCTGGACTTGACAAGATGTAGAGAATAAGATTAAGTACACTTAGGAAAAAGAAATTTTTTTAAGATGTACATTTGAAACCCAGAGGGATCCCACCCTTTGTGATAGTAAGTGGGAACTTTAGGCAGATGTACTTATCTGGATGGCATCTATTTGGTCCATCAGAGGTAGATTTCAGTGGGTTTCCTGTAGCTTATAAGTTTACAAAAGAGATAACAGCATGAGTTAACAACATGAGCAGTCTTTAAGAAGAACCTTTGCTGGATCGTATAGTGGAATGTTTAATAAAACAGTCAGGCAAGTTCATAAGAACTCAGGTAATTTAGGACAGTGGGATAGCAAGCAGAGGAAATATAAAGCGTTTAATTGGTGGCAACTGAGTTTAGATAATGAGGTAACATTACATCTGTGAAAGCTTAGCTGTCAATGTAGTCAGAAGTCTGAAAAAGAGTAAACAACAATCTACCAGTTATATTATTTTAAAAAATGACAGAGTCCACTAGCCAACAGTCCCCATGGTTTCCATACTTTCTTGGGTGAAGTCAAGTTTGGCTTTCAGGCGCAGAAGACGCAGGGCTTTTTCTCTGTGGAATGGATACACATGACATGAGAAATGACTTACCTCGGTTTGACTTAGCTAAGTCATTTGACTCAGGGTATCCAGTTTAGTCCACTGCATTCATTCACGTACAATCTAGGCTGTGTCTTCTAGGAGTCCGGTGTTCAAGTCTTCTGAAACCATCTAGGGTCAACTGCTAGAGGCTTTGGGAATTCTGTCAGCTATAAACTAAGTTAGTACTAACAGACTTCTGACAAAATTGAAAGCCATAAGATTGGTCTTAAGTAACTGAATAGAATTTAATAGCAGTAGCTTTGGTGGGTTGTATAGGCAGGGAAAAGCACTTTTGTACCAGAATAAGAAAGCTGATAAAAGCGGCAAACAATCAAACTGCTGGCAGGAGCTGGGAATCAGATCCTCTGGCGGCAGCAGGGCGGGACTTCCTGCTAGCTGCTGAAGTCGCTGCCCAGAGCCTCTGTTGCAGTTAACAAAAAAAGTAAGCATGTCTCATAATCACAGCAACTTTCAAGTTAATGGTTTTTGTGGCAGAAGGCACCCACCGCCAACACTCACTTTATAAATCCCGGGCAGCGAGGAAGAGAGAGAGCGCCTCCCTCGCATGATCGGGCAGTCAAGCCCTTTGCACAGTTGATTGTGCACACGGGGAAGCAAGTCTCAGAGAGAGTCCCTGGCAGGACTGAAGAAGACCCAGAGCAGAGCTAAGAACCACAGAAGGGAAGGGAGCAAGCACGGTCACAGACCTGCTGCTTTCCAGGCAAACCAACGGGACTAAGTGGGTCCAGGTGGCCACAGATGACAGGGAGGAGGGAGAGAAGTGCATGAAAGGCTGACCCATGGAAGAGACACGCTGGGGACTACAGTTGGGAGCCGGTGCTCCTGAGGTGGAGGGAAGAGTAGGTCCAGGCCTGGCCTGGAGTATTCAGCCACGAGAAACTGTCTCGAGAGGAGGGGGAAGTGTCTCGCCCACGGGAGCCATCCTAGAGTGAGGTTTAGGAGGAACAGGGTTACAGGGTTAGCTCTGAGCTCAAGAGATCTTTCTTGGGGACCAGTGGGCAATGGGGGAACAGAACAGGCAAGGTCTCTGTCTGGGATATTTAGCCCATGTGGCAGCCGGTGGTTGAGCACTGTGTTAGGGGCAAAGCTCACATGGTGGAAGTTTGCAGCAGCAGTGGAAGTTCACGCAGTCAGCAGCAGCAGCAGGAATGGCAGCAGGGTTATGGCGGTGTAGGTGGCATGGAGTAGTAGTGGGAGCAGCGGAGGATGGCGTCGGTCTCACACAGTCGCAGCGGCCAGAGCCAGCAGCTGCATGGGTCTTCAGGTCTCCAAAGTTCGTATCCCGGGTTTCGGCACAATTGTTGTTATTTAAAAAAAAGAAAAACAGTGGCAGAGGGTTCCACGAGGAGAAGTTTATTTAGGGCAGAGGGGAGAGCAGAGAGAGAGGTAGCCGGCCATGACCACGTGGAGTGGGGAGGGGAGAGGGAAAGGGTCAGATACGACCTGCAGGCTTGGGTCACAGGAGCAAGAGAGCAAGGAGGGGCCAGACAGCCCCTTTTATAATAGTGGGCAGGGCTACCTGGCTGTTGCCAGGTAGCTGCAGGGAGGAGCATACCTAGCTGTTGCCAGGTAACTCTGGAGGTGGAGTTTAACAGAATGCTAACACTAACCACTATACAATCATGCCGAGCCAGTTTCAGCATACATTCACTATATTCACTATTCACTATATTCACTATTCAGCAGGCATTCACTATAAATCCACAAGTCACTCTGGTCCAAGAAACAGGTAAGCAAACTTCAGATCTTCACTGTTCTTCCTCTCCTCCAACTCTAATCTACATTCATCCCCACTCTACCCTTGCACCCTGGTCTGTAACAGACCACCTGCTGCAGCCTCATCTCTCTGCCCCAGGGTACTAAGCAGACCCTTATGGCATATCCAGCTCCCCTCCACCTGTGGATACCATCAGTTACGTCTTTCTATCCATCCCCATTCTAAAGGACCAGCTCCCAATTCCTAGAAGAGAATCTCAGGCATTGAGGGCACAAGAGAAGAAATAGATACATCAGTCAAGTAAAAATTTATATCTAAAAAAACTCAAGACATGAAACATCCAGAAAATCTGAGACATGAAAAGGCCAAGTCTACAAATAATAGAAAGAAAGGAAAGAGAAGAAACCCAGGTCAGTGGCACAAAAAAAATTTTCAACAAAATCATAGAAGAAATTTTCCTTAACCTAAAGAAGGAGGTGCCTATCAAGGTTCAAAAAGCAAATAGAATACCAAAGAGACTGGACCGAAAAAAAAAAAAGTCATCTTAGCCCATAACAGTCGAAACACGAAATGTACAGAAAAGACAAAGAATATTAAACTCTCCAAGGAAAAAAAGACCAAGTAACATATAAAGGCATATCTATTAGACAATACTGACTTCCCAGTGAAAACTCTAAACGCCTTAAGGGGGTGAACAGATGTTCTACAAACTCTAAGAGACCACAGATCCCAGCCCAGACTACTATAACCAGCAAAACTTTCACTCACAATAAATGGAGGAAGAAAAATATTCCATGATAAAACCAAATTTAAGTATCTGTAAATCCAGCCCTACAGAAGGCAATAGAAGGAAAACTTCAACCTGAAGATGTTAACCACACCTAAGAAAACATGAAGATTAATTCCAGATAAGCAAATCAGAAAAGGGAGAAACGCCCACACCTACACACATACATATAAGACTCACACACAACTACATAATAGGAATAAGCAAAGACTACTCATTGTTATCTTTCAATATTAATGGTCTCAATTCCCCATTGAAAAGACCCATCTTTCTACTGTATCTAGGAAACACATCTTAACATCATGAATAGACGGTACCTCAGGATGAAAGGATGGGAAAATAATTCCTAACATATGGGCCTAAGAAACAAACTGGCATAACCATTTTAATATCTGAGAAAACAGACTTCAAACCAAAACTAATCAGAAGAAATAGAAAAGGAAACTGCATACTCATCAAAGGAAAAATTCACCAAGAAGGCATTATAATTCTTAACATCTATGCTCTAAACATAAGGGCAAGCACTCAGCTTCATTTTTAAAAAGCACTACTGCAGCTTCAATCATATATTGACCCTCACACATTGATCTTGAGAAACTTATATACCCTACCTCAACCAAAAACAGTTCATCAAATGAAAACTAAATGGAGAAATATTAGACTTAACAGACATCATAACATAAATGGATCTAACAGATATTTACAGAACATTTTACACAAACACAAAAGAATATCCCTTCTTTTCAATATCTCTTGTACCTTTCTCCAAAATTTATCAGACACTTGGACACAAAGCAAGTTTCAACAGCAACAAAAAAGTAAAATAATACTCTGCATCTTATCTGACCATCATGATAAAAGTTGGATATTGTCTTAGTTAGGGTTTTACTGCTGTGAACAGACACCATGACCAAGGCAACTCTTAAAAGGACATTTAGTTGAAGCTGATTTCTCATGCTAATATGAATCTCACATACATTGCTTTAATATATGTTAATAAAAAATTTTCCTATCAATTGGGCTCATTTTGTTTTGATACATGCATACAGGCATATGGTGCTGACATCAGCTTTGAGAAGATAATAGTTACCAAAAATATATATGCTTTATAATTGAGTCTTATGTCATGTTTTCAGTGTTGCTGATTCATAGTCAAAAAAAAATTGTCATAGGAGATTTCTTTTGGAAAAAAAAAATTCACTTCAATCTTATACCGGCTCTATCCATTTCATATGGAATCTCCAAGTAAGAGTATTAGAGATAAGTCTATTTTACACAAATATCTTATGTGTACTTTCTTAACACTGAAATTTAAAATATCATACCTATAAATATTTAAGGAAACTACAAAGATTCACATACAAAGATTGAGTTGTTTGATCTTCCTGCACAAGAAAATCCAGTCTTAAAGATTTAACAAAGCAAGTCAGCACCACGAGCACCAGCCCTGAGCTCCTCCTTTTATGGAAGCCAGAGTCCTTCTCTTCCCTTTATAGTGCTTCATAGGACGAGCCTTTCCTGAAGCCTTTTAAAACTGGCCCCATCCAGCAACCTGTGTATGTGGTATGGTTCACTGAATAGAAAACAAAGACACTGAAGTTTGGCTCCATTTTCCTGTGACTCTGTGTAAATTGAAATTGGGTCATAAGCTCTGCCTTGTACAAAAGCAGTAGGTCAAGAAAACCATTTCATAACTTAATGTGAAGGAATGATCAGAGCCATGTTACCATGGCATTTGCTTCAAGAAAGAACAGAGGAAACAGCTCCGGGGGTAATAGGCAGAAATCTCCCCGTTTCTTTTTTTCTTTCTTTTTCTTTTTGGTTTTGGTTTTATTGTTTTTTTCTTTCTTCCTTTGTTTTAATGTTTTGTGTCAACATGTTTCAATAGAAAATGTTTGGCTGTGTAGGGATGGTTTTGCTTAATAAAGAAAGATTGCAAAACTCTTCTGATGGAATATTTCCTGAAGTAAAAGAACATTATCTCTCTGCAGCCAATTGCAATCTGTATGAGAAAAATTCTTACCTCCCACACCTCCCAGCACTTTCTTCAGGTGAAATTGGGTTCAATTGAACATTCAAAAAGCTCCTGATAAGTAGACTATATAAGACTCTCTCTCTCATAGCTAGCAAAACTGAAGGTCTATCATGTTATTAACTAGGTAAATTCTAGCAGCTAGTCATGAGTCATACATGACTAATGCGATTGAGAGGGACATAGCAGAGAGCACAGTTCAAAAGCAAAATACATAACAAATCACGTGTTCAAACTTCTATGGAAGCAAGGTAGACACCTCACTTTAGACATTATTTTATGATTGGTAAATACAGGATTTTTTGCAAAGAAAGAATAAATAGGTTGGAATCTCATATTTTCATAAAATAAGCAAATGATCTACTTCTCCTCCATACCGAACCTAGTTAAGTGACTTCTATTAAATCCTGAGACGCCGGGGATTTTTGCAGTGGTTTCCTTTCTCCCATCTGAATAAATCTCTGTCTCTGTGTCACTCACTGTCCTACAAACAGGTGCAAAGGCCAGAATCTAAACTAGTGGAGAACACCAGTAATCAGGACTCTGACTTAAGATTGCTGGAATTATATGTCATTTCATATATAGCATATAAAGCAATGCATGCATATATGCATCACATGTTAAACACAAGACATTCAGAATAAATAAATAAAAACAAAAATAGAAAGCATTCAGCTATAATAAACAGAAGGGAGCAATGGGAAACCGTTCTAATATTTCCCAGATTTTATGCCTACTTCTTGAAGTAGGGCCCAGTCGTCTCTTGAATAATACCCTAGATCCCTGGGTGACCACCACAACCTTCATACATCTCATGAGACATCTTGCCTATGTTTCTCTCCTAATAGGAATCTATTGTTTCCTCTACCAAGAGGAAGAAAAAAGCCCAACACGGAATGATGGTTTTCACTGTCTCCAACTAGGAACCCCAGAGCTGGCTAGGACCTGCTGAGTTTCTGGAATCCGTGCTTTAGCTCTACCTAACCTTTAGGCAAACCAGAATTCTGATAGAATCTGGAAAAGAAGCATGAATGCTTCCTATGCAACAGTCAGGACTTATTTGCTGGGGGGAGAGGTTCTTTGAAAAATAAGGTTAGGGTATGTGCATACCATCTGGGATAAAGACCAGGCCAGCTGCTGCCATAAGTCAAAAGCTGCACTGAAAACTTAAGGCAAATTTTATAAATTTTAAAAAATCCCAAAAGTGTTTAAAAAAACATAAAACACTCAGAAAAAGACCCATTTAAAATAAAATTATGGTGTTTTATTTGTTTCGGGTTTTTTTTTTTTTTTTTTTTTATTAACTAGCATAGCACTGGAGTTTTGTGAGGTTGGTTAGAACTTTATACTGAAAATTTATGAAAAGAGAGAGATAATTGATGGGCAGGTTCCATTTTCCAAGTTGCTTACCAGGTATAAGTTTAATAACATTTACAAAGAAGAAAGGGATGGTTGTATAAATACTTGTGATTAAAAAAAAAAAAAAAAAAAGAACAGAGAAGGCTTCCATATTTCTTTGAATGATGCTATGTGATAATTTGTTGTACAGCTGTTTCCTCTAGACTAAAACCTTCTATCTTGTAGAAAACCTCCTTAAGACACAGAATGATCTTTAAAAAAAAAAAGAAAGAAAGAAAAAAGGAAGAAAAAGACAAGATAAAAACAACAGGCTGAAGCATTCCATCCTGCATGGAAGCTCATTAGCTCAGAAAGTAAACAACTCAATGGCTTCAGAAAGTTTCTCAAAAGTAGCAGATTTACTAGACCTTTCCTGTGTTAGTTAATTTCTATTGCTATGGTAAAATCATGACCAAGGCAATTCATAAAAGAAAGAGTTTATTTGGGCTTAATATTCCAGTGGGTAAGGATCCGAAAGGATGGAGAAAGACATGGTGGCAGGAGCAGGAAGCTGGGGACTCACCTCTTGAACATTAAACATAAAACAGTGAACTAGAAATCATACGAGTTTTTAAAAATCTCAAAGCCTACTTCCAGTAACATACTTCCTCTAATGATACTACGCCTTTTGAGAGTCCACAAATAGCACTACCAGCTGTGGACAAGTATTCAAATAGTTGAGACAGTAGGAGACATTTACCATTAAAACCAGCATGTCTGTCTTTCCCAAGCATATATAAGCACTGAGAGATCCTCAGATAAGCTGAGCTGTCTAGAAGTAATGACCATCCAATCTGTGTGGAAGAGGCTCAAACCCAGAGAGGACACTCTCCAACCTGTTGAGCTGCCTACAGGTTGTGCCGTGTACTACAGCTTTTGACCATACTGAAATAGGCTTTGGTGCTAGACATTATTTTTAGTCATTTCTGCTCCTTCAAGTAACTATGACCCCTAGTCCTGAAAGTACCTTCAATAAAACTCATTAGTTCAAGAACTTGGGCCTTGATGGTATCTGTACTTTTATCTAGGGTCAATCTCCTAGCTGAATTGAGTAGACACTTGTTTTATTTTCTCCAGGCACAGTGTCACACAAAGTAAAGTCCACTTCAAAGAAACAAATATGATAAAATGATTGCTTCTTCCTCACTTCAAGACTACTGAAACTTTGGAAAATTACTTGAAGAATTTGATATATACTCTCCAGAGTTCTAAAAGCACACCACAGTGTTAGATACCTGGAAATTAGAGTAAAAAGCTAGCAAGCTACACTGCATAGGACCCAATATTATTCAGGCCAAGTTATGGGCTGTTGTTTTCCTAGGGTTGCCATGACAAATTACTCCAAGCTTATTAAGTTAAAGTTACACAAATTTATCAAGACACCATAAATCCAAAATCAAGTTGGTAGAAGATATCATGTACTCTCCAGAATCTCTAAAAGAGAATCATTTCATATTTCTTTTAGCTTCCAATAACTCCAGGAATTCCATGGCTTGACGTTGTCTAGTTTCAGTCTCTATCTTGATGTTCACATGGTAGTCATTTTCCTCTGTATCTCTCTAAGTCAAAAATTACATCCTCAAAGACTTCTTAAATAAGTAAGGTCATGTTTAAATATTTGAGAGTAAGTTATAGATATTGTTTTGGGTACATTTAACCTTAACCAAATGAAGAACTCTATGAAATGTCAGGTTTTTTATTATTATTATTTGATTTGAAAACAGGTACCTCCCTAGCCTTGCTATATAGACTAACTCTCAAATTTATCATCCCCCTTTTTTTAATCTCACATGTTAGATATACAGACAAGGGCCACAATACTGGCCTGCCTGATTTAAAACGAAATGTAAGTGGATCCTTACAAGCAGGATCCAGCCAGAGACAGAAGAAAATAATGGAGAGTTTACAGAGAATGGTAACCAGGGTATTAGAGGTGTCGTAAAAGTCAGAGGTAAGAAACCAAAAGGAGATGCTGTTTAAGTTAAAGTAATTGGAGATTCAGGTAACTACAAAGGCTCCAGAAAAATAATTCCAAAGTCACCTAAGAAGAAGGAAACACTAAAATAATGAGAACAGTTGACCTGGGAGTGTCTTCTACATGTCTTCATCACTCCAGATCCTAACTATACCCATAAAAGAACATTATTAGGATGACCACTGGCATTGATTTGCTGTTTTTTTCCAAATTGTTTCCAAATCTGGAAAAAAAGAGAGAATTGTATTCTGTTTACTCTATACACCATGATACAAAAGAGCTTAGAGGATATTCAGTGTGATCTGACATCCACCTTCAATCCATTGTCACGGGGAAGATCAATTGCTGTGTTTGGAGCCTTCCTCCATGTAATATGCTGACACTGTATTGCATCATTGGCTAGGAAAGTTCTGACCTTTGGTTTTTGTCTCTTAACGATATCTTCCTTTACCAGAGATTATCCCCATTGTTGATTGTCTAATGGAAATTGTCAACCTTGAAACTGTATACATACAACAAACAACAACAAAAATAGACTCAATGGATCATATTTTTAAAAGAGGCTATCAATTTGAGAATAGATGCACATGGGAAGGATTTGCGAAAGGGTAGCTGGGAAGGACTGGAAGGAGGAAAGGGAGGAAGAAAGTGATGTAATTCTTTTTCAACTAGAAACATAGTTTCAAAAATGCCTTCCTTTATAGACTTGGCTTGAGCAAGTCTTTAAACACTCTTTGTCATTAATGTTTGGAAGGAAGCATTTTTCCCTCTAATACTCTGCAGAAAACAAATTAGGGTAGCTGTTGCTGAAACCCTGAGCCTTCTGTGCTGAGTGGAATGTGGATTCCACTGTCCTCATATTGTTGGTGTGATTCCCAGGGGTGTGAGGCTGTCAATATCTTTCCACATACTGAAACAAAAAGGTAAAATAAACTTAAAATTTATTTTTGCACAAATAATCACTTCTTATTTTGAATTAAATATTAAAATACATTTTCCATTATGCTAAAATATCGCTGCTATGATAATCTCCACCCAATAAATATGCCCCTGGCAGAAACTAAACCCATAAAAAGCTCCAGAAAATGATCACACAATAACTTTCTCCCCAATGTTGTTGTTATATTATTTAGGTAACTATGAAAATTCAAGAAGCAAAGAGCTACATGAATATTTGTGGATATAAACAAAACAAAATGTGTTTCAACCTCACTGAGTACTTGGTATCCTAGAACTGATAGGAAGTTGGAAATTCAAGAATGTAAAGATTTTAAAATTATAAATAGGTAAGGACCTTTATTGTTGAAATATATTAAGAATATTAAGACATTAGCACCTAGTAAGATTACATTTTATAATTTTGTTAGTTTTATTCTAAGCATCTCTGCCCAGAAAGAAGAAACCATCTCCCTGAATTATTTTTTGTACCATGAAACGTGAAGGACAGTTTGGTTATTCACCAATAATTAATTCTACCAATGCTACTGTGAAAGTGGATCCTACATACCAGCATCCTGTGGAATACTCTTATGCAATACCCTGATAAGACTCATTATCCACACAATTTTTTAACATGTTGGTAGTGCGATTTCTATTTGCTCTAATAATAAAATTGTCTCTGTGCTGGGCACATGCTAAGGACCTAAACTGTTCTGATTTCTTTAATTGTTCCATCAGCTCAAGGAGAGAAGAGCTCACATTTATACAACCAGACAGAGACAGAATCAAAAAGGATGTCTTCTTTCCCCCTAAGTCCTGGTCAAGGGCAGCCCAGTTCATTGCTCAATTTACTAAACCATTACCTCGCGGAAAAAAAAGAGGGAGGTATTAATTTATTTTTAAAGAAAGTGATTATTCCTCCAAAGGAAAATTAATTACCCTCCAAGTACCACCATCTGTTTTAATGTTTTCAAGACTAAACTTTGAAGAGAGGTAAAGTAACTTTAATATATCCCCAGTGATAGTGCTCAAATGACTTTGTCATTAAGACAAAGCAGAATCATCCTGCAACAGAACCAGAGAGAGATAGCACATGTGGAGTCAAGGCACTTCCCCCAGAGCAATGGTTCTCAACTGGTGGGTCACAACCCCTTCAGGACTGAATGACCCTTTCACAAGGATCACCTAAGACCATTGAAAACCACAGATAACTACATTGCAATTCATTACAGTATGAAATTTACAGCTATGAAATAGCAATGGAAATAATTTTATGGTTGGGGATCACAAGATGAGGGACCGTATTAGAGGGTCTCAGCGTTAGGAAGGTTGAGAACCACTTGTCTAGAGGTTGTCGGAGATTCTCTTTAGTATGTAACTCACTGTCTTTATGTGTAGAGGAGTCAATTATGGGTACCAATGGCCCAAAGTTGCGGTGACACTGAGAAGTCAATCAAGAAAGAATCTGAGATGATGATGATGACGACAATGATGATGACGGGTTACTTAAAAATAATGGTTAGTAGTTTTTACTTCCCAGAAGGTAAGTTTATGCATTATTGTGCATTAAATTGTTGATATAGATTTACTCTTTGGAGTTGTGCTAGCTCACAAGAGCTACTGTGTTGAAGAAGAAAGGAGCCCTCGCTCAAAGCAGTTCCTGTACTCTTCCTCGTGGATTGTTTTCAGTGTTTAGTCCTCAGATCAATCCTATGAAATACGAATTATTGCATTTCACAGATGTGAAAACAAGTGTTCAGAAAGGTTAATCTGTCCAATATAGTACCAGCTTGTAAATGTTCTTTGATGCTTGATTTCAAACTGCTTTTGCTACTTAAGAGGGTACAAAGAAGTATGTGAAAGAAAATGATTATGACTTCAGCAAAATGAGTCCTAATTGTGTTTGCAAGTGTTGGAAAGAGCTGATATTTGATTGCAAATGGATCTGATTCAGAAGTCAGGGTTTTTATAATCTAAATCTGTATGAATCTGTTATACAGCTAACGTTTTGAATATGTTTTATACATTTTTTTTGGTTTGGGATGTTTTTATATTTACAGCAAGACTGCAGTAAGGGTACAAACAATTCTTGAGTGTCCCTTACTTTGTTTCAGTTTCTCCTAGGGTCTTCATTTTACATTCACCAAATCTAAGGAAACAACAGTGATACCTTGCCATTATTTCAACCCCAGAATTCATGCAGAATTTACCTGCTTCTCCATCCATGCCCTGTTCCTATTCCAGAATCCTCTCAAGGATGCCACACTGCACTTAGTTGCCATGACTCCTCCGTGCCCTGTGGGCTATGACAATTTCTCAGACTTTGCTTTTTATTCATGAGCCCGGCAGTTCTGAGGAGTGCTGGCAAGGCGTTCCGTAAAATGTGCCTCACTCTTGAATATTTGTTAAATCTAAAAATCCTGCCTTAACTCAACGTGAACCACATAGGTGTACCTCTGTGATTTATCCAGACTCGAAGGAGCTGAAGAATAATGGCTGTGGAAAACTACAAAGAGACGGTGTACTAATGGTGAGATACACAGTGGAACTTTGTAGAGAGATAGAAATGCTCTCTATGGAGATGGTAGTTTCAGCCTTGTCTGTACAAGTTTGCCTCTCTGGGAGTAAAGGTCAGTAAAACCAGAAATATATTCTAAGCTAGAACAAATATAAAAATACTAATGAAAATGGGAGCTAGTTTCCTCAGTTCTTGAGAAGAAAATACATAATAGAGGGTAAGTTTAGAAAGCACCGTCACTGCATTAGAGTGATGCTCAATCAAAGTACTTAACCTTATATGCACAGAGACCTGAATTCCAACCCTGGACCATGTACAAAGAGACAGGGGTAGTGTTGGATGCAAGTGTAGATGGCTGAATGTGTAGGGCTCACTGCCCAGCCAACCCAGGTAAGTTCAAGACCAGTAAAAGACCCTGCGTCAACACACAAATGAGATAGATAGTGCCTACAGAATAAATTACTCCCAGCTTGTCCTCAGGTGTCCACATAGCTGTACATGGACATACACATGCAAATACATACACACACAACACACACACACACACACACACACACGCACGCACGCACATGCACATGAGCACACACATGCACACACATGCACACATGTACATATACACACACGTGTAATGGATTGGCCTCATGCTGCTTATATTTTAATGCTAATACTGGTTCCTCAAGCTCTGGTTACTCCAGAGACAAGAGAGTCTGCGCATAAACCCAAGTGACAGTATGTGACCTTGCCCCAAATTACTTCTGATTGGTAAATAAAGATGCCAATAGCCAATACAAAGGCCGAAGAAATATAGGTGGCCTTTTGGGTGGAGGTAAGAGAGCGAGAGAAGGTGAATGGAAGAGAAGCCTCCATGGATTAAGTGAATCATGAAGGCATGGCCCTGAGGGCTGGCCAATTGGAGTTCATAACAGCTCAGAAGAAACATAGTAAGTAATAACTTAGGGTTATCAGTCGAAAAGTAGATCATAATATTATTATAGAGGGTAGATATCTCTCCAGTTCTTGTACTGTTTAAGACTATTGCAAATATAAAGGTTATATGTGTCTTTTATCCAGAAACTAAATGGTCAAAGGCAAGTTAGAAACCCTGGATTGGGATTAAAAATTTCTTCAAGACACATGAGCACACAAGCTACCTACACAAGTTTCACAATCAGAGCAGAATAAAGTCATACAATCCTGACCCTCAAGTAAGCTTGACTGAGTTATTCTTGAAGCTCATAGTGTTGGCCTCAGAGGCCATTTTGTTTGGTTCATTGGTTGCTTGTTTTATTTTGTGTTTTCCTTACCTGGTGATTACTTTTCAACAGTGAATCTTTACTTTGGATAAGAAATAATTTTACTTACCAGTGTGTGAAGAAAGTTTCTGACATCCCCAACCCAAGGCCATACTCACTGTTTGGCATTTGCTTAGCAAGTTACCCTTGCTGGATAGATATCAAGGGCTCTCTCCTCTCACCGATTCTTTTTATTTGCATTATCTTCATATCTGAAAGAATCATACTCAATGTGTGTTAACTGAAATATGACTTCTTCCTGGCCTTACCCTTAGCTTTCTTAGAACCTTAACTATATGGATAATTGTTGTGTTCATGACCCTGGCTTCAGCTCCTACCTCACCATGTCCTTGGTAATTCATTTGGTTGTTAACCCCTAAAGAAATTCTTAAAATGTTCTAAGTAGTTTAATCATGGCTCAGTGAGTGAACAACTCTTAAACTGAGGTAATGTTGCAAGAATAGTGATCACCCCAGGCAGGAAAGAAGGAAAATCAATATAACATATGTCTAGACAGGCAGGCACAATCTCTCCATAGGATGGATTTCTGTGTTTGATGGCTGTATGTCTCTTTTCTCCTTGGCCCTTGCTTGAACTCTTTATATCCGAAAAGGCCTCACAAGAAAACTAGCATAAAGACAAAGCAAACAGGCTTCCCTGTATCATCTGTCCTTGCTCTGCAAGGTGACTACAATAGGAAAAAAAATATTTCTCCTCACTCAAGTAATTCTAACGTGCATGGTGAAAAGGATCTGCAGAGAAGCTGAGGGGCTTTCTGTGCTCTGTAAGGATCACTGGGGATGAACTTCCTGACAGTTGACTGTTAAAACATCAGGCCACTTATTTATTGATGAGTTCCAGTTTTTATTTCCCTATGGACTAACCGAAAATCTGCTTCTCTACATCCAGCTCAGAAGAAATATATGATGCTAGACAAGAAAAAAAAAAAAAAGAGCAGTTTTAAACCATAAGTCTTCTAAAGAAGCTGAATCTGGATGAGGGGAAGGCAGAGGAAGGTTATCATTTGTGTTCCTAAATGAGTCCGTGTATCTGTTGTTTGAATAACTAGGTGGATTTTAAATATGCAAAGAAGGCAGACTTGGGGGAAAATGCTAGAGAGAGCTGAATTGTTCTGTACAAGTCAAGGGGATTATAAATCCCCAGAAGCAGTCCAGGAAGGAAGAGCAAGAGAAGTACAACAGAGGGTCAGAAATGGGACACTCAGCGGGCAGTGTGGCCAGTGACAACCACCCACAGGGACTGATGAGCAGAGTGACTATTAAAAGCTTATGCTTTCATAATTACACTTTTCAGTAGCTTGGTTCTATAGTGTGTACCTCTATCACACTCTTAGTGTCTTGATACAGGGTCAAGAAAGAGTGACATTCCCATCAGGGCCAGTAACAATGATGGAAGGTTCAAGATCAGGAACTGTAAGGGACATTAGTGAGAAGTCAGACAATGCTGAAACTTGCAGTTTCAAGCTTAAACTTCAAGCATAAGCCTTGTCTGAACTCATGGGAGTCCTTTAAAGGGAAATGGGCAACCTCGATTCAAAGAAAGAGAATATGGCCCTATGTTTCCTACATCTTAAGGGTCAAGATGACCTCAGCTCACATACACTTCAGTGGCAAATATAATTTTAATTCTCTGTAGCTAAACTTTAACAAGAGGTATAGAGGCATATGCCTAGTTTTAAGCCTCAGTAGTTTGAAATCAAGCACAGTAATACATCTAATGATATTGCAAATGCACATTGCTATCTAGCCTTCCCAAGCACTGACAAATCAACCCAGCACTGATCCCCACAGGCTCAGATTCACACAATTAAGTAGTTAATTTTTCTCCCACATGCACAATTGCCAGTGTTCAAAAGTCTTCATATTGCAGTATTCACAAATTATCTTTAAAAATTCAGGGAACTAAAAACTGAAGACACAAAGAAAAATGCCACCAGCTGTAGAGAATAGAATCTATTCTACCCTGAACAGCTACAGGTCAAAGAATCAATGCCTGTTCCAAAAGATGAGCATGAACTAGCGCGTAAAGATCTGGCTGTTGAAAATTATAAAGATTGCTAAGCAATAATCCAAAAAAAGTCGTAGACCTACAGTTACTACCTTGCTACCATTCTTAAATGTAGTTCATTGAAAGGGACATTGTCCTTGCCTGACAAGTTCAAGCCAGTAGTTTTGTGTCTATAATCCTATCAGTACAGAAATATACTCATAACAAATGTGTGCATTGGAAAATTATTTACTAGATGAATACCACATGACAAAATCCATCTTTAAAAAAAAAAAAAAAAGACTACTACTCCTTAAGACTGTTAGTAAACAGGCAATTACCATTGAAAAATAGAAGAAGGAAGGTATTTCATATACTAGAGCTGTCTGTATTTCTAGATGGCCTATGTACGTCATACAAAGATGGCAGCTTAGAGATGAAGTTGAAGAGTCAACAGTGAAGTACATCAGGAAGAACCCTGAACACAGGATGGCTACTTAAAGATCACACTGGGGGAAGAACTCGCTGAAAAATGGCAGGGCTAGAAAGCAGGAAGACCAGTTACAAAACCATCCAATAAGGGGATAGCCATCAGGCTTACATGGAAGAATGGCCATAATAAGTAAACAGACAGATAAATACCAGGATTTGACTGATCAGATGAGAAAGTGGGAGGAGCCAAAATTATTACAAACTTCAAAACCTGGATGATAAATAAAGAGATTGTTCTCTGAGCTGGAGGGAAGGGCAGAGAGAGGGCATTGTGCTGGGAGGTGAAGGTTCTAGTGAAGGAGAAATAAAGTTAGAAGCATGGATGTAGAAGTGATCTGCCCAGGAGACAGAAGGTCTTATCAACTAGGGATGGGTGTCTGTTTGCTGACTTGCTTGTTTTTAAATGGACAGCTTTTGTACTGGCTAGTTTTAATGTCAACTTGATACAAGCCAGAGTTTCCTGAAAGGAGGAAACCTCAAACAAAAAAATGCCTCCATAAGATCTGATAGAAAGGCAGTTTCTTTATTAGTGATTAATCAGGGAGGGACCAGCCTATTATAAATGGTGCCATCCTTGACCTGATAGTCCTGGCTTCTATAAAAATATCAGGCTGCTCAAGCCATGAGGAGCAAGCCACTTAATAGCATCCCTCCCTGGCCTTGGCATCAGCTCCTGCCTCCAGGCCCCTGCCCTGCTGAGTTCCTACCCTCAATGCTTTTGATGGTGAAGTGTTGTACAGAACAGTAAGTAAAATAAACACTTTCGTCTCCCAAGTTCCTGTTGGTGGTTGTGTTTCGGCACAGCAATAGTAATTCTAACTAAGCGCTTTGAGTCAAGCTATTCCCAACAAACAGCACAACTTACCAGGAACAGCCTGAGCCAGGGGAGCAGGTGAGTCTCAGCAGAGCATTCAGAGACAAAAGCTCCTAGGTTCCCTCGGTACCCCTTATCTCTGTTCTTTTTATTTCTATTTTGTTAATAAAATCCTCATTATTCTGATTTATAAACTGGCATTCTCTGCTTATACAGTGCACCAAAAGTTAAAAAAAAATAATCTCAAGCTTCGAACCTACAATTACAAGTGACATTTAAGATATTTAATGATTGCTCTGACAAGCTCAAGCCCATGTATCACCCTGCTGTACATACCCATACAACAACAGCAACTCTCAACAAGGACCTCAAGGTAAAAAGTTTTTATGGCTCCCAGGCTTGATCCTCAAATTCTTAAGACATAAACTTGGATCAAGTCTGTATCCTGACGCAAACTAACTGTAGTATAAAAAAAAAAAAAAAAAAAATAGCTCATACCATACCACCCCATTAATTGTTTGCTGCAGACATCTGAATTGAGTTCAAAAAACAAGTCAGCTTTGGCCAGCTGTGTCAGTCAGATTTACTCATGGCTACAAATGCCAGAGTGAAACTATTTAGAGAAGGAAATATGTGTGTGGGACCATGGTTTTGGTGAATTTAATCCATCCTCAGAAGGCTCCGTTATTTCTGGGTCTTGTGGGAGACTGAACACCATGTAGGAAAGAGGTGGTATAGTGGAAATGTCCACCATATGTCTGCAAAAAAACAGAGACAAAGGGAGAGAAATAAGGCAAGCCTGGGCCAGCTGATCTCCTCTTTCTGTTTGTATTCTACTTGGCCTCTCATCCTACTAGATGGTGACACTGGCCTTCAAGGGAATCTTTCCCCTAAAGTTACTATCCTACATGCCAACCAACTCTGAAAAAGCCCTGTTGGAAATACCCAGAGGCATGTGTGTATCTAAACTCCTAAGAGTCTCTCAAGTCAGCCAAGTTGAAAGTCAGGATTCATCAACATAGCATATGAATAAAAATAATGCCATGGTATTCCATGAAGGTATGCTACACTGAGAATGTGTCTACCAAAATAAACTCTTTTTACTAAAGGTATATTGTAAGGCATTGGTCACGTGATGAAGGGAGAATGTTAAGTGATAGTTACATCATGATGATTCTGTTTTAAGAATGAACTCATCCCCAGCTTTATGTATATGTGGATGGATGAGTCATTATATGAATGGTTAGGATGTAAAATCATTTTGCTTATTGACATACAAATTCTTTGGCTTATTTTCACTATCTCATTATATGTCTGTTCTATCCTATGCCAGGACTAAGCAAAAAGTCCTCACCAAATAACAAACCAGTGCTAGTCCACAGTTTGGCTTTTTGTTGTTGTTGTGTTGTTTTGTTTTTACTTTCTGGACTGTCAACTAAAATAAGCCTATTTTCTTTATAATTTATCCAGCCTCCAGCATTTTGTTACAATGACAGCAAACATATAAAAAGAAAATTATTTAGGGAAGATGTGCACAGAAAAGAAGGTCAAAGAAAGGAATCTCAGATGCAACAATAAGAGCAATAAGCAAAGAAGTAGTGAAGAAAACCAATAAGGAATAACCGAAGTGATGAGAAGCAGAATAGAGACTTAGGAGATAGTCCATTGATCTGAAGCCAGGGGAAGAAAGAGAAGGAGACAAAGGGACATGTGAAACATGCATTTTCACAGAGCCAGACACTCCATCGGAGGAGCGAGAAATGGTCACTCAAAGGGAAAAACATAAGCAGGTCTGACAGAATGTAGGGACAGGGACCAGACGGTGGTGGGAAAGGATGCGAGAGAGAAGTGAGAGAGTGGTGACAGGCCTGGGAAAGAACTGAAACTCTGATCACGCATCCCTGTGTTTGCAGTTCTACGATGACTAGTGAAATGCGCCACGACTGTGTGTGTTTTTATTGACAGTCTTTGACACTCTGAATCAGGAATTCTGGTTCTGTGCCATGTTTGATGCAAATATGAGATCCTGGGGCTTACGTTAATTATAAATGTAGATTTTTTTTTCCCCTGCCAATGCAATAGCAATTGTAGACAAAGTAAGAATGTACTTACTGTTTAGTTAAATTCACAAATTTTTTTCATTAAAATATGTGGGAAAAAACTGGGGGGCCACAGCAGCAGGCCCCTGGGCGCACCGCGCAGCAGCCCATGACCTGTGAGGTGGAGGCTGCCTGGAAGCTTCCAGGCAGCCTGTCTCACATACCGGAGGAAGGCTCAGGTTCCAGTGGCTGGAGGCTTTGATGGCAGCTGGCCCGGCAGTCCCCAATGATACGAGGAAGTCTTTGGTTCCAAAAGGCTTTATTGTCATGGCTGATGGTGGATGGATCTGGATGTACCCCTCCAAACTCAGGGCAGACCTGGGTTAAGTAGGGAGGGAGAAAAGGGGAGGTTCTGGGGGCAATGCTTAATTGGCTCCACCCTCTGACCTTTATTAGTATGTAAATCTCTAGGGCCTGAGGCCTGTAGTCACACCCTCTACCTGTGCACTTTGGGAGGGGCTGTAATGGCCTCCGTGACTGAACAATGTAGGTCTATGGAGATTGGACTGCTTGTTAGGACCCTGAGTTCTGGGGACGGAGCCGAACTCCTGCCGTTTCTCCCTTGGAGTCTCGGGTTCTAGGCCCATGCCCAGCCAAGAACCAGGATACCCTTACGCAGTCCCACAAAAATAATTATTTATATTACCATGATATCTTAGTTCTTAAACTGCTTTTTAGATGGACAGGGGCTTCTTCATTGACAATAGTCTTAAAGTGCTCTACCATGAGGTATTCTGCTGGTATGCAAGCCACTGAAAACACCTCTAGCACACACCAGCTGTTAAAAGGAAACGTTAACTGTTACCTAGAGAAGGACAACATGCTCACAGGCAGCAAAGTTCCATTTATGGGAAGTAAGTCAAAAACGTCCAAAATAATACTTTGAGGGTTTTTTTTTTTTTTTTAACTCATAATTTCAGCCTTTCAGTAATTGTTCCTGGCCTTTAAATATCCCGAGTCCCATTTTGTAAATTCCATGTTGGTTTCTTTTCAAGTTTCTATGGTAAAATACCATAAGAGAAGCAACTTGCAGGACAGGAGTTCGAGACAGTCACCCCGGAGGGAAGACAGAGGAGCAGTAGCTTTAAGCAGTGAGTGACGGTGCAGCCAGAATCAAGATGTGCAAATGAAGGAGAACCGGCCTGCTGCTTACTGCACAGCTCCTTTTTCAACTTACACAGTTGAGGGTTTTACCCAGAAATGGTTCCAACCCATCTGGGTGGGTCCTTTTACCTCAATTAATGCAATCATGAAATCCCCACACAAGCATGTCCACGGGCCCTTCTAGGCTGTTTCTACATTCTGTCAAACTGGCAACTAACACCATCACAACTGCCTTAAGAATAAATAGAATCAGTTCTTCACAGAATGTTTGCTGGCTCCTTGACTCTCTCGACTATGGTGTTGGATTTCTTTTAAGATTTTTGGCTACTATAATATATGCATGATATAAAAAACGTAGAGACTAAACTGAAAAAAAAATTAAATTCCCTAGTAGGCCATGCAAAGTCAAGTTTATCCAAACTCAAATATACAAATCTCTTAATGTAAGCCTACAGTTTTCTGTGACTGACAGAGTAAAAGTTCTAAATAATTGGAAAACATCTTTTTTTTTTTTTTTTCAAAAGTCCCACAAAAAAACTCCTGCCACGGCAGTAAATTCAGTTAGGATTTTAGTGCAAGTCACATAAGCTACTACACAGAGGCTCAATTTTCTCCCACACGAAGGTGATGGGATGCACGGTCATAGAATTTGTTCCTGAGTCGTTATTTCTGGAGAATTTAATCCTTCGGGAGTACCAAGTTACACTAAATAATAGGCTAAAGACTTTTTAATTCACACATCAGTTTTTAAAAATAAAACGTCCATATGAAACACACAAGAACTTGATATATCCTGATTAATGGTGGTATGTATAGATTTCCATCGTTAAGTCATTATATTTTCATAAACACCAAAACCAACTTTGTATGAACAGAAAACAAAGTACGCTGCAATTCTTAACACACTTCAGCCTCCAATCTGAACCGGGGTACTTCAAACAGCTTTAATTGGTGTTGCCTGGCGTGGTAGCATGCTCAAAGCCGAGTGTCCCTGTTGTGTGTTCAGAACAACGTTGTACTGATTGTCACAACACTCCCCAGGGGACCACTGCCAGAAACACTCTGGATTTGTTACACACTTTATTTTGAATTGATTTTGGTTGTTGTAGGTTCAGAAACCTTGTAGTGTCACCACATTTTTTATGACCTACACACTTGGTTGTACAGTTCCCTTTGTGGCCACGACTCACACTTTAAGAAACACTGCTGAAAGTTGCAGCAGGAATGCACACTGAGTTTATGTCCAGGATGCCTACTAACGACTTCCACTGAACCAGGTCAGTGATAAACAAGTCTGGTTATGGGTGGCTCTGAAAAAGAATAAATTGTACTCTTTGTGTAATATAAATGCATCACCACCAGACTTGAAAGGACTTTGACTCTAGAACAGTAAGGAATCAAGAGCTTCTAAACAGATGAACAAAAAGATTAGGAGTCACTTATAGGAAAGGAATCTGACCCTAAGGGATGGCAGAATATTGTAAACAGGACAGAGGGATTCAAAAAAATATTTAAAAAAATATCCACCCCAAGTTATGTTAAATTAAAGACATTTTTAAACAGCCTAATTATCCATCAACTGATAAATAGATAATGAAAATGTGGTACATTTACACAATGGGATATTACTCAGCCATTGAGAAAAATGATATTTAAAGGTAAACAGAGGGAACTAATAAAAAACTGAATCATCCCAAGTAAGGTAAACTAGACCCAAAAAGACAAATAGTATCTATTCTGTCTTATATGTGGATATAGCTTTTAAGTTTTCAATTTACATACTATAATCCAAATATCCACAGAATCAGACAACTAGCAACCATGTGGGAAGGAGGGAATATCCCAAGGAAGGGAAAATAGAATATATTGTCATGGAGAGATAAATGGGAAACCAGAATAAGAAGATTAAATAGGTGGGAAATGAAGGAGGAGATTAAAGGAAGGAACATATGGACTGTTAACAAACATTAAAGGTCAACTGAAAAACATATGGGAAACTACTACTGTGTTAGCTTCTTAAAATATATACATATATGAAAGAAAACTGTATGGAGTCACAATGTCCCAACTAGACACCCCACCAAGTAAAACCTCCAGTGCCAGGAGTGGATTACATCTTTTGAGTCATTGGCCAAAGGGTCCCATGGAACTATATAAATACCAGAGGCTATTGCCAAAGATATTGATCATTCTCCAAAACCTGATGATAAGGTGCCACTGCTGCAGACAATAGCTACTTATGTTATCAAACACAGAAACTAGAAGCTCCACTCCAGTTAACTACCTACCATGCACGGTGCTGAAAGGTACTCTGCAGAGGGAAAGGCAATCATTAGTATCATCTGTATACAAACCCTGAAAACTATTACAGCAATTTTTCTGAAGATATACAGGTGTAATACTGTCACAAATGTTATGGAAGTAGCCAACCACTTTCATATTGAGTTTAAGGCCCATTTCATGAGAAGAAAACACATACTTAATACTGCTAAAGTGTCCAAGAACCTGAGACAAAGTCAGGGGGAAAAGTTAATATTATTATTATTATTATAAAGGAACACAGTAATAAAATTACTCCTAGTGACATACAACCCATAGATGAGTGGCTTGCTCAACCCTCATCAGAAAAGTTTCTTCTTGGCTTGGTGATAGTTAACAAAGAGATCCACAACTGGACAATGTGCAGAGAGTCAAAGTTTTTGGAGCACTCAGTCCTTAGTAGGATGTCTCCATCACAGACCTCTCCTCAAGGCTCAAGGGCTCGTGAAAACAGGAGGCCGAGAGACGGTAAGAGCCAGAGACGATGGATAACACAAGGAAACAGTGGCTTCCGGACACGTAAGGATTAGTGGACCTATGAACTCACAGAGATTGTGGCATTGTGCACAAGACTTGCAGAATTTCAAACCAGATGAAGTTCCAGCCCTGCAAGATGGAGTCGGACATGGACCTGACCCATAATCAGGAAGCTACTTGCAATTGACACCCACTGAAACAGTAAGATTTATTTTCCTCTGATCCAGTGTCACTGGTAAAGCAACTAAACTTCAGGACAGTCTCCATGCCCATAAGTAATTAATCAACACAAAAGAAACTCCATGTTTTTGTGAACTATTTTTGTTTCATTTTGTTATTTTGGCATATTTTATCTTATTGGTCTTTGCTTATTTGTTCTGATTTTCATTTTTTGGAGGGTGTTTTGAGAGGGGGGAGAGAGAAAGGAATAACATGGTAGAGAAGTAGGGAAGTTTAGAGAGGAGTTGTGGGAAGTAATCAAAATATATGGAAAAAATAATGAAAAATATATAAAAACAAACTTTTTACAACTTCAAAATTACACATTTATTGGAAAACTTTGGTCAAGAGTGTGTATGTCTTTTAGCAATTTGCTTCTTTTACCTGGGGAAATATAAAGTCTACTTCTGAACTACTAGAGGTTCTGCCTTCTGCAACATGGAAAAACCAAAGGAAACAAATGGAGGAGGGGAACTAAAAAAATAAATAAATAAATGGGAAAAGAGATAAAAAGATAAATTGACTATTTGGCTGAATTGACCAATCAATTAATTCAAGAGTCAACCTAGCAGTGCCATTCAATCTAGAGATATATCTTTTCAGGGCTATTAAAAAGAAAAGGGTCAGGACCTCTTCCTCCAAGGTTACTATTCTAAAGGATGAAATAATGCTTTTATCAAACAATTAAATCGCTCAACAAAATCAATTACTGATTGTATCCCAGATTCCTGGGAGAATTGCATCA
The DNA here is from genome assembly GCA_021653895.1 of Mastomys natalensis. Classification (NCBI taxonomy): domain Eukaryota; kingdom Metazoa; phylum Chordata; class Mammalia; order Rodentia; family Muridae; genus Mastomys; species Mastomys natalensis. The sequence goes on from JAJTUV010001255.1 coordinate 213,395, forward strand.
TAAAAAGTGGTCTTTTGTTAAGTTGTGAAGGGCAAGGACACAGCCGCTTTGAGACCTTTATTTGATAGCCACAGTTATCATTACTGCCTGCGTGGCCAAGTAAAATGCTTCCATCTTCATATCTAATAAGCAAATGAAAACATATTACAAACAGACCATTACCTGATTTCCCATCTTTTAGTATAAATGAGTTCATTTTAAACATAATGATTCGAGAAGAGATTGTATTTTTCCAGTGGGTTTCTAGTATGAGGAATTCTTCTTTACTTCCTATTCCCATCAACAACAAGATGTTAAATATTACATCTGAAAATATGCAATAGGTAATCTTCCTATTACCACACTATGAAGGCATGCTCTCCCATGGTTGAAGAACTGTAGGCACCTGCAGTGGGCTGCATGGAATTCCTGTCCCCATCACAGTAAGAAATCCTTTCTTCCCCATAAATGCAAAACCTAATCTTTTATATAACTGTTTTAATTTTTGGTATATGATAAATTATCTTCTCTTTTCTAGTGTCCCCATGGGTAAAAATGTGAGATAAATTTTAATTGAATCAAGCTATTTGTAAGGGGCAGAACACCTTTTTTCTGATGCTCATTTTGGATTTGGTGTCAGACACTGCGGGTGTGGATTGAAACTGCTCCTTTAATTAATGCTTTCATTTTCAAAACTGGAAGATACTGTTATTTCATTTCACAATTGCATTTCTAGATTTTTGGTGCTTTGGAAACATCGATGAGAGAATCATATATAATAAAGACGACAGCATTTTGGTTGAATTTAATTCAGAAAGAAACAAATAGAAAACAGGAACATTTACTACTCTGAACAATTTTTAACACACACACACACACACACACACACTCAAATGCAATAAGATCCAGATATAAGTAGTTCTAGTTGTGTTGTGTAGGACCATGAAAGAATGATTTGGTCTTCCCGGGTAAAGCGTTGGTTTTGAAATAGCGGGAGATTCAACAGGTGTCCATTGCCTGTGTAGGGGTGGCACATATCTCGCCACGCCCCTGGATTTCAGACTACAAACACACAGTCTAGACTTCCATAAAATCTGCGCCTTGCAGTCTAGTTTGGTTATGCAGCCCCTCCCAAAGGGGTGTCACCTAACACAGCAAGAGGGCGTGACTACAGGCTTCAGCCTCAAGAGATTTCCATATTCATGAGTTACCTAAAGGCCAGAGGGCATAGCCAATTGCTTATTCCTTCCCAGTCCCTCCTCTCTTTCCCCCTCCCTATTTAAGCCAGGCCCACTCTGGCTTAAGGGGGGGGGGGTGCACATCTAGACCATCTATCACACACCGAGAACAATAAAACGTTGGAACCTGTGGACTTTCTCATGTTATTGGGGCCTGGAGTCATGGAAAGCTTCCCTGTGTTTCCGCCACGGGACCCACAGTGTTTTACCTACCCATCCCTTTCACATGAGTTTTTATTCTGTGCATCTTACTGAAAGCATTTTGGCTTTCTGCTTCTGAAGGAATTCAATCCACAACGTGTGCTCTCAAACTATACCTCAGAAGTATGATTTTCGGATATTAAAGGAGAAGTACTCTGTAAAGATTGTACTTAAGGCTCAGCTGATGGTTTATTCAGTAAAGTGTTTGCTCACCAAACATGAGGACCCAAGTCCAATCCTCAGCACTTAGTTATCACTTAGGGACTTAGGCAACTTGACAGAATGTTCCTATATTCCCAGCACAAGGTGGCTCTTTAGAGCTCTCTGCAGCCAGCCACCAAAGCTGTGGGCTCCAAATTCAGGGGACACCCTGTCTAAGAAACCAGGATCAGCCTCTGACCTCCACATGCACATATACCAATGCATGCCCACATACACACGTACACACATATACACACATGTACCTTTTTTAAGATTATGGGTTTTTTCTGAAGCTTTGGAACACATTGTGGGCATTTGAGAGATGACTGTGTCTTCTGAGAAGAGAATATGTGTAGCCCCCACATCTGTAAGTTCCGCTTCTATAGATCCACCCAAACATGGATCAAAATTTTGCAGGAGAAACAAATGTATATGTGCTATAGGTGGACAGATAATTTTCTTGTCCTCACTCTATGTACTATAAAGTACACCAACAGTCTATTGAATACTCTAATGAATGCTGAAATGACCTGAAGTATATGAGAGGGTGTCACTGGGTTACAAACAGGCCTAAAGCACACCTACACAAGTTAGGAATACTGGGGTCCTGGAACCAATTCACTGTCATTGGATTTAATGTTGTCTTGCCAATAATTAGAATCACCTGCGTAGGGAGCTTCAGTTGAAGATTGTTCTGATGTGCTTGGGAAGGCGCACCCCAAATGTGGGCAGCACCTTCTTCCCACAGTCTTTCCATCCCATGTTCTGAGATGCTTCCTGAGCTTTAAGTACTCAAGGTGCATTGTAGATGTATCAGTTGCAACTACACTCCACAGTGGGCGCTCTCTCTCTCTCTCTCTCTCTCTCTCTCTCTCTCTCTCTCTCTCTCTCGTGTGTGTGTGTGTGTGTGTGTGTGTGTGTGTGGTGTGTGCATGCCCTTAGTTCACTCCTCTAGAGAACCCTGGCTAAGACACAATCCTTCACAGACTCTGAGCAACTGCTACACTACACATGTTTGTTTTCTTCCTCTACTTTGAGAAAAGACAGTTTGTCAACCTAATTTTCTAGACATAGCCATTATGCTTTATAAATTTGACATGTAAACATTTGCGTTCTTTAAGTAGATAAACATTACTAGAATGTGTAGTTTATAAATCATTAAAACATAAACAAAACCTACACATTTTTAAAATTTAGTTCTCATATCATCAAAATTGTCTTGCTTGTTCCTTGACTGTTTGCATCTATTGTATTGCTAGTCCCTCAACCTAGAACTGACTTTAATGCTTGCATGTAATTAAAATGGTATAAAAGCAAAAAGAAGGAGGGAGTATGATAGGGGATTTCTAGGAGGGGAAATGGGGAAAGAGGATGACATCTGAAATGTAAATAAATACAATATCCAATAAAAGAAAAGAAGAGAAAAAAACCTGGGTTTGGGGCAGACTGCTTTATTGGTAAAGTGCCTGCTTACACAAGTGTGGAGATTAGCGCATGACTTGCCAGCATCCACATAAAAGCTGAGCACAATGCCATTGAGTCTGTAAACTCAGCTCCACAGGGGAGCAGAGATAGGCAGGTTCTAGGACTTGATGGCCAGCCAGTCTTGTCAAAATGTCAAGCTCCAGATCCAGTGAGAGAAAACACCTGACATTATCTCTTTGTCCTCAATACACACACACACATACACACACACACACACACACACACACACACACACACACACACACACACATATATATATGTTCAAGCTTCTATACATACACCTCCCATCTCATATTAATATATATGTGTATATTGTGATGTACATGTACACACACACACTAGTGAAATTAATCATGAGGCATCTGAATTGAGAGATAAAGCTTTCTTCACAACAAAAACCACTTATATTAAGGTTGAAATAATCCTCTTTACCTGTCCTGAACTATTGTTCAGAGAGAGTATTCAATAATAGTTAACGAAAAGAAAACCAAATAATTTTCTGAACACATTGAGACTCTTCTGCTATAGCTAAACATTAAACTTCTGCAAGATCAGAACCTAGTTCTTGTGTGAATATCACATAACAGCATTTTCCGAAAAGAACAAAGAGTTTTATGTTTAAATGTCTTCAGAAGAGATCTTTGCTCTCCTGTGGTGTTTCATCTGACTCCTTTCTTCCCTCCTATAGCTCATTCCACTGGATCCCCCAGTTAGCATGCCCATTTAGCCCATGAATTCATGTGTTGAGTTTATACTCATCTTTAAAAGCTCTGTAAGGGTCTCTACTCCTTTACTTTGACTTTACTTTTATACTTCATATATTGCCCAAGTGATCTTCAGACCCCTGAACTCGAGTGATCAACCTTTTTTAGCCTTCCAAGTAGGTTCAACTCTATGTCAATACCATAGTGAACTATATTATTTTTTTTTTAATATGAAAAGTGTGTTGTACTACACTTGTAGTGGTTAAAAAAGAAACCTTAATGTTTCTTGGCAGTGCACCAAAAATTAATACAATTTTATCAGTCTTATTTGAATTACTACATATTTAGCTGTAAATGTCAGATAGTTCCATCTTCTTTTTCTCTTAAAAAAAATAGAATGTCTATAATGTCTTTATAAAGTGATGGTAATTTAAATGTTACTTGTGAAATTTTTCATTGCTTTATCAAACATATTCTTGCATAGATCTTAACTACAGCTTACAGAAGCATAAGTCCCATAGTCTAAATACAGCATTCTGCAAATGTGTTTCCTGATAAGAATTTCCAAACAATTTCTCATGGCAGAAGCACACAATAAATTTTTTTCTGAGTAAAATAAACATTCACAAAATTGTGATTAGGTACAAAATTTCTACCAGTAAAATGATATGCATTAGATCTCCTTACTAGACAAGACCCCTAAATAATTAAACTATTGCGGGCAATATTTAATAAACGGTGCCCAGTCCAGGCTGTTCCCAGACAGCTGCCATTTTCCTCTGGCTCTGACCCAGGGCTTCAGCTATCTAGAAACACCAGTCCTGGCACCCATGAGATGCCAGCATGGTGGCTGGCTCTGCCAATCCACCACACTGTCCAAACTGCTTGGCTGAGCCCAGACCATCCCGCTATGACCACGGTACCTGGTAGAAATGAGACTCTTAACGCTTAAAGAGTATTCAGTATTTATATATTTGAAAATGCTCAATTAACAAGATGCCCACTCATTTAGAGTTGTTACCCAATATCTAATCTTAGATATAAATTATTACCCAGGACTGCTCTTGATCCTTCTGTAGTTCTCCATGGCTGCTACCTCTCTCCTCTCTCCTCTCTCCTCTCTCCTCTAGCTCCTCGTCTTCTTTTCCTTCTTCTTCCCTCCTCCCGATTCCTCACTCCGACTACCTCACATACAGACCAATTGCCGAGCTTTATACAAATGTAGTGAGAATATATCCTGCTACAATTACCAAACAATATTTTCCATACCTGACATGTAAAACTATGAAAACTTCATCTTACATATTAAATGAATAATAAACTTCTCATCATTACCCATGTGTGTTCACGTACATTGTAGAATGTGGGTAATATCATATATTACATTACTTCTCAAATATCAGACTTACACAGAGTAGGGAAACTTTTTTATAAGAAAAGCGTACATCTTTGCATATGTACATCAATAAATTTTTTAAAAAACCTGTACAGTTCTGAATCTGTAAAATCTATTTTTAGAGTTTTAAGGGAAACTTCATTTTCTTACCAGGACCATTTACTGGTTTCATACACTTAGCTTTTACATGTTATAGGGGAAAAAAACATCTAATATTTAGATATTTTAAAATCAACCATCTACATATTGATTAGAAGATAATCATGATTACAAGAAATGCATGAAAAGGCTCACTATATGAATAAAGATTCTCAGTTCTACAGTACCATTTACCAGGAAAACGCCTTAATACCATTGAAATAATTAAAACTCTAACGATGCTGGCCAAATTGTAGCTAAACCATTTAGCGCAAATGCCACTAATTACTTATTTTCTTTTTTACAACACCCAGAACAATAGTGGAATGCAGAAAGCAATTGTGCTGAAAATGGACCCATTGTCTCTGTAATCAAAGCCACTGGGAGCACTGTCAGTGCGGTATTTATGGTGATGCAACCGGTCCTCAGGCAGAGTACAATGAGCCCAACTACATACCCTCTTGTTCTCTTCTGGCATTAATTTTGCTCTTGCTTCTTGGTATGACAAAACGGGTTGCTGGTCCTCTGCTTGAGCATAGTCAATGCTGTTAGAACCAATTTATCACTGAAGAGAAGCATCTTACACTAATAGAAATGGCAGGAGGCCAGGCCTAGCCGTCCTGTAACATGAGTAGCTAGTTTTTGTCAGCTACAAGGTGTTGAGCATGATAGTATTGTGTAGACTTGTTTGTTTTAATAGTGGCTCCTTCTCTATTGTGCTGATTGATGTACTCGGCGAGCTATTCTGGAAAAGAAAAAAAAAAGATTATTGTGAAAAGTTTTTGGGAAAAAGACAACATAAGGTTGAATGTGAGGTTTAAATACAGTATCAAGGGAACGTGTATAAATATAACATGAATTGAAGAACCTAGTTACTACTTGAAAATAAATACTAAAATATCTTCAGTGTGTAAGATTTAAAATTTTCCTGGGCCATGGTCACTCATCTGAATATAGCTGAATATAGAATAAGCTAGCTCTTATTTCCTCTGAGGTGAAAGCTGTATATCTTGACAGATTGTTCTTTGTTGTTGTTGGTTGCTTGTTTGTTTGCTGGCTTTGGGGGTACTTCATAAGTGTTCTTTATGAAGTGAACAGACTTTTGTTCATGTTCTTCAGGAAGAATCAAGCACCAATAGATTACTAGATCAATTGGATATACCTGTTTGCGGGCTGTACCCATCAGCATAGCTAGGCGCTAATACATAGTAAGAAAAATTCTTTGAGTAAAATTACAGAGAATTTTCCACACTGTAAAATATTGTTCTACATGAAAGCCATTAGAAACAACCAAAGCATAAAGGCTTTTCTGGTTCACCATGGACTTTGCAAAGTATGAAAAAAAGTAGTGTATATGAAAGGTAAGGTATCTTTGTGAGAATAGAAAAGTTTCGAACGCTAGCCTGGTCCAGAAAGCAACCACCAAACAGAATAACTATAGTGTTTTCTACTTAAACTGCAGAAATGACCAAATCAAACAAAATAAGTCACTGGCCGTATCACAAAGCTGGCCCTGTTTGGATGTTGGGAATTGAATGAGTTGAAATTACATGCAGAGTGGCTCATATGATTTCCCAGTGGCAAACACTGACCAATGCGGACTGCTCTTACTGTACAAATTACATACCAGGAAATTGTACGTACAGTGTTACTGTATGCAAATGAAGTCACCTTCCAAATAGAGATACCTACTGCCCATCACCATACTAAGGTCATTCATGTGATACTGCCATTTTCAGTTCTTTCTTTACAGGGTAATAAGTAAATTTGTCTCTTCCCCTCACTCTATTCTAAACAGTGAATGTGTTAATTAACCCACCTAACCCTCACCATACAGTAGGGTCAACACTCCCTAAACTACAGGGCTTGTGAGAAATTCAGTATGACTAGAAAAGAGGTAAATGTTATAGGCTGAGGACCTTGACTTTGCCTAGAACTTCAACATAAAATTTTAACGCAAGAAATCATAGAAAGGTACTGAAAAAAAATGGAGTCACAGAAGATAAAAGATAATAGGAAAATATTCCATGTCCCTAAATAAGAAGAATTTATATTATAGAACTATCTACACTACCAAAAGTAATATGCAGAAATAATGCAATACCTATCAAACTTCCCATGTCATATTTCACAAGTTTAAGAGAAAACAATACAAGAATTTATACAGAACCATAGACAGCTACAAATAGGCAGAATGATGCTAAGGAGTAAGAATAATACTGGAGATGTTAGAATCCTTGACCTCAAATTGTGCTGAGAGAGAGAGACTTGGAAAGCAATGGAATAGAAATGAATACCAGAAACAAAACATCAAAACTATGCCCACTTAATTTTTGACATAGGAGACAAAACATACTTTGGAGAAGAGATGGCTTATTCAACAAATGGTGCTAGCAAACAAGACTTCTCTCTGCAGAAGAATAAAATTAGATTTATATCCTTCTCCATGTATAAAAATCAATTCAAAATGAATCAAAGACTTTAAACCCTAAAAACACTGCAACTTTTATAAGTAAACACAGGGGAACACTTTGGGATATTGGGATGGGCAAAAACTTTTTAACTAGGACAGCAAATAGCACAGGGACTAACCTCAGGTAACAACAGATGAGAGACTACATGAAAGTAAAAAGCGTCTGTAAAGCAAGGGAAAGAATCAGAGAGATTAAGAAGCAGTCTGCAGAACAGAACAGGTAAAATTCTCTGTACCAGCTAGACTTCAAACCAAAGTTTAATGCCTAGACTTTATAAATAATTGCTGGAATTAAATATCAAGGAAATAAAACTGTCATTTAACAAATAGGCAGTGAACTGAATACAGTTTATTGAAAGAGAGAGGAGGGAAGAGAGGAAGGGAAGGAAAGAGAGGGAGGAGAGGAGGGAAGGAGGGAATGTAAATAGTCAATAACTATTTCAAAAGGTGTTCACTATGCCTAGCCATCAAGGAAATGCAAATTAAAACTACACTGAAATACCGCCTTATCCTAGTCAGAATGGTAATCATCAGGAAAGCTGACAAAACAAAACAAAACAAACAAAAAAACAAAAAAAAAGTTAGAAGGGATGTGGAGAGAAAGAAAACCTTACTCATTGTTGGTGGGGATGTAAATTAATACAGCCATAGTGGAAATCACTTTCATGATGTCTCAGAAGATGAAAAATATAGTTACAATATGATGCAGGTATTTCGATCCTGCATGCCCAACTATAGAAATATGAGTATTCCTATGTTTACTGCTTATTTATTCACTATGATAAAAAATTTTAACAAAATTAACTGTCTATGAACAAGTGAATGGATAATGAAGACTTGATACATATAGAAAATGGGATACTATTCAACTTTAAAGAAAAAAAGTTAATTTTTTTTCAGGAAAATGAACAGATATCATACATATAGTATTAAGAAAGGTTGAACAATCTCAGAAAGAAAAACAGTGCATGCTCTGGCTCATATGCAGAATCTAGTCAATGTGTATGTATATGTATGTATATATGTATATGTGTATGTGTGTATATGTGTATGTATATGTATAAACAAATGTACCACTGGGTATTGAATAACGTGAAGAAGAGGGAAGGTAAGGTCTGAATGTAGGTAATGAATTTGTGTTATGAAAGAGACATAGAGCTAATTGTTTTCTAGTTCTAATTCCATCATGGATATTTGGGTTTAGATGATGACTATGTGTCTAAAATATATTTGAAATAAAGATATATTTAACACTGAAATTGTGAGATGCATTGTGAAGACATACAGCTTCTGCTCCTAGTCCCTATTGTAAATACAGAGACACTCACCAAGTTGCATAGACTTTCTGGGAAATTTTGATATGTGATATTGTTATTTATTTGAAAGTTTTATAAGAAACCTTATAAATTTAATTTTTAAAATGACATTTGGGTAGTTGCTGTCATTTTTATGATCCCATCTGCATCAAATGTGTGGAAGTATGGGGTCACCATGTTAACCTTTTCCAGTGATCTTCAAGTTGTGTATTAGACGCTTTACTGATTCTCCCTTTCTGAAAGACTCTAATTATTCCCAAGAGGTAAGAGAAAAGGGAGTCACTGAGGGTTGCATTTTCAGCCTTTGGTCCTAAGTTACCACAGACTGAGCTTTCCATCTTAGAGCTCATGTGCTATTAGAAATGTTGCTTACCATCATAGAAATTTGGTTTCCAAAGAAATCAAGATGTCAGAGCCTACCAAATACAGGTGTGAGTGTGTGTGTGTGTGTGTGTGTGTGTATGTGTGTGTATCTCTGAGTCTTTGTGTGTGTATCTGTGTATCTATGTGTGTCTGCATGTACCTCTGTGTGTCTATGTTTCTGTGTGTGTGTGTATATATATGTATGTGTTTGCATGTGTATCTGTGTGTGTCTGTATGTATATGTGTCTATGGCTGTGTGTCTGTGTGTATTCTATGTGTATGTGTGTGTGTCTATGAATCTGTGTCTCTGTGTGTCTGTTTCTGTGTATGTGCCTATGTGTGTGTCTATGTATTTGTGTGTCTTTGTGTGTGTGTGTGTGTGTCTGTCTGTCTGTCTGTCTGTTTGTGTCTCCATGTAGGTAAGGGGTTTAAATTTGTGTGATAAGGAAATGGAATAGCTTGCAAGTCATTTTTACCCACAAGAAGAGTGATAACATGCTTTGCTGACTGTTAGTTACTAAACAATCATCTAAATAATATTTTAAGTGAATCCATGCAAGAGCCTAATCTCAGCAATTATATCATTTTGATGGAGCTTTGATAATTCTGAGGTTGAAAAGCCTTTTATAATCTACCATTGTTTGCATCACATTGGTTTTAAAGTATTGTTTTGTTCTCTTACAAATCTTGAATGTGATGGCTATAGGGAACACAAGTATGTCCGGAAGCTTGGGATGTCTTTTGTCGTGTTTATTCAGCCAGCTCTGTGACTGTAAGTCTGTATTCCTAAAATCAAAAATGTGCAGTCATCCTGCAAGTAGCCAAGAAACGTGCACACTCTCTAAGACTCAGGATCATCGGGAAAAAAGTCAAGTCAAACCACAAAAGCCTCAGACCTCTAAAGTCCCTTCAAGTCATAGGCGCATTTCTCATCGTGCTAGGGAGCCCTTTGAAGATGCTGAATTAGCAGAACAATTTAATGAGGATTAGGCTAATTTGACAGAGGTAGTAGGACACTTTCTCCATGCAGACTCACTTTAATTTCAATCTGCTGTCCAGTAGCTAAAGGTGAAGGTATGTGTGACCTTTGCCAGCAAATTGGAGTCTCCAACTTGACAGAGTAGAATTGCTCTTCTTCAGATGTCAGGGTAACCACGATGCATGATGTTGATAGGGGTCAGATTGTCTGAGATATATATTTTCATTCACCTCCTTAGAGATTGGACCTGACAAAACTGTAATAGCTTATTGAGTTCAAAATGACAATGACATACTGGATACCTTCAAGCACTTTCATTTCTCGGGCGTCCTGTGACTACTTATGAAAGAAAACTCTCTGTTCCACAGAGTAATTATCATGCAACATTTTCAAAATAAAATTTTCATATGTAATTATGAAATGCGATTGTATACCTCACCGTATGCTATATGTACGTAAAATATTAAACTCAGCAAATGAATGGCATTTACAGTTGCTCTCTCACTAGTTTAGCTATGAAATATAAGATCAGAAGGGATGGAGGACAACTGGAAAGCATGGTATGCTGAAGCAACTATGCAGGGCTCACATGGACACACGGAGACTGATGCAGCAAGCACGGGGCCTGCATGGGTCTGCACCAGGTCCTCTGGGCATATGTTATGGCTGTTAACTTGGTGTTTTGTGGGATTCCTAATAGTAGTGGTGGGTGTATATCTGACACTTTTTTCTTCCTCTTGGGACTCTTTTCCTACTATTGAGTTGCCTTCTTCAGCCTCAGTATGAGGACTTTTGCCTTGTCTTCTTGTATCTTGTTTTGTCCTATTTGACTATTGTCTCTTGGGGGCCTGTTCTTTTCTGAAGAGGAAAAAGAAGGGAAATGGATTTGGGGAGATGGGAGGGAAGAAGAGGGTATCTAGGAGAAGTAGCAGGAGAGGAAACAGTGGTCAGGATGTATTATATGAGAGAAGAAACTTTTTTAAATAAAAAGAAAATGGGAAGATTTTCTTCCATATAAACATCATTGTGAATATAGATCAGAAGCCAGAAGATATGTTCTGTAAAGAGTCAGGGAGTAAATGGTTCCAGCTTTGCAGGTTGTAAGGTATGTAAGTGGTTTTGCTCTAAAACTCAAGTTGTAAAATAACACGTATGCTCTAACCTATCCATCTTTTGTTCCAAATTATTTAGGCTTTTAATAATCTGTCACTAAAATTTGCTTTGAAGGACCCAAGGTAATGCACCTGTGATATGTGTGTTTGGTCACCTATAATGAGCTACATCAGATGTAGCTCATCTGACTTCACTGAGTAGAGGGTCACATCCAAGCTCTTGAATTCTGAGCATCACTTCAAGCACTGAGTATTGAACTCACAGCCTTGGGCAAGCTAGGCAAACCCTCTACCACTGAACTGCTTCCTCAGCGTGAGGTTCTGTCTTCTCACAAGCTCTCAGTGCAGTTGCTTTTCCAAGCCATACTTTAGGTGATAAGACATGAGTATATATAAAATTAAAATCAACCTCACATCACTATAAATAGCAATCAAACAGACAGTAAGAAATGAGAAAGCTCCTTGTGTCCATTTTGCTTGGTGGCAAGGCACTTCCCACTGCATGAGTTAATCTTTTAAAAATCCTTGAAGTTTGGACTCCCTTTTGAGAGTCAGAAGGCTGTGAAGTTCATACTCCTTGGCTTTTGATGAGAACTTCGCATAGCTTTGGATGGATGCCCACCTGCAAGTATTGGGCAGCAGTTAAAGAGAGCTACTGTGAATCTCATAACAATGTGTCTGTGAAGAAGGCCACAGAAGAATGAGATTCAATACACAGCATCCCATTCACATAAAGGAACATGTACACAAAGTAGAAATGCACGGGCTACAGGAATAGAAGGACAGGCATTGAAAACATCAAACTGGTTGTACTGGGGTGTGGAAAGTAGAAATAGAGAAAGACTAGTGAACAAAGAACCTATGTGTGCAGTGAATAGAAATAACAATGAACTAAATAATAAATGAATTAAACCAAACCTCTGCAGTTGATGTTCAAAGAGGACTGGAGAGTTACCAACTGCCAAATTTTTCTAAGATAAAGTTGTCTTTGAGTAGCTACTATCTTTATTGAAAGCTAGATGAGAATGATCAAAGCAAGCTGTGACTCAAGGAATAGAACCAAATAACCAGGGTTTTGTCAGTAGTACTTTCTTTTTATGGCCGTGTGGGCCGCGTCTTGTGTGTTTACAATTGAAGGAAGTGCTATTATTTAAGTTGTCAGATGGGGAAATCCAGTCTTAGAACCTTGAGAAAGGAATTTGGCAAAGTCACTCAGCAGAGAAGAGGCAGTTTGTAGCCTTTGATCATCTGTTTGTTGACCCAAACTAATTATTATTCCATACTGCTTGAGAAAGGAGCCAAAGGGGATGTTTGACTCAAATAAAGTGGTGTTATCCAGTCACGAAAGGACTAATGTACATTTGAACTCCCAAAGACTGTGGCATACACAGGGTTGTCACGAGCTAAAGCCACATGAGATCCCAGTACTGAGAGAGGGACATGAGCTCTGACTCATAACCAAGAAATTCTCTACAATTAATACCCAATGGCAAAGGAAAATTTCGTTTTCTCCAGTGGAGTCTCACTGGGTAGATTGACCACACTACAGGGTAGGCCCCCTGCCCAGGAGAAGTTGGCCAACACAAACTCAAAGGTATTTTTGTAGACATTTGGCTCATATTGCTTTGTTTTTGGCATTATTTTGTCTTAATGGCCATTTGCTTGTATATTTGGTTTCTTTTTGTTGTTGTTGTATGTGGTGGTGTGTGTATATCTGTTTCTTTCTCTTTATTGTTTGTTTTGATTTGCTTTTTAAAGAGGGAAGCAAAGCAAGGTTAACATGGAATTGGATTCATGGGCAAGTGAGAAGGATCAAGTTGGGGGAGGGAAAATTAGGATCTGAACATATTATATGAAATTTTATTCAATTAAAAATAAATATATAAATGAATAAATACCCTTACCAAGACAAGAGGAAGTTAGAGAAAGACAGAAAGAAAGAAAGAAAGAAAGAAAAAGAAAGAAAGAAAGAAAGAAAGAAAGAAAGAAAGAAAGAAAGAAAGAAAGAAAGAAAGAAAGAAAGAAAGAAAGAAAGAAGAAAGAAAGAAAGAAAGAAAGAAAGAAAGAAAGAAAGAAAGAAAGAAAGAAAAAAAGAAAGAAAGAGAAAGAAAGAATAAATTCCTTTTTAGAGATAGGGAAAGTTTCAGAGATCTAGAGATTTTTCCAAAGCTATGGTCCATCCAAACACTGTGTCATGTGCTTTAGCTCTGGCATTATCTTCAGTCTTGCTTTAACTATAGAGACCAAGACCTAAATGAGGAGTTTCGGTTCCCAGTCAGGCTCACACATCTCTCCTTGGTTCTTCCTGAAAGATCACAGCTGAGTTCTCCAAGTTTTGAGAGAATGGATCGTGTTCAATGCTTTTGTCGCCATTCCCTAGTTCTCTACTTATACAGAGCATAATACAGAGCACTTATTCGATGAACAGGACATGAGTATCCTAGGGTGCAGACTTCTGCCTTGGAAATGTACTTTAATAAACTACTATCATATTATTGAAATTTCTCCAGAATTCTTATGACAGAATTTTTGGCTCATGAATGTGCCTGTTTTCTTTCTTATCTTCTTTTTTTCTGGTCATGTTCTATGCATTTATTTGTTGCACGTGCATCTCTCTCTCTCTCTCTGTCTCTCTCTCTCTCTGTCTCTCTCTGTCTCTCTCTCTCTCTCTGTGTGTGTGTGTGTGTGTGTGTGTGTGTGTGTGTGTGTGTGTGTATGTGTGTCTGTGTGCCTGTGTGCCTGTGTGCATGCAAGGTCATACACAGGACAAACATGTATAGCACAGGTCTAGAAGTCAAAAACCTCTTCCTCTGTAGACTCCAGAGATCAATGTCAGGCGATTAACATCAGCAGCAAGTGACTGTCCCTGCTGAGCCATTGGCTGCTCCTTTGACCTTGTTAATATTTGGTTTTCTGTTTAATTTTCAGTGAACATCCCTGAGTTTCTAAAATTTTATACACTGTGTGTTATAACTATTTTGAAATTTTGTCTCCTTTAATATTACAGGTTACCTCTAAAGACTCAAGAACTGGATTTTTAACATATTTTAACACAGAACAACTAACTCCCTAACCTTGGGGAGGAGCAAGTTGAATAGAACAGAAATTGGGCTGTAAATTCTGTTCTCAATGAATTGCTTCGGTCTTCGGATCCTTGTATTCTCAAATGAAAGAATTCAGAGATGCAAAGAGTTTAAGTAGGAGCTTTTTTAACAAAGCAAGCCAAACACATTAAGGAGATATTTAATGATCTGTCTCCAAATCTGTGAGCAGCCCAGAGGACCCTGTGCTGCAGGATTTAAAGAAGTTTCTTGAATACTTATGAAATGGATAACATGGTTGTAGAGTACAGGATCCAATTTTCCCAGGTATGGTGGACCAGATCATCCTTTTAAAGTATTTCCCCCACCAAGCTACTAATTGGATAATTTTTAAACTACAGAGTTAGTGACATCACAATGAAGTTGGGAACGTTTGAGGCTATTCGCCCTTCCTTTGTGCATGTAAGGCGAGTGCCAAAGTGCCTTGGTTAAAGATCAGTAAAACAATCTAAGTCCATCTGAAGGAAGTTTAACCACACCCTGACCCCAGATATACAGCTACCAAAATGCATTGCAGCTGTCCTTAGCAGCCTCATAGTTATCTTACCCAAAACCTATCCAAGCGCTAACCATAATATAAATATTATGAAAGCATGTCTATTAGTATTTTTATTCAAAATATTTGTGAAGATTTAATACTTATTAACAGACAACATTTTCATCACATTCTGTCTGCAATGAAAGGAAGAAAAATTGGACTTATAAAAAAAAATGATCCAAGCATCAGGGGACAAACACAAGGAAAGCAGAAGTATGAGGTTAGAGGGGAGAATATATCAAAGTACAATGTACATAGCTATGTGAATATTTTAACAGTTAAAAAATTAAACAAAAAAGATAACCTCATTCAGCAACACATTTAGCCAAATGTATCTTGTGGATTAAAACATGTTTAATATGAACATTTAGCATCTTCTCAGGAAAAGAATCAAACAAATAGGTTTTGGATTGATGTTTCCAAAGCATGTGTTAATTCCGTTGAACGAGAAGAGAGCAGAGCTAATCATCAAAGCCTCACACTTGGCTCACTGAGAACAGCATTCTGCACAGCAGATCAGTGGTCCATGTGTCTATCTGTGGCTCCTCAACATCTTGTACTTTTCAATATTGCAAAGGCTGCAAGAACAGAATGGCAGCAAGTTATGGCACCAGCATTTACGCATCAAACATCTGCACACATAAAATAATTCTCCCATTATTTTTTAGTGATTCAAACCTTCATGTCAATTTGCTTCCCTTAATTGCTTTTTTTATTTCATTACCAAGACTTTTTTAAAGTAATTCATAGTCTGCAGCAGTGTTTGAAAATGTTTGTCATCTTAAGTAGCTTTTTCTTTCACTTACCACTCAGAAGCAGAAAGAAATTTCAACGTATTAAGTAAAACACTAGGGTTTTAATAGATGTAATTAACAGAGAGATGGTGCTTGAGGACTTAACCATTCACTCATCCATCCATCTACCCATCTGTTCCACAAACTTTTTTGAGCAATTACTTGACACTATGCTAAGATAATAAAATGTCTTAGGGATTTCCAGATCAGGGGAAAAATACATGAACAATGATTGCAATGAAGTCTAAGAAATATTGGAGTGGAGATTGGCGCACAGCAAAGGAAATAAGAACAAAAGTTCCCCATAGAAGCCACAGCTCACTCGGTATACATTATTCCTCTTATTCCAGTATAAAATTCTGTATTTTACCTATTGCTCAGAATTCAGTTATGACTTTGAAAATGAGTTTCTAAGAGCAGTATTTCCCAACATATGGATCTGACCCTTTGGGGAGTCAAATGACCCTTCACAGGGACTGCCTAAGACCATTGGAAAACCACAGGTATTTACACTACAGTTCATAACAGTAGCAAATTTACACTTAAGAAGTAACAAGGAAAGTATTTTATACTTGGGGTTCACAACAATATAAGGAACTGTATTAAAGGGTCTCAGAATTAGGACGGTTGAGAACCACTATGCTAAAAGAAGAAGTCATAAGGGCATTTGTACCATCTCACCTGACTTTTCGATGGAGACTCCCCAGAACAGTTATTCCATTTTATACTTGTGAGTGTCCAAAGTAGGACTTTTTTCATTCATGTAGAAATGTGAAAGAGGAAGATATATGAATCCCTCCTTTTTATTTACCTATTTATTATATACACAGTGTTCTGCCTGCAGGTATGCCTGCAAGCCAGAAAACCGTATCAGGTCTCATTATAGATGGTTGAAAGCAACCATGCGCTTGCTGGGAATTGAACTCAGGACC
This sequence comes from Mastomys natalensis, assembly GCA_021653895.1. NCBI lineage: Eukaryota > Metazoa > Chordata > Mammalia > Rodentia > Muridae > Mastomys > Mastomys natalensis. Next base: position 230,345 of record JAJTUV010001255.1, read on the forward strand.
TCTGGTAGAAGTCTGGTAGGAATAATAGACTTTCTTTCATCTATGTTAGAATGTCTACTCTTATTATCATCCTTGGTAAGCTCAAAGTATAGCCAAGTAAGGAAAGCAGGAAGAGCATACTGATTTGTTATTCATTCTCAAGTGGTCAGCCCTGAAAACATACAATAGCATTTTATAGTCTGAGCTGGATTAATTAATTTATTTAGTGTGTGTGTGTGTGTGTGTGTGTGTGTGTGAGTGTGTGTTTATAACAATAATTATGGAAAATAAGACCATGAACTTGAAGGAAAACAAGGGGTATATGGTTGGGAAGGCTTAAAGTTAGGAAAGGGAGGCAGAAAATAATGTAATTATGTTATATTCTCAAAAAATAAGAGAAATTTTAAAATATAAGCAATTGCAATAAGATATATAAGAACTTTAGGCAGAAGTTTGGAAAATGCTATAGAAAATTCATACTGTGATGTAAGAAAAGTTTGTTTGTTTATTTGTTTGTTTGTTTGTTTGTTTGAAGACTCTTTTACATTATCATGCTGACAATGACAGACAGATAACTTGAAGAACACCAAAGTGGGGACATCTGATGGAGCTTGAGGACAGTGGTACATCAGGTAGACCTGAAGACTGCAGAAGAACTTCCCAGTCTCTATATAGGAAGATTAACTGAACAAAGTCAAAACAATGGGGATCTTACCTGATAAGCGAAATTGGTTAGTACTTCTCAAGTTTATGGAAATATGAATGATAAAAAGATTTTTCTTGAATATGTAGACTATTCTGGACATCATACCTACTGCTTCCTGTACACAGCTTAGGATTCTTTTTTAATATTATTTATGCAGTTGGACATCTATTTATTTAGTGTGCGTGTGTGTATGTGTGTTTGCATGTTCGCATGTGTCTTGCAAGGTGAGGCACCCAGACAACTTTCAGGGTCTGATCCTTCTGCAATATAGACCTTAGAGAAAGAACTCAGCTTGTCAGGCTTTGTGGCTAGCATCCACACCAGTTGAACCATCTTGACCATTTCCACTCCCATTTAAATAATATTTATTGTTAAGAAGATGAACTGATTGCACTTACTCTGGAGATAATGAAATTTATGTAAAAATAAATTGTGTGGCCCAATGAACACCTCACAGCTGTTAAACAATACAGTTCAAATTCAAACCAAGATTTGTCTGATTCTAAAGCAAGGGTTGGTCTGTGGATAAATCCAGCCCGCCATCTGCCTTACTGCAAGTTTTCTAACAGCACAATTACTCCTATCTGTGTATACATATAGATAGATGATAGGTAAGATGATAGACAGACAGACTGACAGGATAGATAGATAGATAGATAGATAGATAGATAGATAGATAGATAGATAGATAGATAGATAGATAGATAGGTGATAGGAATACATTGATATATAATCTGTGTCTATTTTTATCAGCAGAGTTAAATAGATCCAAAGATACCAAACATCTGGTTTCTATAGCTTTAATCATCTACCCTTTTTTACTCTACAATCCTCAGTAGCAATCATTGAGAAAGCATGTATCTATTATGAGGATTCCAGACATTGGTTCAAACTCTAAGCCTTACAGCTGCTCACATAAGTGATAAGCTGCCAGACATTTAAGAGACAGCAAAGATACTTCTGACCCCAGCACTCAGTGTAGTGAGAAAGCCCTTGAGTTGCCTTGACCCTGACACCATCCGCCTTCAGCAGCACTGCTAGACCTTGACTAGAAGAGGTAAACAAGACTTTTAGGAGCACTGTGTCCCTTCCTCACCCTAGGCATGCAGAATGGACTAAAATCTTTCCAAGCAAGCCACCCATGCCCTTCACAGACCTTCTTACTGTCAGACCCAACTAAACAAAAGTTTGATTGAATCAAATATAAATGAGCATCTAAGATAGTTCTTTTCAATAAAATCTGATTCTATAAATACAAGACTGCCTGTTATAAAACTATTAAATAAATTTTATAAATAAAATCAAATTATAACATGTTTAGGATGCTAAAAAAAAGAGAGAGAGAGAGAGAGAGAGAGAGACTAAATGTCATGGGAAGTGGCTGCAACTGGACAACACATAAAGAAATAAACTCTACTAAGTGTACCTTAGGCAATCTTTGTGTCTCTTTCATTCTGAAAGCCCTTCATTTTGAAAGCTTCACTTGCCTTTGGAAAGCCTCAGAGAAGGAAATGGGAAGGGGAAGCTTTTCAAGTGAGACACATTTGAAGAGCCTGTGTTGACCCTTACCCTTCTCTTTACCCACTAAATTGTCATCAAAGGATCAGAAGAGGGGTGTTACAGAAGACTGAGAGGAAGATTCAGTTTATACCATGCACTGGGACAAGTAAAAAATGCTGTGTCCCTGCTTCCTCTATGACATTTCCTTGAAGCTGATGTCATAACTCTTCAACTTTGCTTTTCCCATGGATTCTTCACATCAGGAATTTAAATGTGCATACTGAGCAGGACTAATTTCTTCTCTTGTGATATCAGCATCCTCATAGAGAGAAGAAAGAAAAAAAGAAAGAAAGAAAGAAAGAAAGAAAGAAAGAAAGAAAGAAAGAAAGAAAGAAAGGAAAGGAAGGAGGAAGGAAGGAAGGAAGGAAGGAAGGAAGGAAAGGAAGGGAGGGAAAAAAGAAAGGAAGGGAAAAAAGAAAGGAAGGAAGAAAGGAAGGAAAGAAGGAAGAACAGAAGTGAAGGGAAAAATAAAAAATAAAAACAAGGGAGTAAATGTTCATGGGGGAAAAAGGAGAAAGGAAGAAAGCAGAAAAATAAGAATATCCACCTTGACGTTTATAACTCATTTTAACCATGTCAATTTTCATCAAGCTCAATATTTAAAGTTTTCTTGTCACCTTTTGGATGCAAAATCTAGGGAATCCTGTGACTTTAAATGCTGTTATATTCCAAAATTACATTATATACCCCTACCCCTCAAACTTCACCCTCCACCCCCACTTTCTCCCTGCATCCCTCACTCCTACCCTCCACCCCCACTTCCTTCTGCACCCCTCACTTCCCACGTTCCACTTCCACTTCTCTGTCCAATTCAAACCACCCTCCCCAAAGCTCCATTGTCAGTAGATAGGCTGGTCTCAGACATTACCTCTTACTTTGCTTTCCCTTTGTTCTTTTTGCATTAGTCACCTCTCCTACTCTGTCTACCATCTAGGTATTTTAGACACTAAAACAAAACAGGATCTAATTGACCCTTTCTAGAGCTTGACTTACCAAACCAGTAAAACAAACTTTCTTCCTTCATCCTCTTAAAAGTATAGGGGGAAAAAACAGTTTCTGTTTCCGCACTTTTCTTAGAGCTCAACAACCACTGCTGTCTTTGCAAGGTGTCAAATGCATCCACGTATGCGTGCGAATACACATGCCTGGTGTCTCTAAGGTCCGGAACTAACACATTTCCTAGCATTTCCTTCCATTTACTTTACAATATACTAAAATTAATTTGAGATTTAAAATACCTTCAGCTTTCACACTTGCCTTAAAAATGAGAAGCTTGTAGATAGGCAAAACTTAATAACAAATAATTCAGGATTTCTGTTCTCTCTCTGAAGCTCAACTGTCATAAACATATACTTTCCACTCAGGGTTACCATGAGAAACGTATTAAAGTGACAAACAGGAAAATGGATATGCTCCCAGCCAAACATTTTCATCATTAACAATAATAGAAATGCTGTTCCCAGCAAAGCCCTTGGGCATCGTGAGTGCCCAAACTGGGAAGTAATTGCTCATCGATGGGGCCAGGCAGGCAGCAAAGCTACTAGGACTTCTTTTTTTTCTTAAATAATGGTTACATAAAACCAATTCAAATATTCCTCCGTGAAACATCTGTGAGAAGACCAGGGATAGTTCTGGGTTAGAAAAACTTACGTTGAGACAAGATACTGTTCAGGAGCTTGTGGGGTAAATTCTGCTGTGAATTTTCAAGCTACAAAGCCTTTTTGACTCTCACAAATTGTGAACTCAAACTAACTTACCACCAACAGAAGACTAGATAAAGAAAACACAATGCGTATACACAGTGGAGTTTTATTCAGCCAAAGGGAATGAAATTATGTCCTTTGGATTAAAAAAGCGTGAACTGCAGATTACTATGTTAAGTGAAATAAGCTATTAACACAAAAACAAATGTATACTGCATGCTGGCACTCACACCACGTGTCTAAGCTGCAGGAGGAGTGAAGAGCACATCATTAAAAGGGGAGGTGCTGGGGGCATGGGACTGAAAGCAGGGAAAGATGAAGGAAGAACAAGAGACCATGGTGGGAGGGTGAATATAACCATACATGTGCTAAAAGGTAAACTTCATATGTAGTAATGAAAACTCATTTCATGTATCGAGTAAGTCAGTGAATAAATGAATTTCAACAGCAACTTTACAAAACAGGCACTATATTCCATTTCTTCCTGGTAGCATCCTATAGACCATAGGGTAGGTAACTTGGTAGTCTGAATGCACACAAGGCTCTTAAAATCCAAGCACACAATGAGAAAAGAGACTCAACAGGGTGAGGGAGAGAGCAAGGTGTTGAAAAATAGGTTCTGTCCACAATCCTTTCTATTACAGGAAAACTTGAAATATTCCCTTTATCTGTATAAAGATGGAGGGAAATAAATCCGAGGCCTATCAACATTTGTTACTAGATTAGCATATGTTTTCAGCTAATATATATGAGCTCATAATACAATTCAAAGAATTAAAGAGTAAAATCCTTATTACTACAAAACCAAGACATTATTTCATAAGAAAAGATCAACTTCAAATAATCAAAACTCAAATTATTCTGTGGATGAGAAACGATGCTTTGAATTGTTTTTGGTTGGTTTGGTTTGGTTGTTTGGTTTGGTTTGGTTTGGTTTGGTTTGGTTTGGTTTGGTTTTCTTTTAGAGGGATATTCCCACCCATCACAGCAGGAAGGACACAAATAAAATCCACCATGGAGTTATTAGCATTGTCCTTTGTCTCTTTGTCCCATACACTTCAGTTTCCATCGACAGATCAAACAACCTCTTCCTATGCCCAAGATTGCTCAACCCTAGGGATACCAGTGTTGCCATGCCCCTCAGCCGCTTGAGCTACAGAATGGTTACAACAGCATCTATGATTTACTAGATTTCTGTTAGACTTATATTCACCTGAAGTGTCCAAAGCATCATTGTGGGGCATAGAACACTCATAGGAGCCTTTCCTATCAACTGCTTATCAATATGAGATGATTACCACCCATGAACGACCGCATCTGAATAAAGTCACACACAATTTGAACCAAGGTGCCTCACTGACCACTGGAGAAAGGACAGCAATGGATTTTATGACATGTATATCTGTTCAGTTGAAGGGGAAAAAATTCAATTAACTCCTTTTTCATAGGCCAGCATATTATTCCCATGATCATTACTTAGTGAAGCTACTTAAGATAACTGTCCTTTAGAGAAAGGACTCCGAGTCTCATTAACTAGATTTCTGACCCATAGAGGAGTATTAGCATTTGTGTTCAGGTACTTTGCCATTTTTATTTAAATTTAGCACGTCATCAAAATTTAAAGCACTGGTATGATTTAATATTTTTGTTAAAGATCCTTATTAGTAAACTGAATCAGAACACTAGATTATGTCCAAAAATTTAAGTTGGAGCTTCTCAAGATACTGTTCTTTATAGTTTTATAAACTATAGTAGGCTGGGCTATTCCCTGATTTCTTTTGAAATTGGGGAATGACCACAATCAACAGTCCTTGTATTCCCAGAAAAATAAGCAAGAAAAATTAGTTGAAGTAGCATATATGAATCATAGAGATGGTTCAGAAAGGCATGTATTGTGAAGGAAATGCATGATCAAATACACATCAATTAACCTAAAGCAAAGGACCAAGGACAGCGTCTTTGAGATGATCAAGAGCTAACAAGCCAATAATGACAGTCCTATACTCTGCTCATTCAGTAAAAATTTAATGATTGTAATTGTACTTGAAGAAATATTAGCACAACACTTTCAAAATAAAAACTATAGATCTTAAACATAGCTTTCAAGCAACCTAAAGTAGTTTACTTAACTAAAATTCTGTATTTTTGTACATCATGCTAAGGAGCTATAAAATTCAGTGTCTGCTGTGTTTGTTTTTACTACTTCAGGCAAGTGGCTTCCCACACTAAAACAGAAGGGAGGAAAATAAACTGTGGTGAAAGCATAAGAAGGAAAATGGTCTCAAGCAGGGAAGTTGCTATTATGTCTTTGATGAAACTGAGAGGAAAGAGTCACAGGCGCATGTGCAAACGGATAGGAAATAAAAAAAAACAAAAAAACAAAAAAACAAAAAAACGGGTGTATCCACAATTATGACCATCAAGATTTTCAGAAAGTTGGAATCAACTGTTTTAAAAATAAAAAGACAGGAACCAAATAAGAGGGTGAGAAGCTAAGAGGCTGAATAGCCAAGTCTGATCTGCCTAAGGAGCTTGGAAATTATGCCAGAATAGAGAAGGCCAGTCAGAGTTTCTCTAAGGGGATACTACTGCATGTGCTATGCTCTCAGAAAGGAGTGTGTTGAAGGAAGGCAGAATATTTAGAGGCCGCTGAAATAATTTGTGGGGATATGAAATTGTTTCATACAAGTTTATGGAAGCGAAAGTGGATGTAAGCAGGGCTGTGGAAGCTGTTAAGAAGGCAGAGGTGACCAGATGCCATGATTGTCGGGCAACAGGGAAAGAAGACAGTAGGGTTTCATTTTTCTCTCTGCCAAAAGGGAAAAAAAAAATCATGTTGCCTGGGTTTCCTCTTGAATGTCTTGTGGTGACATCACAGTGTAGCCTGAAACAGAGGTAAGAGCTCAGCAGAATGATCTGGACTGCAGTTAGAGCCCCATATGGAAGACATATTTCCTTTGGAGTTCTAGAGCAATTTGTATCTATTTTCATTTTATTAATCACCTTACTAAAATTATGTGTTTGCTCTCTGTCTCTTCTATTACACTTTTATTCACTGAGAGCAGGGAACATTTATATTCATCTCTCCATTGCCAGTATCTAACAATTACAACAGCTAACTGTGATTGAAGGATCATTATTCACCAGGTTTAGCTCTTACATCTATACGGTGATTTAATACTCAGAACAGTGTGAGGTGGTATTTTTTATTTTGCTCACATTATGGAGGAGAAGATTGAGGTTTTGAATTGTGTCAATAAATGTTCTAAAGTTATACTGCTAGGAAAATCCTCAAGATGGCCGGGCCATATATGCCATGCTCATGTCACCATGTTACCTTAGGAATGTGGTAGGCAGGTAAGGATTCAACCAAGTTGATCAGAAGACTATATGCAAAATACGCTCACAAAAGTAGCTCAAGGAATACGAGGGAGCATCATCAGTACATAAAACCTGTTCCCAGAAATGAGGTGGTAATCCAAAGTCATCAGCTACAATGAATGTGTATACTATCCTCTAAGTGTGATGGTGATCAGGCCTATAAGTCTGATTTTGGTGACAATTCTACTCCAACTAGTGAGCTGACATTAAAACCTAAAGGAAACTTTGGTCAGGTGCAGTTCGTTATACTCTAAGAGTCAGAAGGTGTGGTGGTTTAAATGAGAAATGGTCCCTAGAGCCTCCAGATTTGATGTTCAAACCCTTGATTCCCTACTGGTAGCATTGTGTGGGGAGATTATGGGACCACTGGGTGATGAAGCTTGCTTGTAGAAATCCAAGGCCAGGATCTGGCTTTGAGAGCATCTGCATCATTAAACTTGCAGTTTGCTCTCTCTGCTTCTTGATTGCTGCTGGCTCTCAGCTTCCTAGTCTAGCTGCTTGCTGCCATGCATTCCCTGCCATTGTGTACACCCCTCTGGAAATGTATGCCCAGATAAACATCCTTCCTTAAGATGCTTCTGGTTGTATTTTATCATAGCAACGGATAACTGATTCAGAGGGTTAGTGCCTTTGTGTGCCTGCGGTAAGCAATGCCCTGCCAGGTTTCTGCTGCGTCCATGGAAAACTCTGACTCCCTTGCCTTCAATTGTCTTGCTCAAAGGCAGTTTTAAGTCTCTTATATTCACCTCCAGTGAGTTCCTTCATCTGTGAGCCAAGTCCCCACATGACTTGTGCTATGGGCCATTCCTGGAAAGGATAAATCCTTTTATTCTGATTGTTCCTCCAATCACCATGGCAAGCCTTATGTCTCTTGAGCAATTAGAGCCATCTTTCCAACATCCAAGTCCACTCACAGTACTCTTTGTAAAAATCTTCTAGCGATGTGGTATAAGGCTCAAATCCTCAAAAAGTTATAAACTTGGCATAATCCGGACCTTGTCCACCCTCTGCCATTGTACCCTTTCGTTGTTTAAAGTCGTTTAGTCACAAGTGTTTGCTTCTTGTTCATAGAACATTCTGCGGCCCACTAGTTACAGATAAAGCAAACTCAGTACATTTAATTCTTGGTGAATGCAAAGCTAAAGCAAACTTGGCCATGAGATAAGAAAGTGGACAAAGATTTATCACCTATAGCAGGTAAGGAAAGTTCAGGGCTTAATTCTAAGGGCTGCTCACCTCAAACAAAGGAAGCTCAAGGATTTTAAGGGTTATGTAAATTTATATGGGAAAGCACTTCAAAGCAAACACATCCCAACTGTCTGTTTCATTTCCTGATGCATTTTACCTTGATAAAAGTGGAGAAAGGGTCTGCTTTAACTTACAATTTCAGATTACAGTCCATTATTGTAAAGAAATCAAGTTAGGAAAAACTTGAAGCAGCTAGCCACATCCGCAATCAAGAGCAAAGATAGAATGAATGCATGCATTCTTGTGTTCTGCTAGCTTTCTCCCTCTTATACAGCTTAGAATCTCTTTCCTAAAGAATGGCCCCACCCACAGTGGGTGGGTTTTCCCACTTCTATTAGTGTAATCAAGATAATCTGTCATAGACTTGTTCAGAGCCAAGTCTAATCAAAAAAAAAAAAAAAAAAAATCCTTCACTGATAGAGACTCTTTTTTCAGATGATGGTAGATTGTGGCAAATTAGCAATTAAACTGCCAATCAAGCTTAACTTGAGTCAAAGACAACAGGTGAGAATAATCCAGGGCAGTGTGGAGATGGAGGATTTCTCCTAGGACTCTAGTGCTGGGCTGATTGACAGGAGCTAGGTGCTGTTCAAAGCTCTCCACTTAGCATAGGCCATAAATAAAGAAAAGGAAGCAACCTTAAATTTCTTTTTCCAAAGTTGTTCTGGCTTCAGCTGAAAGAAAGGAATAATTGGAATATGACTTGGTGCAACAATCTGTCCCATCCCACAGATGCTTGACTTGCCTACCGCTACAGGCAAGGAGTCAGCACACTGTTGCCTCTACCTAACTCACTATCCTGTCCTTCTTCTCCAAGTTATAGTCAGCTACCACTCCAGGTAGCAGTTAAGATGCTCCCTGATCACCTCTACAGCTTTTCCTACAGCACATTTAGCATTGTCATTTGCAGAACTCTTCTCCATTCGTCTATGTGTTTTCCAACCACCAGTCTACATACACTGTGAAGACGAGAGCAGTAGCTCTGCCATCTACTGCTCTCTCGTCTGCTTAATGTGCTTCACAGTCAGTCTTCTACATGCAATCTTCTGTGACTCTACCTGTATGTTTTGGCATCTACAATTTTCCAGCACCAGACCACACATGAACACAAAATAGTTTTTCAAACAGGACACTAATGACTATCTGGGCTCAGTAATTCTTTTCTGGGAGGATGGATCCCTGCGTAGTGCAAGACATTTAATTTTCAGACTGTTTGTACTAGAAGCCAATTAATGCTGTCCCCTCAATGTATAACAAAGCAGTGTTTCCAGAAATGGGTCGGGGAACATCCTAGGAGAACAGCTGTCTTTGAGTGCTGAAATGTAGGGAAGCAGAGAAAAGGAATCTTCTTTTAATACAGATATGTTAATACTACATTCCTAATATTATTAACCCTTTGGAATTCCCAATGTTTCTTAATTAAAATCAAGTCAGTTGTATTCTCTTATATGGAATTGTTTATGTATCTAACACCTAATGTTTATCGTTTCTTCCATCTCTGCTCCATCCTTCCCGTTTGTATGTCAACATCTCTCTCCTGTTACTAACAATTTTAGAAGGTCTTTCTCTTTTGTTTGATTTTCCTCTCATCCCTTAGCTGATATCTCATTTTAACCATAAACAACACCTAAATTGAGTACCCAGGAAGGTCACAGAAAGTTGGATGCTATAGACAGGATTTGGCATGGGTAGTACAGCCCTGCTCTCTGTTGGTCTCTCATCACCCCTGCAATTACAGGACTAACCAAGGTGTGTTTTCTCATGATGAGAGCAGAGCAAATGAAGCCCAAATGAATAAATATCCAGTAAGCATTTGGTCATATGACACATGTTAATGTAACATTGACCAAGTCAATTCATAGAAAAAATTACCTAGGGACCAGAGAAAACTGCAAATTATCATAGGCAGAAGATGTGGTTCTGAACAAGGATGAGTGAGTCCACTTAAACCAGCTGTGCACCCTATTTTGGTTACCAGTATTTCCAGTCCCATTATTGGTCTTCTGAGTCTCCCCAATGTGTTTTATTTCCTTCTACAATCAAGAATGAGAAAGTTTCTGCTTGTGCCAGCAAGTGTGGTAATAAAATAATAGCCCAGTGCTCTGACACAAATCCTTGCCTATTAATATTCAAGGCAGGTGATAAAGGTCTACTTATCAACTTCTGATTTATAAATAGAACGATTTATCCCCCCGACGCTGCTGTGTAACTTCACTCAATTTTCAGGAAAGATGGTGCATCACTCCTACACAAGAGAAATAATTATCACCATTTTTAAAGCCTTGGTTGTACATTTTGCTTCCTCAAATTAATCATTTTTCTACAAATGGGAAGACTACAAATGGTTAGCATATATAATGACAATCAGATACACAAGAACTAGAGTATCTCATCGACAATGTTCCTTTATTAAGTACAGGAGAATGTAATACAAATGGCAATAAAAAGCAGCCAAAATAACAAGAAATCCCTTTTGCAAGATGAGTAAAAACTACACCATGTATCATGTATCCATGTATGCATCTAGATACTAATTGTGTTGAGTTCCAATGAGACCAAATGACCCTTACTTTTCAGTTCAGCTCTCATTCTCTATAAGGATTCTGGATTGCCCACATGAAAACTCGTATTGTTTTAAAATTGGAAAAGCTCAGATAGTTAGCCTCTTCAACATCTAGTAAACAGGCAGAGACTTATAGCATAGCCTGTTGTCCCAAGCAAAAGCAAGAAAAGGATTGAAATAAGCAACCTGTGTAGACCAGGCCCTCTTCTAGGATGCTTACTGCTTCTTAGATCTATTATACCAAGCACAAGAGTAACAGTTGAATGATTCCTTCCCTTCTCCCCAGCTTCTACCCACACTAAATATACTAAATTCCATCTCCTAAACACTACTTGACCACTCTTTTCTGTTTATCCCACTGCCATAGTTTTAGTTCAGATTTCCTGAGGCAAGAAATGATCTTCTTCTATTTTATTGTTTGTTAAAACCTCACTGGGCTCTAATTATTTTACAGACTGAGTGATTGATTGAAAAATAAATCTAAAGCTAGGCATGGTGGAGTATGACTATAATTCCAACTACCCACAAGCAGAGGCAAAGGTTCATGTATTGTTAAGTAAGGTCAAGGCCAACATAGACAAATTGGTGAGATCTGAATTGAAAATAAAATTTAAGAAGAAGGAGCAGGTTACGGTAGTTTCTACCTATAATTACAGAAAGAAGATGAATCCCAGAGGATTGGGAGTTCAAGGTCATCCTCAGCTGTATGTGAGTTCCTGGCAATGCTAAACTATATCATGAAGTACCCCACAATGTGCTCCAAAAATGCAGAGAAGGACAAGGAATGCAGCTCAGTGGTAGCACGCTATTTGCTTTTTAGCATGTGAAATTCCCTGGTGATTCAACCCACTCCAGAACACACACACACACACACACACACAACTCACTCATACTCATCAATTCTCACTCACTCACACACACATAGTTTTCTCTCTGGATGACATTTTATACTTTTAATTTGTTTTGTTGCTACAACTGAATATGTGAAATAAGTAATTTTAAAGAAAATGTATTTAACCTGGCTTAGCTCTAAGAAGTTGAAAATTCAATGTTGGGTACTGCCATCTGTGCAGCTCTTTGTAGGCATCTCATGGGGGAAGGTCAGGCAGGTACATAAGAAAGGAAAGCAGGATGTCAGGCTTCCAGGGTAGCTGATTCCTATGAGAGAAGTAAGCATTGATTCATTCATGAGATCCTGTTTCCATGCCTACAACCCTTCTACCTAGACTCACCTCTGAATATTGCCTCATTAAAGAATTCAACCTCAACATTACTTTTGACGTAGGCAAATGAAGAACAAACCACAGCCCCTCATTTTGTTCACAGGTTGCATTTAAATCCTCCATCTCGACCTCAGGTTCATTTGTCAGGGTGACTGATGGTTGAGAAACAAATCAATTTATTAAAGAAACTTATATAGTCATTAATACCTTAAGCAGTCTCCCAATCTGTCAAGGTTCACTTTTACAGTGGTCCACTTTAACACTTGACAAAGAGGAAAAGGGCTACTCTTTAGACTTCCTCCCTTAAAGACATTGATTGACAGAGAAATATGTGAAGTTGCCTGAACCCTCCCAAAGGGCAAATACTCAAATGTCCCTCCCATCTGTGAATAAATGTCTGCACAATTAAGCAAAAGGGCAACAATAAAAATATTATTATCTTTGTATCACAGGGAAAGAAATTAAGGTTGGTTAAGGACTTCTCAAAGAGAGGAGAGCTTGCTAGGGACCCAGCCACATTTGCATCCTGCCTTGCCTTTTGTGTCTTTTTTCCAGAGACTACAAAATCCATTCAGTCAATTGTATGTACTCTCTAGCCTCCTTCCCTTTCACACTGCCCCAGATAATGTCGGAAGACAAAGCCTATAAGAGAGTTATATTTAGACATTACAGAATCAGTAGTACTTGAAGTTAAGGACTATTGGGAGCATTTCAGAAGAGAATCAATTTTTTTTTTCAATTCACCAAATGCCTACTGTAGCTATCGTTGGCAAAGTCTGTGATCTGAATAGTCATGGATTACAGCCTAGCAGAGAAGATAGGCATGGAAATAAATGACCCTGGCAAAATATTATGAGACGTTAAGTGGCACTGGGAACAAATATATGACCCATGGTCTGTCTTCTGTGGAATGAGAGTACTTTACAAATCAGACCTGCAGACCTTAGACATTCTGCAACTCTCTCTGGTAGATGCATTTATCCAATAGGCTAAGTCTTAGAGAAGCTGGGATGTTCTGAAGACCAATAACTTAGAACCTCCATTACAGTCCAGCAAGATATATTGATAATTACAGGAAAACTTAGTAGATGGGCATCTTAAATAAGGGGTACCCCTGAAACGTTGGGCTTCTCATTTATTAATCATGGTGGTGCTAATAAATAACCTTTAGAGTTCTTCACAGTTAAACTACAGTAGTGGTCACTTTTATAGAGTTTTCCCAATATGTCAGGCACTGTTGCTGATGCATTCTTACAGTACTTCATTGTAGCCTTGTAAAAACTCTTGTCAGCAAATACCTATCATTAGGCACACATCACAGACGAAAACCTGCCATACAATGAATTAAGTAACTTGTCCAAAGTAGCAGGGTGAGCAGGTGACATGACTAAGCTCAGAACACAGATGGTCTAGGTCCAAATTTCTTTAATTGCTTTCGGTTTACTTCTCACAGATGATGATGTCTCTAACGCTTCAGTTAGACTTGCCATGGAGTAAAAAAGGTTAGTTTCCAAATATCAAGTCTGTGGAGTATTCCTTTCCACTGCAGATCCTGGGTTTGTGCTGATGTCGCTCCCTACCTGACAGGAGACGTGTGAGCATGAGTGTAGAGATGAAGCAGACATAGAAGAAAAAGTTCAAGTTAAAACCTTGTTTAGGAGAAAATTTTTGGTGGAAGCTAGAAATAGCTTTCTGTGTGAGATAGCAGGACAAGACTGTCACCAAACAGGACAGAGTTGTCATCAGACTGAAGGAGGGTGGAAATCATGTTTTGATCTGCCTTACAAGATGGGAAGAATCTTATGTTCTAAATGCTTCCAAACGCAAGTGAATATGGAGATCAGGCACACTGGTGTGAACAAAGAGCCCTGGAAACCGCTTGGCAAACAATCTTGCAAGATAGTGGGCGAGAGAAAGAGAGCACTAATTGGCTAAAAGCACTCATTTCCTGAAAGGACTGAGGTTCCATTTCTAACACTCACATATGGCTCATGACTCGCTGTAACTCCAGTTCCTGAGTATCTGATTCCTCCTTCCAGACACTAAGGGCATCAGCATTCTCATGGTACATAGATATCCATACAGGCAAAATATCCACACACATAAAGTTTTCAGAGTTCTAAAAATCAATCAATGGCTTAATATGGTTCAGCAGCACCAGTGTTATTCAGGTTTTCAAGTCTTATCCACTAGGGTGGATCCTGGACCATAACCATACCTTCTTCATTCACTGTACACTCAGGCCTGCCAATGTGTCTACCTAAGATAGAGGTCTCAGGTCTTTCTTCTACCTCATCAACTCATTCCTCACCCGGTGATAATTGATATCTGCATAGGTTAAAAAGAATCCACTTAGTTCGAAATTCAAACTCAACTAGGATGCCTGTATTATATCAGCTAACCTCAGTATCCATTTATAAGTAATTTTAAGGAGGAGAGAGTCTTTGAAGTCAATTAATTCATACACTGATCCTTCCCAGTGCAAATAATCCCTATGGAATTGTTCATCCATTCGAGCAGTGTGAAAATATAGGACAAGAAACAGACTAATTTAAGATGGGGATAGGAGGAAAATGCTAGATCAGCCATGCTTGAAAGAACTGCAAACACTTTACTATGAATTATACACAAATGCATGAGACAAACTTCAAATCAAACTCAATCCACCTTAACAGAGTAAAAATAAAAGATGGTATCAAGTGAAAAGCTACACAAACTTTTGGTAGCAAGGTATCAAACATCCTTAGATAAGCTGTATTAGTATAGCTTTCACTGATATTTTTCATAAAGGTGTAATAGCAGTTATCTTTATATATTTCATTAGTTATATGAGATTTTCTATGAGGTATTTGGTCATATTCAACCTTTCCCCTCAACAAGACTTCCCAGATCACCCTGCATCTACTATGCACTTAGCTTTGTATCCAAAGATTTCTTTAAACCCATCAATTCCAATTTCTACTGTTCATGTATTTGTGGGTGTGCCCCCTTCCATTGGAACTTGGTCAATTTATCAAGCCTCCATCCCCCCTCCTCCTCCCTAGCAACTATACCTTTCCAATAGCTCCTTGTCTAAAAGCAGTACTTCCATATCCACCTCCCCTGTCCATACTAGGGTTGGTCTGGCTTAGATTTGCATAGGTGTTGTGCATGCTATCACAACCATTTGTGAGTACATTGCCCAAAAGAATTTCTATGTCTAAAAGATACTCTTTCCTTGCAGTCATCCACCACCTCTGGGTCTTACACTCTTTCTGACCCTTCTGCTGCAATGATCCCTGAGCCTTGGGAGGAAGGGATAACATACATTGCATTTGGGCTGAGCATTCTAGTCTCTTGTCCTCTGCATCAATTGTGAGTGTCTGGGTTAATCCTCACCTACTGCATATTAAAGCTTCTCTGATAGGTATTGAGAGATACATTAATTCTTGGTAGGATGTATAGCTGGTAAATTTAATGGTAAAAGAAATTTACTATGTTTAAAGCACAATTACACCTATGAATATAAACAGGTTTGAAGACAATGCAACAGCAAAGGTAGAAGTACGACTTTTGAAGCCCAGATTGATTTTTATCTTGCTTTTCCCATACTTTTGTGCACTTTTAGAAAATTACTAAACCCTCTCATATTTTGTTTTAGACTTGGGTTAAATAATCACTAATATAGTTGTTTTGTAGGAAAAAATAAATTGCTATAGGTATACTATAGATATAAGGGCATGTATAAATATTTAATAGATTAGTAAAGTGTCCAATAAATGATATTTCTCTCTAGTAACAGTATATGATCATATGCATAATGATATATCATATGGTATGTATCTTAGGGTTTCATTGCTGTGAAGAGACATCATGATTAAGACAATTCGTATAAAGGAAAACATTTAATTGGGGCTGGTTTAAGGTTTTGGGGTTTAGTCCATTATCATCATAGTGGGAAGCATGATAGTCTCCGAGCAGATAGACATGGTGCTAAAGAAGGAGCTAAGAGTTCTATATCTTGATCTAAAGGCAGGAAAAGGAGACTGTGCTCCATCCACACTGGGGCACAGATTGAGCATAGGAGACCTCAAAGCCTACCTCCTCCCCCCCCACACACACACAGTGACATCTTCTTCCCACAAGGTTATACCTATACCAACAAGGCCATACCTCAAAATAGTGTCACTCCATATGTGCCATGCATTCAAGCAAATGAGTCTATAGGGGTCATGTATATTCAAACCACCACATTCCATTCTCTGGCCCCCATAGGCTTGTTGACATAACATAATGCAAAATGCATTTAGTCTAATTTCGAAGTCTCCATAGTCTATCACAATCTCAATGATGTTGTTTAAAGGTGCAAAGTTCAAAGTCTCTTCTGAGATTCATGCAATCTTTTAATTGTAATCCCTTATAAAACCAAATTCAAAAAGCATATCCACATATTTCCAATACATCATGGCAGAGGATATAGATTACTCTTCCAAAATATAGGGAAAGGAGCACAGTGAAGAAATACTGGACCAAAGCAAGATCAAAAACCAGCTGGGAAAAACTTCAAACTCTGCATCTCCATGTTTAATATCAAAATGCTCTTCAGATATCTAACTCTGTTCAGTTTTGTTGACTGTAACACATTTCTACCTGGCTGGTTCTTGTTGTGGGAGATATTTAAAATGGCGGCTCCCAATCTGGCTTGTAGTTATGCAACCGCCATGTTCCCAACTAGGCTAGTCCTGAGGTCATGACCAGCGGCATGTTCTCGCTGCTGCCACAGCTCAGGCTGCCGACTCAGTCCGCAGGCTCTGGAGGCCAGAGACACTGGCCCTGCCACCCATGAAATGCCAGCGTGGCAGATGGCTCTGCCAATCTTCCACACTGTCTCCACAAGGTTGGGCTGAACCCAGACCATTCCGCCATCCACGCTGTACCTGGTAGGAATGAGACTCTAATCCTTAAAGATTAATCAAAGGCTTTATATATTTGGTAATGCTCAGTTGACAAAATGCTCACATAATTAGAGGTGCTAACCAATTAACTAACCTAGATATAAGTTGTTACCCAGGACTGCTCTCAATCCAAGTGTGGTTCTCCATCCTCCTACATCTCTGCCTCCCTCTGCTCCTCCTCTTCCTCCTCTTCCTCTCCTTACTCCTCCTCTTCCTCTCCTTACTCCTCCTCTTCCTCTCCTTACTCCTCCCACTTTAGCTCCTCCCAACTTGTGGGGAAAATATGCCACTACAGGTTCTACTCCCTATTATCATCTTTCTTTGGCAGGTACCCAGGGCTCTGGCTTCTCTAACATCGTGAGTCCTTCAAGGCAATATAGGCTTCATTTTCACAGCTTCTCGCTATATCCTTTCTAGGCATCCATGCAGGGACACCCCTGCCACACACCTGGCCTCAGCAGCTTCCCTTAGTCAAGGATGGAGATTCCATAACTCTTTTCATACAATGACCTCTCTGGGCCTCCATGCAAAGTCAGCCATGCCACACACCTTGCCTCAAGGCCTTCCTTAGTAGCAGAGGAAAATTCCAATCTTGATTCTAAGGCCAGAACCATATGACCAAAGCTGCCATGTCCTGGTGCTTGCTGGGGCTGGACCATTGCCCACTCATTTGATTACGTCTATACTAACTTTCTGTTTTCCATGGTTTCTGTCACAGCCTAAGTTTAGCTGTCCTGGAACTTTCTCTGTAGACCAGGCTGGACTTGACCTCAGAGATCTGGTGCCTCTGTCTCCTGAGTGCTGGAATTAAAGTCATATACTACTATACCTGAACCTAAGCCTTTCTTTAACTCCTTTTCACAAATGAGAGCTTAGCTGGCTGGGATCTTGCCCTGAGGTCACCACTCCTTTATTCCCACTTAATATCTTTAATCTGTTTAGTCTCCTTGAACACAGGTTTTAGCTCCCTTCCACCTTCTGGTGCCCATTTAACCCTTGAATCATATATTTTGTATTTTTCCTTGCTCATCTTGCTATGTTTCATCAAAATGTTCTTCAGAAGAGTAAACTACAGGACAGAGTCTATACTAGGCTGTTTTGAGATTTTGTTTGACAATACAATTAATGTAAATTTATTTACCCTAGCCTCAGGCAAACTTTTCAGACAAGGGCAATAAAGCAGTCAAATTATTTTTGCCAAAAATATCACAGGAACTGTATCTAAGCCACATATTAACATTCTTCCCCATGAAACCTCTTGAGCCCCCACAGTTCACATTAATCTCAGCACCATTATTTTGAATGTCCCTACTAGAATGGCCTATTAAGCAGCACTTAAAGCATTCCACTACTTTTCTAACCCAAAGTCCTATTCCTCAACAAGGGGGCAGGAGGTCAGGCCTATTACATCAAATTCTCCAACATCCTAGTCCTCATACTAACTTGTCTTAGGGTTTCATGGCTGTGAAGAGACACCATGACCAAGGCAACTCTTATAAAGGACAACTTTTAATTGGGCTGAATCACAGGTTCAGAGGTTCAGTTCATTATCATCATGGTGGGAAGTATGGCAACATCCAGGAAGACATGGTGCTGGAAAAGAAACAGAATTTGCATCTTGATTCAAAGGCATCAAAGAAGACTTGTTCCATACTTGGACGAACATAAGAGATCTCAAAGCCCACCCCTACATTGACACACTTCTTCCAACAAGGACCACACCTACTCCAGAAAGACCACAGCTTTTAAGAGTGCCATTCCCTATGGGCCAAGTACTCAAACACATGAGTCTATGAGGATACCATTCTATGGAATTCAAACCATGGATTTACAAATACACACACACACACACACACACACACACACACACACACACAAAAAAAAAAAAAAAAAACTTTTTGAGAATAGGTCTTCACTATGTATGGTCTTAATATCTATGTAGCCCTGAAGGGCGTCACACTCAAAATATCTGCCTCCTTTTCCTTCAAGAGTTCTGAAATTAAAGGCATGAGTCATCATGCCCAATGTTCAAAACAATTATTTTACGAGTCAGTTTTGATCATATTCGTCACCTCCCTGATCACTGAAAAATGGAACAAGCCCAAGAATCAGACCAGGAAGGAGTGCTTGAAGAGATAGAGAGGAAGCTGGGGGTTTTACTTGCATGAATGTCTGTGCACCACATGTATGCATATCAGTGCATCACATGCATGTCTGCTGGCCCCAAATATTTGATTCCCTGGAATTGAACTTACAGATGGTCATTGCAAGGCTTACTTAACATGATCCGGCCTTTCTTTGGGTCTTTCTAAAACTCAAATTGATCACCATCCTCACAAGAGAAAACTTTCTAAATAATTCCCTTCCACTTCAATAGATATGCCAGCCTCCTTAGACTCCTTCTGTTCTATTCACACCCAGGCCTGTCACAGTGCCTTAGGTCACTTCCTGAAGTGACTGCTATCCTCTGTAAACCTGTCTCCACACAATTCTGTGGTCATCAATCTACTTTTCAACTTTTTTGGTGTCAGAAATGGTTTGAAACATAAGTGTCGTGGCAGTAATTATTCATTATCTGAATTAATGAATGTCAAATTTTAGTATCACTGTGTATTAAAAGTAAAAAATGTGGTCAGGTAATGACTTAACTAATCTTTGTTTCAATCCCCTTATCTCTAAATAGTAGTTACACCCACACCATTAAGACATTGCCATGATTAAGGAATATACATGAGGATGGAGAAGGAAATGCCATATCATTTTTGTTTTTCTTTTAACTTTTGTACTTTATAAATCTACTATTTTGAGATGGGTATAAAGAAAACTTCCCAGGATCTATTTAATTACAGGAGAAGCCCTTGAAGCAGCTTAGTGCACAAACTTTCAAGACAGAAGGTTATAAGTACCAGAGCCATCGGTGTCCTTAATTACACACCTAAGAAGTGCTGGGATCACTGGGGTGCCAGGAGCACCTCTCCTCCCACTCTACCAATCTCCATAGGAGAGTGCTCACACACACGCAGTCCGCCAGGGGTGGAGATGAAGAAAATGACATGAGGTATTATAACAAAGTCCACTTTTAAATAATTATAACTTCAGTTAATTACACTGACATTTCTCAGCAAGGATTAAGTAAATCAGAAGGGGGTAAAAGCGATTGAGAAAATAAGAAAGCAAGGGCTGGACTGCGAGAGCATCTCCTTTGTCTTTCCTTGAGGAGTGTAATTAAATTAAGTGGGATTGATTGAGTGTCAAACATCTGTGGGAGTCATTTCCTAACTTCATTAATGCTATTGTGCCTGAAGAAGGCACAGTGGTAATTTCTCTCACAAGGATCTAATGAGAGGCTGGTGATGTGATATGAAAGCCTGACAGGAGCTGCTATGTGCTACTATGCTGCTGTCTGTCTGTGTATGAGGGATTTATTAGAAATGCTGGCCTGGCAACAGCACAGCTACGTTATCCGCATGGGAGTGGGACAGTGGGCCTCAGAGAGCTGGTGTAATGGAGTCATAAAGCTGAGAGTTTAGACAGCCAGCATAAAGAAATAAAAATGGGCCTGCTAAGGAGGACTAAATGGTCATAAAATAGATCATATATAATGAGGTGCAGTAGATAATGAGGTGCATTTATATGGAAAATACTAAATAAAAATTATGACCATTTCCTCTTTAACCCCATAACCATTGGGGCTTATCTCTGCATCTGGATTTGCAAGGTAAACTGGGAAGGGTGAATTAATTGGGAGGGAAACTACTTATATTGGCTACTTAATTCATTATTATAAGAGTTTCGGATTGTACAGTAGCACCCAGTAGAATTCTTGGCACTGAGCAAAGCATTCTGAAAGATCTATAATTCCTATCCTTTTTATAGAATTATGATAAAAATGTTCTAATACTGTTGCAGTTATAAAGTAATTAAGAGGGGATAAATGTAAAGTTAGTCCTATGTTATTCATTTTATCACTGCAATTAGAAGTCGCCTGCTCCCAGCTTTATTTCATTTGCTCCTTTATCAGTTGATGAGTAGTTACTCTGTACTGGGACTTTTGGCTAACTCAAAGATGCCAAATTACATAAGGTCAGTCACTGCTTGGTTTAGTCTTCTGCAGAAAACTTACAAGCAAATCATTAAGATTCAAATGTACACGTACACGGAAAACCTGATGCTCATACCCGGTTTCATGGGAACATTAAAGGCATAGAATCTGACAGAAATCAGAACTGTGATAAAAGAGTAGACATCAGCTTGTTTTGGAATGCCATAACAGGTAAAGGAGAGGTTCAGGCTACAACCAAACAAGCACCATTTACAAAGATACCCAAGGCTATTGAAAAGGGCTCAGCTGCTAACGATACTTGTCTCCTAGCCTAACAACTCAAGCTGTGTCCACAGCACACACAGGTGAAAGGAGAGAACCAATTCCAGGAACTCTCCTTTGACCTCTATATATGCAAGAAAACAAATAAGCAAAATTAGATAGATGAGAGATAGATAGATAGATAGATAGATAGATAGATAGATAGATAGATAGATAAACAAACAGAGAAACTCAGGAATGAGATGGAAAGAAAATGATGGAAAGACCAGGAAAAGAGGAGTATCCAGTACAGAATGAAACCTAAAAATCCTATGCATATCAACAACAAAAACTGACTGAACTGACATTATTTACATATATTTGTGTGAATGCTTGCATATATATCTACATTCACATGTGCACACACACACTCGCACACAGACACATATAACACTTTCCATATATATCATATATAACAAATATAACTAAAGAAATACAGGCTATCACATTGAAAATCGGTGTTTGAGATGGTATAACTCGGGTCTAGAAGGAAGAAACAAAAGAGAAAATAATGTAATTTTATTTCAATTAAAAACATTACCAAAAAAGAATTTCCAAAACAAGGGAACTGAGTTTAGAGGAGCCATGTTTCAGCCATGGTAAGCCTCTTCTGCTTGTATCATTAGGAATTGAGACCGACTGATAGAGCTGTCTTGTAAGTTCACCTGTTGAAGCCTTAAGTCCTAACTTCTCTATGCAGTGAAGTCTTCCATAAGAGACAATTAAGTTCAACAAGACCATGGGGTCAGAACTTAACTCCATACTTACAAGAAGAGGATGATAGTATCCCTACCTTTATTTTCCCTCTACCTTCTAGCCTTTGCCTCCCCTCTCTTCTCCTCCTCTCCTCTTCTTCCTCTCTTCCTCCTCCCTCCTTTCTGGCTGTCTTTTCATTATTTGAAATCACAGCAAGACATCAGCTGTCTACAGTCCAGGAACAGAGGGCTCACCAGGAAACAAATCACGTTAAAGCCTCATTCGAGGACTTTCCAGCCTCTAAAGTCAGCGAGGGAAATGGATTTCTGCTACTTCAGCCATTTAGTGTGTGGTATCTTATTACGGACACCTCACTGGCCACTGGGGAGGCTATATAGAGATGCATATGTGCACTTATTGCTACAAATGCACCATTTTAACATCAGTTTCCACTACTGAATAATCTCTCATCTAAACTTTAATTTATCCTATTGAGAAAATAAGACATGTGAAAGAGAAAGTGTAGTTTTAGTTCAGTGGCTAAGTTCAGGCTACTGTTTTCTCATTACATGTGACATGCATCTCTCATTGGCTACCAGGTCTATTACGGCAAGGGAACCTCTCCCTGGCAAAGCGAAGATTGGAAACTTCCAATTTCACTGAACCTCCCATCATCTCTTGGTGCTAAATCCTATTTAAAAGCTGCTTTTAATGTAACAATATATGGCACAAAAAAAAAAAAATGAACAAAGCCTCTCTGAAGTTTTAAGACATTTTCTTGTGTAAGACTTTGATCCACTTACAATGGGAGGCTTTATTCGTTCACGGGGATATTATAACTCAAGAATAACTTATCTCCAAATTATTACCTCATAGAATGTCTTATTTATTTTAAAAGCAACATAAAATGTAGCCACTTTATAATACCTGTATTGGCGAATAGTGTTTATATTTCTGGAAATTACTATATGTCTTACATTGCTATTAAAAAAGGTGTAAGACTTAAGGACTCAGGAGGAGCTATAATACAGGCCAACCTTGGAGTTAGCCATTTTGTTACAGGACTCAGTCGTCTCGTTTAGCTTCTCAGTAAAATTTACCATCTTAGAAAATGAATACATGGTCTACATATTCAGAGTATCGGGTTTTGGAGGGCAGAGGTCAGCAAGTGCAGCAGTGGCTTGTCGGAGGACTGTGTACATATTGTCATTGTCACTGCTCCCTTTATACTAACTTCTAACCACAGAAAAGAAGCAAGAGAGTATGTTTCTTTACGTTCTTTTTCCGTCATTACCAAGCTAGAAGCTGTCAGTGGCACATTACCGTGCCTTGATAAACTGAGACCCGTTTAGTCTGATGACTACAGAACGATGTGCCCTGGGTAGCAAGCACTACAGTGATTCCAGGTGAGTGCTTTCTCACCTTCTTCTTCAGTAGGACCCCCCAGGGTCAGCCTTACCAGAGGCAGGTGAAGCCACCTCCTCCATTCTGTAGGCATCATCTACGAGGAGAGTAGTGTGAGTCTAAAATGTGACAGTACCAAGAGCTGCGACTGAAAGCTCCCTTGGCATCCACAGACACCACTAAAGCAAATCACTGGAGATGCCATCACAAGAAATTGTTACTAATTCTCTACATTATAAAATGTGAGCAGGTTGGCAGACAGATAATCAAAGCTGACAGAATAATGGAGCCACTCAGAGGACAGCCGGTGCAGTGGCACAAATGTCCAATCCCGCAAGGGGCTTGAGGGGCGTGGCTAGGGTCAGGAGCTGTTTTCTTTTCCTAAAGAATTTTCCTCTCTAGATAAAACAGAGGTCCTCTAAGTCAGAAAGTAGAACAGTACTGCTTCTCTGAATCAAATACCTAACTCCTGTGTTTTGTTTCTCTGGAAGTAAAAGCAAAATATGTTAGAGACAAATGCTAAACAAAGGTGTTAAACATGTGGATTTCAATGTATTTAAATCTGAACTAAAGCAATTCACTCTTGTAATAAAGCCAGTTTCTAGAATTACTGTGGGGTCCCCGGTTCTGGAGGGTGTCCCACGATGATCTCCCGGCTGAGGACAGAGTGAGAGCAGGGAGGGTCCTCTACCCACGTCTCCGCTGTCTGTTAGTCTTCAGCCCAGCCTGGTGTGAGAGGTCTGGGCCAAAAGGGTGCGGGTGCAAGCAGGGAGGAGAGATTGCCTGCCTCCGCTGCAGCGTCTGCTCGAGTCCCCGCTGTCACAGCTCGGTTACTCCCAGGTGCTGCACCTGTGTCTCCACGCTGAGCCGCCCAGGCTGGGCCGATAGAAGCCGGCTAGCAGGCAAGGAAGCAACTTGATGCCTCAGGAAGGTTCCGGGAGAGCGGATCTCTCCCCAAGTGTTACAGCTCTTGAGACAAAGACTCCAGGACACCAAGATGATTCTCGAAACACACACCTTTACTTCTCCCGAATAGAGCCTTTATATACAGTTTCAGGGTGGGTTAGGGTCTGACAGCAGATAACGCTTATTGGCTTGGTCAGAGAGCTTGGAGAGACCTCATCTGCATGTGGGTTAGGGTCTGGCAGATAATGCCTATTGGCTTGGTCAGAGAGCTTAGAGATGCCTCATCTACATGTGGGAGGGCCTGAGGCACTGTTCCTCGTGACTGATAGTCATAGACCTCTCTTTGGGAGAGGATGTGGAGGGCCGAAGCTGAATGAAAAGAACCAGGGCCTGGGGGCAGCGCCGAACACCTGCCGTCCTGGTAAAGGTCCGGGGTTCAAGGCTTGCTCAACCAGGCACCCAGCTGCTTCCCACAGCCCACCGCCCCACAAATTACTAAGTTCATGATTTCTCTGTGTGTGCATATGTATACAAGTGCATACATTTTCCATAAAGCCTTAACATTTCTAATTATTGAACCCTTTGTAGTAAGCACAAAGCCTGTTAGTTTCCTAGCATAGTCAGTGGTCTTGGTCGTCAATGTGACTGGATCTGAAACCTACTGACAGGCTTGCCTCTGTATACATCTGCAAGTGTGTTTTCTGGAAGGAGTAACAGAAGACAAAAGCATTCTCCTGAGGGGTAACAGAAGAAAGCACTCTCCTCGAGTGATCGATGACTTCAATGCCAGCCCAGACGTACAGAGTTCCAAGGGAAACGATGTTGCTTTTCCACCTACCTCACTTCCTTCCTTATTGATCAGGGTGCATCTACTTTCCTGTTCCTGGCAGTAAGGCAAGGCAGGAGGAAGTAGGACAGTAAGAGCATACCTTAGAAGGACATAGCTTCTCTAGCCTCTGCTGCCTGTGCCCTGGACTACTTGCTCCTGACCCTACCTGCTCAGAGGGTTTGGAGGTGAGGTGGCGGGGAATCGGCACTCCGGGAGCAGGTGAGAACACACAGCAACCTCATCTGAATGATGCTTCAATCTCCTTTAATACACTCCACCGGTGCTCCATTAGTCCCAAGAAAGCATCTATTCTATACAAAAATTCCCAGTTGGCTGGCATTGTCTGCGTCAGCAATTCTTGGTCTTTCAGGCAGTCTTCAATCAGTTCAGTAGGAGATGCCTTTGCATACCTCTCAAGGGTATTTCACAGCAACTGAATGCTAAGTCACATGCTTCCCTTTCCCTTCGTGTAGATCTTTATACACCAGTCTTCTTCTCTATGCTACTATAGGGATAGGTGCTTTTAAAAGTAAAGTGTCCAGTGTGCATTTCTTTATCTTCCTCTCCTTTCATGTTTCTTGTCTAAGCACTGAACCACTTAGAATAAATACTAGTCAAATTATTCTCATTACTCTCATACTGACAATCCTCCAGGACACCTTTTCTAGAGGTATGACCTATTCAGCTAAGCAGCTGTGCCATTGGTACTCATCTACCTTTCTAATAGTCTCCTGAAATAATGTCTTAAACGCAAACTTTATAGCCTACCAAACTAAATTATTATCCAATTACACGTATAATGACTTCAGCCCTAACCAGACATCATGTGACTTTTCCTAGGAAGTCATAGCCGGGACTTTCAGGGAGCATAACTGTTACTAGAGTCTCCTCTCTCAAGAATGGTTACCACTTGTACATATCCTGGAAAGGGAATTGTAAATACTGTTACTCAAGACCTTCCTGAGGCTTGTAAGTATGATTTACTTCCTGAACATTTTAAATTCTTCTTGGGTCTTTAAGTTCCTTTTTTTTTTTTTTAACAAAGAAATGCTTCAACTTGAACCAGGGAGGAAAGTCACAACAGCTAAATCCCCTCTGGAAATAACCAAATAACCAATTAGTTAATTACAAAAAGTTACAGACAAAATCCACTTATCTTAAAATGAAGGGCATAGCTTTGTGTATTTGCATTCTCTCTAAAAGAAGAATCAAAAAAGAAAATGTTACACACTCATATCCCCTAAAACAGGCCACTTATAATCTGTACCATATGTCAGCAAACCATGTGCCTCCAGGCCAAATCAGATCAAAGGCTCTTTTTGTTTTGCCTTCAAGCTGAAAATGAGTTTCATGCTTTTAAATCATTGAAGAAAAAAAAAAAACCTTAAATATCAAATACTATGTAACTACATAAACATTTCTCATTTATTGGAGCACCATAGTGTTCATTCATATGTGTAGCTGGTTTTGTGTCCAACAACAAATCTCAGTAGTCACAAGAGAAACTGTACAACACACAATGCCTAAAATAATCTGCTGAATAGACCTTTAAATTTTTCACCTTTGTCAAGGCTGAGATCATCTCTGGAGTAGGTACAGAGGGACATGTGAAGACTCCAACAGAAACAAAGGGAAAGGGGAAAGCAAAAGCTTCTGTGAAGTATACTCTGACATCTACAAGATGCCTATTTGATTTTTAAAGGTGGTTGGCCATCTGCCAATTATATTTGACCTTTCCCTAAAAGCAAATCTCTCTCTTCCTTTTACTCTTCCACTTACAGGGACTCAGTACCATGTGAACATCTTTGCATCCACTGCCATCATTTTTTAATTAATTTCAAATTTGACACAGTTGTCCCAATATCAATCTAGCTAGCTATCCATCCATCCACCTATCCCTCCTTTTCCCTCTCCTTCTCCTTCTCCCTCTCCCTCTCTTTCTTTCTTCCCCTCCCTCTCTTCCTCCCTCCTCTCTCTTCCTACCTCCATCCCTTCTTCCCTTCCTTTCACCTTCTGCCTCTTCAAACAAAACAAGTAGAACCTGTACCTCTAGGACTTAGCTCTTTGAATGAAGAAATCATCAAGCCATATCATTTTATGGAAGGACATGATGTTCCTGAATGACAATGTAGTTATAGGCTTAATTCTATCCAAATAGAATTTTGGCAACACTGTACAGAAAGTATAAACTCTGAGTTTATACTTGAGTGGTAATCTTTTCTATCAATTACAACACACATACACATACATGTGTAGACATGAATCTTTCCAAGATGATCAAATGAACAGCAACACAGAATACAAAATATTGTCATGAAATGTATTTCACACTTCTGGACCCATGTAGATTTTAGCAATAATTTCCTATTCCTTCTTCGTTCTGTATCTCCAAGACCTGTCTGAGCTGTCAGCAGTGCATAACAATTGTTTACAAAACAGATCTCATTCGCAGGGGAGATAGGAGCCTGATCCAGTATTCTGTGAAGCTGAAAAGGGAAGGTAAAAAATAAAACTGGATGAAACACTGACAGTTGCAGATTTTTATTTGAAGTAGTAAAATTTAAAGAATAAATAAGATGTCAGCAGAATACATGATTTCCTTTTTGGCTATAGGCTTCTATTCAGAAATAATGTCACAACATTCTTTGAATATGAAACACATTTTTAGTAAGATCCTTGAGATGAAACAAAATTGATAAATAATGGATTACATAACTTCAGCATCTATTGTAATTTCCTTTTGTCTCCTACACTTTCCTGATTTCTGCTGCCCCATTTACATCTCTTAAAATTTGGCAAATTTAATGTAAGTTCATGCCTACTCACCCAGTGCATTTCAAAAGTTTGAAATTATCTCAGTTGGTCTTTATGCATTAGTTACAAAGAGACTTATGAATACAAATTTGAAATATTTGCCTCAAGTATATAAGATACATGTTGTTTGATAGTTGCATTGTCATCAATAAATCTAATAAAAAGTTGAGCTGTACAATGTAGTATATGCCTTCTAGTCTGGGCCCGAGCACTGAGCAGATCCCTGGTGGCAACTCTGCACCCAATCCCACAAATCCCAGAGGAAGTGGGCCTCCCCGGAGCTCTAACCCAGGCAGCATCTTAGGTAAGGAGACAGCAACCCTCCCCCAAACAGGGAGTAACTGGGACCCACTAGGACCCAGGAATTCACTCCTTGCCGTGAGCACTGGTTCCTTCCAGTTTGGGCCCAAGCACTGAGCAGATCTTGGGCCCCAGCTCTAACCCCAGTAGTAATCGCCACCCCACACAGTTCTGAAATAACCAAGATAATAGGAAAGACAGGCTCCAGTAAGAGATACGGCAGGTAGCACTAAGGTAATCCAGATGGTGAAAGGCAAGCACAAGAATATAAGCATCAGCAACCCAGGTTACTTGGCGTCATTAGAACCTAGTTCTCCCACACTAGAAAGTCCTGAATTCCCCATATTACCAGGAAAGCAAGATTCAGATTTAAAATCACTTCTAATGATGATGATAGAGGACTTTAAGAAGGACATAAATAACACTGTCAAAGAATTTGAGGAGAACACAGGTAAACAAGTAGAAGCCCTTAAAGAGGAAACACAAAAATCCCTTAAAGAAATACAAGAGAACACAAACAAACAGGTGAAGGAATTGAACAAATCCATCCAGGACATAAAAATGGAAGTAGAAACAATAAAGAAATCACAAAGGGAAATTACCCTGGAGACAGAAAACCTAGGAAAAAAATCAGGAGTCATAGATGCAAGCATCACCAACAGAATACAAGAGATAGAAGAGAGAATCTCAGGTGCAAAAGATACCATAGAAAATATTGACACAGCTGTCAAAGAAAATGTAAAATGCAAAAAGTTCTTAAAACAAAACATCCAGGAAATCCAGGACACAATGAAAACCAAACCTAAGGATAATAGGTATAGATGAGAGTGCAGATTCCCAACTTAAAGGGCCAATAAATATCTTCAACAAAATTATAGAAGAAAACTTCCCTAACCTAAAGAATGAGAAGCCCATAAATATACAAGAAGCCTACAGATCGCCAAATAGACTAGACCAGAAAAGAAATACCTCCCTTCATATAATAATCAAAACACCAAATGCACAAAACAAAGAAAGAATATTAAAAGCAGTAAGGGAAAAAGGCCAAGTAACATATAAAGGCAGACCTATTAGAATTACACCAGACCTCACCAGATACTACAAAAGCGAGAAGATCCTGGGCAGATGTCATACAGACCCTAAGAGAACACAAATGCCAGCCCAACCTACTATACCCAGCAAAAATCTCAATTATCAGAGATGGAGAAACCAAGATATTTCATGACAAAACCAAATTTACACAATATCTTTCCACAAACCCGGCATTACAAAGGATATTAGCGGGAAAGCTCCAATACAAGGAGGGAAATTATACCCTAGACAGAGCAAGAAAGTAATCCTTTTCCAACAAATTCAAAAGAAGATAGCCACACAAAGATAATTCCACATCTAATAACAAAAATAACAGGAAGCAACAATCACTGTTCCTTAATATCTCTTAACATCAATGGACTCAATTCCCCAATAAAAAGACATAGGCTAACTGATAGGATATGTAAACAGGACCCAGCATTTTGCTGCATACAGGAAACCCACCTTAGTTACAAAGACAGACACTACCTTAGAGTAAAAGGCTGGAAAACAACTTTTCAAGCAAATGGTCCTAAGAAACAAGCTGGAATAGCCATTCTAAACCTCCAGCCCCAGAACAGGAACTCATGGCTCCACCTGTATAGGTAATTGAGGGTGGCCTTGTCAGATATCAGTGGAAGTGGAAGGCCTTGGTACCCAATAGTTTGGATTCCCTGGTGTTGGGGAACTTGAGAGCAGGGAGGTGGGAATGGCAGGATGGTGGGAGCACACCCTCATAGAAACTCCCAGAATTATATGGATTAGATATGATAGGGACAGGCCACCAGAAGACTAGATTCCAGAATTCAAACAAAAAATATCTTGATACTAAAATTTGTTTTGAGAATTGTATATTGCAGAATACACAGCCTTGGTGTATCTACTCATCAAGCAAGCTCAGCAGACCTGCTCGAACCTCTGATGTCCTGGAATTTCAGCTGGATGCAATGAAGACAGAGACATCAGAGACTTATCAATTTACTCTCCCCCCCCAACCCTCTTCTAACATCTCAATGTCCCGCAATCAGCTTGAAGAACTTAATGAAGAGTTGGTGCCCCTATTCCCTGGGCTTGGGGACTGAGGTGGTTAATATTAGGCTGTCTTTCTAGGGAAAAGTAGTGGTTTTGTTGGAACAGGGAAGAATAGCTAGGATTAATTGCATAGCCAGAACCTATTGGTAAAATCTGTATAATTGTTATTAAGCTGAAGTCATAATTTCTTAAATGGTAGAAATTTTATTTTGATTTCAAATTTAAGGTTTTCATTGGTACGAGTTTCTTATTGATATAAAAGTGAGATTAATATTGTTACTCTCATAGGCATTGTGCCTATATAACACATTTAGGAATACAAGGCTTAGACTCATTCCTTCTTTAACTTTTTTAACTGATTTGAGATGTTTAGCCTGTGAGTTAAGGGCCTATAGCAAATTCATGGCTCTGAGTTTATTGTTAGGGTGTTTTCTATATTTTATTTAGAAATAGCTGAGACTGTTGTTAACAGACAACAGTCTGGATTGCCTTACATGGATAGTTGGTTTTCAAAATGTCAGAAGTCCACAGAATTGACATTACAAACATTTCTGTATTAAGGTTCATTTTTATTAGAGACCTGTCTGCTCCTGACAGCTTCCTCTCTTGGAGTCTAAGAAGAAATTGAGAATCTTTGGAGTTACTCCAGTTGTGATGAGACAGCCACTAAGCAAGAATTGCCTCTTTTCATCTACAGAGAGATTACTGTCCTGAAAAGGACACACTTGTGGAATAGTCAACTGATTATATATGCCAAGATAGAGTGATCAGCCCTTAATAATTCTGCATCACTAGGTCTGTCAGATGATCCTGGGTCAGAAGATCGGATGCTCCAACGTTTTGTAGTATAGGGACTGTCCAGGTGTTCAGCAGTCTCTATAAATTGGCTAAGTTTTAGAAGCTATGCTTTGTGCTTCCCATAATTTGAGTTAATTCAGTCATTCTGGATTTCTAATGGGGTTGAAGGCTTATAGTCTCCTAGCCAATCCCAGCTATTTACTTTGAGAGAAAAGACTTGAGAGGATGGTTTTCAGCTGACATTCTTTCTAAAGCCAAGGAAAATGCCAGGTTCAGAACTAATTCTTTTAGTTAGGAGAGATGACAGAGGTTCTGGTTAGTCAACAAAATGATGAACTGGGTATTAGGTCTATCTTGTACCTTACTGATACAAATTGGTATAGTTATGCTCTAATTGTATTTTGAGAGAAAAGTTTTATCTTAATAGGAAGGGTGATATGTAGGAGGAGCTAAGGTGGGAGAAGTAAGGAGAGGAAGAGGAGGAGCTAGGAGATAGATAGAGAGGGGGTATGGGAGGGGAGGGGACATGGAGGCAGATGTTCGAGTGTCTCCACCAGTCAAAGATAGTTGGAATATCTAGGTTGGGTATTGGGTTACACGTCTGATTGTATGAGCATCTTGTTATTGAGCATTACCAAACTTATAAAGGCTTTGATTAACATTTTAAAAAAAAGTTACTAATTAAAAAAAAAAAAAAAACAGGAGGGGGTGGGATAGGGGGTTCCTGGGGGGATGGGAAAAGGGGATCACATCTGAAATGTAAATAAAATATCCAATAAAAAAAAGATTTCTATCAAAAAAATGTAGTATATTTTAAGTAGATATGAAGAGGATGTTAAGAGAAAATATTCTTTATTACATACCTTCATTGATAGAATTCCTCAATCTGTGAAATGTCATTCTTCTCTCCAGATGTAGAGTAGACTGCTATTGTTTCAGATTTCTCAAAATTGACTCCTCTTACTTTGCTAGCAGCACCTCCCTCTCCCACTCAGCCTTCATTCACAGGCTACATGGTTTGGGGTGCTATGTTCCTTTCTTTCTGAGGCAGTATGTGATCCAACCATGGCCACAGATGACTTCCTTCTCTCAAAAAGTTAGTCATCATAGCCCCTACAGAACAAAGTTCAAATAATGCCATGATTAGTCCGATCAGGTGAGATGCTAATGCCACACGGTAAAGGGGCAGGTGCTTGGTGAATGGATCCGCTACAAACACGGTTACATAATGAAATGAGGAGAGAAGATCATCATGTGAAAATCACTTCAGCTTTGTCTACCACGAAGAAATAGACTTTTTATTGTATGGGATGATAAATATCCTTTAATTCATCTGAATTGGGTATGGTGTATGGTGTATGATGCTGTCTTTCAACATCCGGATCCAGAAGGTCAGTGCTCTGGACTTCCCCTGTTTCTCCATCACAGAGCAAAATACTGAGTGCCTTCTGTGCATCTCTACCCAGGAATCTCATTCAAGTCCTGTCCTTGGTCAGGAAGCATCTGAAACAACATAGGTTAAAGCAGAGATTTCCATTCCTAAAGTTACTCTGACAAGTGTTTTCTACCACTTTCCAAATTTTCAAGAAGGCAGAAAAAACATTGTGGTTTCTGATTAAGTGTGCCTCAAAAGATTCATATTTAAGTTCTTAAAAAAAAATGACAATGTATAGAAAAGCAATGATTTCCAAGAGGACATGGAAAACTGAAGACAATCTTCAGTTTATTGATGGCTGATAATTAACTGTTAGTCACTCTTTTTTATTCTTTTTAATTTTTTTTCTTTTTTATTCTTAATCATTAGTTTTTTATCTTTACTTTTAGTCTGGAAGGGGCAACAACTTTGGTGTTTGATTTTAAAGATTCACTTTTATTTTTAATTTTGGGGACATAGGATTGTGAAAGTAGGTAGCCCTGGAGACAAGAAGAGGATATCAGCTCCCTGAGAGTTATAGGTGGCTGTGAGCTGCTCAGTGTGGGTCCTGAGATCAAGACATGAGTTTTCTTCATGTTCATTATGCACTCCTAACTGCTGATTCATATCTCCAACACACAAAATATCATGGCTTTAAAAAAGTGTGTGTGTTTGTGTGTGTGTGTGT
The DNA here is from genome assembly GCA_021653895.1 of Mastomys natalensis. Taxonomy (NCBI): domain Eukaryota; kingdom Metazoa; phylum Chordata; class Mammalia; order Rodentia; family Muridae; genus Mastomys; species Mastomys natalensis. The sequence goes on from JAJTUV010001255.1 coordinate 263,957, forward strand.
GTGTGTGTGTGTGTGTGTGAGAGAGAGAGAGAGAGAGAGAGAGAGAGAAGACAGACAGAGACAGAGATGGAGATAGAGACAGAATGTGCAGAATCAAGAAAAGGGCATGGGATCTCTTCAATCTGGAGTTACAGGCAATTTTAAGCTACCCTAATGTGTGCTAGGAAATGAACTCTGCTCCTCTACAAAACTGGAAAGCACTGTTGGCTGCTGAGACATCTCTCTTTACTGTAAGTGCTTTAAAAGCACTCACTGCATTTCCATGTAAGAGGTGTTGGACGGCAGAGTTGGTAAATGGTAGAGAAACTGGATGATGCGTAAACTTTGAGAGATCAGGAAGACTCAGAAGCTAATTCAACACTGGTGACCCATAAACTGTTAAATTATGATTTCCAAATCCATTCTTGGGTATTTTTATAAATTTTAGAGTGGGGATAAGAATTTTAAATTTGTTTATTATAAGGAAACCCACTTCTGACTTTATTTTTTTTAAAGACTTGTTTCCTTCAATTTTCATATTTCCCAAAGTTTGCTCCCCAAGCCTTGGCTATTCCACCAGCTATAGTCCTTCTGTCCTTGAGAATAATCTATTTAATCATACGAAATAATCTAATTTCCTATATCCCATGAACATTAACTACTACATGGTAGAGTTTGAACCTCAGAACCTTAATTTTGGATATTCTGCCAACATTTTGCAAGGAAAAATCAGTTTTCATAAGATTTCACCTGAAATAATTTTTCTTTAGCACTTGACATATTAAGAAAAAGAAATAAATGGGACTCCCCCTCCCTTTCAGCCTCCTCCCTATCTCTCCTCTCAAAAGTGACTACTTTCACCTTCAGAAAAGAGCAAGAATCAGAGATAGCAACTGAACATGGCACACCTAGACTCGGTAAGACTTGGCACAAAACCTTTAATCAAGGCTGGACAAGACAACCTAATAGGAGGAAAAGAGTCCCAAGAGCAGAGAAAAGAGTCACACACACACACACACACACACACACACACACACACCAATCTTTCAACCATGACTTATATGAAGAGGACCTAGCACATAGACCCATACAATCTCATGATTGCTGCTTTAGTCTGTGTGAGCACCTATGAGACCTTTGTAGTTGTGGACTGTGTTCTCCTGGTGTCCTCCAACCTTCTACATCAGTAATACCTTGAAGTTGGGTTTAGGAATGTGTATGCTGACACAGAAGTTAGGAGGGAAGCAGGGACAGGCCATAGAGTAAAGTCTCTTTATTAGGAGACATTACAAATCTCCAAGATGATAGAGAAGCGTTCAGTACTCAGCCACCTAGAGCCTGGAGAACAGTGTCTGCTCTGTGCTCCAGTCCCAGGGCTGTGAGACTCTTCACTGAGGAACTATCCTCCATGTCCTTTCAGAACTTGCACTAGAATTCTTAAAGGGGCTTTTGATGGAGAGAAGCCTGTTTCCAATTTATGGTTTAAGAAATTCTCAGCCTGCTTTACAGAAGCTTCAGTGTCAGAATCACTTAATTTCAAAGAGCTGCTGCATTCAAAGATGCTTCTGAAAACTGTGGAATGCAATTTGAAAAGCACTTTGAGGCACCCACGGCCATTGAATGAACTGAAAATATAAAACCCACTTTCTGCCATTTCAGTGCACTCGAAGATGAGGATTTCTTCTGCCTGCACACTAGCCATAAGCCAGGTCCCCGCCTAACTCTACAGACAGCTAACCAAATATGAGGACATTCCATTTGGGCAATATTTTACTCACTCATTTTATATAAATTTTAATTGTTTTCTGATGTTGTTTGTTTTCTTAAAGCAACATTTTTCCCAAAGTCACAATGTGTCACTGTGCTCCCAAATTGCACGTTTGCCTAGATTTTGATATAAATTGTTTATTTTAAAATATATTTTTATTTATTCTTTGAGAATGTCATATGTGCATACAATGTATTTTGATCATATTAATCACCTACTCTGCTCTCTAACTCCTCCCATCTCTCTCTCTCTCTTTCTCTCTCTCTCCCTCTCTCTCTCTCTCTATCTATCTATCTATCTCTCAACTTCCGTTTTATATAGATGTCTCACTTAAGGATAAGCACTCCGAGGATACTTGTTCTCTGCTTTGACCAATAGTGATCTTCTGTATTAGCCACTACCTACTCCACAAAAACTTTCCTGGTGACGTCTGAGACCTGCACTGATCTATGGCTTCAGAGATAGAATTCTGAGGGTAATTTGATACTAGGTTCTGCTGGCAAAATGATAGTACCAGATTCAGCCCTCTGGAGCCTATGAGCTCTGCAGCCTTTATTTCTTAGTCACGTTTACAGTACCAGATGTGTGTGACAACATCTTTTTTCTGTTTGTGTGAATGGTACCAGAGCCTAAACCTGGGCCATCACCCTTGGTAAGTAAGTCCTCTATAAGTGGGCTGGATCTCCAGTCCTCATTTTAATTATTTTACTTGGAAACATAGGCTCAAAAAGTTGCTCACTGTGGCCTGTCAAGTAGCTGGGATTACAGACTTATCTTATCACAAAGCCTACTTAGGCTTCAAATTATTTATAATGAAAACAGAATTTTTCAGTGATAGGAACTCAAGCAAGTAATTAAATGCTGACATAATTTACACACGACCTAAGTCTTCAGACCATGCAAAGGTAGCTTTAAAAGCAGATTGAGAGCTGGGTATGGTTGGCACATTATTTTAATCCCAGCACTTGAAAGGTAGAAACACACAGATCTCTGTGAATTTGAGGCCAGCTGGTATACATAGTAAGAGTCTATCTTTTAAAAACTAGAGTAATACAACTACTTTATAATAATTTAGTAAAATTGTTAACATACAAAAATAATAATGTCCAGGAACTGAGAAAATAGCAAAGTCAATAAGGTGTTTGCCTTCAAACAGGGGGATCTGAGTTTAGTTCAAAGACCCCATTTTAAAAAAAAAAAAAAAAGGACAGATGTGTTAGTTTACTAAACTAGAAAAATTCCTAAGGACAGATGTGTTAGTTTATTAAACTAGAAAAATCCCTAAGCACATCCTAAATATGTTTCCTTATGCCTATACATAAGTGACATCCTCGCCTCTCACCAAGAAAACCTCTTTACAACAGAGACCTTTACAGAATATCACAACCAATCAATTTACATGGTTGTATATCCCTGTCCTGTCTGATACATCTGCAAAATAACTCCTGCACCTCAGAACCTCAGACAAGAAGCTCAATACGGAAGAGCAAAAGGACTATAAGAATCAAAGAGGGTCAGGAAGTTTCCTGTGAGATTGTGTCTCTTAGGAATATCAGAACCTACACTCATGAAGTCTCACTTAAACATGATCTGAACAAGGACACTATAAGTAGATATGAAAAAAAAAAAAAGGAAAACTCATGAGGCCTCAGCCCTACACAAAGAACTACATACAACTAAGGAATGCAAGAAAAACACCATTTGTGTAACTAATACAAAGTGGTCTGTGGGGCTGTTATCTCATGCGTGGGCACAAGTTGTGGATCCCGAATGTCTGCCATGACTCAGGGAGGCAGAAGCACAAGAATTTGACTGAGTTCACTCCACGAGGGGCCAGGCAGAAGCTGGGCTAAGAAGCCACTGGGGCTCTGCCCAGGCATGGGGAGATCTGAGCCTGAAGGGGGAAGGGCTCTTGAGTGGGGTCTCCAGGCCAATGTGGCTGACCCAGGAGGCCAGTGGTCTTTGTCTTTGGGCCCCCAGATGCTGCTAGGAGCAGCGGAAGAACTAAGACGTGAGGGCATACGGGCTGGACCTGCTGCAGCTGAGAGAGACAAGGGGAGAGAAGCCCCAGCAGTGCCCTGTAGGTAGAGACTCTTGATTACAGCACTCGCTTGGATGACTTGGCTAGCTTGTTTGAGTTGGCAGTCTCCACAGTGGAAATATAGAGAAGTCCTCAGCGGGAGATTAAACATTGGCTGAATAGTCTAAGGCCCCATCCATAGTTCTCCTCAGCAGGCCTCAAAGACATGAGGAAGTCCATGGGTTTAAAAGGTTTATTGCCATGGTGGGAAGTGAATGTGGCTGTGAACCCCCCTCCATCCCCTTGTGAGTTAAAGGAGAGAGGAGGGAGGAGGGTCTGGGAAGGAACGTTTAATTGGCTACACCCTCTGGCCTTTAGGTATCTCATTAATATGGAAATCTTTTGAGGCTGAAGCCTGCAGTCACTCTACCTGTGCTGGGTGACACAAACCTCGCTTTGGGAGGGGCTGTAGAGGGCTGAAGCTAAGTGAAAGGAACCAGGGGTCCAGGAGCAAAGCTAAACACCTGCCATCCCATTAGGGTCCGGGGTTCGAGGCCTGTGCTCGACCAGGTGCCCAGCTGCCTCTCACCACCCTGCCCCACAGTGATCAACTGGTCAACCCAGAAAAAACAATGTGTACATACAAGTAGCATTACACAGACTGAAGAGGCAATACTTTTCTATTTAGGGATAAATAAATGGGTGGTAGATATATAATAGAAAGAAAGAGAGAGAGAGAGAGAGAGAGAGAGAGAGAGAGAGAGAGAGAGAGAGAAGGTAGGAAGGAAGGAAGGAAGGAAGGAAGGAAGGAAGGAAGGAAGGAAGGAAGGAAGGAAGGAAGGAAGATGTTATGAATTTGAAAGAAAATAAGTTAGATGTGGGGTGACATAGTAGGGTTTAAGGAAAGAAGAGGGAGGGTAGATGATGTTATTATAATCTCTAACAATTAAAAAATATTATTAAAATAGGTACTTCAATTTAGCACATGTAGCCAAATGGAATTCTAAACATTTATGCTTCCACTCATAGATTTGGTAAAAGAAGCTTCTGTTTGCAGTGAGCAACAATTCATGCGGTCTCAGTGGTGAGAATAAGTGATTGTTATGTATCCAGCCCTAAAATACAAATCTATATCAGCCCTTCTAAGGCACAAGGATATCAAAGAATAAGGGACAGTAATATCATTACAGCCAGAAGATGGAGAAGAGCACTTTGAAACACTCAGTATGAAATCAGTCAGAAAAATGTGGCAGAAGCTTGTACCTTACCTTTATTAGCTATTTCTCATTTTAGAAAAGTTTTGTCAGCACTATGAAAATCAGAACACTTACAAGTCAAAACTGAAAAACAACTAGATGTGAGCTATAGAAACCTCCCATCTTATCCAAGAAACTAAACATGTTTTCCTTGCTAATTTACACTTTACTTCACAGTTAAAGTTACCTTAAAAGTGTTAAAGATAACAGTAATTCTGTGATCTGATCAAACTTGAAGGGGCACCATTTTCCCCTCTTTCTTCACAGAGAAAGTTGAGAAAGGCATTTGAAACTGACATCCATAGGAGCTTTACGAAAATGGGATGAAATTTTGTTTCCAATACTGACTGTACTTTTTGTAAATAGTGCAAAGACAATCATATTTAGGAGATGCCATATGCAAAACATGGAGCACAGTGCCAGGAGCTAAGATCTCATCATATGCTACTTGTTCCATTCGAAACTCTGTTCCTGGCACATAAGGCATCCTCATCTGAGGAACTTCCTGTATCATTCTGTATCCCTGCATCATCCTGTATCCCTGGGGTCTCTGACATGTCTCATGTGTGCCAACTATCATGGAAACTACATCTGATATTTCTGATCTCAAAATGCAGGTCCTCAAGGCAATGCTTAGAGGAAAACCCAAGATTAGATGCATGAGTCCAGAGAGCATACACATATACCATTCCTCTCTGGGATAGTATTTTGTGTTTATGTGCAAAATCAAACAAAAATATTCTATGGTTTAAGATTGCCCGAGATTGTAATTCTGGAGAGTATTACAAATATTTCTTAGTATTAGTGTTCCTTCTTCAGTCCAATACTATATGTTTAGTCCTAGCTGTTCGTGATCAAAATTCATATGTAAGTTTTGCACACATGCCCATTGGCCACATTCTAAACCCTATTGACACACTTCTGCTCTGTCTCCCATTGCCCTGACCATGCCTCTCTTCAAATACCATGCCACGGCAACTTCAGAGTTCCCTTAAATACTCAGATAATCAAAACATTATTTTAATCTACATCTTCCTCACACCCACAGTAGCCCAGTCTAGAGTCCTCTTCAGCTCAAGCCTGGACAGGAATGCTGGCCTCTGGCTAGGCCTTTCTGTCTTCAGTCTCTTCATTAGAGCCTACTTACTCACTGGCAGGAGAATGATTTCCTCTAACTCGACTTCCTTTAGGCGTCTTTCATGCTCTGTGATCTCCAAGGCTTCAGTGTCACTTATTATGCACTCCCCAAGCCTTCTCTGGTCCTCAGAGCATTCCACTAATATTACACCCCCCAGGATCCCATCCCACCTTCATTTCTCATTACTGCTCACCACAGCCTCTCCACTCCCACCAGCAATATCTATCTGCCATGTGTGGTTTGTTCATTTTCATCTCTGTATCTTTCCTCATACAATTCCCCACTCTCTGACCTACAAACTCATTTCTTGCTCTTTCCACCAATATTTTGCTCCTTTCAAATGTCTATCATTCGCCTCTTCAAAAAAAATCCTTCTTAATTAATTGCAGCCAAATACAGTATTCATATTACCCTTTATCCCCTGAAAAGCAGGGATATGACCTAGAGGGATTACAGATAAGGATATGAAAACAAAAGTGGATTCAGGACAAAATACACAGTTTGGCAGCCAAAGTTCACAAATAGTTTGACCCAGTTTAACAAACGGAGAAGACATCTTGTAGATAAAGACAGTGATTAAAATTCCAAGTTAACAAAGCTCTCTCATTTGTGTAAACCTTTAAGATGAAATATTATGTGCTTTCTATATGTTAAAGTCCATATATTCATTGGCTACCTTCATGTCTATTATAAGAAAGATAAACATTTCTACACTTCTATACTAGAGGAGAAAATAGATGGTCAACACAGTAATGTAAGTTATGAGTTAACATAGGCAAAAATAGAGATCTGCCATTCCCCCTGAATTTGTGGTTGGCTACCTATGCATATATCCCTAATGGTGTTCACAGAATCTGTTCTAAGAGGAAGGAAAATAGAGAAGTGAGGGAGAAAGAGAAGGGAAGAGAATATGTTTGATTCTTCATGACATAGCATTCAAAACAATAATTCCTAGTATGTAGCAAATACCTTACAAATAAATCTATTCTTTTCCAAACTTGACTTCTGATGTTACCTTTTTCATGTCATCAAACCAGTAAGAAGATAATTTGAGAGCGCTAGTGTAAATTTTTATGAGCCAGACCCAGAAGTAGGAAATATCATTCAGTGAGTGTTCTGTCAGCTAGAATCAATGACAGATGCACCTAATGCAAATGAGTCTAGGAAATATAGTCTAGTTATGAGTATCCAGTTTCCCTCCCCCCTCAAAAAGCTTCAATAAACAGCTAACTTACAGCTGACACACCTGTATAAATGAAACAGCTATATTTTCCTTTCAGGTAGATTTCACTGGCGAAACTGTAGCCTTCTGGGTAGAGCTTAAGGAGCACTGTACACTGGAAAAGAAGAATGAAAGATATGTGTTAATAAATGTCAGTCCTTTGGGGTTGTCCATTAGCCAACAGAAGAAACTAGGACAAAAGTGCTACTTTGTCTCCTGTTTTTGGGTTACTCTGTTCCAAGCCTGAGTTCATATTCTTTAAAACCAAAGGGTGTTTGGAATAAATGTGATTCCTTTAACCATAATTAAATTCCCCTTCCCAGATATTATTGCTGGTATGGATTGTATTTTGACTGGCATTCTAAAAAAAAAAATGACAACATGTTTTAGGTCAAAGAGATGACCATATATTTGTTGCAAATAATCATATAAAACTTTATTTCTAAATAAAGTTATCATGAGTATGATCTTACCAAATTTAGTTTCTTCTGTGCACTGTAATGAAATCCGTGTTTTCCCCCATCTCTAAATGTTTCTGTTAAGAAATAAGTATTTGTGTCCCTGCAAAGCACTTATACATTGAAGTTCTAATCTTCAAATGTGTTAGTATAGGGGATGGTCTTTAGGATGGAATTAAGTTTGGGGTAGAACCCTCATGAATGGAATCAGTATCTTTTTTACGAAGAGACCCAGTAAAATGCTATCATACTCAAAACCACAAAAGGGCAGTGTAGAGATGATCCTTTATAAAAGAGCCCTTGCTGGGAAGGCAGGTAGTCCTTGCCCTTGACTTCCATAACCCCTAAAAGTATGAGAAAGAAATGTGTCTGGCTCCCGAGTCTACAGTGTTGGCTGTTGTTGCTGCCTACACTGAAGACTTTCTCCTTCAGCTTCTCATGGTTTGGATAGTTTCCCTTGGTGTTCTGGTATAAATCTTTTATTTACGTTCATGTGTGTCGCATTCAGCTTCAGGTCCGGAGATAACCCCTGCCTGCACTTCAGTGCAAACTATCTCTGCCCAACATTTTATCAACATGGTTTATAACACTCGATACTATCGTAGGCATTTTCAAGGACATTTTATACATAGTTAGCCATGTCATGAAAGACATAATACAGTGTAAATTTACTGATTCACATATTGGCCTCCCTTCTTCCTATCTCTCATCCAGAAACAATACAAACTATTCTTTCTATCTCATTTCCAGTAGGTGAGGAGCTCTTTCCTTTATTACCTACATATAACCTTGAGTGTCACTGTACAGCAAGATCATTTAATAAATTGTTTAATACTTCTCTCAATGACTGCCCCAAGAGGAAAATCAATGAATAAATTTTCTTTAGCACTTAAATGCTCATAAAAATACTTTTTAGTTTTTATTCAGTACTTGCATTTTAGTCATCATTGCTGAAGATGAGAGAACAATTTCTGGTTATGTTTATTAATAAAGTCATTCATATCAAAAATAGCCATAGTATGGCCACAGCATGAAGGTGGACAAGTATCGACACTTCTGAGAAATGTAGTCATCGGATTAAAAATAAACTTTTAGGAATGTTTCTAAATGACTGTTGAAGGAGAATCTGAGAAATCACAGTATTGATGGCAGTGGTAAGTTTAGTAATTCTGAAAATCCACTGTAATATTTGTAGAGAAAAAGACAAATTCAAAAACTTGGAGAATGTTTCAAAAATTCATGAGAATGTTGTTTTTGTATTCAAAACAGCGCCACATCTTCTCAGAATAGAATGGGATAACGACCTCAGGAAGATGTGCTTTCAAAGCCCTGGTGAAATATTTCAACCCACTATTTAAAAAGGTTACACTGCTTATTTATACTCTGGTGATTATATTCTTAAATATAGAGCACCAATCAATTAGTATTAAAGATTTATGAAGGTACAACTTAATAATTTTCCACTCGATTCCTTCCTACTAATTAAAGATTTTTCACCATTAATCTTTGTCCTTTAGCATCTAATCTGAAGTAATGCATGTCCTTTAACTTTAGAATTAATTTTAAAGAACATCTTTAATTTCAGTATGGATGACTATTTTCACAATTGCCTTTCAGATTAAATTAGGAAATCTCTCAAAGTCTCTTATTTAATTTCACATACAAAATGTCATTTGCATTAAAATGATGATTTCAAACTACATTCTTGGCCCGCAATATCTAATTCATTTGGCTAGAGAATTATGGAAATAATAAAATTACTTCCAAATTTCTAGGAACACTTCATTTTTAAATGCCTAATTAAATATATCTTTGTAATAAAAGAAATTGTTCAGAAGCAATGTAACAATATTTTAATTTCCCACTAATAGGTGTGCTGAATGGTAATTTGTACTATATTTGGCATCCACAGGGAAGAGAAGAATTGTCTCCTTTATACCTTAAAACAAACAGAACATCTACACAAACAAGAAAATAAAAATGAAGTTTGTTGGCAGAAATTCCAAAGAAATAAAGTGAAAAACTGAGTTACATACTTTTTTTTTTAGAAACTAATGGATTATTACCAGTTTTTCATGTATTTGAATCAAGAGACCAGTTTTTTCCTTGTTTCTGCAAATGATAGGGCTATTTCTTCTCACTCATGAATGCTATTGACCTCAGAGGTGATTCAGAAATTCTCTCACCTTCCAAGCTGCCAGTGAGGCTGAATAAGAAGGAAAAGTCATTCCATCTTTTGTTAGACTGTATACAGCTCCCCAGCCTGCTCTGTCTGTCCCAGCTTCTTAATAAATCGACCATTTGCCCCAGTTCCTCCAGGGAGTGGGCCATAATTATCCATAGTTTTTGTAATTTTGTTCTTCTCATTCCTGTGTCAAAGTCACTTAAAACCATTTCATCTCCCCTTCCTCAGACTTTCAAACTTGATATTATAATATTGTGCCCCAAGCTAGAAGTATACAGCAAAATTGGAGAAAATTTATGCTTTTTCTAAACTTTACTTATTGCCTAAATAGAACGTAATTTTAATGGCAACGGAACAAGAATTAAGTCCAAAGGATTAAGACATATGATGTTTAACATATTACATTCAATACTAGTAGGCACTATGGTAACTCTAGAGCATTCGAAGATTAGTAGAAGAAAAACCTGAATGCATGTGTATGCTGAATAAATGCACTCATTAACCTCCTAAATATTTGGAAGGAGCTAATCTAAAATTCATTATTCTTCAGCCTATTTTACATTCAAGCATGAAGAGACTTCGGATTCATGTCTCAGACTCGTTTTGTTTTTTTTTTTTTTTTTTTTTTCCAGAACAAAAAGAAATGATCAAAACTCTAAAAATAAAAATGTGTCATTCTGAAACATGTATACCTCGCACATTATCAGAGGACTGAATTCCACATGCCTAGCCAAGCCAAACAAGCTCAGAGTACCATGGTTAATATGGCCTTCCAGCCCCTGCAGTTCTTCAAGTAAATGAAAGGTCAATAATGCAAGCTGCCTGCTGGCTTCTGGCTGGTAGCATTGCCTACCAACCCTGCACTGCCCTGGGTAACACTGTTGTAGCTACGAGGCTCTCCCAAGGGTATTTAAAGCTCATTTTCTATTCATCCTAGAATAATCCTCTCTCTTGCTGACCATTAACAGTGTAATTAATGGGAATTTTCTGATCGATGCACCCTTGCAGATAAGTATTATAATAAAGGGTGATTACAGTGCAGAATAATATAGTTAAATCCAGCACCTAGTCGTCACCACTCATTGATAATACCATAACAGAATCAGACAGCGCAGCCAGACTGCATAGAAATTATATCAAATAAAGCAATTTCTTCAATTTATTGCACTTTTAATTATGCCATCTTTAATTTAAAGAACTACCTTGCCCCCATATAACGTAGTCTCGAAGCTAAAGAAAATTAATCTAAGGCTAACTAATATTCACTTCCCCCAGCACATTTGAAATCAATTTTACCTTAAGCAAAATGTTTTATGAGCCTCTAGTTTATGCAATCATCTTCATAATTTTCTAATGAGCTTAAGATATCCATGAGCAGAAGCCATGAATCATATTTTGGTGGCCCTTAAAAACAATTTTTCCCAACACTGCTGTAAATTAAAAGAGATGTGAGAAAACGAGAATAAAATCTCATTACTGCTGACAACCTCACAGCTCAATAAACCTGTTTTAAATCTTATTAAGGGGTCAGTTATTTGTCATTTCAGTAACCTTCATCATCATAGCCAATACCATGCCAGCCAATCTTTCTTCAAAATATCAGAGCATAAAGGTCGTGCAAGAGCTAGGGCCATGAAAATTATCCCTGGGATATAATAGAAGGGCCTGGAGCTCCTTCGGGGCTTCTATTTAAATATTGACAGGCACGAGCTGTGATATTACATACAGAGGGTCAGGGATGAGACTCTAATCAAGAGAATCTGAGAAGACCCTGCCACTCCCTGGGGTTTCCTGATGACCAAAAGCTGAGGGACAGCAGGGTCATTTCACAGGAGCCTCCAGGGATGTCTCCAGATGAACCTTGATCATTGCTCATCGGATGAATAAAAGAAAGGGAGAGCATCAGATCACAAGTAGCTACAGGCTTTGTGTATAACCAGTTTTCTAGATGCAAATGAAACTCGAGTGTTATCCTAAACTGCATCTAATAGAGCAGATCTGCATCTACCACAGGCCAACAAGCTCTGAAGCTGTTTGCTTTCCCTCTTCCTTTCCTGGGTAAGTTCATAAGCAGAGGCAATTTTAATATAGTTTCAATTTAGTCTAAGTGAATCTGAATTCATTAGAATCAGGGGATCCTTATATAATATAAATAAATTGAATTAAATAAACATATATGCTGTCTTTAGTTAGCATACATTGTCTATATGTATGTATGTAATATATTTACATACAATCATATATGTATGGAATCTCAGATTCTGTTGATTAGAGTTTGTCCCTGACCCCCTGTGTGTAATATCAGCTCAGCTCAGTGTGTGTTAATATTTAAGTTAAAGCCCCTGAAGGGGTTCCAGTCCCTTATATTATGATCTTCATGGCCCTAGATCTTTGTACAACCTTGATGCTCTGATATTTTGAAGAAACATAAGATGGCATGGTATTGGCTACAGTGACATAAGTGTGAGTGTGATGTGTGTGTGTGTGTGTGTGGTATGTGTGTGTGCGCGTGCATATATAGAGATATGCATGCTAACTAAAGACAGCAAAAAAAAACAAAAAAAACAACAAACAAAAAAAAAAAACAGTACAATGATTTGGAAACAATACAAGTAACTTCTCACAGTTCTGCAGTGGGTCTAGTCACAACCATTCTTTCTAACCTGGTCAGTAATGGCCCCAGAAAAAATAGAAATAAGCCTCTTGTTTTAAAATCAAGTATCTTTCCCATGGCTCTTGAACATACGACGGTCAGGGTATTGCTGTCAGGGACTAAATGGAAACATGCCCGTGCCCTAATAGACATGTCCGAGGGGCAGTCTTTGGCTTGTGACTTTCAGCTCTCATTTCCAAACTGATCTGAGTATCCTTGCTCCCACCATCTTTTGCCTCTCCCCTTGCCAGCACATCTAATTTAGTCTATCTTATTCTTCAGCTAAAATTCACATGTTCTACATAATAAAAGGGTTAACAAAAAATCTACGGTTCTGTGCACTTAAGATTTTGCATACAATCCAGTAGATATGATTATCAACTCTCCCAGCCCTTTGCTACTCTGAATTCATTCATTTGGGGACTGTTGGTCATAGCTTGAGTTTTATCGTTAATTATTTCAACTAACTGGCAGTAAAATTTCTTCCCCTGGTGTAGTTTACCTCTGAGAGCATTTTGGCCTCAACAAAGTTTACTATCTGTCTACATTAATTTTTCTGTCGCCTAATCACAGTATTGAGATTATATATTTGGTTGCTTGGGTTGCCATAGTAAAATACCACAAACTGACTGGTTTAAGCAATAGAATTTTATTTTCTCGTGGTTCCAGAAACCAGAAAAGTCCCAATATCAGAATGTCGGCATGATCAGTTTCTGATGAGAGTTCTTTCCTTTTCTCTATGTCTTCATATGACAGCCAGAGAAAGAGAGAGAAAGAGTTCCATGTCTTTCCTTCTTCATGTAAAGCAGTAGTTTCCAACCTGTGGGCCACAACCCATTTGGCAAACCTCTATCTCTAAAAAAATTTACATTATGATTCATAACTAGCAAAATTACAGTTATATAGTAGCATTGAAAATAATTTTATCATCAGGGATCACCACAACGTGAGGAACTTTATTAAAGGGTTGCAGCATGAGGAAGGTTGAAAAGCCCTGCTATAATGGCACCTCTCCTAGCAGGCTGTGACCTCACTCTTCCTTTTTCATTTAGTCTTTGTGCCTCTTTCCATTTCTAACACCAAGTACATTCTCCTTGGGGGTTAGACCTTCAGTATATTAATTTGGAATGAATATATTTCAGCCTGCTACATTTGTTTTCAATATTTGTTCATTCCTTTCCAACTTGCTTGTAGCCTCTGTATCCCTGCCCTCAGTACTCAATCTAGTATATATTCAAGCCATAGCATCTGATTCCTTAGAATCATAATTCAGATTACATCATTTCTCTACTCTTATCCCTCCATCCACCTCCCCTCTAGTTTATAATAAAGTCAAAATACAGAGGCTTCAAGATCATCACAGTCTTCTTATGCATCTTGCTCTCTAATCGACCTGTTCGCTATAGGCTATACGTATCTACATCATTTCCATCTGTAGAAAGTGCCTCTGAGCCTTTGTATGCACTTCTTCTGCCAATATTCTGCTCACCCACATTGTTCTATGATTCTCTTCTACCCATGCCTCCTTCAGGTCTTTGTATAAGTTTTTTAGTCCTCCCTCCATAACTGTTATAGTTACTCACCTCCAGACAATGATGCTCCTATCTTTCTTCCTTTATTTTCTTTCACTGTCTATTATACCTGCACTCTATTTTGTAGTGAGGAGTCCTATTTCACAAGTTGTAAAAACACAACTGAAGTTAAATTCAATCGAAAGCATCATGACCTCCCAACCACTAGGCATTCCAGAAGTCAGGCCTCTCTGTGGAAGGATACGTTTAAGAACGGTTTCCAAAACCATCATTCATCTACTATCGCCACCTCCATATATTACTTCAGACCATCTATATGATTGGTGAAAACTGTATCTCATAGATCAATGTGACAGACTCAGGAAATGGTAGAGTCTAGACTACAACCAGAGGCGTCCTGAATCTAAAGCCAACAAACAGAATCAGCTATTCCACATCTCAGCCACCAACTACTACCAAGTGTCACTACTCATGCAAATGCTCACTGTCCCTGGACTTGCTCTTCACTAAAAGAGTTTCTTGTTCAAATAAATCAATCCAAACTGAGCACTAAGGAGACTTGAACAAACATTAAGGGAATTTATTAGGATGTGTATGGAAAGATAAGATACAATCCTCTTACAAACTTTCACTACCTCCTCTTCCTCAATACGAATAAATCTTTTAGAATAATATTTTCCAAGATCAAACTATGAGAGAGATAAACAATGAGCAATAAGATTGATTCGTCCCACATACATTGTTCTATTAAAATTGAAATATTAAGGTGGGATCTATCTCAAGGATCTTGAATTAAGGCTTTATCAGGACACTGGGATCTACAGGCAAATATCAGAAGTGAAGAAAAGTAGACAGGCAACCAAAGAGAAGTGATGCCTGGTGCATGGGAGACTGCATCTGCTTGGAGGAGCTGGCACCTCGATGAATCATACTGAAGACCCCCATCATTGTCCTCGTGTTCTAGTACTAACTACTTTTCTCAACATGCGTGCACCCCTCCTCCAACATCCCAAGTAGATAACAGGCCAGCACTTGTGGCTTGAGTGAACCAACACTTTTTCTCAGCATCATGAAGAAGTGATATTGTTTCATCTGAATTTTCCTTTGAGACTTCCTGAAATAAAACAACCACACTGCAGTTTTATAAATGGAAGTAAAATGCAACCCTTCAAATTGTATTTCCATAGTCGTATTGGCCTTACGACTATCAAATCAGTGGGTTCACAGTAGTTGACAATCACAATCAGAGTCCGCAGGAAAAGTTTATGGATAGTATATCATAATCTATCAAGTTACAGACAAGATTATTATTATTGATGATGTTACCCCCATTCAAACACAAAAGCTAAGATTGCTAGCACTTCTCAGTTGACTCCCAAAACTTCAAAAGAATCATCCTTGGTTTATCCGAATGCTCTTAGTGTTTAGATCTCTGCAGCACATAGCACCAGAGAAACTATACAAGTTAAATGTCTGTGCCACTGGACATGTTTGGGTAGCTCCACCTTGGGCAACAAATGTTACTGGGGAAGCCTGGATGGAGGGAACTGTACTCCATCAATGAACCAATCATTTTCCTTCACAAGACAATGCATAAATTTAATGAAAACTCCTCTGTGGGTTGTTATGCACTCCTCTGTTTAATAACTTACTGGCCCAGTGGAGTTTGTGGTCTTGCTAGGTGCCCATTAATCTAGATCCTCAAGGACTAGCAATATAAGAGAGATTTCATCAGTACTGAGGGGCCATGAAAATCCTGAAGGGCCAAGAGAAGTAATAGGATTCTTGTGTAACTCTCCTTATGAGGAGAAAATGAGTGGCCCACACCCGTGTGGGCATCTTCAGGCATCAGTCACAAATTCACTGACATTTTATCACCACCACCAGAATAAGCCACAAAACCCTCTGTCTATTTGCATCAGTCCAAATCATTATGGGGTTCAGTTCGTATTTTAGACAGATTGATCAGAAACGGTTTGCACAACAGTCATTCAAATAATATATATGTATTGATATTTTAATAAGGATTTGGGGACTGTTCCTAGCCTGTTATTGTTAAATTTTACTTCATAAGTTACATGCATGGTGCCAATGTAATAAAGGAGAAACTTAAGGTAAGTGTGATGGTTTGTAACCTATATCCAAACTGCTGAAGAGCTGAGGCAAATATATCACTTGAGCCTTAGAGCCCTGTGTTCAACCTTAACACAGCAAGACTTTGTCTCAAAAGAGAAAGACAAAAGGCAAGAAAGAAATGAAAAAAATTTAAAAACTGACTCAGAATAAAGCTAAAGGACAGTTTTATTAAAGTTTGAGAGAAATCCAATAGAACAGGGAAGCCATGAATCTTGGGAGCTGTTTAAACAAAGGTGATGAAACAGGAGAGAGAAAGCCATGTCTTTTAAGTTAGGGTTCAAGTGAACAGCTTCAGCAATGGACCACACTCAGCTGCATGGTAAAGGGAGTGCCGGGTTTAGCTTCAGAGAATGAGTGGGAAGCTCTGCGGGTCTGCGGAAGCATAGCAAGCTTGGGGCAGTGTCCAGAAGAAACTGATAGAAAGAACAAGGAAAATGTCGATCTCAGAAATACAGGCCATGGAATAGAATAGAGGACCCAGGAAGAAAACAATGAAACAAGGACCACAAAGGAAGACAACATGTACATAAGGGGGAAAAAATTCTTTCCTCAACAAATAGGACTGTCTGAAATGGGCATCTATCTACCTAAAGAAAGATGGAATTAGATTTGTATCTTTCACCTCATACAAAAATCAATTCAAAATGTTTCAAAGCTCTTCATCTGAAACATGAAATACTGAAACACACCATAGAAGAAGACATAGTAATCCTCTTTAAGAAGTTTCTGAGTAGAACACTGACAGCACAGAAACTAGCCCCAGTATGAATAGGACAACCACAGCTAAAGGAAGTCCCCGCATGGCAGGGGAGACTAGCCACAGATCACATGACACACAGAATGGGAGAAAGTCCTTACCAGGCTAGGGGCTCAGATCCAGAAACAACAAGTAATTGGAGAAATATGCCAAGCAAATAAATTGGCAAACAAAAACATGGACAAGTGACCTGAATATACCGTTTAAAAAAGAAAAACAGAAATAGCCAATAACTATTTTTTTTAAACCTGTTCAATATCTTATACCATCAGAGAAGTGCAGATTAAAACTAATCTGAAATATCACTGCTACTGCCCAATCAGAATGGCTATCATCAAGAAATCCAACAGTAAATGTTGGAAAGTTTGTGGAGAGAGAAGCCTTATACATTTCACTACTGGTGGAGATTTCTCAAAAAAAAATAAAAATTAGAAATAGAACTACCAAATAGCTCACTACTCATGAGCATATACCCCAAGAACTTCATACCCAACTATAGAGATATTTGCACCCCATGTGTATGATTGCTTTATTCGCTATAGTGAAGAAATGGAACAAACAGATGGATTGATAATAAAAAGTTGATATATTTAAATGGAATATGATTTAGCTCTAAAAAATGAACTCACTAAATTTGCAGGAAATGGATGGTCTTAGAATTTACAATATTAAGTGGAGTCACACAATCTCAGAAAAGAAAAATGCTTGTCCTGCCTTGTACAGAGATCCTATCCTCTAGTGTGTGTGTGTGTGTGTGTGTGTGTGTGTGTGTGTGTGTGTGAGTATCCTCTAATGTATATATATATATATATTTGTATACAACATTTATACAATACTCACATATGCATACATATGTAGACAAGGATATATGTTGGTAAAGCATTATAACATGTAGAACAAGAAATGATAAGCCAGGCAACAAGGAAGGACTGAAGACAGCTAACAGATATCGTAAAAGAATATAGAGAGCTAATTGACTTTCTAGTTTTACCTCTGTCCTCGATGCTTCATTATTGGTGGTAGATAAGTGTGTAAAATACAAGTGAGAGTGGAAATGTAAATCCCAATGTGAAGCTTCACAGCTTCAGAATGGCTACTCTGACTTTATATATATATAATATATATGAAGTTTCTGAGATGTACAGATTTGAGGGTCTGGCTAATTTCACTATGTGATTTTTCTTTATTTGAAAGTTCTTTATGATAAGGTTTTAACAAAGGCCTAAGAAAGGAAAGAAGGAAGGGAGGAAGGAAGGAAGGAAGGAAGGAAGGAAGGAAGGAAGGAAGGAAGGAAGGAAGGAAGAAAGGAAAAAACAAAGCAGTCTCCCAGCACCACAGAGCTCTCTGCAACTAGCTACAAGCATCTGCAAGGAGAGCAGGGGCTTCTGGGAAGGAAAAATACCTTATCTCATTAAGAGAACAGTTAGTTCCCTCTTTCCCATTGCATAGCTTGGTATACCAAGTTTCCACTCAGGACAGTGGCCTCAACAGAGCACAGATATCTCCATGGTTTATACAATACTGAAGTCCTAGAAAGGAACTTTCCTTTCTAGAACAGGTGAGGTGAGGTCAAAGCCCTCAATAGAGTGATCTATCCATAAAGGCCTCCAGCCTGCTAATTATCTATCTATCTATCTATCTATCTATCTATCTATCATCTATCTATTTATCTGTCTATCATCTCTCTATCATCTATTTATCTAACTGTATTATATGAGGGCAAAGTATTTATTGAACACTTGAATGCATTTGTACTTGATATTTGGACATACAGTCATCTGGTTCATAGAAATTTAAGTGCAGTATATCTGTCTACATCAATTATTTAGAGAAGAATTCACAAAAGAGACTTCACACCTTTCTGCGCGGAAAGGAGATGCATCAGATAGGTGAGTGAAATTCATGCTAGACCTCATGTCTCTGTGGCAGATGTATTATGTTAACACAGTTGACAATAACATAATGAGACAAACGTTTCCCAAAAAAGTCTAGCTCATAAAAGACAAATGAACTACCCAAATAAAAGAATTGAAAGCCAAGCCCGGAGCCAGGCGGACTTGAATGCTAATGCCAAAGTATTACGTTGTTAAGGTGAAGAACTGGGTTTATGTCTAAGTGAGAAGCCATTGGTGAATCAGGCCAACCACCTGGCAGGAGACCACCCTTGGAAGGTGGAGACTCCATTAAGCCATGCTAAAGAGATAGAAGAATAGTTCTCCCTTCACTGAGAAAATGTACGTTTCCTGAGTTTCTGTCCCAGTGCAGTCTCTTACACAGCCTCCAGCATGCTGCTTTTTAAGTCTGCCCTCTTTTATGGATTACTCAGAAAAGGCTAACATTTCCCTTTCTCCAATCTCTCTCTCTCTCTCTCTCTCTCTCTCTCTCTCTCTCTCTCTCTCTCTCTCTCTCTCTCCTCTCTCCCTCTCTCTCCCTTTCCCTCTCTCTCCCTCCTCTTCCCTCTCCCTCTCCTCTCCTCTCCCCTCCTCCTCCCTCTCCCTCTCCCTCTCCTCCTCCCTCCTCCCTCCCTCCCCTCCCTCCCCTCCCTCTCCTCCCTCTCCTCCCTCTCCTCCCTCTCCTCCCTCTCCTCCCCCTCCCTCTCCCTCTCCCTCTCTCTTGTAAGCATGCTTTTCCTAACAGGGATGCTTCTCTAAGACTTTGAGTCTCTAAACTGTATTTGCAGCCATCGCTAAGCCTCCGCTGCTAAGCCAGTGCTGCCTCTCACTTGCTGTGCTCCAGCAGAAGGAAAAGATGGGTGAGGAGGTGCCCATACCACGGCTCCTACAAAGCTGACTGACCACAAATCTGCCGACGGTAAAGCATTAGAAAACAGCTAGCTACAAAAGCTGCTCACAAGAGTGTGCCCTCTGCTGGCGGGGTGAAGAAATTTCATTGTTATGGACCTGGTACCATGGCACAACTGTCAAATCAGATGCTATCGGAAGTCCACTGAACTTGATTCACAAGCTCTCCTTCTAGTGTCTGGTGTGAGAAATTGCTCAGGACTTCAAACAGATCTGCATTTCCAGAGTGCAGCTATTGGTGCTTTGGAAGAGGTGAGGCCTATCTGCTTGGTCTATTTGAAGATACCAACCTATGTGCTATCCATGCCAAACATGTAGCTTTTATACCAAAAAATAAAAAATAAAAAATAAAAAAGTAACCAGCTAGCACTGATATTTCATTCTCCAAAGAAATTTTTGTTCTCCTTTTCTTCCTGTTATCAGTAGTTCTTAATGTGAGATATTTTTCCCATGGCATCAAAGATACCTAAGTACATGATTGAGAGTCGAAAAATGGGGGAACAGAACCAGGTGTTAGCAGCTTCTCCATTTTAATTTGTGTGTGGATTTTTAACATAAATACAAGTTGTAAAGCTGTAATGCAAGCAATATGTTTCAGTGAACACAGTTCAACATTTCAAACTCACAGCAATTATAAATAAACCCGTTAACATTTTCTGGACAGTGCCAGCATATGGAATTTTTTTGCATAAGTAAATTTCTAATTGACAGGGGGAAAAAACCTGTCTCTACTATGTAACTACTTGTTTTCCATGTGTCCAACATCCATGATGGCTTAACTCAGACTACCTGCCTTATTTTCCTTCTCTCCTTCATTCTTTGAACAGCTACTGGGGTCTACAACCCATTGGTCTTTGAACTGTTATTTTAAACTTTGATAAATTTGTCTTGACCTTCCATTTTATTCCATTCTTAAATTCTTCTATTAACTCTACTAAGAACCTCAAGAGGGAATCTGAGTTTCCTTTGTATCATTCGATGACAACAAATGAATCCCTCCAAGTTGTGGTTATATAAGGACCAGTATTTCTCAAAACATGCTTCAAGAAATCTCATTCATGGGAGATCAATAATCAATACTTTTAACCTGGACATGCAAACTTCGAAAATTATGACTCAAATAATTTTAGTTTTTCTCTCAATTGTAATCAAGTCCTCTATGTAATAATTGAGGGATTGATCACTAAGGGAAATTATATCGTATCTCATTTCTGGAGAGTTAGTTGAAGTCCTTACATACAAGTATTTGGAGAGAATGATGCTTGCTCCATAGAATAGTCTTGAAAAAACCTGGCTCTACACTTGGTCCTTCAAGTAGAATAAAGATTAGAAGGTCAGGTGACTATTGATGTCAAGTTTGCATTATGTTTTGTGGGTATACGTAATCAAGGAAATTCAAGTGTATCAATAGAAAACGTCCATGTTATTTCTGGAACTCCTGAGGGAACGACTCTAAGTCAAGTAGCCCAAGAGTTCACTTGCAAAATAATGAGACTATTCACCAGGGACCTGAACGGAGCAAATGAAATAAAGTTCTTGCCAACTCAACCTTTGGAAAGGAGAAAAGAAAAATGTGGCAGTGGTAAACAGTTTGTGAATGAGATATTTTTAAATGCTATTTAATATGTTTTCTATTGTAAGTAATGCACTATGAGACAGGCTGTTGGACCTTCTGCACTGATTTTGTTTGGAGACTGTAATCCAGAGAAATCGGGTTCCAGGAATATTGCCATCAAGATGTAGGTATTCATTCTTCACAGCACTGTGTGCTGGTAATGTGAATGGATCATGACCTACCTTGCTCCCTGTCCTGAACTATAGCTGATTGGCTTAAAAATAAACTTTTAGAAGATAATAGATGACTAAAATTGTCCCCAGATAAGTTGTTTATGGCTAATATATGTGATATATTATATGTACATAATCAGAAAATTATCTCCAGATAAGTCATTATATAGCTGAACTACGTATGCTATATCATATGTATATATTGACACGCATGTGCACCTACATAAAAATAAGCACACACACATTGTTATTCTCCTTTTCTTTTCGTCACTTCCTTCTTTTACCTGGCAATTTCTGAAAGACTTTAAGCTGCTTATTAATAGGAGCCACTCTTTCAACTGTCCATTAAATTATCACCTTGAATGAGATTATTTTGAGTGGACTTGCATAGGCTAAAAGTAGTGGATAAGAGTACTTTCCCCAAACAACATAACTGTGAGACCTCATTTGATTCACTTAACTTTTAAATATTTGCATTTCTCTTCTGAGAAACACTTTTTTAGAATCATTACATTTTATACATTATCATAAAGGACTAGGGGTGTGGCCTTTGTTGAAGGAAATGTGGTCTTGTTGGAGGAGGTGTGGTCTTTTTTGAGGTGGTGTATCAGTGTGGGAAAGCTATTTCCAGTTGTAGATGAATATGATTTTTGTAGGGCTATAAGCACCAGACCTCAACCCAACACACACACACACACACACACAAAAAAAAAAAAAAAAAAAACTACAGGCAACTTATGAAGACAAAGAGTAAGAGAAAAAAATATTACCTAGGGAAGAGCACACAACCAGTACCAAATACTCAGCCCTGAAAACATACATACAAATAACATTATATAAACTGAGAAAGTTATATTTAAGAGGGTGAGTGTGTGTAACAACAACTAATAAAAAAGAAGGCCATGAATTTGAAAGAGAACAAGGAGTAAATGGGCAAGATTAAAGAGAGGAGAAGGAAAGAAGAAATGATGTAATTATATTATAATCTCAAAAAGAAAAGAAAAAATTACAAAACAATGTATGTTCTCAGCTGTTCCTACTGCCACATCTTTGCTCGGCCACTGTGGACTCTTACTTTCTAAAACCATAAACTCAATTAAATACTTTCTTTTATAAGTTGTCTGGGTCATAGTATTTGTCACACAAAGTAAAAACAAAAGAAAGAAAAGTAAAGGAGAAAGAGCCTTACCACACAAAAACTAGTGTATGATAAAAATGGAGGCTTAAGTTTGCCACGGTCACAATAACATTTTCATCCAGGTTGTGGGGTCTCGTTTGCAAAATGGAATTAGAGGCAGGAACATAAAACTTACTTTTTAACCAGAAACAACAGCTGCCAGAGGTCAATGCAGGTATCATTAGAATTCTCTGGCCCTGAGTTATTGAATAATATTGTAATAAATGGCAATTGTAAGTGATGGACCTGAAGCAGGCAATTAACGTACAACTTGCCTCAAGAACAATATCAGTGATTTAATAAGTAAAATCCTCACAGCATTTTTGTCTACCATGGTTACTTTTGCTCTCACTTGCTGTCATCTCCCCGAGATCTATGCTAATACTGATGGATACTATTCTGCTGTTAAAGCCCAGGTCCAAAGTATACAGATGACACAAACTTCTAGAATGTAAACTACTTAGCCTTGCTAATGAAAATTATCACACAATCTTCCGGCCTCCCAGCATCTGAAGTTCTTCCCAACAAGTCACTGGTCAATAGCTGAGGATTCTGTCAGTGGAGTGAAATAGTACTATTCATGTTGACAGTGTTTTGTCAAGTTGACAAAGCTAAAGTCATAAGAAGGTACCTCAACTGAGAAAATTCCCCCAACAGGATTAGCCTGTTGGCAAACCTATGAGGCATGTTCTTGATTAATGATTGACGTGGAAGGACACTGTCCATTACATGCAGTGCTGATCCTGGCCAGCTGGCCCTGGGGTATATAAAAAATAAACTGAGCAAACCATGAGGAAAGTACATGCAAGCAGCACTCCTCCCATGGCCTCTGAATCAATTCTCCCCTCCAGGTCCTGCCTTTAGTTTCTGCCTGGAGTTTCCTGGATAGTTGATAAGCAACAAGATAAAATAAATCTTTTTACCCCCAAGTTGCTGCTGGTCAATGTTTTATCACAGTAATAGAACCCATAACTAAGACACTGTTGGAGTTTAGATATAGATTTTTAATGTCGGGAATGGGTTTCATTTGTTTCCTTAGGCTCTAAATTCAATCCCCAGTACAGTAAAAATGAGAGAGGTTGAGTTGTAACTGCATTCTCTGTTTTGCATACCCCTCTCTTGCTTATAGCCAATACAGAGACAATGTAATCAATATAAGCTAAAAAATGATCTTACCCTAGTCCAGGGGATACATTCCCAACTGTTTCCTATAATTACAAAACTTTGTCCCAGGGCTTGGACCTCTTTCTGGCTAGCAGCAATAGCTGCTCAGTAATGCTTTTGAACAAACATATTTTCTTGTTACTATGAGATCTGTTTTAATGAGGTACACATAAACAGAGAGAAAACTGATAGCACACCCAGCATACATCTGGGATCCAGGCAGGAGACAAGAAAGGAGGAACAAATGTGGAGAGCTCCTGGCCTGTGGTGTTTAAGATGCTTGTGGACCACCTTAGTAAACCCAATCCATAGTTGTTCTGAACTTCATTCTCAGCAGACAATCTGAACACAAGTGTGTAGAGGACAAGAGGGAAAACAGGCATTCCACGGGCTTCTAAAGAAGAAAGTAGAAAACCCATAAATAAAGAAGCAGAAATTGGGGGTAGCTTTGCACATTATACTGGTTGCTTTTCTCTTTCTTATAATGAATTGCTTAATAAATGGGAAGAGATAGAGGAAGGGAGAAAGGGAGGGAGGAAGGGGAAAGGGAAGGAGGGAGGGAAGGTGGAGGGAAGGAGGGAGGGAAGAAGGAGGGAGGGCTGTGGCTTGTTTCCACTCACATTTTGAGAGTGAAGACAATTATGGAGAGGCTTGTTGCTGAAGGTGGCTCAAGCTCTGACAGCAGGAGCTTAAAGCATCTGGTCCCAGAATATCTGAGATCAGAAAACAGAAAAAGCTGTTAATCCACTGGCTTTTTCCTTTCTTCCCCCTTTTGTTCAGCCAAGGGCCCCAGACCATAGGATAATGCAGTGCACATTCAAAGTGGGTCTTCCCTGTAACTTAAGCCTCTCTGGAAATGTTCTCACACACATACCCAGAGGGATGTCTCCTAGCTGAACCCAAATATAGACTGCTCACAGTGAAGACTAACAGTCCTCTTAATAATAGTTCCCAACACTTAAGCCTGAAGCTTAAGGTTGTGGACCCACAGAAGCCTCGAAGTACTACACCTGTAATCAAGCTTAGAGGACAGGCAGGCCCTTAAAATAATTGTGGGTATGGCTCTTTTCATTTGGAGCAAAATGGAATCAAGCACATAAAAATCCAATTGATTATTTGTAAGAGCTGGGTTGGCAAGAAAGACATGCCCTAAGCTAAAATCCAGTAGGCCTACACAAGATGTAAAAAGCTTCAGGGCGCTCAACCTCCTAAAGACAAGAAGCAAGCTGAGCGCGCAGGCTGCTTAGGCACGGAAAATGACATATTCCAGTGCTCTCTCTGGGAATAAGCAAGGGCAAAGATGGAAAAGGAACAGCCATTGAAGAGACAGAAAATCTACAGAAAGCGGATTTTAAAATCAAGTGGGAAATAGGTCACAAACTAGTGGAAAATTAGAGGAAAAGTGTACTGTATTAGAAGCTCCAGACAAAGAAATTGGATAAAGGAAAGAAGGAAATTACCAAATAAATAATTCAAGAACATTTCTCCTAACGCTGTAAGACACGAGTCTCCAAACTGAAAGGGGGTACAATATACACAGAAAGACTTGCTGTGAGTCTATCATGAAGTTTTAAAGTGGGAGAGGAAAAGAAAAAGTTCTACAGGTTTTCTAAGGAAAAACCATAACTCATATGCACAGAATCAGGGAATTCTTTCAGATCCCTCACAGAAATGCCGGAAAGTTAAAAAAAAAAAAAAAAAAAAAAAAAGTGGGGAAATGTCTTCAAAATGAGCACTGAAAAATTTACCCAATCTATGTGCTGTGTGCAGGAAAGTTGTCAATCAAATCAGAGAACAGGATAAAATTATTATTAGATATCCAAAGTTAAAAATATATTTGCCTCACGTGCAGTATTTCTCAGGAATCTATTCAAGAATTCTCCACCAAGCGGAAAGAATAAGCCAAGAAAAAGAGAAAGAGGAACAGAAAGTGCAATAGAGATAAGAATCAAATGGAATGCTAGGTTAAGAATGAGTGGGCTAGGGAGATGGCTCATCAGTTAAAAGAGCACTGGCTACTCCTCAAGAGGATCTAGGTTCAACTCCCAGCACCGACATGGCAGCTCACACCTGTCTGCAACTCCAGTTCCAGTGCTTCTGACAGCCTCACACAGACATACATGTAGGCAAAATATCAATGAACGTAAAATAAAAATAAATTGTGTATTTAAAAATAAAGAATGAGTGAAGAGCCCAAGCAAACAAGTGTGCCGGGGTCACAGAGTCTAGGCTTGAGGGCTGTACACAAGAGTCAAGGATCCTTGGCATCCTACTCCTTCAGCAAGTAGGATCAAAGGTCTAGATGCTGATGAAGTCTTGACCTCTGCCCCTGCAACCTTCTGGCTGGATCAGCAGAGAATGCTCATGACATACACCCTCAGGAAAGTTCTGTTTCCACAGACTTCTAAGACCTTCCAAACTTCACTGTCTTGTGTGAATTTTGAATCAAAAAAATACGAAACAAGCCACACAATTGTGTTCCCGCAAAATCCGGGAGTCAACCTCAATACACTCCTGGATGATTGCATCCACGATGGTGATCCTATGGCACACAAGTCCAGCCTATGGCCAGGCCCAGTTACCTTCCAAGACACCCAGTGAACTCAGAGAGCCTCCTGCAAACACTTCAGAGATTTTCCTGTTCTGAAATTTTACATCTATCACTGAGGGGGACTGTTGTCTCCATCACAGTTAGGTTTGTATAATACAAGTAGCTACTGTTTTATTTTTTTTATATGAACTGGGTTCATGTTCTTTTTATAAGTTAGCAACCACTGAGAAAAATAACAGAACATTACCTGAACATGGTATCTGTCCAAATTCAATCAGAATGGAGGAAAGTTAACCACAATTCAGACAGACAAGATTTGACACAAGACTCGGCAGGCTGAGAGAACACAGAGGAAACACTGAAGGATGCAGATATAAGATCGAGATGTAAGAGCTACCGTGATGAGCCTGAAAAATACCTGAAGGAAAAAAATAATGCTTCTAAACTCTTGACTCACAGCAGGGCCCCAGAGCAGTATGCTTGGACATTGCTTGGAGACAGCCACATGTGCTATGGCTGTTTCTAGAGTAGCAGCCATTGGTCCTGGGGTTGCCAAAAGAACATATATAATGAGGTGTCTGATAAAAGGGAAGAACCGAGGCGCCCCGCCCTGCCCCACCCCACCCCAGTCCACTACTATTAATCCTTCCAGACCATTAGGTAAAACAAACTAGGATAATTCATTGGCAGTGTCATGGCTCCCAGCTGTAGCAGAGCAAGAGGATGAATTTGTGGCTGAAGAATCTAAAGAAACAACTGGTTGAAGTGTGTTGTATGCATATGTGGTTTATGCATGTTTATATGTGTATACCTGCATGTGAAAGCCGGAGATTTATAACCAGTGTCTGTCTCAGTAACACTCCATCTTAAATTTTTGCGACAAGGTTTTTCACTGAACCTAGAGCTCACATATTTGATAATAATAGCATGCCTGCAAGCCCCAAAGATCTTCCCGTCTCTGCCTCCCTCAATGTCTATTGAGATTATAGACATGCACCACCATGTACAAACCTCCATGTGGGTGGGTGCCGGGGATCTGAGCTCAGGGCCTCATACTTACACCACAGCAAGCATTTTCATGACTGAGCTATCTCTCCAGCTCCAAACAAGTATTTCCTAAGAAAGACATCAAAATAGATATGATAGAACATGGCTTTCATCCCAGAACTCTCGAAGTTAAGGCAGTTTGAGGCTTTGTGCCTGGGAGATTTAGAAGACTAAAAGACAATAACAATTAAAAAAAATCAACAACTCATAACAATGCCATTTTCCACAAAATGTACTAGTACCTAGTACAATGTCAAATAACAAGAGAAACTTCTGAATTTACTATGACTTAAAATGGGAGCTTTTGTTCAAATTAAGCTCAATAATGTTTGTTATCATTTTAATCTCAAATGTCTCCCATAGACTTGTGTATTCAAATGCTCGGTCTTCACATAGTGGTACTATTTGAAGAGGTTCTGGACCCAGGCTACCAGAGGTAGGTTCTTACAGATGAGCCTTTAAGGGATAGAAACCTAGCACATCTGGTCCCATTTTCTACATCCTAGTCAACTCATGCTGCCACCTCACAATCTCACCATCACAGACCGAGAACCTCTCCAGTCACCACACCTCCTGCTCCATCACAGGCTGAATTCTTCTTAAGCCCACTAACCAAAGTAAATCCTTCCTCCCTGAAGTAGCTTCTGCCAGGGATCCAGTCAAGTGAGAGGAAGACAACCCAAACACTAATCAAATTAGTGGATAGGAAAAGTAGAAAGGACAAAGAGAAATCTGCCAAAGGACTGAGAAGCTGATAGTCCTTTGCCATGACAAGTGGCGCCAGCATGCATCCAAAGATCTAGCCTGGACTCTCTACTCAGTCACTGATGGGGTGGAAAATCTTGGATCAGCTGCTTCATCTAGAAGTTGATGAAGTTTTCAAGTTGATGAAGTTTCCTCTTCAAAATTAAAAAAAAAAAAAAATTCCATATGAGATGATAGCAACATCACAATAACAAATGTGCTTAAGTAGTTGTCATTAGAAGGAACACAAAATACTACAATTTGAGCAATCCTTGAAAATTACTTACATTTAAAAATATGAATCTCTTGCCAAAAAGTTGCATTTCTCTAGATCTGGGCTGTTGCTACAGCTTTCCCTAAACGAAACATATGAGCATTGGCAATAAATGATGTGTTCATTCAAGATCTGATGCTGTTTGAATGTATCTATTTTATACAGAGTATAATGTTTTGGATGCTGTGCTTCTCTGCCTGGCAAAAGCCCGCCTGGTTGGCTCACACCATCAGATACTCAGGACCCCACCAGCACACACATAAGCAAAGTGTGTTCTTGTCTTTCAGACTGCCACTGCTATTTGCAGAGACTAGCAATGTTTGTCTGGTTCTGAGACAACAGGAATTACTTCAGTCTTTGTTCAAATTTCATTTTGGATGGCTGTATGTCAATTCTTTTTTCCCGTTTGCCAACATTGTTTTCCAGCCCTGAGCAATTTTGTCATGTTGTTTGAGACTGGGCTTCCATCTGTGTTCACATTTTCTCTCCCACTTTGTAACTGTTCCCTGCATTCTCTGATGCCTAACTTAATTACACTGTATGGCCTTAAATATCATCAGTACTACTAGTACACTTAGGTGTAAGTATTAGCCATTTGTCTTTCACTCTGCGATTTAAACATTTATTAAGTGCTTTTAAACATCACATTGTGGTTATGAAAATAAGCAAGATGAAGTATTTTCCCTCAAATGTCTAGAATAGAAAATCGAGAAATGAAGTATCAAAAGAGTATTCATTGGGCTTTGCTGATGTTGTTCTTCGCTGACGACACTATGGCATTGGTTCAAGTTGCCTTCATCCTGATCGTCATTTGTCGTGACTTCGTAGCAAGAAAGACACCAGAGAACTTTTTGTGATATTCTGGCAACTTCTTGCCACTTCTGTAGATTCAGGCCGATTGGCAGAACCTCGCAGTTTCTTCTAGATCAACCTACCATTGCTGATTCATGGATGGTATCCATGAGTGGATTGAGCTACTGCTGCTTATTTGTGTGAACTGAGCAGCTTACATCCTGACAATGAAACTGGGGATCTCCCCAAAGACCTATTTCTGAACAGGTCCACATCCTCTTTGCCCTATTAACCTTTCCTTTCCAATACCTCTTGTGGGTGGTAGGGTAGAAGGAAAGTTAAAGCATTTAAGAATCCTTGTTAAAATAAGTTTTGAAAAATCTAAGCCTGCATAGGATTGTAGTTTGGTTGTAGCCCGTTTGCCTAGTATAAGCAAGGTCCTATATTCAATATCCAGTACTATATAAAAGAAAAGATGCTAAAAAGGAACAAAATAGAGGATTTGGAAAGTTATAAAATCGGGAGAAAATTAAATTTTGTATCCATACTAAATGCAGAGTTGTTGGCAAATGCCAAATACTGTCTAGAGAACTCTGGGTAGTGTGGTGTTCTCTCTTACCCCATTGGCCTTCGTGTGTATGACTGTTTGTGGGTGGGTACATGCGTCAGGGTCTATAGAGGAGTCTTTGTTGTTGCATTCCTTATATTATTGTGTTAACATTTCAATTTTTTCCTTGCTACATTGATATGCAAACTTGGTAACTGTTCTTTACCCTGTGCTGGTTAAGAAATCCAGGTTTGCACCAACCAAAGAGTACACATGGAGGGAACCATGGCTCTGGCTGCATATGTAACAGAGGATGGCCTTATCTGTCATCAGTGGGAGGACAGACCCTTGGTCCTGTGAATGCTCTATGCCCCAGTGTAGGGAAATGTCAGGGCAGGGAGGTGTTAGTGGGTTGGTGGGTGGAGGAGCACCCTCATAGAAGCAGGGGGAAGGGGATGGGATGAGGGGGTTACAGAGGGGAAACCATGAAAGGGAATACAATTTGAAATGTAAATAAAAAAAATATCCAATAAAAAATTAAAAAAATAAAAATAAATCCAGGTTTGTGTGCACGGTTCCCTGTGTATCAGGCAATGTACTTGACTGCTACTTCAAAGCAGCATTCCATGAACTCAAGAGATAGTACAATCCACCACACCTGAGAGAGAAATGGATTTAAAGAAAATTACATTTGAAACATGAAGACATTTGATAACCTAGCTCACAAATTTTCAGTTATTAAAATTTAAAATAAATAGCTGTGGCTGCAGGAAGCTATCCCCTGTTGTATAGAACATTTGACCACACCTCCAGCATTTATGCCCTGGATACCAGTATCTTACTTATGCCGTTAGAATTGTCTTCTGTGGAGAGCCACTGTGTGCCGCACCCTAAAGATGGCGCTGGCTGAGAGTGCTCCTTGTGATAAACAAGTCCTCATTTGGCTGTGAAGCTGTGCCGGGCAGGGAATGGTCATCTGACGTGGACATATGGGGAGATGACACGTGGCGTATGCTCATTGGCCTTTGCATAGATATAAGCCTGGTCCTGGGTAGGAGGGGGTCAGACCTGCTAACTGCAATCCTGATTAAACTGCCTTGAGAAGGAACCTGGTTGTCTTGTGTCTGATTTCCTGCTGGTCAGGAAGGGCGCCGGACAGTCTTCTTATATTACCAAATATCCTCTGGAGGCAAAAATCACTTCCAGTTTGGAACCACTGCCCTAGTTCACGTATATTATGCCAGCAATCCTCAAAATACATGAAGCTCATAGACTGTGCCAATAATTCAATAATTCTGGCACAACTTACCACAAATTTTAATGAGGTCTCTGCTAGTGAATAAATAGATATGAAATGAAGATTCACAATAATACATATAATTATAGATTGCAAGGATAAATTACTGAGCATCTGAAGTTTAACAAGAAGTACAGCAGCTGACTCACACGATAACAATAGGCACTGGACCATTACTATGTGACCAGAAAGAGTGTGTTTTACAGTCATTTTCTCAAGTTCTCACAGAATCTTTACAATGTAAAGAAAGTCTTCATCTAACTATGGTGACTGAAGTTCTGAGAGATTAAATGAGAACATCTAGTCAATATGCTAGGGGTAATTTGACATAGAAAACCAGTATTTCTCTTTCATTGTATTTTAAATAGGAAATGCTAGGTTTGGAGGGAAATTCAATGTTTTAAGAATTTATAGAAATGTACTTTTTAATCTATGGAATACTTGATAAATAAAGGTGATAGGTTTATAGACAAATGAAGCTACATTGTTTATATAATACAAAACTTACCATCTTTTGTGATAAGAGAACTTAAAACCTGTCATTGGTGACTAAATTATATAATGTATTGTTATAACCACAGTTACCAGTATATGCAGTAAATCTCTTCAACTTATACCAGTCTAACAGAAATGTTCTATCCTCTGATCTACAGTGAATGTTAAATATTTCAGGTAAGAGATATACGTTTGAAGATACAAAAATTTAAAAGGAGAGTATTGAAGGACAATTGAAGTTCTATGTATGGAATATAACTGTCTGCATATAGGAGCTAAAGTTACAATAGAAAACTGAATTTCTGACCTCAAATAAAGTCAGAGATCTGATAGAGAAATTCCCTGGGCGACATCTCAGTTGTTGAGGCCATGACAGGAGAATCAGCATCAGTGTGAGCCCTGCACTGACACAATTCACCTCAGGAATTCAGATTTTCCAGCCTACACCTCACAAGTGTACAGGATCCAAACTTTCTCTTGACATTTCTAGGAGACCCTGAAGCAGAAGTCTGCCATATAAGCATAAACCCAAGATAAATAAACATTCTTCTCTGCCCTACAGAAAACTATAGAACCTTCTATGTCAAGGAAAATAATAAACACAAACAAGCAATGCCTTCAAAAATGGGCTGACAAGAGTTAACAAAGCTTATGAGAAAAATCTCTTGTCACCTCTGTCAGCATAGACTGGGAAATTGTAGGCAACAGGACAGCTAGGAAGATTCAATCTGATTAAATTTGACTATCATTATCTAACAAGCAGTGAGTTGGAGTGGAGGAGAAGAAAACTACACAGGGAAGAAAGAGTATTACAGAGAGCAGATGCGGAAAACTAAAACTTTTAATCAATACTACAGTCACCGGAGTTAAGGAAAAAGCACTCAGGAGCTAAGACCAGCATGACTTCCTTGAGAGATGAATACCTGTGTGGTAAAGAACCAGGAAGGCATCATCTAGAACACAGTATAATAGGAAGGACACGCTTGTCATTTACGTGCTAAATTGACAGAAGAGAGAAACAGTACATCTTTCAAAAGATAATTGGCAACAAACTTTCAAAACCAGGAGAAATGAAAGACATCAAAAGGCATGGACCATGAAATAAATTATCTGAACCTGGCCCTACCTGTCCTTAGCCCTCGAAAAATATATAATACACAGCTAGCATCTGCTTATTAACTATTATTAGTGTGCTATTTTCTCTTAGTGCTCCTCAGAGAAACGTTTACCTGTGTT
This sequence comes from Mastomys natalensis, assembly GCA_021653895.1. Lineage (NCBI taxonomy): Eukaryota > Metazoa > Chordata > Mammalia > Rodentia > Muridae > Mastomys > Mastomys natalensis. Next base: position 296,974 of record JAJTUV010001255.1, read on the forward strand.
TCTGAGACAAGTTTTGGTTTTGGTTTTGGTTTTGGTTTTGGTTTTGGTTTTGGTTTTGGTTTTGGTTTTGGTTTTGGTTTCGGTTCATTTTCCGTCAAAACTGACGCTGTAAGGGATAAATTATTAGTGACCTATCACCCTAGTGGATAAAAACTGGAGAAATTGCTAATCATCCTACAGCACTCAAGCTGAATAAAGAATTATCTGGCCAAAGTATCAATAGGGCAAGGCTGAGAAATCCTACTTTACATATATTGATGTTAATACCCCCAGCAGTAGTTATTTTCCTGATGGAGATACCGAGGTCAAAGAGGTTAAGTAACTTGGTCAAGGATATAGAGCTAATAAAGATCAGATATGAGATTTAAATCCATACTGGTCTCACTCTGAAGCTCATAGCCTTCAAAATGTCTTTTAAAGTTCAAGTCTACAGCCACTTCAACCGTGGATTGTTACGATTCGAGCGTAAAATATCCCCGCAGGCTTTTGAATATTGGTTTCCCTGTTTATGGCGATGTTTTTGTGACATTGTGAAACCCTTATAATATGGGGCCTAGTTATAGGAAATAGCCTCTGGGGGCTAGGATTTGAGACTTGTAGCAGGCAGCTTCTTGTCTGTTTCTTCACTGTGCTCCACCAAGGCCCAGACACACGCTCTCATGGCCATCCATCTATCTGCTGCCATATCCTGCCTGCCATTATGGATTGCACCCCTAAACTGTGAGCCAAAATAAATTGTTCATCCTTTACATTGCCTCTTGACCACAGTAATGAAAAACAGTAATCCCTGAGCATTACAATAAGGTGAAGATGCACGGAGCATAGGCTGACTGACCACTCTAGACAATTGCCCCGACCCATGGCAGCCCCGAGGATTAGCTGCTGAGGCCTCTTCCTCTTACGGCTCATCCCACCCAACTTGAAGTATTTTCGTATTCCATTCTGGAAGAGGAGTAGAGGTACCTTTCTACTCACTTAAATCCTACGGCTGCCTGGTGTAGTGGTGCAAGCCTTTAATCCAAACACTCCAGAGGCAGTGGCAGGCACATCTATGTGAGTTCAAGACCAGTCTGGTCTATGTAGCAAGTTCCAGAATAGCCATGGCTACATAGAGAAATCTTGTCTCAAAAAACAATCCTCTTAATGCCACCGTTTAGAATAAAAGCTCGGTATCCACAGCAATACACTGTGTTGACATGCTTGTAACCACTGACTTGGAATATCTGTTGATTTAAGGACTCCTTGAGTGCCCTAGACTTCTGCCCACTCTTTGAAAGATACCATTAATAATAAACGTCTTGAGCTCACATTTGTACACCAAAAGGGCCCTGCAGATATTCTATTTCTTATTGGCTCATCTTGAACACAAGTGTGTAAGTCAGCAGCAAAGCTGGTAAAAGAATACATTTGGAGTCAACGTGATCTGCTGACATTGCCATGTTGGGCATCTGGCCATGCTTTGATCTCTTAGCATAATGAAGCTCAGTTCAAAATAAAAACATGTCTAAATATGCCATTCTAATTGCATTCTACAATTTAGATTCATGACCACTTTTCAGTCAAACAGTGTTTTATTGTGTATAGAAATTGCTGACATGATTGTTATTATGGATAGCTCAAGATTCTCATAAGAAATCTTAAGTTCAATGCCATGAGGATCTTTTAAAATTAGGAATATTCTCCTCAGCTGGTGGAGTGGCTTTTTTTTTTTTCAAAATCTTTTTGAAGTGCAGTTCATCTTATTCCATATTTTTTCTTATTACTGTTTTTAGACAGGAGTTGCCAAGGCAACTGGACTTCTAATGGACTTTAGCCACAAATAGGCTAAAAAATTGCCTTTATTCATTTATCATTTCAGTGTAATTAAATCTTCTATATGATGTGGCCTGTTCCCATGTATGGTATCTTGTTTCCATGGCAACAGAGATTTTCTACTATCCATGGTTCGAAATGCCTTCACAGTGTTTCTTGATTAACTCATGAGCCCAAAATTGCATTTTGTAAACTTACATGTAGTGGAACTTATGAAGAAAGGGCTGCGAAATATATATATATCTTGTTTTCCATTTCTTTTCAAAATTTGCTTTTGTTTTTATGATTTTTCTCCTTATAGGCTGCCCTCTACAAGCAAAATAATTTGTGCCACTAGGAAAAGCAAAATCCACTACTAAATTTAGCATGCCCTATCTATTTTTGTGGCGGGATTGCCATCTACAGTTCTTAAGATCCAGAGGCTGAGAGAAAAGAAAAGCAGGTCTGGCATTTCTGTGCCATGGTCTCTTTTTGTTGTTGTTTTTCTGAAATTGCTCATCTACCAGCAAAGATATCTCTCCTTCATTATTTTTCTATCAGCACACACTTTTATCAGTTTTAACAATTTTAGAACAATGTAGAAATGTTCAGTTACTGGCCAGGCACTTGAATAAAAGTATATTTCTATAAATCCCACTCTTGTATTAATGGATAGGTTTTTTTTTTTTTAGTCTTGTTCCTTGTTACGTAAAAATAAGACAAAACAGCCATACATAGAAGCATTCAATCATTTGATAAATATTTATCAGTCCCCCACTATAGCTGGTGGTATCTTAATCCAGGTTCCTGTAGATCCTAAAGCCTAATACATCCAAAAAAAAGCTCATGGTTTAAAAGATTCTCTTAGCCCAAAGTGCTGTAAAGACTAAGCTGAAGTAATATTTACATAGAAAAACTATTTCTAAAAACCACAGCCCTGGAATTATTTAAGATAAATCATATAAAAATGAAGGATGGACCCCTGTTTTGGATTGGACTATTCTTCTAAATGCTAAATCCCATTTTCTGAGTAGTTCGTGAGACCTTCAAGGAAGAATTTCAGCCATCTTGAAATTCCTTCCCTGACTCCAGAGGATCCCAGAGTACCACACCTGTGCTTCAGAGTCATTTAAAATCTGTGGGAAAAACTGGTGGCCACAGCTACAGGCCCCAGGCCCATGCGGCAGGGCCCGGGACCTGCGAGATGGAGGCTGCCTGGAGGCCTCCAGGCAGCCTGTCTCTCCTACAGGAGGAAGGTCCCAGGTTCCAGTGGCTGGAGGCTTCGGTGCGGCGGGGACCCGGCAGGCCCCAATGATATGAGGAAGTCCTTGGTTCCAAAAGGGCTTATTGTCATGGCGGATGGTGGATGGATCTGGATGTACCCCCCCCAAACTCAGGGCAGACCTGAGTTAAGTAGGGAGGGAAAAAGGGGGAGGTTCTGGGAGGAATGGTTAATTGGCTCCGCCCTCTGACCTTCATTAGTATGTAAATCTCTAGGGCCTGAGGCCTGTAGTCACACCCTCTACCTGTGCACTTTGGGAGGGGTTGTAATGGCCTACGTGACTGAACAATGTAGGTCCATGGAGACTGGACTGCTTTTCAGGACACTGAGTTCTGGGGGCGTGGCCGAACTCCTGCCGTTTCTCCTTTGGAGTCTCGGGGTTCTAGGCCCATGCCCAGCCAAGAACCAGGATACCCTTACACAGTCCCACACAAATCCTCCAGGTCTGAGTTGCGAAACCTGATTATGATGAACCATGCTACTGAAGGAAGATGTAGTCCTGAAAAAAAAGCCCTTCATCTCTTTATATTTCATTTTCCCAACAATAAAAAGGGGATAGCAGAGTTTGTACTGTTTACTTGTATAAGGCTGCCACAAATAATAGAAAAAATACTGAGATAGATTATATAACCAATAAGTGTATGATATAGACATAGTGTACTCATTCTTCCAGGTTAGTGGTGATGATCAGGAGAAACGTGGATTTGAGTCTGCAGCCATCTACTGTGGAAAGTCAGGCGCTCTGCACAGGCCACCAAGAGAAGTCAGATTTCAGAAGTCAATAAGTCTTGCTCCTGGCCTGTGTGACCCACGGCCCCTGCCAGAGCTTCTCCATTGCTGACTGGAACCTCAGAGAGATGCTAGAATCACCTCTCCAGAGGCCAGCTAGTGCAGTGCTTCCCTCTGTTTTCTCTGCATAGGAGTAGACCTTAAAAGTTTAATGCTTCTGACTACCACCAAAAGGAAAATCCAAAGGAAAAAACTGTGGTTATGTTTGTTCCCTCTCCGAAGACCAACCAATAAAAATAAATTGTGTATACCAACAGAGGAGTTCCACCGACCAACAACTGGAAAACTCTAGTCTCTTCATACACACAAGGAAACTCTTGTAAACCTTTTTAAAAATTACCTATTCAAGTCTCTGTTAATAATCAAATGAAGGACAATAAGAAATGTCCACCTTAAGAGCGATATCTGGCAGGAACTAATAGATAGATAACTAGACTGGCAGTGGTCAGCACCCATTTCCTCCAGAGAAAACATTAAAACTAGCAAGGATTATTTTTAAGACAAAACAAATCTGTAGTGATGAGGACAAGGAGAAATTGAATTGAAAACTGATATTAAAAATATTAACTACTCATTTTCACTATAAAACAGATATTGGTACCCACTTCCTACACAGATAAGATGCACTGGAGATTAGAAAAAGGATCTCTCCAAAATGTGAAAAATGTTCTGTCCTTTTATCAGTATGAGAGTTTGAAACAAATTTGTCAAGCTATAGTGTGAAGAGAGAGAGAGTGAGAGAAAGAGAGAGAATTTGTGTAGGAGGGAGCCTGTGTCTGTGTATGTGTGTGTGTGTGTGTGTGTGTGTGTGTGTAGTGCCTATATACACAAAGAGACTGAATCTATACCTTGTGCATATTAGGAGAGTGGTCCTAGTTCATTTTTTTTCCACTTTCTATTTTAAGATAGGTCTCACCAAGTTAGCCAAGCTGGACTTTAACCATTGTGTAACTGAGGTCACGAACTAACAATATTCTTACCTCATCCCAAAGGTTTAAACTAAAATGCTGGATCAAACTGTACTTATAAGATCACATGTCACCTAAATTTCTTACCAATTTTTCAAAAACTGAAAAAAATGTTTCCCAATTTAGAAACATGGATCATAAAGCTAGTCTTATTGAAATCCACAGTTTATCCATATGTTGAATTTCTGAAATGCCGTGTATCCCAAGAAAACAATCTGCCACATGATAGCCTTTGATTTCCCACAAGAGAGAGCTGTTCAATTTATTCAATCAAACCCACAAGGAGAAGTTTCACTAATGGCATGTCCATCATTTGCTGCAAAACTCAGGTGCAATACTTGGCTCCGTTACTCCTCAGAAGTCAAAAGGCTATGCAGAAGTCTATTGTTGGAACCAGTGAAAGAAATCTATTGTTGGAATCAGTTAAAAGAAATGAATCTGAATACAAAGATTCACTGACCAATAAAAAGGTGCATTATAGGGTAAAAAAGAAGGTAGGACTCTACATGATTCTAAAACAAGCACACTAAATTTAAGCCTTGTTTAAGGTCATATCAATCCAGATTAAAAGAAATTTGCCATCTTTCCTGACCACGACCTGATCCCAAAAGATTTTGTGTTGGCATCAATTGAGTTAATAATATCAGGCTAATTTTAATATCATACAGTCCATCCCTTAAGCCTTAAAATTAAAAAAAAAAAAAAAAATGGAGGAAAAGTCGACAATGTGTGCAAATGGAAGCGACTGGGGAGAAGATGTGTAAAGGGAAGCAGATTCCCAGAAAATGTCAGCACTTTGTCGGATGAGCTCTGGCAGCCATCACGGTGTTGACAATATGCTAGAGAGGCTCAGAACATAAATCAACCTACATTTGTTCTTGCAGGGATGGGGAGTTGGAATCACTGTTTCTGAAACTTGAGCCAATGTTGTCACAGCAATATAAATGATGGAAACTTCGCCACTGTAGTTTGCTTCACCCATTGCACGAACAGCCTGGCAGACAGCACCCTGGAATTTCATTAATTAGTGCTAACTAGGATTGGCACTGCCAGAGAGAACAATAAAACAACCACAGTGGGTTTTTTTTTTTTTTTTATGAACATATGGGTGGCAGCGAAGCTAGCTGGAGAACACAGGATCTGCTTCCAACTTAGGAAATCTTATTTATGCCACACATAATTTACCTAGTTTCGCCTTTTAAGGATGACTTATCATATGCTTTTTTAGTTTTTAACAGATTAAGCAGTGAGTTACGAAAACTGCTTAATTAGTCAGAGATATCGATATCGTTGTAGAAAACTATGAGATTTCAGATTGGGAAGGACGCTTTGAAACGATCAATTCAACATCTTTATTGGACATGTAAAGAGAGCCAGTCCCAGGACTGTTAAGACTTTAAAACTGCAGTCATTAGTTGAATGAACGCTAAAACTCAGATACTGTGCATTCAGGGTTGAATTTTTTGCTTCACTGTCTCTTAACTCATAACTTTTCGCTAGATTAACACTGAGTGTTGGCATTGGTAGCTTGCAGCTGACATATCGCTGCTTCCCGCATGTCTTTTAACTTAACAGGCTATGTGGAGTTTTCTCTTTCTCTACCATGTTTTTCCAAACAAGTTATTAGCACGGATTCCTTTGTAGTCAAGGAAAATAGCCACACCCGACTCCCTTTCAGTTACTTGTTCATTGCCTTCAGCACAGGAAGTTTTAATGTCCCCATTCCATTCGTCTTCTAGCCAGATACATCTTTGCAGGAAAAGATACACTCACTTCTCTTCATATTCATCCACAAAATAGAGTTTAATGAACCTTTCTGGGTGTTGTTCCAAAAACATGGCCTCCCTGACACTTGCTTCTCCTACTGAAAAATGTGGAGGTACAGTCATAAAGCCCCGCACTTTTAGATCTTAGGAAACGCCAGGTGATGCCCAAGCTGTGCCGCTCATCAATGTCGCCACTGAAACACAACTCTCCCTATTAATCTTAGGACCACTGGAGCCTCTCTCTCCGGTGCTCTTCGTTTCTGTGCCTCCAAGGACCATTTTATTAGCTGACACATCGGCCGTCAGCTGCTCCCACCTTTTTTTTTTTATTATTAAAAACAAAGATGAACTTCCTTGTGTCGGCCTCCTAAGACAACAGCAGCAGGCAATATACCACATCAACCGCGTTCTCCCTCTCCATTCACTTTTCCCTCAGGCAAGCAGACACACGGGTTTGATATGTTCGAAAACAAAGGATATTTCAGCTATTACTTGAATTTTGGAACTCGCCAAAAAAAAAAAAAAAAAAAAAAAAAAAAAAAAGACAAAAAAGAAAAGTCCTATTTTCAAGTTCCATGCACACGGCTTACAGAGTCAAGTTATTCTCTGTCTTCTCTGACACCAGACCCCCATATTGTCATCACTGAGGCAGACCAAAACAAAAGTAAAACAGCAGATGCTGGTGTCATTTGGAACATTCCAGCACAACCATGTGACTAACGAACCAGGCATTCATTTGAATGACGACCATTGTTTTGATTCCTGCCTTAAAACTGCTTTTAAGGAAGAACCCTTTGTCTTTGTAACTTCAGACCACACTGATAGAGACCTTATAGGAACCAATCTACAATCACTGCCAGTGTGTCCTGCAAACAGCTGTCTGGTCCCTCCCAGCCCTTCCTGGGACCAATCAAAGGCTTGTCTCTACGTCTTAAGTACAGGAAAATCTGCCAAAGCAATAAATGCTTTGTTTTGTTTCAGAAGTTATGTTTCGTTTTCCCTTTTACTTCTTTGGGGGTGCTCCATAATCAGAGAAAGATGTACAGTTGCATGTCTGTGTCTGCCTTTTTAAGGTTGAATGCGCTTGCTCAAGGTCACAGGCTAAAGGAGAAAAGGTTAGCTGTCAGAGGGAAGGGACATGGAGGGAATTCATCTCTACAGAGGCAAATGTCAAGTACTGAAGCTGGTCACCCACCGCCTCTCCACTCAATGGTTCCTCCTCCAGAGAAGCAATGTAGGATGCGTAAACCCTGCTCAGCAAAGGCAAAGGAGTTGATACCTGGGTCCCTTCATTGTGTGGCTTTAACGAAGGGGTGTTCCTTGAAAGATTTCCTTCCAGCTCTTCTCCTAAACCGAACTAGCCCTTTTCCACTCCAACCATGTGATTTTGACCTACACAGACATAAAACAGAAATAGGAGGGCTTCAGGGCTTGCTGACTTTCAGCTTGGCTGACAAAACAAGAGCCCTGGATTCAGGGCAAGACCCTGCCTCAAAGAAATGGACAAAGCCTGATAAAGGAGACACTCAGTGCCCTCTTCTGACCTCTACAGGCACACACGGTATGCCATACTTACATGCATGTGCATAGACACACACAATAAATTCAAATAAACAAATCTTTTTGTTTTAAAATACGCACTTTGGAACTCATTGCATTCTTATAACAACAAAATATTTCATTTCTACTGCAACCACTAGTCTTTCATGGTTGACATTTTTCAATCCATGGTTTTCTTTGCAGTTCTTTTCTCTGACCTTTGTAACCATTATTCTCGTTATAACCAAACAAAACACCAGCCTAAGTCCCCTTAGTTTTGAAATGATTACTAAATTATAAAAGAAACTCACTAGCTTAGACAAAATAGGGCTTTCTTATCCCTTATTCTTCCACAACAGGCAAATCCTCTTAAACTATTGTTTATTGCCTCAACTTTAGCTCAACTTTAGTCTCTCCAAACCCATGGTCAGCCCTGACCTCCCTCTTTTCACAATCTCCCATTCCTTAAGGACAGAAGGGTTTTTTTCTACTCAATCACCTACCTTCACCTTCAGCAATTTCAACATATTTTGACCATCTCAAATCATGATTTCAGGTTGAGGATGTAAGTCACGGGTGGAGCACAAGCCATGCAGGAAAACCAAAGTCCAATCTCTAGTGTATGGGAGTAGGAAAAAAATAGTCAATGGAAAATATATGTTATTTATACTGAAAAAGAGCAAAAGACCTGATGGCTTTCATGGTGTCCACTACATTAGACCCTCTCTTCTGCCCCACCCCCATGCCACCCACTCACGCCCCACCCACCCCTCCCACACCCACACACCCACTTCTCTGTAGCACTCTGAGCTTTTTGGTTCAGCAAAACTCTTTTGGTTACAAACTTCTTATTCCATAGAATGTGAGACTAAATTGTTCAGGGCTTAAAAAAAAAAAAAAAAAAAAAAAAACATGAATTCATTCTAGCTGGTATATGGTGAACAAACCACCCATTTCTACCTCCATTTTTGGTTTTCAATGACCTTGTAAATTTAATGTGATGGCGCTGTTATGTTTATTTTGTTTAATTGCTCATTTGTAGAAAGACAATTGCTTTGTTGAGAGGAAGACAACTCACGACTTCTGTTTATTGTTACCTTCAATGTTTCACTTTTATTTTCAAAAACGTTCAAGAGTCCTCACTTGGAATGGGGATTTCACCACCAGTTTTCCCAGCTCACAGTTGACATATCGCTCACAATTGACATACCACATCAATTCTTGATGTTTATAATCAAGTGATCCTGGCCCTCATTCTAAATTCCCTCTTGCCTAGTGTTCTGTCTAGTTTTATGTCAACTTGTCATAAACTACAGTCACCTCAGAAGAAGGAACACCAACTGAAAAAAAAGTCTCTGTATAACCAGGTTGTAGGAAGACTATAAAGCTCGTTATAAAATTAGTAATTAAAGTGGGAGGGCCCAGTCCATTGTGGGTGGTGCCACCCCTGGACTGGTGGCCCTGGCTTCTATAAGAAAGCAGGAGAGAGCCAGTAAGCAGCACCCTTTCATGGCCTCTGCATCAGCTCCTGCCTCTAAGTTCCCACCTGGTTTGGTTTCCTGACTTTGCTTCCTTCAGTGAATTGTGATTCAGGATATACAAAGCTAATACATTGTTTCCTACCTAAGTCCCTTTGGTCATGTGTTTTTATTAAAGCAATATTAACCCTAGCTATCTATATTTCTAGTTGATTTTGTTTTTCTGAAGAAGCCTAATTGATACACATAGGTCATATTCCTCTTGCTTATGTATCAATACATTGCATGTTTTACATACACTACATCTCAGCCCACAAAGATTATCTCCTCTAAGCAGAAGAGGACACATGCACGTATGTGCCTTTATTCATGATGCACTTGATGGCCACATTATTGGCTCCCATCCATACTTGTGTCTCCACCCCCACTCCGGCACACTCAGTCTACACTCATTAGTTAAGGAACAACTGGGGGGCTTGAGAGATGGCTCAGAAGTTAAGAGCACCACCTGTACTTCCAGAGGTTCTGAGTTCAATTCCCAGCAATCACATGGTGACTCATAACCATCTATAATGAGATATATAATAACATCTATAATAATCTTCTGGCCTGCATGCATACATGCAGCCAGAGTGCCATATACATAATAAATAAATAAATCTTAAGAAAAATAAAAGGAACAACTGGGAAGATTTAGCTCCTAGGTGCAATGTGCATCATCAATTTCAGAAGAGAAAGAGAAACATCCTCCTGATTATTTCTCAGAGATTTTCTTTTTTTTTTTTTTTTCTTGCCTCACTTTCTGGATAGGAAACGATCACATGACCCAGGAACAAGTCAGCAACTTCCTAGTTTCCAAGTTAAAGCTTTGATTCCTTCTGAATTAAATTCTCATGAGTTAAAAGAACCAGAGGTCATCTGTAGGAAACAGTACACTGAAAATCCTGGAAAAGCTTGTGTTGGCCAGATAATCCTTCTCTTCTTTCCCAGAGAGATTGACACGACAAGGAGCTGTATGTTAGGATCACATTGCTAAGGTGGCTCTTTTTATTTCAGGTGAGTTCTGACTTAGGAGTGATGTCTGCACTGTATAGACTTCCACATCCTTTTGTGAAGAGCAGACTTGAACAGTTGACTTAACACTGGGGAGCCAAAGCAGGGAAGCCCCCCTCCCCCTCACTCTCCACCACTGCCAAGTAAACCACCAGCTTTGTCATGCAGCAGCAGTTCCAGGTTTATGCAAATGAGGGGGCTCTGATTTTCACAATGTTAATTCAATCTCTTCAGACATCATATCTCTGATCTCATAATTTCATGTTATGACTACATTGCATGCAGATGAGAGCTGTTTGCCTTCTTGCCATTCCTGCAAATATTCAGCATTTCTTCAACAAACAGAAACATTACCAAATTGTGTTGCAGCTACTCAGTTGAGCTGTACAAATGCTTTGTTCGTTCAAGAAAAGAATGCATAGAAATTCTGTTTTAAATCTTATTCTTTGGCCCTCAGGTGGTTGATTTTTTTCGGAAAGAATAACTCAACACGCTAAATCCTGTGACTACACTTGTTCTTTGTTGGAAAGAAAACACTATTTTGTGCCTATAATTCATTAAACTTTTGCATAAGCAGAAGGCAGCTTGTACATTGGAAAAGATTCTGTTATATTGAAAATTACAGTTGTCACTTAACCATCAACCCCACGCTGCTTCTCCTTTCTCTTCCTGCTTTCTTAAACCGTAATAAGCCAGAACCAAAAAATATATTTAAGAACATAGGTGCAATATGACATCATGATCATGAGGAGAATCTGCTGGTGATGCTGCTGATTAATAATAATAATAACAATAACAATAATAATAATAACAAGCTTTAACTTTTATGTTGGGCTTAGCTTTGAGAAACAATTTGGTGGTTTGTTTTTGTTTGTTTGTTTCCAGTGGTCTATAAAGGTTCTGCTGATGAACCAACTGGAAATGAGCTCCTGAATCAACATGATCCCTGAAAACCATTTGAGTCTTCACACCCTGTGATAGTCACATCTAGCACTTCAGAGTAACCACAATATTCTTAGTGTTGGATATTTGCTCCCAGTGGGTTGATCCCAGTGCATAGTCCCAATCCCCATTTCACAGATGAGAAAACTGAAGATGAAGGGAGCAGAGGACCTGGCCTGACGTCATCCACCGGGAAAAAGATGAAACTTGACTGTAAGGCTCTGTTTATTGGCATCAAGCGTGCCAGAGCGTGCTCTTATGGGCTGAGGAACTGTCGGAGAGCAGATTGGGAGGGGAATAACAACTGGACTTTAAAAAAAAAAGATTAAAACTAATAATTAAAAGAAGAGTGGACTTTCTGGGGGTGTTTTCTGTCTCTCCCACTTTCAGGGTACACTAATAAGTGACTCATCTTTCTTGGCTCGTTGGGTCCGTATAAAGAGCTCCGTAGGGCCACATGCATGGTCACCACCAGGGCAGACCTGCAATGAATGAAAAGCATTTCCTGAAAGAGAAGGAGCCTCTGGGTCAACTGAAGACCTGTATCTGTTTTTAACAAAGAGGGAGAAGGCACTCGGAGAAACGTCTGTCAAAATTTTCAATTTAAGCCACTAGCGGTTACCGTCTTGATGGAAAGCTGGAAGAATGTGCCAGACAAAAATTCCACAAAAGAAGCCAACTTACCCCATTAAGTCTCTTTTCGATGCGGACGAGAACCATTAAAAATTCTTTTAGGAGAGAATGACCCAGTTCAGAGTTTCTGCACAAGATAGTTTTTTTTTTTCTTCCTTTATTTTTTTTTCCCAGTGAGTTCATTTATTCTACAGTGTATTTCATTTCGGAAGGTCTTAGCCGGCCCATCACGTTATAATGGCACTTTGTCAAATTGCCCATTTGTTCAATTTTGCAGGAAGACATCTTTCCATTTAGCAAGTCTAATTTCTTACTCCTTGGTTGTGGGGAAAACTCAAGGATAATATGTTGCGTAAGTTCAATTTCACCACCTGAAATACTCATGAAGAATGCCTTTAATTTTTTTACTTCTTGATTGTGGGTGGAAATTGGAATAGGTACTCAAGTCTCTCAATTCCTGTATTATAGAGGAGCTTCAGTGTATGCTAAAACAAACTCTTGGCACATCTGTGGCCTTGAACGATGGCTGTAAAAGTTATGTCAGGAAGGCCATCTTTGTAGGTGGTTTCACAAATTCTCAGGAAGAGCAAATTGACACACAGTAGCTTCAGCTTAAGCAGGCTCCTCAAACGGCTAGAAAAACCAGGAAGAAAACTTGTTCCATGGGCCAATCTCTTCAGAAAACATCGAGAATAATAAAGCAAATACTTGAACACTGCCTTCTGCCATTCACACCAAGACTTCAGTGACAGTTACAATGCACACCCATTTACAAGCAAAACTGTAATTCAGTTAACTTCAATAGAAAATTGTTGTCATTACACCTAATAAGCTAGGGCTAATGCAAGTTCTACTTCAGCTTGATGGGGAATATAAGGGATATGTGCCAGGAAAGCAGTTGGAAGAGCTGCAAAGCGTAAATTTGATACTTGCAGGCTGTGACTGTTTGCGAAGTCTGTAAAGTATACTTTCTACCCATGGTGTTACACACCATGTGGGTTCAGCATAACCCTGCTGTGTTTAGTATGGCTGTTGGAAGTCAATATGAGTAGATGGGCAAATATACAAACACACACACACGTGCATGCGTGTATATGAGTAGATGGGCAACTATACAAACACACACATGTGCATGCGTGTATTCGATTATTATTTATAGACACAGCCATTTTGACACTGAAAGACAGTAAAGATTATGCTGTTCAGAATTTCTGAAAGTAATTTCATAAAATATTCATTATATAGACTGAAAAATCTGTTATGGCTTCCATTCTTTCCAAAGGGCATTCTTTGGCCAAAACTGTAGAATGAGCTGGAACAAGTCAGACAGATGCCTTTTTTCTTCACAACTTTTCACTCTTTTTTTCACATAGATAATTTTACTGTTTACATTTCTCTTTTACATTTTCATATATACGAAGTATTTCATCGTATTCACACCCTCCGCCATTACCGTCTCCTTCCACTTCTGCCAAACACCTGCCTCCCAGCTGGGACTCAGCTGTTTTTTCTGTTTTAGTTTTTGAGCATTTTCTGAGGAAGGAATATAGTTTACAGCATTCCTTAAGTTTTACTGAACATATGACTTTTTAGATAACATACATAGGAATATAGCCTGGTAACTAGCACTACATCTCCTTTATCTGATTTACTTATATAAAGTGAAGGAAAGTGCTGGCTAATAGAGTTTTGGTATTAGAATCCAAGGAATGGGATTTCTAGAACAGCCATCCGTTCTCAACAGCACAGCATCCCTCTGTGGTGTCTGACCATGAAAGACAGCAGAGTGTTCTGTTTAAAGTACATATCCCACAATCTAGTAATTTCCCAGTGGTGGGTCTCGGCAACTTCATTTATAGCACGAGACCGGCATGACAGTCAATGAGTTAGTCCATAAATAGCACATATGGTTTCTCACTGTAAGAGTGTAACTTAACGATTACTGCCACTGTCGTTATCACTATTGCAATTGCTGTTGCTATTAACTATGATAACCTCTGCTTAGGTAATCAAGTTAACAACAGTTTCTAGGAGGCTGTCCATACATTTACTACCCTCCCACCTATATGACACAGAAGAGTATATAGGGTTTTTCAACTGTAATTGCAAAACAGTAGAGTCTCGGGAACAAATAATAAGACTGTTGATTACACATATCTTTAAAGAAGCATGAATGTTGTAGACATTAACAGACAGTAAACCAACAAAAAGTACTGCTTAAATTAGTAGTTAGTAGTCCCAGATGGTGGCATTAATGATATTAACTTGTGATTGTGTTAGCACTACATTATTATGCATCATCATTCTATTATATATTATATTTTTATGTATTATTATTCTTTGATGCAACTACTTACCTAGTTATTGGCATATATAAAAAGGAATGGAATAATAAAGTTTATATTAATAAAAAAGTAATCATATTACCAATGATTTTCAAGTTAAAAATTATATAATATATTTAATAATGTTCCCTCCCCCAAATACTCCCAGATTCTCCAACCTTCCTACCCACCCAACTCTATGGATAACTCCAAGGAATCTGACTTTCAGACACCGCAGGAATGGAACACATACACACACACACACACACACACACACACACTGTTGAGAACAAATTTTTTTCTCTTTAACCTTCCAAAAATAAATGAAATAAATAAATAAATAAAAGCAAAACACTCAAAAACAAAAATCAAGGTAAACAAGCAAAAAACTAATTAGACAAAAATATCCCAAACAAGACAACACAAAACAAAACAGCATTTTGTATTGGTCACTACTCTGGCTGAGGCTGGCATGGAGTATGGTTGATACAACCAGTGGCACTTCATTGGAGGAAACTGATTTTTCCCTTATCAGAAAGAAACAATGTAAATTTGGGACCTAACAAAGAATGGTACCTTGTGTCCACTTCCCTCCCTCAGTATTGAAACCTGAAATCTGGCTTGAACCTGTGCAGGCAGTGGGGTGTGTGTGTGTGTATTGTGGTGTGTGTGTGTGTCTGTCTGTCTGTCTGTTGTCTGTCTGTCTGTGTGTCTGTATGTGTCTGTTCCCACAGTCTCTGTACATCCATATATGCTCTTATATGTCAGTCCTGCTGCATCTGGAAGACAGTTTCCTTGGAGTCATCCATGCTCTCTGGCTCTTAATCTTTCCACTTCCTCTTC
The DNA here is from genome assembly GCA_021653895.1 of Mastomys natalensis. Classification (NCBI taxonomy): domain Eukaryota; kingdom Metazoa; phylum Chordata; class Mammalia; order Rodentia; family Muridae; genus Mastomys; species Mastomys natalensis. The sequence goes on from JAJTUV010001255.1 coordinate 312,382, forward strand.
CACATAGATCCCTGAGCCTTGGGTGTGGGAGAGTTGATGAAGACATTCCATTTAGGTCTGAGTGCTCCAAAGTCTCATGCTCTCTGTACAGTGTCCAGGTGTGGGTCTCTGAGTTAATTCCCATCTACTGCAGGAGGAAGCTTTTCTGATATAGTTCAAGCAAGGCACTGATGAAAATCACCAATGAATTTTAATTGGGAAAACATCTATTTATTTCGTTCTTAGGCTCCTTCCATCATGCTGCTAAACTTTCCTGAAATTGTTACCTTTTGGTTATTGTTGTCTGAGACTTTAAACTCCACAAAAGTAAGATTTTTTTTTTTATATTCCAACATCTCCTTTGGAATTTATTACATATAAAGACTCTGTTGTTATTTAAGGAATAAAGGGAAAAGGGAATAGAAGAAAGAAAGAAGAAAGGGGGAGAGAGAAAAGGGAAAGAAGAAAGACAGCCTCACACACTCCAGAGAAGAGCCAAGTCATGAAGAGCCATCCCATTATTAATAACCTAACAAGGCCATACTCAACCTCTCAGTCCTGATTGGACCAAAGATGAAGTCAAGGAATGTGCACCATACTTGATAGATGTTCAATTTTGACCTTCTGATAAATTTACTAATGTGCACACTGTTCTCATAATAAAGTTCTCCCCACCATAAATTTCGCCTGCCATGGGGCTCTTGTACCTTTACCCCCTACTTCATTACTTCCCATTATATTAATTATCTCCTACGGATGGAAGCATATTTCTAGGCAGACAAGTTCTGAACTCCCAATGGCTGTGTTACAGGAAGGCTCTAATCTTGATTCTTATAATCAGGTGTCAGCTGGATGTCATTCTGCCTCCGCAGAGGGTATGTGAGTGTGAAGCTAATGTGCTGTATTACTTTCCAGATTGAGTGAGACCCATAATGAGTAACCTCAATCTAACTGAAAGAATTCCTACGTCCTGATTTCACATCCATAAAATCTTAAGAATAAAAGAGAAAGAATAGAGATACTTACATGAGAAAAGATACATGATTCAACCAAATTAATGTTTCCATAGAAGGAAAGGAAAATACAAAGCAAGTGAAATGTGGACAATGGTTGATCAAGAAACTGGTGGTGAAGCATAACAGTATCCATGGCCCAAAAAGCCCTGGAATCCAAGCCCAAAGCAGAATCAAAGGTATGAGGCAGTTTTGATTCCAGAGAATATCTTCCATAAATTCATAAAGATATCAAAGTAAGGTTGCAATCGTGTGTCCCTCCTTGTATGGATTAACTGTGCTATATGTAATATTCAAAAGATAAATGAAAGAATATTATAAATGAATGTACAAACCATTTGGTCATTTTTTTCTATTTACCCAAGGAAAAGGATAAGAATCATAGAGAACTAAATCACAAAACTCAAGGTCTGCTTCTATTTATCCCGTAAGAATAAATACTTCTGTGGGGTAGAGACATAGCTGAGTAGATAGGACACATCCCTGCAATCATGAGGACCCGAGCTGGACCTCCAGAACTCCAGGTAAAAGTCTATCAGGTGATGGACACCTGTAACCCAGCACTCAGGATGCAGACATAGGGGATCCCTGAAGCAAGATGGCTACAAAGACTAGCCAGAGTTAGTTAGTTCCAGATTTAGGAAAAACAACCAACAACAATAAAAAAAAAACTCTCCCACAATAAAGTGAAAACGATGGAGAAAGACACAGCACATCAGTACTGGGGCTCTATATGAATGCACATACAGACATACAAGTGTATGCATATTCCCACACACATAGAACACACATATACACATGCACACTACAGCACACATATACACATACACACTACACCAAACACACACACACACACACACACACACACCACACATACACATACACACATTTTAAAATAACTACTATGAGAAGAATAATGGAGTCTAAATACATCGTCAACACTTGTACTTCCACTTACTAGACTAGAACTTAGAAAACATTTTCAGCAACAAGCCAGATAAATATTTAAAAGTTCAAGAATAAAATATTGCTAGATTACTACTCGAATATGCCATTGTAGCACAAAGGCTGCCTCAAGAAATGGATGTGAATGCATCCTAAGGAGGGAAAAGAAAACTGTCATTTGTAGATGAGATGAGATTTGGTAATGATGTCAATTGGCTGATATATAGATGTTGAATAAATGTGTCTTAAATACATGATTATCACTATCTAAAAATCCCACCTCCTTCTCTAGCCATGTCCTTCGTGCTGTGTACTAAGGAACAAAGGAATAAAATGCATTTTATCAACCTGTTAGGTAAGGCAGGTTGGTTGCTAAGGAGTAGAAGCAGGAGCTGATAGTATGGCTAGTAATATCTCTTGGTCTGCAAACTCTAGTGGGATACAATGAAACCTACTTCTATAAAGAGAAAAAGAACAAAGCAACATAGTTTCCTCACTATGTCTATGGGGTGTCATTCCTATAACAAAGATTATTATCTGTATCTAATATCTTTCCTTTTACTCTCTTTTGTCAATGAAACTGGCAAGTTTTAGTGAAGTGAAAGACTATATTACATACTATCTCAGACGCTTTATTTTTAAGGTTCTTTGTAGTAGCACAACTAAATTTAGACAAAGGAATATGAGAAGAAAGGTTGTAAGTAACATGTATCATAGTCTTAAAAGGAAACGCTTTGCCTTCACCTGTGTTTTGCCTGTTTCCAGAAACTAAAATTTAGATGTGACAGGAAATGATCAAGAATAAAACGAACAGGAAAAAGTACATATTTAAATATGGTATAACAATGGAATAGTAGGGACCCTTGGCATTAGAGGACATAGAATTAGCCTTCTTCACCTAGACCATCCACTTGCTCATTCATGCATGTGCGTATGAGATGCTCTGTCTTGTTTAGGCTGTGTTATTGAGCAGGACCAATAAACTACCACATAAACTTCTCTGGGGACGTTTCACACGTTCTTCATCTCCTAACGCTGTTTGTTCTTCAGTTTCACTGAGTCTGTGACTCATATGGGGCTCTTTCTAATAAGTTATCACTTTCCTTAAATTACTTACACATGGACTTCCATCACCTGCAAGCAACAACTCCTGAATAATAGAAAAGAGATGCTAGTATCCAGTTTCTCTTTTCATTAAGTGATTCTCTTCCTTCATCATCAGCTTGACAATTTGGGGGTTTTATTTCCTTGATGAATATGATAACTTCTTCACACCTACATCATTAAGCTTATGACTCAAATTCTACTAAAAACCATCAAAAATCAACGATCTCTCTGGAATAAGAGAAAATAAGTCTAGAGGATCTTAAATTAGGACAGTTCCTGAAGTGTGCATGTTTGACCTTGACAATCATTACCCAGTCATTCATCTGTCAATGGATAACAAACGTTATTTCATCTCTCAAATGCCATAATGATGTGACATGAACACAAAACAGCATACAACTTTTAGAGAAAATAATTTTATTTATTCTGTATGTATTACCAGGAGTAGGATTTCTGGATCGTAGAGCAGTTCTAACTTCCAATTTTTTGAGAGATATTCCTATTGCTTCCCACAATGGCAGTGCTAATTCATATTCCAACTAATGACTTACAAAGTTTTTTCTTGACAACTGTACCAATACATATTATATTTTAATTTTATACTAACAAATTCAAAGTGATATTCATTTGGGTTTGGATTTGAAATTGTCTTGATTCCTAATGCTGCATACCTTTTAATATACCCGTTGGATCATTCGTATGTTTTATAAAATAAATATTCTGATAAGATGGTTATACCTGAGTTGTATGGGCTAGGCTGTACTCCTTGTATATGTTGAGTAGTGAATTCCATTCAGATAATGCTTAACTATATCTGTATTTTTGCTATCAGCCAAAAATTTATTAACAAAGTTAATAAACTCAAATTAATCAAATTATATTTTATTAATTAAAATTAAGTTTTTCTCCAGTTTAATCAAGATTTACATTTTGGGCTCTATGTTTAAGTGTTTAATCCATTTTCAGTTGATTTTTGTGCACAGTAGAAGACAAGGACCCAAACTTTTTTATATTTTGCAATATTCAGTTTATCCTACAGCCTTGACTACAGGAACTATCCTTTCGCAATTATTTGCTTTTGAAGTTGTGTCAAATATTTCTTAGTTGAGGCTACATGAAATTTAGAAGTTTCTTCAATTAATTAACTAAAGAGATAGCCAGCAGAGGAAAGAAAATCTTTTGTGACTATATATTATATATACATATACATACATATACATATACATATATACATATACACATATACATATACATATATACATATATATACAAATGGCCAGTAAGAGTTTAAAAAAAATGTTCATCCTTCTTAGCCATCAGGAAAATAAAGATTAAAATTATATTGGGCATTTTATCTTCTAATAAAAATAACTATCATTGAGAAAACAAATGGTAACAAATGCTGGGGAGGATGTGGAGAAAGAGGAATCTTTATTCACTACTGATAGAAGTGTAAACTTCTCAGGCCACTGTAGAAATCACTGTGGAGCTTCCTCAAAACCTGAAAAATGGAAATATTATATGAACGAGCTATAAAACTCCTGGGTATTTACCCAAAAGACTCCCAAGTCAACTGTTGTGGCTGTATCTCAGTCCATAATCTCAAAATTCATGCTCACTACCATAGTCCCATAATGTTCAGCCTCAGAATGAAACTCTGACGAGACTCGAATCAAAGCTTGCCACCTCCTTTGCCCACTTAATGCTTTGAGGCTGATCACTCAGTTTTGGCAAAAGAAAGATGAGAGGAATATGAACATTACCAGATTCAAAATGAAGTCTTTTATGTCAAACCTTAACAAAATGGAGTCAAAAAAGTTTCGGGCATGTTTGCCTGGAAGTAGAAATGAAGAAAAGTGAGAAACTGCTAAATTGCAGCCATGCTACTGGAGATCAATTCAAGGCCATCCGCTAAGGAGTTGCCTATTCAATCTTGAAACAATTCATGCTTTATGAAGAAATGTGTAGCCAAGGGGAATTATTTCAAGCAAGTGTGTACCCTTCCTCATTTTACCTTTAAAATCCTGTGTCTTCTGCCTCCCTGATCCCACCTGTTCTCTGCCATGAGTTGCTTTTCTGGATTTTCATCCCTCATTATTCCCTAAGAAAAACTTTGTTCTGAGAAATTAAAAACACCATCAGGATATTAAAATACTTGAACATGCAAGTCTGTGTTTATTTATAGATTTTCTATTCTGTTCCCTTGCTCTGTGTGTGCCTGATATTCTGCTCTTACCATATTATTTTGTGGCTTTGTAATACACAATATACAAATACTTTGTAATAAATAATATATAATTTTCATCTAGAGAAAAATAAGATCATATGGAAAATTTGACTGTAAACTCTAGATAGATATATAGCAATCTTAGTTTGCCTCTGATTTCCATTTGCATGGAGTATCTGATCTCTATTATATCATATGCACCGATTACATTTTTCAATTTAAGAATGTGTTGATTATTCATTGATTGACTTATTTTTATAAGCTTTATTATAAAATACTTGCTTATAAAGCCTATCACAGACCAAGATTAGCAAGCCCCAGTGAATGTCTATACAGTTCAGGGTAGTCATTGAAGCTGTGAAACTTCACATTGTATTTTACATTTTTACTATGGAATACGTTTTTATGCATCGGTCTGCCACCCAAAGTGAAAAACCCATGACAGAGAAAAAAATGAGAAAAACAAGTAGCTTTAGATCTTCTCTCATTACTCACGTCCATTGCTTGTCTCAAGTCCTTCCTCACCCTCTAATTATTTGCTCCTCCTTCTTCTCTTTTATACATGTTATAGTGCACCAACACATGAACATTTGATCACACACACATTAGCCACATTCCATACATGAGAGAATTTATGCATTAGTTTTCTTTCTGAGACCGACTTCATTTAATAACATGCATTCCAAAGTTCACCCATTGTCTGGCTAAAAAAGACTTTGTTCTTTCTCTAGCTTTTCCTCTGACCTCGTGTTTTATGTGCTACTTTTTCTAAATCCACTGAATTGTCCACCTTTGTTCCCTGGTTGCTAAGCATCCTTGTAGCAACTATCTTTAATTCTTTTTTCAGGCCACTCCTACTTCTCCATTTCTTCTGGGGTCACTGGTTGGGAATTCACCGGTTTTCTTTGGTGATATGATATAGCCATAGATGTTTTATTGAGTTGTGTTGATGTATAGCCATATGTTGAAGCAGCAACCTCTTCCAAATTCGTATAGACTACTTTTGTTAAAGAAAATGCACATTCAAATGCATGTGAAAGCACTAGGTGGCTGAGAGGTCAGGGTCTCAGCTCTGGCGAGATGAGAGCACGCAGGTAGACTATCTGTGAATCAGCTGATATAAGCAGTACTGAAGACTGTAGGGACCCTAAATAGCAAAGGCTGTGGATATACACAGTGGTGCTAAGAGGTGCGACTCTTTCTGCATGAGGTTTGCCGGGATCCATCTGCTTTCTTTTCTTTGTACACAAAAAGTATCATATGATGATTTGTATTGATTCTCAATTTGACATCTCTGGGCTTATCTGTCAGTGATTTTTCTAGACTAGATTAACTGAGTGTGTGACTCCACCCTAAATGTGAGAACCACCATTCCATAGGCTGGCATTCTGGATTTCATAAAAAGAAGAATGCCAGCGGAACATGTTCATTAATCACTCTCTGCTTCTTGACTACAGATGTAATGTGGCCAGATAACTCAGATTCCTGCTGCCATGTTTTTCCTGCGTGATAGGTTGTACCGCAAAACTATAAGACAAAAAATCCCACCTCCTTCCTCAATTTGCTTCTGTCAAGTATTTTGATGAAGTAGAGGACACATACATAATAAATCGTATGAAGTATATTACACATACCTTAGCTTCTCTTTGTAGGTACAGATGGCACTAGTTTCTGGTGGACAGAACCCACAAAGTAGCTATGAGACTAAGGTCTAAAGCATGTATAGAGACTGTGAATCTGGAGTCAGAGGTGGCCCAATTACCTGGGGGGCCCAAGCACTGACTGTCATTGCAGAATTACCAGTGGTTTTTGTGTCTCAGGGCAAGTAGTATAACCATGCAAGAAAGTTATAGAATGTGAGCATACAGGGAGATGAGATTCCTGTATCTAAATTATACGCGGGGTGAGAAGAATTATAACCTCTGTCCAGAATGGTTTCTTCTTAGTGAAAGGGTCAAAGCAGCAAGCTTTCCTATATGGACCATAGCAATGATGGCTATTGATTATGTTGGTAGCAAAATGTTCATTTGGAAACATCACGAGTCCATACTAATGAATACTAGGGACATCTCTGCTGTAAATGCTTCAGGGGTGTGTGTGGGTTGGTAATGGCCTCAGCATCAAAGACTAAGATCTAAAAAGAGATCGTGGAGGATCTTGATGCCACCTAACCATATATGGCTGATATTAACCATACCACTGTTCTCCCTTGTTCTTGGCATCTCCAAATACCACAGCTCTCTAAAAGCCCCAGTGATCCTTCCCATGGTCTTTGCTCCACAGTGGTACATTTGGATTCTCAACTGAAGAGCTTCTTGTTTCATTTGTGGACAGCTGCATAGCTTTCACATCTGTAAGGAGACAAAGGCTGAAATCTCTTGCTCTACCATCTCACTGGAAACAGCTTACACAGATTTGAGCAGACAATTCAGCAGCTCTGACCTGCGCAGAAGCTAATGGAATAGTCACCTGCGTGTACCCCGGAGTTCTTTTATCATAAGACTTAATAAGAAATATGAAGTTGGTGTTAAAGAGAAATAAAACTCTCCACTAAGAGTAAGAATTAGTTGAAATGTATAATTTGGATATGGACTAAATAAAAGCAGATAAAGAGAATCTGAGCCAGACTTATTTTAGTGAAGAAAAATAAACAAATGAGTCTAACAAATGAAAAAAGGTGAGCTAAGGAATTGACGAGAAAAGGAAGTCTTGCTAAAAATTCTGACAGTAAGGAAGAGTGTAAAAGTCAGACAGCTACCTGAATATTGAGCCCATTGGTTAAATCATATAATTCATAATTCTTCCCCAAAAAATGATAAACACGTGAAGCTTGAATAACCATGAAACTATTAAATGGATGAATTCATAAAATTAGATCAGAAAAAACTTAGAATAATTATAGGTGTATATGCAGTTTAACAAAATTTCAGGTTGTATTAGCCTGAAAGAGAAATTTGAATTAATTACCATTGTATCCACAGCAGATGCTACAATGCTTCAAACATTGAAAGTACCAAATCTATTTGAATTCATTGTAAATAATGTGATTTGTTCAATAAACAAATTGTGGAATTTAAAAAAAAAAACATGTAAGATGTGTACTATACCTTAACTTCTATGTTAGTGCACATTCTTTGAGCTCCACTACCTCATACTTCAGATGAGATACATAGACCAAAACTTGTCATTCCTGATTTTTAAAAAGAAAGCAACCAACCCACTACCAAATACAGTCAGAAATAAAAGCCTATGTTTCCTGGTTCCTGGTTTCTAACCATGTAGCTATAAAAATAATAAATTTTAATATCCATTTCTCAGAGATATTACTATGCATGTGTTCTGCCACCATTTGAAATGAAAACTAAATGCAGAAAAGTGTGAAGTATTTATAATACAAAAAGCTAGAGGTCAGCCAAATGAACTTGATATGTGCGACTTACTGATTACCTTTTTAATTCTGCCTTTTTCTACTCCTCTGGCTTTTCTGTTGCAGTGCAGATCACTACCAGTAGATAGCACAGCTCAAGCTAGAAAAGAATGTGCAAGAGGAGAAGGGAAAGAGGCTGGGAAACGTTCATTCATTAACTAGACCTCGGCAGCTACTTCTGTAAAAGCACTGAGCCATACCTATGGTACGTTTAGTATTTTTTGATAGGAAAAGTGAAGAGTCAGCCTGTCTCCTCCTGAACTTGCTGTTGCCATCCTGTTAGATAGGCAGGACAGGAAAGTTAATTATTCGACCATTCTTGTCACCACCTCCCTAGGGAAAACACAAAAAGTGCTGAATTGCTGACCCTGTAAAGCATTCCTGCTAGAAAAGCACTGGTTTTTAACCATCTGAATGCCATTCAGATAGAATTGGGTTAGAGAAAGCTCAGAAGATAACAGAATTGATTACAGTATTGATTTAAGAGACTAGAGAAGCAAAGGAAACCCTTTCTGTATAAATTCCAAGAGTACATTTTCTTACTACAGCACAAATGTTTCAATAGTAGAATATAAACCTTAATAAGCAATTTCTCTCACAGCCACTCAATATGGCCAGAAAATAATCCCCCAAGGGAAACATAGAGACCATAAAGTTAGAACAGGGATCTGTCTCCTTTTAATGTTTAGGAAGGTGTGCGTCGTCTGAGTCCCAGATTAGGAAGCAAGTGTGTGACATGGGATGGACATGATGAGACGCTGAGGAAAAACAGGAGGGTTGCTGTTGAAACCTCAGACAAAATGTAGCAATATGCCAAGAATTTTTACCAGGAGGTATTTTTTTTCCTGCATGCAGAAGGCCCAATTAATAAAATTCAGTTATCTTCCTTATATTTTCATTTTCTTCTTGGTGGGAAGATAAAACTTATGAGGCCAATACAAATATGCTTAAACGTATCCCAAAGCATCATTATGAAATACAATCTCTGCAAATCCATGTATTATAGGAAAATAATGTTAATAACAAATAACTTCGAAAGATAATACTTACAATAAACCCCAATTAGGTGTCGATAGTCTCTAAGTGTATACTAAAGGCTCTGAGAAGTTGTGCAATGAAATTCCAGTTTAAGACTATTAACAATTGCCAAAGTTTTTGACATAGCACTTCTTCATAGATAAAATCAACTTACATCCTATATATCAATTATTCTCAAATTCCTAACCTAAGTGATTTTCAGATAGAGAACAAGTTAGTGCTTTCACTGAAGGGTTCTATATGGTTTTGTTATGTGACTGTCTCGAAAAATGAGTTCATTAATTGGAATAAGGTTAATAATGTTTCTCACAATCAAATCAACTCGGATTCATTAATTCACTTTTATCATTTTTCTATTTTCATTTCATTAATTTCTTCCATGATCCTTCTTATTTCTGTGCCTCTACTGTTTGGGGAGTTGATTTGTTCTTATTGTTTTCATTGCCTTAGGATTCATCATCAGGTTGTTTATTTCTGATCACTCTGACTTTTCAATGTAAGGACTTAAACTACAAACTTCTGTTTTGGGACTACCTCCATTGTACCCTATAAATGTGAACATGATATGTTTTCATTATCATTTAATTCTAGGAACTTTTTGTTTCTTTTCTGAGCTCTACAATGACCTACTTTTTATTCAGTAGCATGTGGTTTAACCTCTTTTGTGAGTTTATACATTTCCTGTGTCCTTGTGCTATCGATTTTCCACCTTTATTCCATCCTAGCCAGATGGAATACAGGATGTTATTTCAATTTTCCTATATTTGTTGCAATTTGCTTTGGGTTCTCCTGTGTGATATGTTTTAGAGAACATTCTATGGAATGTTGAGATATATATTTGGCTATTCTGTAGATGTCTGTTAGGTCCATTTGACATATGATGCTATTTAATTACCACGTTTCTTCAGTTTTTGAATAGTTACATTTATATAGCACCTCCTCCTCAAGGCTCAGGAACCACAGCGTAGTGTTTTGATAGCATGATGCTGAAAGGACCTATAGAGAAGATATTTTAGGAGGTACATATCTAATGGTGAGTGGGAGATGTCACCTTAAGATATATGATCACACTCCCTCCCCACAGCTCAGGATTATCACGGAAGAGGGGTTGGGAAGATAAGAAAACTCAGAGGTCATATATAACTAAAACAAATCGGTCATCTGGACATGACAAGACCACTGCACTCATGAACTGAGTAGCTGAGGTTGACTGTACAAGACTTGTACAAGATTAAGCCAGTCAGCCTTCTAGCATGGAGAAAGGAGCTTATGAGTCCTGACTCTAAGGATCTATAGACAGTGGATGCTTCTAAGGGAACACAGTCAGATTTCATTAAGACTATGGCTCTGGTGGTTGACCCGACTTCCAGAGGTATAGAGACATCAAAAATTGGACTCCATTGTCATTTTTTAAGACAAGAAGTTGGGGAATGGGTGGTGGTGATGGACCAGGTGGAATTAGGGGTAGAGTACGAGATAGATGTGATATGAAAAAAAATCTTGCATGATAGTCTCAAGGGATTAACAAAAATGTTTTATTTCTTCTATTTTTGACATTATAATTATCTCATCATTTCTCCATTCCCTCACCACCCTCTAAGCTCTCTCATATATCTTTCCTTGATCTTCATTAATTGTTTTATTAATTATTGCAAGATATATAGATGTATACATACATATAATGTATTTGGTGTGTGTGTGTGTGTGTGTGGTACACGTATGTATATGTATTCCTCACTAGAAAAATACAACCTGCTTAGTCTGTGTATATGTTTTTCTGGGTTGGTCTTTTGATATTGGATAACCAGTTGGTGCTTTCTTCTCTCAGGAAGACTATTTCTCCCACTCTCAGAAGTCCTTAGTTGCTTGTAGATTTTACTTAGGGTCCAGGCTTCCTGAACATTTCTCCACCATTTGTTAGCATATCTGTTGTTGTTAGGCACCCCTGTTAATGAGACTAATAAAAATATATTTTCTTAAAAAAATGCAACTTAGTTATGTGGCATATTAGAAGCAAGCTCTAACATATTAATGAATATTATTGATTTTGATTATAAAGCAATGTGATATCATCATATCAGAAAATACATGATCATGTCAGAAATAAATTAAAAGAATTTAAAGTTTTACATGAACCGTGTTAACATAGATTTCCCTGTTAGGAAGTGAGGTAACTTATTTTTTAATCACTGTTTACTATTTCTTTGGGAATAGCTTTCAGGAGGACACTCACTAATGCGCTATTAGTGACAATGAAGTCTCCATTCCATTTCTGGACTCTCGGTTTCTCACTACCCTCTACTTGTGTTCCTTGAGTTTTCCTCAGACTGAGATTAGCTCTGTAACCCAAACTGGTCTCAAATGTTCCATCTTCCTCCCTCAGGCTCAAGAGCTGGAAATACAAGAAGGCCCCAGCAGATCTAGCTATCATCCTCCCTTGACTATATTATTGCATTATAGAACCTAGAGAAACCTAGCAGCCCTTGAAAACATTATAGATGTGAATCTAAAACATCTTTTCTGTTTAGGAGAAGAGAGCGTGCACAGTGGTTACCTTGGTCAAAATGAACCACTAGCATTGAGGAAAACGCAGGAGAAACCCAACCCTACCCCAAGTTCAGATGAAAAATCTTCATAAAGTATCTAAATCTGAAAGTAAGGTGACTTTATAGAAGCTACAAACAAAAAGCTTCAGCAAAATATCTGACTAAAGTTTGTGTATCAAAAGGAAACCTATACACATGAAATCTTGAAGTTGAAAAATAAAAAGAAACCTACAAACAACAGAAAGAATTCTGAACACATTCAATTACATTATGAATTTGAATTTTTATGTAGAAAAACTAAGATCCAAATACAAAATTATTTGCAACATGGAGAAGATATGCGAAAAAAAATACTATCTTTTCAATATACAAAAACATACACCAAAATAAATGGAGAAATACAAAGGAAAAAAATCTGCCTTGAGTCTAAAGGACACGCAAAGGGCTAATAAGCATGGCAAAGCATTCTGTCTCGCAGCAATCAGCAAAGTGTGATCTGGCTGGGAGACAGCTCTCCTTTTCTCGCCATTGACAATTTGTGAAAAAAGATGACTCCTGAACTGGGTGGGGACAAGCACTGTCCATCACTGGGTCCGCTGCACTTGTGGATAGGACAATCTTTAGGAACATTACTTATGATAATATTGGAATGAAAACTAAGCTGATTTTCTCTTCCTCCAGGTTTTCCACTCTTGAAAAATCCATCCTATTAAGAAAGGAAAATGGTATGTGTGAATATCTACATAAAGAATTGTTGGCAATGGTAACAAAAATGTGAAGCATGTAGATACAAATCTGTAGAAAAGGAAGTTGTAAGATCAGAAAATAATTTCTAAATAACGTAGACCTGTGTATACTGAATTGGGAAATGCCCACAATTTGCTGCCCATAACCATAAGCCTTAGGATGGCAGAAAGTTTTCTCATGACCATATACCCCAGAGAACACTCCTTGGCATACTACATGATGAAATACTACTTTGAGACAAATATATTTTAAAAATTGTAAATGTAAGAATATACATTTTGTAGATTAGAAGAATGGCAGGTAAATATATAAATATAATGCTTATACAACATGTAAATAAGTTGGGGGTAGTTCAGTTAGTCAAATATTACCTCACAAGCGTGAAGACCTTTACTCAATCTCCAGAGCCCTTGTACAAAGAGCTGTGTGGTGGTATTACTTGTAATCCCCTCATGAGATCCATGGAGACAGGTGGATCACCATTGTTCTCTGGCTAGCCTACCTATCTGATTAGGAATATTCCAGGACAGTCAGACACATATCTCAAAAAACAGTGAGTTGCACTTTAGGAATCCCATATGAGGTTATTCTTTGGCTTCTACATATATGTACACACACACAAACACACACACACCATAAATATATTTGTGATGCCCCATTTATACATATAAACACATAAATGTGCATACAAGCATAAAGATGTAGATTAAAAATACAATCCTGATTTTTAACATTGGGATTGTACTTACAAAAATTAAACAGAATTGTTAGCCTTCTCTTTACAGACCTTTAATTTTTTTCACCTGTTACAACAAATTATACATCCTCATCTACTCACAAACATTGTAAGGTGAAAAAAATCTAGGTTGATTAAAGCAATGAAAGACAACTGGTGGCATAAAAGGAACCGTCCCCATTATATTATTCATGGATCTTTCTTGCTCACAACCCAAATGAATCTAATGGCCCCATACTACTTTAAATGAGAAGTGATCTGTCCCACAGAACTGATGAACAAGTGTCTGGTCGCAACTGTACATTCATCAGGGCGTCCTGTTAAGGTAAACAAACGAGCAGTAAAATCAAAACCTAGATCATCCATCCTAGATAACACACAAGGAAAGCTATCAAGTCTGCACAAATGAATCTGGTTCTATCTATTCATCTTCACTGTTAATTATATGGCTGAAAATAGAAAATTCATTTGCTGGTGTCTCCATGCTAGCAGGACACTAGCCACTGCAGGAAAAGGAAACAGTACACTCAGATCACCTCGCACAGAGAAAGGTCTGAGCTGGAGGAGAAGGCTTCTGCTGGTTCCCCCTTGCTCTCCGCTGAGATGAAAGGCACTTGTTTGGGAGAAGGTCAAACGAAGGAAAGTGAAATCAGCAAGAAGGAGGCAGCTGGAGTCTCTACAAGAAGGAGATTGGTGCCACTGCTTTTGGAAAGAATAGCAATTAAGTAGGGAACTATCATTTGTCACATTGAATATTGAGTCAATTTAAGAAGAAAGGGGGAAATAGAAAAAAACGGGATAATGTCTTCATTTCTGAGAGAATGTTGATAGACTTCTAAGCACATTAGAGAAAATATCTTTGCAAGTCAGATTGTCTTTTTTAATGCTGAAAAGATGGAATTAATCTGTTCTAATTAAAGATCTCCTCGAGAAGATCACTGACAATCGCTCAAGTAAAAACGTGTCAAAAAAAAAGGTACAAATTAGAAGTAAAAAAAAAAAAGGAAATGCATCATTTCTTATACGTCTTTATGCAATCTATAAATTAATATCATTAATATCATCCATTTTGCACGACGATGACATGAGGATTATGCTGCACTTTGAAACCTTTCACTTTCATCCTCCGTGTGTCCCAGCCTAAGCTTTGAAACAGGAATGCTTGCTCTTGGCTTCTAGCCAAGGTGCACCTAATTAATGAGAAGATCAAATGAGCGCTCTGCGGAGGCACAACCACAAAACCACAGGTGGTTGCCAGTGGCTTCGTTTAATAAAGGTTGCACAAACAGAGCAGCCTGCTGAGGCTCCTGTCACCTGCCTGCAGCTCTGCTGCCATTTTGTCATTGACATGAGAACAGTTACTGTCATAATGGCTCCCAAGCTTCTCATTCCACTGAAGCTCAGCTCTCGGCTCCTTAGAGCAACCCCATAACATAATTGAGAATGTAAAATCTGTTTGTTTAGCTGGCTGTTGTTATTGTTGAATTTATTACTGGCTTGTCCCCAGAACATAAAACCCTATGATTCCATTAAATAGATGGGTAGTGTTGGCAGATAAGGGTATAGTTTTAGAGATGGAACTGGGATTCAATAGTAATGAATTATCTCTGCTAATTATGACTATGCGGCCAAATAGAAGTTAGTCTCCCTAAGCTGATTTTCTTCTCCTCTATACAGTGAGAACAATCAGATCAGATCTACTCTGCACTTCACTGTAAGACTAAATGATATTTGGATAAATTAACTGTATACAGAATTCACTTGACAATGATTTTTAAAAATAAATAAATAAATAAATATCTTGGAAGCCAGGTGAAAAGGTAGTGATCAATTTTCTTTAGATATATATCTAAGAAAATCCAGGCCGTCAAGTACTTTGTATTCTATGGATTCATTTCCCAAAAGTATGGTTCAATACAACATTCTAATCCACAGGAAGTTTGGGGCCTGGAGAGATGATTCTGTTGAAATCACTTGTGTCGGGCCTGAAAACTGGCATCAATCCCCAGGTCCCGTGGCGGAAGGAGTGAACCAGCTCCCAAAGTCTTTCTGTGGTCTACACACACACACATACACACACACTCACATGCACAGATGTACACACAGACACACAGAGAGACATAGACACATACATAGACACAGACCCACAAACAAACACGCACTAAACACACACCACCACCACACACACAATGATAATCATAATAAAAATTAAATTTTCAAAAATATTTTCTGAAAAAACCTGGGAAACTGTGCACGTGTGTTTAAGCGGTTACTCTTAAAGTATTTGCTTGGTGTCGTTATCAGATGTCTCTTTGAATTCCATTGGGAAAAGGTGCCGAGATGGAGGAGATACGGGAGACAGAATGCGGATTGTCAGCTCTTATTGAAAACCAGTAAAAATCTAATTAATAAGAAAATTAATAGCAAAATCTTGACCCAGGCCACAAATTTGGATTGTTTTCCCCTTTTGGAATATCATAAAACCCCCATAAAACATTTTGAACTTGGTTCTTTCAAACAACAAACTATTTTTTCCCCCCCGGGGGGATATAAAAAGTATAACACCTGACTCCACGGAGGGAGTTGTGCCTTTCTGTTTCGTAATACCTCGTAATTTCTATACACCTAAAGTTTGGAACCCCTTTTTTTTTTAGAAGAGCAATAAGACAGCAAAAAAAATTTAAAACCAGGTTGGAGGAAAAGGGACCTTTAAATGAATCATTATCTTTCAAATTTTGCTAAAAAAAAGCAAAACCCGGGGTTTACGTGTGTGTGTGGTTTTTTTGTGGGTGTGGGTTTTTGTTTTTTGGGGGGGTTGTAAAATTTTTTTGGGGGGTTTTTTGGGGGGGGTTTGGTTTTGGTTTTTGGGGGGGTGGGTTTTGTTGGGGATGGCCCCCCCCCTTTTGGTTAAAATTTTAAAAATTTTTGGGGGGTAAAAATTTTTTGGTTAATTTTTTTCCCCCCCCCCCCTCCTTTTCTTTCCCCCCTTTTCCCCCCCCCCTTGGGGGGTTTGGGGGTTTTTTTTTTTGGTTTTGGGTTTTTTGGTTTGGGGGTTTTTTTTTTTGGTTTTGTTTTTTTTGGGGGGAGTGTTTGGGTTTTTGCCTTTTTTTTGTAAAAGGGTTGGTTTTTTTTTTTTTTTTTCCCCCCCCCGGGGGGGGGTTGTTTGTTTTGTTTTGGGGGGTTTATGGGTTTTTTTGGGTGGGTGTTTGGGGGGGGTAATTTTTTTTAAAATTAGGGGGGTTGGGTTTTAAGGGTGGGTTTTTTTGGGGGTGTGGGGGGTTTTGTTGGGTTTGTTGGGGCCAAAAGGGGAAAATTTGGGGGAAAAAAAAACACCCCTATTTTTTTTTCCCAAAATGGCTTTTGGGGTGGGGGGCCGATGATTAACGGGATTTTTCAATATTTTTGCCAAGGGCTCAAAAAAACAAAAATTTAAAAAAAAGGCTAATTATTAATAAAAAATCAAATTTTCAACTTCTTTCTGTTTTTTGATTTTTTAAACACCGGGTGGGGAAAAACCCCCCCTTTTAATTTTTTTGGCCCCAAACATTTTCCCCCCCTTTTATTATTTGTTCCCCAAGGATTTTAATACCAAAACCCCCCCAAATAAAAAAAAACCGAACCGGGCTGTTTGGGGAAAAAAAATTAAAACCGCCCCCATATCATCCCAGGTGAGATCAGGCCATGGCTACCTTGGTGTCTGTACCCCAGTATTCTGTGTAAAGAGAATTATTGTCTCCATTTAAAAGGGTAAGAAAAAGGTAAGAAAGGGAGTCCAAGAAATTTGCTCTTATGCTGAAAAATGACACTAGGGAATCAAACCAGTTCTGTCTGACTTTGAAAAGCCATGCTTTTTTTTTTTCCCTGAGTACCAGGAATTATGTTAGATTTATCAAAAGAGCAAGTGTCTCTGGTTCCAAACAGCAGAAACAAGACTTGGCAGTCAGCAGACAAGAAATTGACTAAAAGGACTGCTGAGCCTCTCCCAGATCAGAGGGAGAACAGAAGCGGCACATAGGATATTCCATATGTAGGAAGAGAGTATCTCCTTAGACCCCAGAGTCATCTCAGTGTAAAAGAATGGTCTCAGGAGTGGGAGCTGGTGGAAACCTAGAGTCCAAAGTTGCCATCATACCACCACGTCTGGGAGTTTGTCTCCCAGGAGCATCCACTGCCACCTCGGTTCCTCTGTGTGACTAAGGTCCCAGTCACTTGGTCCTCATATATACACTGTTTCCCATGGTGAGCTTTGTGTGTATGGTCTCATTTATTTCATAGAATGATAGTTCGAAGAATGTTCTCCCATTATCACTTGTCTGAGGACAAGGAGCAGATTTTCAGGAAGATCAGCAGACTCTGTTCCTACTTATTAGTGGCATGAATGAGTAACGGGTTACCAATATAACTAAAAACTGAAGCTCAAATTCTCGCCAAACTCTCATTCTGATTATGTGGGTGAGGAGTTATAGCTTATCCACACCTCACTGGTAGAGGAAAGGCCGTGTGTTCAAGCCCTAGGTTTGAGGGGCTAAGCAAGTTTATATATGGCAGTTTTCAATTATTTTGATAGGATAAAAGCTTTACCTCTTAAATAGCAATACGGAAATAACAAACAAACAAAAACGAACAGACTAAAAGAGCACCTGGAAATGGTGTCCACTATAATCTCCCTTTCATGTGCATGTTAACAATAATGTGTCTGCATGACAGTTCCAACCAACGCTATCAGTCACGGTGTCCAAATCAAATCCAGATTCTCTGAGAAGTCTTCTTCCCATCTGGATTTATTTGGTCCAATTTTATTACTCTATAACCTGCTAGTTTGGTTGTAAAGTTAACCCACTGCCAACACATGATTTATAAATCTTGGGAGAAGTTCGCAAAATGAACGTATGTATGTACCTGTTGCCTCAGCTATCCCAGATGCTAAAATAGGAGAATCAATCGAATCCAGAATTTCTGGGCCAGCTTGAGTAATATAAAAATGCCCTGCCCCCAAAATGTGAAACCTGTAGAAGGTTTTATTAAGTAAAGACATGTAGCATAAGTCAGAATAGACTGTCATGCTTGCTTTTCCCCGACAACCCCAAACCTCACTGGAATGCAGCATGGAAGACCTGTCTTCCTCTTACATAAATCTTTATTCTGGGCTAACTCAATGTCTCAGATCACCTTCACTGTGAGACCCACACTCGTGCACAAGCATCTCTGCTTGGAGTATTGCTGATCTCATGGCATAATGAAAAGACCAGAGAGCCAGTCACTGACTCAAATTTTTGCAAGTAGTTAAATCTGCTAGCTTCTGCTCACTTCATCTGCCAAGTGTTTAGATGGTTAAACCTGAAGTTAGTAAAGTAGAAAACTCTATTTTTCTCTCTGGGTAACTAAAAAAAAACAACTAGGAATAATAATGAACCACAGGTAAGATTTAAAAATGCTGAGTACAGGAAGGAAAATGAGATAGATGTCTCTCTAGATATTTAAGGATATGGTTGTGTGTATTAGTGCTTGTTTGTTTGTTTGTTTAGGTTTATTCATTTTACTTTACGTGAATGTAGGTTTTATGTGCATGTATGTATAGGCACTGCAGGTGTGTCTGGTGCCCACAACGGTCATAAGAGGGCTTTCAATCCCCTGGTAATGGGTATACTACAGATGGTTGTGAGCAACCATGTGGGTGCCAGGGCCAAGCCCAGGTCTGTACAAGAGCAATAGTGCTCTAAACCATTGATCCATCTCTCCAGCTCCTGGTATGTAACTCCTCTCTTCACCCTCAACCATCACTGACTCAAATGATCAGACTGCTGTCACTGGCAGGCTTAACATGACAATTAAGAGAACACTACAAAGGAAACTCTGGATTCTTTATTGTCTTAGGCAATCAGTGTTGTCTTCCTGAAATAAAAATATCTGAGACTGGGTGTTTTGTTTTTTCTTTAATTTTTTTCCAATTTTTGAAAGATGAGACATGCAAGAACAAGATGCTAGCATGTCCAGTATCATGGGATGGTTACTGTGTGCTTAAGAAACTGTGGGTTGAATGCTATCATTTCAAACAGATGGAATACTGTGTCTTCATAGGACACATGCAGAAGAGGAGAAAGTACTGAACTCCTTCCATCCAGCTTTTCAATGAAAGCAATGATCCATTGAGGGGATATACCCTTATGACACTTCACACAAGGTCCTACTTCCCAACACTATTGTATTCACCATTATGTTTCAGGCACATAAGATTGTGAGGACATGAGTCTGAAACATGTTCACTCTTCCCTCAGCCCATCCTATAGCAACTAGCACATTGCAACTGAGATAACTGGGATTAACTGCCTTGTCATTCAAATTGTGTCACAATAGTGATGCCATGTGCGAAGACTACCTATTTAGAAAAAAAAAAATCGCTTAACAAAATTTAGAGACATGTTGCATACTATTGATATTAGAAGGGCCACCTGGAACGTACTATCTTACCTTGGACTCTGATACTAAGAATCAAATCAGATTTGTTGATGGTAAAATAAATTTTATTTCATGCACATTCAGTATCTTCATCATTCATGGTTAAAGAACCCTCTGAAGAAAATACATCAAAATGGTTAGGAAAGAAAGCTGCTCACAGACATAAATGCAAATTTTATTGTCTATATTAAAAAAGCCTCTCTGCAGTAAGAGTCAATAAGCATTCATCTGGGAACTAGATTTAGATGTAGATGAAGATATCAATACAGACAGACAGAAACTAATCCTAGGGGTCTGTCTGTATGACTTCTCTTTCAGACATCCTTGTCACTAATGTCACCAAAGGTCTCATTCCTTTACAAATCTCTGAACATCTGATCAAAGCAAGAATCATGCTTATGAAGAGATAGTACTCAGTATCAGACCAATTTCCCTTCCACATAAATTATATAGTAATTTGCATTATTCAAATTCTATTCTTTCAGAAATTTCATTTCATCATTGTCTGTATTTTGGGAAGGGGGTGATTGACAGTTATATACATATATGATGATATTTTAGTCCTATTAACTCCCCATTATCTTGTCTCATCCCATGCCTCTCTCTGAAATCCATTTTTTTTCCAACAAGTCCTCCTCCATTAAAAGGTCTGTCACTTTCCTCGGTAGCATACCCACTGATAAGTTGTCCATACTTCTCACTCATACTCATTCGGGCAACTCTCTTTATACTCCATGGGTGTGCATTGTCTTTTTGAAATTACTGCTACATGAGACTATCACAATAGTCCATGTAACTTGTCCTATGATAATATATAGAGTCATCTGTAATATAAAGTCAAATATTTTCTTCCTCAACATGATATTAAGGACCTAGTCATATCATGATAATAAATGCCATTATTATTTATTGAGAAGAGGGCTAAACAAACACACTGGAATTATAATCTATATGGGCATAAAATTTAGTTTGTCTTTACCCTCTACTTAAGCCTAGTCTCAGATTTCTCATTTCAGTCAATGAAAGAATATTTCAGGATATTCCAAATTTATATCTTGAGATTCAGATAATATATCATTTATGTGGAACAGCCTGGAGATGGAGGAAAGACTGACCACCTCATATTTTTTCCAGGTTTAGTCTCTATCTGGGTCTAATAACAAGACAAGATCTGATTTTCAGAGGAACAATTACTTGCTGAAAAGTACATGGCTTCCTTCCAAAGTTCTAGGTATTTCACTCTGATTATTCTATTTCCTGTGAACATCTCAATTTGTTTCAGATACTCTGACCACAGCTTATTGGAACTACTACCTCAAAAGAGCAGGGAGAATTTTTAATATTTTTACAGCACTTGGGACCAAATGGAGAACCTTCTTTTTCTCTAGATACCACATAAAAGCTGGTGGCTTTCACAAATGAAACCATATATCCTATATGTTGGTTTCTAACTCCAAAGAAGTCTTGCAAACACGGCCTCTCACTTCTCTTATGAAAAAAAAAATCAATTCATTGCTTACAATTAGAAAATATTTCCAGATAATTCTGAGAACCAAACTGTAAGCTCATATATTTCTAAGAATAATTTTATTAATTCTTTGAGAACTTCATACACTGTATTTTGATACTGTTTACTCCCAACTCTTCCCCCTTGACTTGTACTGTATCCACTCCTACCTCCATATCTCCCAACTTTATGTTCTCTTATTTTTGTTTATCCACTTTGTTTAATTTAATAGCCTATCTACTCCAATTGGTCTGTACTTCTGGGTATGAGGCTATCCACTGAAGCATGGTCTGTGTTAAAAAGAAAAAAGTTCTCCCTAACCCAGAATCAATCAACTGTCCATAGCCCCCTAGTTGGAAATAGAAGCAGCTAATACCGACTGGCTTAACTTGGGCAAGTCTTTTGTAGGCAGCCACAGATGCTGTGAGTTTATAAGTGCAGTGTTCTTGTTTTGTCCAGATACACTGCGTATTACTTCAGTCTTCCTTGACCTCTGGTTCTCTTTTCTGTAATGATCACTGAGCTTGGGGAAGAGGTGTGATCATATTTTACAGGATCATCCTCCACTCCCAGAAGACATGTATTTTCCAGTGCATCTTCTCTACATGTCTTCTCAAGAGTCATGCCATCAATATACTGCACCAACATGTTTCCAGGGGTTGATAAGGTAATAAGAGTCCTTGGAAAGTGAATTTCAGCACACACCTAGAGATTTAAAATAACTCCAAAGTTGTAAGGAAGTCATTTCTGCTCACTTATCTATCCATGTAAAAGCAACCCCCTTCTGGGCACTGACTGTGTATTGAGATGTAGCAGAGAGGGAGGTCCGGTTAAAACCTTCCAGGTCTAACCAACTTCTCATGGAACTGAAAGGCTTAAGGGACACCTGAAGTAGGGAAGGAAATACCTGTTCTTTTACTAAATAATTCTAGAACATCTTGAAGGACAGAAAGAAGTATGATAGCTTCTAAAATTTCTCCTCCCTCTCCTGCTATATCTAACCTCTCACATAACTAAGATATAACACTCGAAAGCCTTCAGTAGAGAGCTTTCTTTCAGTTCATTGCGACCAAGATCTCCGTGTGGTAGTCATCCACAAACTGGCTCAGCGTGGGTCACATATACACTTATGAGTGAGTGAGTGAATGAGTGAGTGAGGTGAGTGAATGAGTGAGTGAGTGAGTGATACAGAGGTACTCCACTGTACATTTTGCTGGCTAGGGCACCAAGGTTCAGTTCACTTCTCTCAATCTCAGTATCCTCCATTTGTGGAACATCTGACCTCATCTGCTGCTAGATGCTCTGCCGTTTTATTCAAATGCATCAGGTCCAACTGTCCCCTACCCAGTGCTATTGACATGTTACATGAGAAATTAGACTATCATGCATCAACAAATCTGGAGACAGAGTTCTCCCTAAGGAGCCAGGAGAACACTGTTGAGTCCTTTTATAAAGGAGTCCTCAAACCCCTAAGTGTTCATGTCTAAGAGTCACCTCACCATCATGCTTCCTCAGGACAAACACTGCTCCAAAGCTAACTTGGAAGGTCTTTCTCCCCTCTTTATTTTCGATATGAACCGAGAAAGGCACTAGCTAATGGTAACTCTGGTACTTCCAAACTCCTTTATCTCTTGGAAACACGTCTAGCCTGAAGACAATCACCTTTGCAAGTGTGATTAATTAAGTGCAAAGCTCTTAATTGTGATTTCTACTACTGCGCTTACCTGAAGAAAGGCAACTTATGGGATGGCTTATATCGACTCACAGTTTGGGGGGCACAGCTTTGCACAGTGGAGAAGCAACCCTCAGCTCTGCAGAAGAGAAAGGAGCCTGTGTGCTCACTTCTGGATAGATCATGAAACAAGTGGGCCATAAGCCTTATGGGTCTCCATTTAGTGACTCTCACCCTGTAGCTAAGGCCACCATCTTAGAGATTCCACAATGTTCCCCAAATAATTCTACTATCTGAGACCAAATGTTCAAACACATGGACTTGGGGATGGGGAACATTTCACATTCAAACCATAATAACTTTTAGTACAGAATATTTAATATGTTGTTTTCATCTTGTACCCTAAAGAAAATTCTGGACCACTAGAAATATGGTTCTTTAAAGAGAAAGGGAAAAAATAGTTAAGACTTTTGAAAAAATAGTGGAAAACTGCATGCAAATACTTACAGAGCATGTCAAATTTTTAACCACTTGAAGTTTTGTGTATCATTTCTTCAGTAACCAATAATCAATGTACACTAAATATTTTGGGCATCATTTTTGTTCATTAACTAAAAGCTCTTAATTGTATTAGCTTCATTTTACAGATGTGAAAACTAAGGTAGAGCTGAAACTATTTTCCAAAGTCACTAAGATATTCCCAACAACACTCTATGCGGCACGAATACTTCATTTATCTTTTCTCTAACATTCTTTCTGCTTGATGTATAAAACTTGAATATTTTTTAACTCTAAAATACAACACTCTGTAACTCTAAAACAAAAGCTTCCTGTTGTATTTTAGACTAGTGTCCAGGGATCCCAGTGATGCCTAACTGTTTTCTATACTACACCTGTCTACAGTTCTCTATTCTTAAATAAAAGCATACATATTTCTTTTTTACAAAAATATGTAGAAGAAAGAATAACAAGATTTGCTTAGCAACAGACTACAGACCTAGCTTTCCTCTTTAGCTACAGGTTAGTAAGCCTCAGTACACGGACTCAGCTCCTCCTCTCAACCACACGGAGCAAAGGAAGAAGCGGCAGCCAAGAGTGTCCCTACCCAGCACTCCCACTATCTCCTTAGCCAGTAGCATGAGACTGAATGCCGAATGAACTTGACTTGATTTCCCTGGGGCTGTCATCTTCCCCTACAGACTTCCAGGGTGAGAGAAGATGACAGCAGAGGCAGGATCCCAACATAACACTTGGCACACATTCCAGGACACCGTGATTGCCCAGAGGCATACAGTATGCCATTGAATAATGCAGGTTGAGCCTTGCCAAAATCCACTATCTTTTGAAAAAGACTGAGATCTGCCATTAAGACTACATCAGAACTTTCACAAAAGGTGCTTTTAATGGAGAGGTTTGCTAGAGACTTCAAGTCTTAATGCTCTGGTTGTTAATTTTGAAAGAGGGGAGAGGAAAAGCAAAATCGAGGACTGATGAAGGTTCCCATTTGGGGAGTAAAGAGGTAGAAAAAGTCTCCGGTGATAAAATAATTCATACTTCCCCACCCCCACCCTACATGTTCTTCTTTGAATGTAATTTAAATTAAACAGCTTCATTTAGAACTATTGTAAGGGCTGCAGTGAGTGTCACTCTGCCCCCAAAATTCACACAGTGCAGGCAGCTGGCTATGACTTTTAAAAATCATCAAAAATATGTAGGAAAAAAAATACTTTAAAACCATCTATTTTGTTGATTCAAGCTTATTCAACCTTTTGCTTGTGGGAGCTTTTACTGTACACTTGAGTTGCTTGCTTGATAGTATTTGCCTCCAGTGAAATCCTGTTCGGGAACTCATATTCTTTTATATGCTGAGATTCAAACTGTTTTGAACAGGGCTGGCTTCATTAAAATGATTTCCTACCGTCACACAGTGACCTAAATGACAATTGACTTTTGCCTTCCATTAGCCGAGTGCACTCACATTCCATTTTCATGTATGAATGCAATTCATGCTTCACATCATGTTATTTTAAACAATGCCACGGCGTGAATGCGCGAATAGTGCTTGAAAATCTATTCCAATGTCGGTGTCTTTTAAAGGATAAACTGTTAGGAGCCCTGTGCCCTTATACATTCCAACTCCCTGAACGCATCTCAGCATTTAAAGGCGATTAGCCTTGTAACTCTTGGGGAACCACGAGGATCTACTGCAGTGTGTTATATAATCAGAAACAAAGGCTTTCTCTCTCTCTCTCTCTCTCTCTCTCTCTCACACACACACACACACACACACACACACACACACACAACCTGCCAGGCATTACACAAACCGTAGAAGCAAACACTCGAACTAGCATAAGAAATGTCTTTCAAAACACTGATTAAACAGTAGTAAATTCTTAAAATTATTTCCCAGCATTGCTGCATATTTTGACTTATTCCATCTCCCGCACTAATTAATAACGACAAACAGTATCAGCCAGATGGAGGATGACTCAAAGATTAGTCTGAAGCTTTACCTCAAACTATAGAAATAAAAGATAGGTTGTGGGGGAAAATAAACGAAACAGAAAAGCCTTTTCTTTGTCGCTTAGGGTCTCCATCACATTTTCTGAATCAGATTTTATATTCCCAGTTTTGGAACTGAATGTGTTACTGCACCTGAACTCTTGATGAATATAAAAAGCCCACAAAGAGCATTTATTTGATCTAACACATGATTAATGTGACGAATTACATGTAGTCCCAACCTTTTAAATCTCTCTGAAGAATTACATTTCTGTCCACAAGCATGTCACTGTTAAAAAATGAACCACCTAATAAAGGAACACACAGTATATTAATATATAATTTCTTTCCCAGTTTGAATGCTAAGTACTGACAGCTCAGACCTTATGCTTGGTTCCTGATACACATAGACTTTCTCAGCATTGCCTTTGGGATCTTCCTTTTGATACTGGTTTCATTTTAAAGCTTCTTGAGTATTGACTGGGACCAGAGGGGCTATTCAGTGTTCTTCTGGATCTAGCACAGTTTAGTCCTGTGAAGATGGATTAGGTATATTGTGTCTTGCTTATAAAACTCAGCTATATTTGCATGAAAAGAAATGTCACCATGTTAACTAATTTCTCTTTTAAGAGAGATTATTTCTCATCTCAGTCGCTTCCTGACAGTCTCATTAGCCTGTAAAGAGAATCTAGTTACGTACTTTATTTTTTTTCTTGTTTGCTCCCAGTTGAGCACTATGTATATGAGAGGTTTCCAAAAATTAGAGAAGCTATAAATGTTATGCTTTAACTTGGGAAGTTTGTTTATAAATAATTAGGGTGTGGTAGACACCCCAATGAAGATGTAGGAGAATTATACGGCTACACAAGTCAAACAAAGAGGTCTATAAGCAAGATGTGTTTCCAGCCTCTGTGAATCTAGCAGCAACTGACCTTGGTGCCAGACTCATTTGCACTGAAGTCTATTCCATTCTTAAAAGTCACCAGAAAGACGCTTCCTGGTCCTTAAAACAATATATATATAGAAAAGACTTCCTTTTCTAAATTCAGAAATGCTTAGAAAAAAAAATCAGGTAGTGTTTTCTCTCGACCACTCGTGTTCTGCCTCCCTTTTGACATTCTGAGCATCATTTGATAAACATTGTCAGCCGAGAGACCCGTATTCCTAAGCCTCAATAGTTTATCAGGTATCGAGCAGCTACCGCCGATCCATTTTAGAACGCTGTCAAATTCCAACGATAGAATAAAAATCCTCCCCGAAAAGGTCTGCTTACTATAATATCCTAGTAATTAACCCATAAACCGTCTTTGAACGTGTTTGGAAAGTCTAATCACTCTGCCCTGTGCTAAGTCACCCTGTCTTGGCCCTCGGTTGGCCGGATTCCTTTATTTCTTTGCACGACATGGTGAAGGAATGTTGGATGAAGCGGTATCTATTGATCTCCAACTCCGATGGCTGAAATAAAGAGAAAGTAGGAATAATGGGGACAGTTTGGGTAAGGAAATGAAAAGAAAAATGCATCTATCCTGAGACAAATGATTCCTAACATCTGCTTTCAGTTCACCCTTTCGCGGTCTCTGCTTCCCGCAGTCCTAGGCACTTCACGTTTTCTTGCACTCTTTACAAGGCTTGCATGGTTACCTCCACATCCATAAAGGAAACACTCCACCTGTGAGGGTGGCCCCGTCCTCTCCAAAGACCTAAAAAGGTTTGTTTGTGTTTATTCGTTCAGCAGCGAAAGAGATAATATAGAAAGTCAATGGCCCGTCCGTCTCCTGAACTCCTGTGTCTTTTTCTCCTTTGTTCCTGAAATATTAGCTGTCACATCTGCCTGAGCACAGAGCTGCAGTGTGTGTCTCCCATCACAACATCGAAGTCACTGTTTCATTTGCTGATTGGTTGCTTAAAAGTGTATCTAAAACCTGACCTAAAACTGCTTCCTCCTCCATTCCTTTGTTTTTCACACTGCTAAATCTGCATACGATGGCCTACTTGGAGAGGAAACTAACAATTTCTAAGGATTTTACAACTGCTTGGACCAATCCATGTCACATCAGGTCTGTTTTTCAGGCCTACTTATCCCTCTGTAGTTAGTTACCAAGTCTCAATTGTGTGGAAAGAGCTTTGACCTGTCTGACGGTCGCGGTGATGCTGAT
Source organism: Mastomys natalensis (assembly GCA_021653895.1). Lineage (NCBI taxonomy): Eukaryota > Metazoa > Chordata > Mammalia > Rodentia > Muridae > Mastomys > Mastomys natalensis. The sequence continues at coordinate 340,443 of JAJTUV010001255.1, forward strand.
GATAGAGGAGAAACAAGCAATGTGTTTCCTGGTCAAAGACGTTTGAAATTTGCCCACTTTCTTTAACAAAGAAGGTGGAGATAAACGGTCAAACCACGATGGTCAACAGCAACTCAGAGCATCCGGGACAGATTCTGCATTTCCTTACTTTTTTACTTTTACCACTTATATATGTGTATGAGTGTTTTGCCTGCAAGTACATACAGTGCATGTAGTCCCCCGAGAGGCCAGAAGAGGGCACTGGATCTCCTGAAACTGGAGTTACAGATGCATGTGAGTGGCTGCCCTGTGGGTGCTCAGAACCAAACTTGGATCTTCTGCAAGAGGAGCAAGTGCTCTTAACTACTGAGACATCTCTTCGGCCCCTACATTTCCGGATGCTCTGGATTAGCTGGGCTAGTGATCAGCCATGCTCCCGTCTCCAAACTCTCCACTTGGTGTCTCCTATCTCTGGCTCCTACTAGTGAATGAAAGGCCACAGCACTTCCACTAGTGACTCTGATGGTTTGTGACCATCTTTTAGAGGTTGGAACGCATTCCGATGGTTGGATGCTATTTGACTTTACTAAATATATCCCCTGTGCATGTCTCAGGGACTCTATTCAGCCCTGACTCATTCTGAGTGTCTAAAAGTAAGAACACCAGACTATTTTATGCCATTTATTCTTTCTAAAGATATTGATGAGGAGTTCTACTTGTAGTGATTTTACTTCATTGTTCAGAACCCAAGTGTCAGTACCCAGTTGGTAGCAATTAAATGGCAAGGGATGGGATCATTTTGGGTTGGTTTGGCATTTGTCTGGTGTTTACCGTGTTAGCCACCCACCTTCAGTACCTTATACTCCCATGTCACATTTCCCAACACAGAAAGCATTTGAGATGGGGCCAATCAGCACAGACAGAAACCGTTCTCCAGCTTCATCTCAAGACAGAGCTCGTGCATCTTTCCAGCAACCACTTTGCTTCCATTACATAGACTAGAGAATATATCAAATTTCTCCTCTCTATGGCAACTGGAAACCCTGGAGTCAATTTTGCAGCCCACCTAAAGGGAAGGAGTTCTTGTTCAGAGCACTATCACATGCATTAGCCTTTGCTGGAGCTATCCTCCATTTTCCTGCCTTTGTTTTCCCTTCACTGTGATAGCATTTCATGCACTCTTTATCTTGGAATCTGTGATGCGTGTTTGCTGTTGTTGGGGATAGAGTAGGCTATGTGCATGGATTTGAAAACACACATGTGTGTAAACACTGTGAGAAAAATACTCACACTACTCTCCTTCTGATACGATGCACTCACGTACAGACTGACCCACAAAGATGAGGTAGTATGTTCGAGTCCTCTATGGTGCTGTCATGTGACACACATAAACGCCCAACAGCCTGAGACTTATCTGCAAGGGAGAATGGTACTGCCTGCTGATAGCTAATCTCTGCTCATTTGGTCAGCACAACCCTGGGCAGTGTTGGCTGTCCTTGAATAATCAGTACATCTGCACAGGGGGTAGAGGGATCTGAAAAGAGAAAGGGAGGGAAGGGAGCTTTGAAACTAATAGAAACAAAGCATCAATTACCCCAAATTGACTTCCTATTGACAAGTGTCATGATGAGTGAGGATTTTTTTTTTTTTTTTTTACCTCTCTAATGTTTGCATTAGGGCCCCTGAAGGTGCATTCTGGCTGAACTCTCTCTTTTTAAAAGGCTAAAAGAGCATTTTGTTCCTGTGGTTTTGTTGGTTTGTTTTTTTTTTTTCTCCCTGTTGGTATAACATGGTGGTGCTTTTGACTAGACACCCCCGCCCCAAACTGATAGTGTCTAATTCACAGGGCTCTCAAGCCATTACAACAGCCCATCACCTACCTGGTTCCCGTTCAGAAAGCAAATCCCAACCACATCAAGGGGTTAATTCAGCTGAAAATGGACCACTAAATGCAGTGATTGTCTGCAGAAAACACTGGTGGCTTCAACAAAGTGGCCATCAGTACATCAGTGGCTACCATTACTCTGACAGGAGTAATTTGACTTTGATTCTGCATGTCAGCTGGGGTGCCAGGGAAATTTTACACGACAGTGAAATAATGAAATGCCAATCCCTCCTCTGCCCAACCCATGGCCAAAGCCTTGACTCTGGGAAGCAGACCAGCTACCTCCATTTGACAGCTGCCTGTTTCATGACAAGGAGAAGAACTTTCCTTCTCCCTCAAAGATACATGGTCTTGTCTTTGCATTCTGAGTTGGGAAGACCTTACTGGAAATAAAGTCATTTGAAACAGGGCTTGCCCTCTGATTGCGAGACATTGAGAGGAAAATGTCCCTACACATATTCCTTGTGGTAAAAAAATAATAATAATAATAATAATAATAACATTTTTTAAGTGTTTGCACAGATTGTGTCCTGGAGGAATGAAGATAAATGACAGGAAATTATATTAAATCAATAACTCAAGGAAGTCTACATAGAAGCAAAGGTTCTTTCTCCCTAATTTTAAAAAACCCTAAAATTATAGCTAACAACCTTGTTAAAATGTTGAACTGGATTTCCCATCTTTCTACTCAAGATTGTACCAGTATCCCTGTTTGAGGTGGTTTTCTCATTGCTATGCCAAAATACAGAAACAATTTAAGGGAGTGTCTTAGTCAGGGTTTGTATTTCTGCACAAAACATCATGACCAAGCAGCAAGCTGGGGAGGAAAGGGTTTATTCGGCTTACACTTCCACATTGCTGTTCATCACCAAAGGAAGTCAGGACTGGAACTCAAGCAGGTCAGGAAGCAGGAGCTGATGCAGAGGCCATGGAGGGATGTTTCTTACTGGCTTGCTTCCCTGGCTTGTTCAGCTTGATTTCTTATAGAACCCAGGACTACCAGCCCAGGGATGGCACCACCCACAATGGCTCTCCCACACATTATCACTAATTGAGAAAATGCCTTACAGCTGGATCTCATGGAGGCATTTCCTCAAGGGAGGCTCATTTCTCTATCATAACTTCAGCTTGTGTCAAGTTGACACACAAAACCAGCCAGTACAGGGAGATAGTTTGTTTGAGCTCACAGTGTGAGGGTAGACCACAGATCATGATCTAGAAGGCTGGGCAGGAGAAGCCACTCCTGACCACGGTGGCAGGAAATTAAGACTGCCCAGCTCTCACATCTGGGTAGATAAAGGAACACAAAGACTACAAAACAGGGACCAATGTATAAATTTCAAGGCACACACACACACTGACCTACTTCCTTCAGCTATCCATTCAGACACACACACACACACACACACACACTGCCACCTTCTAAAGTTTCCGTAAGCCGGATAAACCACGCCCCTTTCTGGAGACCAAGTGCTTAAATACAGGATGCCATGGGAGAAACACAACAATTCCTTTGGGTAACGTACGTTGTGAACACCATGGTGTTCTAGAAACAGTGGCCTCTCCAGAACATCGGTCATCCTTCTGAAACAACGGAAGATTGGGCATGCACAAAGAAGACAGAGGCAAACTGAACAGACAGAGATAGGAGCTAGTCGTGGGACTGGCAATGAGCTTCTGACCTTGAGTGCAGGATAACATTTCTTCCTGGAGCATTTCCTTAACTGTAATTCCTTAGTGATTGTGACCAGCTTGGTAACTTGCTTTACTTGGCACATTCTCTCTTGACTACTCTCCCTTAGATGCTCGTAAATGCTAAATACTCATTTTTTCAGTCTCAGTAACACATAGGAGTGGTCAGCTCATACAGTGCTAGCCAACAGAGCAAGTAGAGAAGAACACTGAAAAGACCTTGCAATAAAAGTAGCCGGGAGAAGAGAAATAGTTTTCTTTTACCACAACAAAATATTTGAGATAATCAACTAGAAGGGTAGAAAGGAGCTGTCTCGCTCATGCCGTTTTTAGACTTCCCTCCAGAATCTAGTAACCTGTTATTTGGGCTACAGTGAGGCTTCACATCCTGGTACAGAGTACACGGGGAAGGACCTTACTGCCTCACAGCAGACACAAGGGAAAAGGGAACAGAAAGTGGCTGAAACAAGTATATTCTCTTACAAAGGTAAAGTGCCAGGATCTACACTTCTTAATACTGAGCCTTGCCATATTATATATAATATATATATATATTATATATATATAATTATTATAAGTATATAAGATGTTTAATGATTCTTTGGGAAATTTTATATAAGATCACATGATCATACTCACTTCCCAGTCCTCCCAGTCCTCCCAGTCCTCCCAGTCCTCCCAGTCTCCAGCCTCCCAGTCCTCCCAGTCCTCCCAAGTCCATAGACCAACCACTCTTGGGACACCCTCCACTCCCCATCCCCCCAAAAAGAAAAAAAGAAAAAGGAAAAGAAAACAAAAACAAGTCCAAGTTGTCTTGCCATATACAAACATACACATGGGAGCATGGCCCTTAAATACAGAGTCTTTCCCCCGCCCTACCCTTGCAGGAAGCCATGCAGAGCACTACACTTCACATCCTTAGCACAAAGCTTAAGAGTTCTCTTTAATGGCTTCCTATCTAGGCTGCTACTCCTCTTCTGAGTAGATTCACAAGGAAAGGACTTTAGATATAGGCATTTGGATAGATTTACTTAAAATATAAAAAGAGAGAGAAGTCTTTCAATGTTGAAGATGTTTCTAGCCTGACCCATTCTCCCCATCTTTTCTTTCTTCATGAATCAGACGTAGTCTTAGTGTATGAAGCTGCAGCCATCCTATAACCAGGAAGCAGCAAGAAGGGGGATTAAAGCAAGCACTTATGCATGCTAGTGTGAAGAGATGGAAAAGAAAATTTAGATTTTCTGTGCCATCACTGAGAGCTGAGCCAATACCAGAAACTGTATAATTGTAAACTTTTTTTACAGTGAAAACACAAATTTTTATCTTGATAAAAGATATTCTTCTTCACAAGACAAAGCTTGGTGTTGTACACACCTTTAAAGCCAGAATTTAGGAGAGAATTCACAGATGAATTTTTGTGAGTTGGAAAGTAACCCAATCTACATGATGAACCCCCACCACAGAGAGAAAGAAAGAGGGGTGGGGAAGAAGGAAGGAAGGAAGGGAGAGGGGGGAGGGAGGGAGGGAAGGAAGGAGGGAGGGAGGGAGGGAGGGAGGGAGGGAGGGAGGGAGGGAGAGGAGTGGTGGGTGGGCAAAAGGCACTCTTATTTGGATATATTCTTATTTGCAACCAAAACACGTTCTTGATCAACCCAAAGGTTTAGAGATTTGCAAGGATTAAACTTACTGTGGATGAAAGACAGTAAGTTGATGATTATAAATTTCTAGAGGATAGACATTAAGGTCTAAGTAAACACCTGTTTTGTCCAGTTCCTACCAGTTGGAATATCTCAAGTCAGAAGAGAAGCACAGTCTGTGAAGTGGAGCATTTTCCTTCATTCACATGTTTCTGACAGATAAAATCTCACTGCCTGTGGCCAATGGGACAAAAAGTCAAAAATCTTACCAGAGAGAAGCACTTTCACACTGATAATTTCTCTACTCCTGCATCTAAGAGAAAGCTAGAATCATTCTTGCTTGAGCTTGAGGTTTCATTATGTACCTAATGCTGCTCCTAACATACGCCTAGACATATATATACACAGAGAGAGAGAGAAGACCAATACACATACATAGAGAGATAGACACACAGAGAGAAACACTCAGATCACATACACACATGCACAAATATACATACAGAGACACACCAATACACAGACACACATACACACCAGTATACATACAGGAATAGATAGACAAAGAGACACACACAGATCACACACACACATGCACAAATATACATACAGAGACACACCAACACACAGACACACACAAACACACATGTACATACACATACACACATACCTTCTTAAAGGAACTACACATTGCAGGCACCCATGCTGGATCGTTAGAAACAAATCCTTTGCTCTGGAACTATGTAAAATACCCAGATTGTCTACTTGGTCAACAGAAAGTAGTATTAACAAGAGAGAAAGAACCTAGCACTTAGCAGAAAGATTCACTGCTGACATTTTCATTTGGTTGTTATGGGAAGAAAATTCACAGCCAGTGGCTGTCAAGTCCCAACACACAGGAGTTAACATGCTCCAGTGGTTGACAGATGCACTCATTTTTACCTTCATAAAAGAGAACAAAACAGGGTACAGGGCACAAGGAGTACAGAAATGGCCACATCTAACTCTTTTTGACACTCACAGTTACGAAGTTTGGTGCAAATACAAACATTAACCCCTAAGGACACACAGACCTCAAAGAAAGGAGGAAAGCCAGCGTGCAGCCTTCCTCCACTCCATCTCAGCTTCTGCCTTGCACTTTTGCCAAGTCTTATCAGATGAGTGCTATAAGCAACGTAATTTATGTAAATAGAATCCATTATGCAAATGCTTCCAACTTGCTTGCTCCTTAGAAATTTTGTTCTTTTATGTTTAAGAAACATAGCCTTTATCCCCTGGAATAGACAGATTGGTTGTGTTTATGTTCTTAAAGCCTTCTGCTACTGTTCTGGGCTTTGAGGAAAAGTCATTTTTTATTTTTTAAAAAAATGCTTCGCCTTGCCTCTCATCCCTTTCTGTAAAAATAGCCTCTTTGTTTAGTTTGGTGGTTTACACACTGGTTTAATGACGGCAGTGCTTTCTCAGAACCTTGGTAGGCAGGGTAGGACACAGAGATGAATGCATAGATTATACCCTCTACTCCACAGGGAATCTGTTGTTTTCTTGGGTTGGCATGAAACTGAATAATGCAATTAATTCAGAGATCTCTGAGAGCTTTATTCTCTACTCTGCTTTAGTCAAATTTCCAAACACAAACTGGATAAAATTCTTGTCTGAAGCCATAAAGAAGGGGAGAAATAGGTGTGTGTTCTTTGAGTTAATACTCTCTCCACATTTTAAAATTGCAAGCCAAATCATAGTGAGCTATAAGACAGCATGAGGATCCGCCCACATGGACCTATTAAAGTGTTCTCTCTGCTCGCACAAGCTTCGTCCCCTATGTTCTTATTGATAATGTTTGCACATCTATGCACAAAGCAAGCCAAAAGGAGACAGGAAGGCATCCTGTCACAAGACGAAAAACTGGATGTCTGTGCTTTAATGAATGAACAATGCAACAAATGAATTGTGAATTTAAAACGCTCCTCCTACCCTGCAGAAACACGTTTTTCACACTGATGAACCATTGTAACTGAACTGCAAGCTCCAAGTCATTTTAACATAGCGCTGTTTTCATAAAAGAAAACAAAACATCCTAAGACTTCTGCTTTGACTGATCGTTGTTTTGCCGCTTCGTAAGCAACACAATCCAACAAACTGTGACTTAAGTACATTAACTTTTGGTCTGTCCAAAATAAATCCCTCTTATTTCACTTTGGGTTAACCATTTTATCAAAGCATTCTTGCCTGAAGAACTGCCCTGTGTTTTGCCAGTTGCTTAGGAATGAATGGCATTGAATGACCATTCGCAATGCTTTATTTGTGTTCAAATTAAGTGAGTCTGTTTTCTAGTCCATTCTTCAATATTATATATATATATATAATATATAGAGAGAGAGAGAGAGAGAGAGAGAGAGAGAGAGAGAGAGAGAGAATGAGAGAAAAACCTGGTGGTCAAAGATAACATATAGAGGAAGCAATACTGCCCAGGACCTGGTCCAGGCTCCAGAGGGAGGAGCCTGTGAAGGTTAGTTATATGTCAACACGACACAAACTACAGTCACATGAGGGGAGGGAAGCTCAACTGAGAAAATGCCTCCATTGGATTAGCCTATCGGCAAGCCTATAGCGTATTTTCTTAATTTGGTGATTGATGGAGGAGGCCCCGGACCACTGTGGATGGTGCCATCCCTGGACTGAAGGTTTTGCGTTCTGTTAGAAAGCCTGTTGAGAGAGCCAAAAGGAGCATTCAGGTAAACCACAGTCCAGACTCGAAACCTCAGACTGGGTCTCCAGCACCTTGTGAAAGGTCTGCTGCCATTGACATCAGTGGTTCCAATAAACAAAAAATTACTAAAGTCCCTCTCCTTCTGTGGACACATGACCTGCTGTGGACCTGAACTTAAAGGAAACAGAAGCCACTGCCCCATTGGAATCCTGCTTAAGTTCTTGCTGATACATTGTTTCTTACCAATAGATTGTTTCTACTGATACATTGTTTCTACTGATACATTGTTTCTATTGATACATTGTTTCTTGCTCTAAGTCTACTGATTAGTCAGTTAAAGCTACTTGTTTCCACATTCCTCTGCAGTGAGAACTCTCCTTTGCTATTTATGAGACATTTCTCTTGTGTAGTGGGTCATTCTACCACTCTTTGTTCTGCTAATTTGGCTCCCCTCTCACCCTTCTTATTTTTCTCATATAAAAGGTTATATTTGCCTTCCTTAGGGTAATTTTCTACTGTAATATTGTTCTTCCTTTATGCTGAATTATTAAAACACTAGCTGGAATTTCCATGCAGGGTGAGAAATAGAAACTCCGAAACACAAATGCAGCTCACAAATCTGCAGCAGTTTTTTCCAACACCAACCAGGAGCCTGAAGACAGGCTTTGGGACTGATTCATTCTGCAACTATTATTTTTAAAGCAAACAACCGCTGATTGTTTCATGTCTGAGTCATTGTCTCTGAATTTTAAATATAAAAGGACTCTAAGCATATGGAAATGATTTAGGGGAGGAAGAGGAGAGAATCAGGTTTAATTTCATAAACTAAAATAACTATCACTGGTTGTGAATATTTCTCCCCACTTCTTATTTTAGTGCTTGTTCTTGTTATTTTGAAAATAACTCGGGTAGAAATGCAGTTAGCCATCTGGATTTTAGTAAGAAGAATTGTCAAACCAGTTTGTATGTGATGTCTGAAAAAATATGCCCTGTAATGGTGGTAAATTATTTAACTATTATTAGATGCCAAAGCATGGTAGATACAACACAAAGAGCGTTAAGGTAGACAGGATTCTCTTTACCCAGTCATCATCTGGTTTAAATTAAAGTAACAAATCAGAAAGGGGAAATTATAGGGAAAGGCAGGCCTCCACTCGTTGGAAAGAAAGAGAGAGTATGCCATAGTCACCCATTTCAAGAGGGTACAAAGCAATACAAAAAGATTTTTTTTCCAAGTGAAAAAAAATAACAGTTTGAAAATAAACACCAAAGCAGACGGGAACAAGAAGACTTGACAAGCTCACCCAGGAGATGTGCACATGGATATATTATTCATGCATAATCTAAATACATCATTTTTTCAATGCTCACACACTTGTCTGCTTGTCTTTGTTTCTAATGTAACTGTCTGTGTCACATGTCATCTTAGATGGTTAGTTCTTAAAGCAGTGATCCCCAACCTTCTGAGACTTGCAAATCCCTATTGTTTGTTCTGTGACAACTTCCCTACCTTAACCCCTGTCTCCCTTCTCCAAAAATAACTGAGAGATGAGAGGGCTTGGAATTATGTGAACTTTCATTTGATGTAAATGGAAACTATTCTAGTTTAGAAGCATTCTGCCGCTCCAACTGGGATAGCCAAGTACATCCTCAACTTTCTTCCTACTCTGGTTTATAAAATTGAGTTTGCAAGCCATTGTCTTTAGGAAGAAGTTGTACAAGACAAAAACTTTTTTTTCTGAATTTTGAATGTGCAAAGAGTCTAACCATATTACACCAGATATGGAAAGACAAAAGAGGGAAAAAGTCATCCTAAATCATATGACTGAAAAGAAGCATCATTTTTATTAGTTTGAGCTTTTGCATCTGTGGGCTTCACCTTTAGCTCCTCTATTATTTTGATATTATCCAGGAAATGCATTTTTTTCAAACACTGGAATAGTTATTCACACAGAAGTGCCTAGAGAGTAACAACAGAAAATTTCCACTATTCCCTGTTCTCAAACTCTGACCTTCCCAGATACATGATGTGATAGAATCATAAATTTATTATGCAGATGTAGTTATAGCTCTATGATATATGTATTTATGTATATATTAAAATATGTAATGTATGTGAAATACATAATGTATATGAATATATGTGAAACATATAAATATATATTTATAGCTCTATGATTTTATAAATACAAATGTCTTAGTTTGGATTTTACTGTTGTGAGCAGATTCCATGACCAAGGCAACTCTTATAAGGACAACACTTAATTGGGGCTAGTTTGCAGGTTCAAAGGGTCAGTCCATTATCATCAAGGCAGAAACATGGCAGTACCCAGGAAGGCATGGTGCAAGAGGAGCTAAGAGTTCTATATCTTCATCTGAAGGCTGCTAGAAGAATACTGACTTCCAGGCAGCTAGGATGAGGGTCTTAAAGCTTACACCCACAGTGACACACCTATTCCAACAGGGCCACAATTTCTAATAGAGCTACTCCCTGGGCTGAGCATATGCAAACCATCACATTCCACTCCCTGGTCCCTATAGGCTTGTTCAAACATGAGTCAATGGGGGCCATACCTAAACATAGCATAATGCAAAGTACATTTTGTCCAACTTCAAAAGTCCTTGTAGTCTATAGTAGTCTCAACAGTGTTAAATGCCCAAAGTTCAAGGTCTCTTCTGAGATTCACCCAATCATTTAATTGTAATCCCCAAAACAAGACAGGAAACCAGGGCAGACTCCAAACTCTGCATCTCCATATCTGATGTCAAAGTGGTCTTCACATCTCCAACTCCTTTTTCATCTTTGCTGACTACAACAAACTTCTTTCTCCTGGGCTGGTTCCAATCCCTGTTAGCAGCTTTCCTCAGTAGTAGCCCACAGCTCTCTCATCTCAAACACCTTGGAGTCTCCAAGGCACCTTCAATATTACAGCTTTTTGTTTCACTATCTCAGATCCACACATGATCTTCTGGGCTCCTCCAAAGGACTGGCATCACTTCTCCAGCTCTGCCCTCTGTAGCACTCTAAGCTCAGGTTGATCCACTCCACTGCTGCTGCTGTTCTTGGTGATCATCCCATGGTACTGGCATCTCCAATACACTTGGGTCTTCTGCTGCAACTAGGCTTCACCAGTAGCCTCTCATAAGCGCTCTTTATTGAAGCCAAGACTCAACTCCTTTGCATGACCCCTTCAGTCCTGGACTATCAATTGCAACTGAGGCTGCATCTTCACCAATGACCTTCCATGACCTCTCACACTGCCAAGCCTCAGCTGCTCTTCATGATGCCTTCATCTCTTCAAAACCAGCAGCCCTTGGGTGACTCTTACATATTACCAAGTACAGCTGCAGCACAAGGTACAACCTTGGCTATCTCTGGAACACAGTTTCTTTGTACTCTCAGAAAACACTTCCCAGAAGATTTTACCTCAGTGATGTTGGTCTCTTTTTAATCACCACTAAATTTCTTTGCCCCAGCTAACCAGCATCAATTGTCCCAGTAGTCCCTTCTATTTTTCACTCTAAAGCCAGCACAACATGGCCAAAGCTGTCATGTTCTGCTGCTTGCTGGGACTGGAACATGTCCCCCTTGTTGTATTGCATGATCACCAGTCTTCTGTTTTCCAGCTCCTTCACTGCCTAAGCTTGGCTATCCTGGAACTTGCTCTGTAGACTGACTTTGAACTCAGAGATCTACATGCCTGTCTCCTAAGCACTGGGATTAAAGGTGTGGCCCACCATGGCCTGGATATAAGTTTTTCTTCACCTAGAATTTGTTCTGTTCTAGGCTGGCCTTGAACTCAGAAATCTACTCAGTGATCAAGAAGCTTACCTGCTATGAGTGAGACCCTGGATTTAGTCCCCACACTACGCACACAGAAGAGAAACACACAATCAAAAAGCATTTATGAGCTGAGATGGGTGGTTAGGAGACAGTGCTCAAAGGCACCAACTTGCAGTTATAAGAGGTGAGTGAATTCCCCTGAGAGATACTGAAGTTCTTCATAAATTTAATTGTGACAGTCATTACATAATGCATACATTTATGGGACCGTACGTACTATAGACCTTGAACATATACAACTGATATCAAACATCTTAAATTTAAAAAAAATATATTGTTTGCAGAAACTTTTTCTAGATTGACTTTCCAATTCTAACTGGACTAATTTTTGCCACAGTGAATAATTAAATATTGATTATAATAGATACTACTTTGCATGTTTATGCAATTTTTGCTTATAAAAGGGCTGAATCATCTATCTAGTAACGTTTATCCTTTATCCCGGGACTTTAAAAGAAAAGAAAGCTTCATTTTTTAATGTTTTTCCCAGACGAAAGGTAAAATTTTCTTTTGAAACAAATGAAATTGGGCCCTCACCTGACCAACCTCGGCACTTTAGGGTCCCTATCCCTGGCAAAAACTGATTCTCTACCCCTCAGCAGCCACTGACTGTCTGCAGTTCTTCAGCTAGGGGTAGAACACTGGAGATTCCTGGTTTCCATGTCAGTATATCGATTGAGTTTGTCATTATCCAAGCCTTGTTTAGGACACCATACTGTTGAGATTTCATGGACACAGTGTCCCTCCCTCCCTTTCTCATAGCATGTGCCCTGATGCTTTGGCTCAGGTGAGCTCTCTGCCTCTTCTTCCATGACGTTCTTGGGTGTAGGGGTTGCACTGTTAGATGTGGTTAACTTTCTAAACCCTCCATATTTGTATTGATCTAAAGCATCAAGCATGAACATGAACATTTCCCCAAAACTGTTAGCATTTTTAAATTTTTCCAATAAAATAAAAACGCACAGTGACCCAATAATAAAACTTAAAGTCAGAATCAATGGAACAAGGGTGAATGAAGACTGCAAAGTTGTGTTCCTCATATGTTCAAAGATGGGAACAGAATATAAAAACATGCAAACACATAGAAATATATCTACAAATCTGATATAAATTTTCCTCTTGATTATTGCACTCAGACTTTGTAACATTCTTCTATTATTCATGTGTATTCTAGTATTCATGAGTATTAAACTATGTGAAATTTAAAAGAGAAAACTAACAACAGCTTACTTTTGCAACTCACAAGATTACATTTTTCTTATGAACTAATTTTCCCTAAACAATTGTAAGCTCTTGGGAAACATGACCCATGTTTCTGATTCTTTAAGTCATTTGTATTCCCTATGCTCAAGGCAGGGAATTGTTGGTGAGTGTGCATAAAATAGCATCTCATCAATGCCCTTGGAAAACATCCTGAAGTCCATGTGGTAAGACTGATGGTTGTCAGTAGTCACAAGGCAGAAACTGCCTAAACCTCTAAGGAAACTGTAACGTTAGGTATAGGTTGTGTTCCTCCAATAACTCACACTCTCCAATGCAACCGCTGGAAAGACAAACCACAGGGTCAGCTAGAAGAGGTATTAAAGCAGGCTTCCCTAAGGAGTGGTATTGGAAATGTACTCAAAGCTTGAGTTAGAGTTAACGGGTGAAAGGGAGGAGGCAATGTACACAGAGAGGGAACAGGCCACCCAATCTCCCATGTGACTAGAAGCAAATCTTTCCAATGTCCATCACAATGCTTCTCAGTGAAAATCAGGAAATTGCACAGAGCAAGTGGGACACCAGAGCACAAATTGTATCAACACTGCATAGTGAACAATTACGCAACATTAAATAAATCAGAATAAAGTTTAATGTATTGCTTACTTCCTAAGCAACTGATGGTGTCAGGGATCCTACCCCACCCCAATTCTCAAGACCTGTGGGGGGATGATCCACACAAGGTGAAGATGAAAGTCAGTCGGCACCAATTCTGCAGGCACTGGGTCAAAATTTCTGGGGTCTGACCTGGGCATTTATTTTCCTTACACTGTTAAACACAGTAAAACTTTGGGAAAAGGTTTCCACATGACAGTTATCACAAGGAAACTTTAGGCCTAGCTACATAGAAACCTAGTAATGTAGCAAAGCACCTGTGATCTTTGCAAGAAGAATGAGTTCTATTGGCTGATAAACAGAGCTCAGGGCAAGGAAGCAATGAGGAATGGCTTATAATAAAGCATCAGGATAGATTGTGATGATTGGTGATAAAGAAGGATGCAAAGTACGTGGCCCCTCTCTCATAAGCATGGGTTCTACTTACTGAGAGAAAAAAGCTCAGGATTAGTACTTAAGCAATGCCCAGGATTTCAGGAATTCAGGATGGATGGCTCCACAGACTAGCAAAAAGATGACAACATTCACTCCAGCCTTCTGGGTGACCAGGCCTCATTCATTGCCTTATACAGAAGAAAATGGGCCCACGTGACTGACAAACCTGGTTCTTCCAATGCTTTCTTTAAGCTGCATCTCCCACATATTTGCTCTCACTGGAACTGTGGGACACCTGTGTGGCTTGCCATCAGCTAACATGATTTATTATTCTGGCCTGGTCACCCAGAAGACTGGAGTGAATGTTGTCATCTTTTTGCTAGTCTATGAAGCCAGCCATCCTGAATCCCTGAAATCCTGGGCATTGCTTGACACAGGTATGTATAGGGTGGCATCTTTAGCTCAGCAAAAATTAAGACTTTCTGAGGTAATTATATAAAGAGGGAACCCTTCATCATATTTCCTCAAGCATGTTCATCCTCTAAGTTTGTTACCTGTCACCAAGACAACACACACGTTCAAAACAAATTGTAAAGTATGTTTGCTTTTTATACAGGACAAGGGAATAGAATGAGTCTCAGAAAAAAAATCATCTGCATCTATATGGAGAAATTTTGTGTTCAGAGGTGATATATGTGTTCTTCTAAGTGTCTCGTGGGCACTAGACATGATATAACACTTGCCCAATAGTATTGCATATGTCTCAGACAGATCTCAAACAAAGCTTCTAGGATATGCAAGCATATTTGTTAATCTTCAATGTGAGTCACAAAGGCATGCCATAATGTATTTGTCTATAATGTATTTGCCACCAGGCAGCTTTATAGAGACCTTACTATATTCCATGTGGGGAAAAAGAAAAAGAAGAATAAAACATAGCCCACAGGCAGCTGGAGTTTCAGCTCTACTCCGTTTAAACATCCTCCATTTTAGACCCATCCTCAGTAATGCTGGGGTGAAGGGTGGTTGTTTCTTATTCCTAAAGCTTTTGTTTGTCAAAGTCCAACAACGAAATAAGCTTTCAAAGCAAGTTTTGTTATATACGTAATACCCAGGCTGCATTCCTTGTTGTGAAGATCAAGGCAATTCTTTGTGCCCTTTTTTCAGCTGCAATGAAAGCCCTTTTTTTTTTTTTTCCCACAAGAAGATGGATGGAAACTCCTCCTCGAAGAAGCAGTGCACCATCAGGAAGCAAGCTCTCATTGGAGTGGCATCTTCAGTCCCCAGCGGGATGTTCAGTGTCAGAGGCTCCCGGCTTGAGCAGCCTCCTACACATTTTCTTGACAGATGGGTATCTTTGGCATCTCAGCCAGTAAACAACAGTGCCAATGACCATGATTACTTACCCATCTCTCCTGGAGAGCTGTAAGAGACTTCTCTTGCCTTAAAAAAATAAAGTAAGCTAATGCTGTTCTCTCTGTAATTTTTTTACTGTTGTCGTTCTGAGATAAAACCTTGAGAGCATATGCAAGTTTCATTCTTTAATGCATGTGCTTTGGAAAGCATCGTGCAGAACGCGTCTAGGAAAGAGTCTGTTAAGATTGTATCTATTAAGAGTTACTTCGAGTGTGCAGGGGGGTCTGTTGTTGATCAGTAACAGAGTTGAGCCTCCCCCTGCCCAGGCTGAGAAGGGGTAGAGACTTGAGGGGATCTCTTTTCCAGAGAACAGTTCGTTAGCATCCCTGAGGGTAGCGGGGGAGGGAGATAGTGAAATTCTCAACCACATTCATGTTTCTGTAGACTGCCCAGTTGCCCTATTCTTAATAAGGCAAAAATCCAAGGAGGCAAAGACACAATGCATCAGGATGGCTGGTATGGTCTGATGAACAATCAATCGCAGATATTACCAGTGAGCTGTGAGAGGAGCCATTAGCATCCTCATTTCCGTTCCTCATCTGTAAAATGGGGTTGCTGTCATGGAGTTATTATGAGATTTGGGTTAGACATAGATGATGCTTTGTATATAGTAAGCCATCCACAAGTGCTATCTGTCTCTCTCTCCATCTAGTCCAGAAAATAAGAGAGTGCTACTGCCAAGAAAAACAAAAAAGACATCTGTTTCCCAGTGGCTTGGGGGTTTTTTGTTGGGTTTGGGTTTGGTTGGTGGTTGGTTCGTTGGTTGGTTGGTTGGTCGGTTGGTTGAGTTTTTTGTAGTATATACACAGTTATACTTGCATGTGAATTAAGCGTATCTAACACCACGGATATAACCATTTCTACATAGATAAGTCTGATCTATCTGCTTTGTTTTAACAAAGAACTGGGAGTGAGAGAGATAAAAAGAGAGCTGAGCTGGGATGTGTATTGCCTGGGTAGCTGCATCTACTTGATTGTTGACACTTTCATGCAAGAGAATACTGTGACCCTAGTGCCAGCATGCCAGCTTCAGTTCTCTCCATTGCATGAGCTTTGATATTTCTGTTCCTGGCTCCCTCCCTGCTTCTGTTCCTCATTTAACTCTTGCTTGCTAGGCTAGCTAACTGGCTGGCTGAATTGGTTAGTTGGTTGGTTAGTGAGTTGGTCCGTCAATTGGTTGGTTGGTTTCCTTGCTGACATTCAATTCGTATCAACATCTATCTCCTAAATAATTAGGAAAATATTTGCATGACTAAAGGAAAATCCATGTAAGTCAAAAGCAAGATTTCACTGGTGCTCAGTTAAAATAATAATATATAATAAATTCTGTTATTACAAGTGCTATCATTAAGACACAGGGTACTGAGGGCACTGAGAGTTAAAGAAAACAGATGGGTAGCATGCATAAGAACTTTGTGTTTCAGCTTTTAATAGAGTAAATGGAAACACATTCTGATAGAGTGGTTTTCCTTGAGCAGATTATTGATGTGATCCAAATATTGAAAATCAATATTACATGTGTCCATACTTTCAGAATGTCTGATCTGCTGGTCTTTTAGCACACTTGCAGCAAGATATTTGAAAGGGTGATTGATCACTTTAAATTACAATCTAAAAAATATGAACTAACTGATGAATTTGCTTGTGGGTTCTTAAAATAGACACTAAGAGAAGCCTGCAGCAAACAATACTCTGGCCTTTGATATGTAACCATCTTTTTGCTGTGTAAATAACTTCAATAAGCTTCTAGAATAAGGCTGTGGCATCAGAGACAAGACCAAAAAAAAAAAAAAAAATGTGTCCAAGACAAAAGATTCATAGACAAGATCCAAAAACCCCAAGGCAACCAGAAAATCCTGTTATATTCTGCCTAACTCTTTTTACACAACTCCTTGTGGCATGTTATATGGCGCAGGTGTTCCCTCTGTTAAAGTATGTCACCAGTGCCTCTTAAGCATCACTATCAGGGCAGAAAAAATAGTGAGTCCTGCGTGGCCATGTAAGGAACAGTATGACATGGTTTTCTGTCCCTGGAACAGAGCCAGCAAGGCATGGGTCTCAATGAGTGCTGAAGGTTGCTGTGGGAGTAAAGCTTGTGTGTATAACAGGGGACATATTTTCATGTTCCTTCTTTGAGGAATAGCCTCTCTGCCAGTGTTAATGTCTCCATGATAATCAGAGACAATGGGAGTCTGGAAGGTAAGGGTGTGTCTATGTCTCAGCAAAATGGTAGAACATGTGACCTTAAAGACAGCCCTTAAAGCTGTTGGAAGGAATGCTGAAACCATGAGTTTGAAAACTGTGTAATTTCCCAACTATGCAAAATGTTAGGATGCAATTTGAATTGTATAAGGAGCTTCACAATCTAAAGGAACAGAGGCAGCTGCATTGTGAGCTTATCAGAAAGATACAAAGGCGGGCAGATACAAATACAGGCAAGATTCCCCAGTTCAAGGTCAGCCAGGGACAGAGGGAATTTAGGTCAGACATAGTTAGAATGGCAATCCTGGGTGGGATTCCACCCAGCATTATTAATGTCTGTGCCTGTACTTACTGTCTCTTCCTAAGAATCAAGGGGCTGGGGTTATGGGATGCTGAATTATGGGATAATCAAAAGGGAACCTGAGGTAAAGAGAATTATATTAAAATAAAAATGAGGTTTTTGGTCTGCAAGGATGAGTTATCCAAAGAGTTTCTTTAGAATAGCAAGAGAAAGCTCTCTCCAGAAGGGAGAAACAGCAAGCAATCTGGAAAGCTGTCTTGAGATAGCAGACATTTAGGACCGCATTTGGACCCACAATTTGTTATGGTTTTTGGCTCCCGACACCCCTTATCTCAACCCTACCCAAGCCAAGCGGTCCTTCGCAGAGCAAGGCTGAAAATCAAGCCAGGTTCCCCAAACTGATTAGCTTCTCCATTCAGCTAAGCTCGAAAAGAATTCTCAACATGCAGTTCTCAAAATTCTCCATCAACTGTTCAAATGAAATTCTCATTAAAATGTTTATGACTTTGGGTATGAACTCAGTTCACTATACCCTGGAGGATCACAGCTTCACTCTAATGGGAACATCCTTGAGACGGGTGACTGGAACATCCTGAACGACAGAACATGAATCTCAGTAACAAACACTAATGTAAACCATGTCAAACTAAATTCAGATACAAAATACAAACAGAGCTCTACATTCTGTTATTTTTTTCATTTTTGAGACCTCATAATATTCCTGTCCTGTCTCCCAAAATGCGAGATTGCAGGCTTGTGACACCATGCCCTGCAGGTTTTGATTTGTTAGAATTTTCAAGTCTTGTTTACAAGAGGGTTTTGCGTGACAGCATGAGTTTTAAGCACGGGAAACTAAATCCAATGGTGGAAGCTTTGACCATGGTGAGTTTACTGGTTTTTTCATCTTTCTCAGTTTTTTCACCCTTTTATATATATGTTGGATAACGGCTTCACAGTAATCACCATTTGAGACTTTCCATACATAAGGTAAACACAAACCTATATAGGTCGTGGTGTTCCACAGGAATCTTTGCATGTAGGTACACACCAGTTTAGCACGAGGATGTCCTGTGGTTCCAAAAGGGTTACTATATTCATGTCCTGACAAATGGATTCTATAGTCCTTGTTATTACCTCCCTCCCATCAGATTACTAGGCATATCGGATAAGTTCAAAGGTGAGAAACATGAAGTTTGGGACAAGAAAGATTCATTTTACCACCCTTGATTCATTAGTATGTAAATCTCTAGGGCCTGAGGCCTGTAGTCACACCCTCTATCTGTGCCCTTTGGGAGGGACTGTAATGGCCTACGTGACTGAACAATGTAGGTCTATGGAGATTGGACTGCTTGTTAAGACCCTGAGTTCTGGGGACATGGCCGAACTCCTGCCATTTCTCCCTTGGAATCTCGGGGTTCTAGGCCCATGCCCAGCCAAGAACCAGGATACCCTTACACAGTCCCACAGATATACACCATTTTTAACATCTTTCCCTACTTATTCCATAAAATTAAAACAAAGACCTTATTTATACTATGTCTTTGTTTATGTGTTGCATACACAGGAATTCTTTATTTTTATCAGTATGGGTAATCTTTACATATCCTCCTTTATACTGCTGCTCACTCAGGATGCTCTCTGTGAGACTTCCTGTGCATGGCTACCCTACTCACTCACATCAGTCCTCAACTAAAGTGTCACTTTCCATATAAAGTTCCTTGTTACCATGTGACACAACTTCTTTCCCATTTAATGACCTTACAGGTTTCAGTTTACTACTGATTAATTCAACAGACATTTAGTTCCAAAGTGTATTGAACTCTATGCTAAATTAGGACACACAAAAACAAAGTATGTCACTTTTAATACCAAAGTTTTGAATTTTAAGAGGTTCAGGCAAAAATCTTAATTTTTTTAATTATACTATAGCAAGCCGAATAACTTAAAGGAAAAGCTGTGGGTTTGAAGAACATGCCATGTACTTCACAGCAGACCGTTAACGTTGCCTCAGAGACTCTAATTTATGACTGTCTCAATTTTCATTTACACAGAAACTTAAGTCATAGCCTAGTTTCTTATTCATTCTTTTACATTACCTCCAAAAGACTGAAGTTATATTGTGAGCTAACACACACCTTTAATTTGGATCCTGCCCTCTGAATATTTCAAACTATTTTTAACAGACCTGCTCCCTAATTACTGATGATTGTTTTATGCTTCTGTTGTTGAGAAGTTTCTGGAATAAAATATTTGGAACCAAAAGTCACAGACTGATAGGAATCATCTTGAAAGAACACTTTGCTTGTTTATGTATGTTCTTGAAAAAAAAAAAAAAACCCTATAATGTTTTGGCTACATCTGTTCTTTCAGATTTGATATAGTTAATGTAAATAATCCAGATATATGTACTGCCTTGGAAAAATCAAACAACTCACAGAATTTGAACAGATTCTCTAATGGCAATGACTCCTAAGAAGGAGTCAGTAGGGTTTTTGCTACTGCACTTCCTATCTGATCTAGGTATGGATGCAGTTTGCAGCCTATTTTAAGCATTGAGACTTTAGCAAAATATTTGTTGTCAGCAAATCTCTGTGTAATGGGGCCAACAGGTAACTGTATTCATGTGTTCTTCATCCTTTACCCCACATTTGAAAACACTGTTGGGCTCACTGCTACTTTGGGGTGATTGTCTTGGCCTATAAAAACAGAGGTTGTATGTAGTGTCACCAAATAGCTTAGAAATGAAAAATTACTTCTAATTTTATCCTGCAGCTGAGAACTGATCTATGCTATATTTTCAGGAAAGAGAAAAGAGGACAAAGTGCCAGTGCTTGTTGTCCGTATCAAGGATGTTATTGTACTGCATCTCAGAGCCATATTGTAGAATTCTCTGGGCTTTCTCATGGGAGGAAGACAGAGTACACTAACTTGGCCCTTTGTTATTAATGACAGGGTATTAATGCACAAGACTCATCTCTTAATCCTCAAAGAGTCGTGTCAACCATTAAACTACAATAGCGGTGGGGAGTTTTCTAATAAAGTCATGGATATCTCATCCATCATCATCAAGCACAAACATAATCCCCTGGTTGAGTAACTGAAAGGATAACAAACTAGCAGCTGGGAGAAATACCAAGGAACTCATTTCTCAGGGCTTCAAGTTCTTCATCCATCAAATAAGGGGATTAAGTGGGATCCAACTTTCCTTGTGGCTGTAAGACTCAATGATTCATTCAAGGGATCATCCAAGGTGTTAAAATAAATTCAAGAAATGCCGCCATTTCAATATCCTTCAGGAGCTCAGTAAAGGAAGGAGTAGCTATAGAAAAGGGAAACAAAAAGACAGCATGTGGTATTTCAAGCATTCCTTGGTTCATCCCTGGACATGGTAGACAGAAGTAAAGAAGACAAGACAGTTACACACCGTGCCCCGTAAGAGGACTTTCAAAGGAAGAGAGAATTTCTAAGAGTGGGAATGATAATGACCCACAAAGGGACTAAAAGTCAGGCTAGGCATTGAAAGATGTTTGGATACCAACCACCCAAATGAAGGAGGCTCTCGGGAGCCTTCTGTCAGTGAGTCCCATGTAGATTGTCTCCTGAATGGTACTTATAAAGGTTTTGCTCCCTGCCCTAGTCCCTCAAATGCATTTCCACACAGCTGATCCTTCTAAAAGATAACCATGCAAGGTCTTATTTAAAACCATTGTGTTTAAACCTTCATGAACTTTTCTACAGGCATATTCCAAATTCCACAAAATAACACACAAAAAAAACCGTCGATGGACTCAGACCAAAGGTGCTGCCTTCAGTCCTGTGTCCTCTAACTCACTGGCCAGTCCTCACACTCTAAGGAAACAAACACTGGTTCCTCTGAAAGGATCACAAGCGTATTTGATAAACGCATCCTAATCAACTCACTTGCTGAAGCAACTCCCATCGTCTCTAATACCTCCTCTTGCTCCTCATCACCATTTCCATTCATCACTGAAGGCTCAGCCCACTCTCTCCTGCTTTGTGACCCCTTCGTTTGTTATATTTGTAATTTACTTGTTCACTTCTTTCCCAACTAGGTAACAAGCACCAGACATAAATCCATCCCGTTTACCCCCATATCTCCAGCACCTATTAAAATGTCTAGCATACTGTCTCAAATATGTGTTGAATGAGTGAGTTATGAAAAAAGAACAAAAGGGGAAAAGAAACTGCAGTAAAGCACATGTGGTACCCAGCTCAGAATTCAGGATACACGTGAGCATCTAACTCTGGTCTTGCTTAACTTTAAAGAGCACATTGACACAAGATGGCTATAAAATCTCTTCCATTGATAGTTCAGGACCCAGAAGTCAGGCAGGATCAAATGCTGCAGTGTCCCACCGCGTGCTCACTCTTGCATGGTATTAGAGCCACAGTGTTTGAGCATTTCGACATGAATGCTTTTAGGTTCAAACTTCACTCTGAAACTCAACCATGTTGCTATAGAAAAACAAGATTCACTTTCTGCTCCCACTGTGTGGAACCTAAACCTCCAGTTACGATATTTTTAGCTATAATGGAAAACAGGCTGAGACAAATAACTCATAATTATAGCAGGGGCATTTGAAGAGGAGCTAAGAATTCGGTGTTGTGAATACCAACGCATCTTGTTTCCTCTCGTAAATCATTCTGTTCTGTTTTTAAGGGGAGGGGAGAACACGTTCCAGGCGACGGCCATTTATGGGGAGAATGCAGATGGCCGTCAGTGTTTTAGGCTGGCTGGCTTGAAATGCTTCTGACTTTTGTCTGCTCCTTACCTTGGTGAATTGGAACATGGGCTTAAAAACTTTTCTTAATGCCAAACAGCTGCTACTTTGCTGTGTTTCAATTAAAGCTGAATGTTGCTACCCAGATGCCCTGCCCACAAGGGTCTACAGAAGATGTCACCGAGCATCACCCCCAATCCTGAAAAATGACATTACAGACGCATATTAATGAGCCATGGAGTATCTGGGAGGTCAGAGCAAGTCTGGCAATTATTATATTATAGCGCTATGTATAGCTATCAGCATACTAAATTCTTATTCATGTGACTCAGAATCAAATATTTAGAATTAAGCCATCTTAGAACTCACTAGACAGATGCGGTTTTTTTAGCTTCATAGCTGAGCCCAGAGGACTTTAATAATTTTCCAATGTGGAATAGCATATATTGAGTCTTTTCCCTAGCCAACACACCCACAACTAATTCTCATGAAGGTCCTTTCTTAATACATAGACTTCTATTCAGGTCTGCCTTAGTATGCCACCAAATCTAGCAAACTCTCACCTGCACATTCTCTGAACCATTTTTTCCCCTTAGTCTGAAATCCTGCTTTGATCTTGGCAACTTTTTTTATATTATCCTGAAAATCAGATAGAAGTAATCTCAATGGTAATTTTTACTCATTAACTTGGTCGGTTCCATGCTAGGCACAGAGAGAGCAATCTCAGAGAACTTGAGATAAAGCTTTAGCATTGGGAAGTATCCACTCTGACAATGTGATTACAGAACATGTGAAATCTCTTATGAATCTTCCTGCCTTTCTTTGGTGTTGGGTACCTCATGGAAACCTAAAGACATCATGTTATTGATGAAGACACAAGACTTAGGGAATTTCCCTCATCGCCCTGGCAATAGAACATGCCTAGTAGGCTAAACTAACTATAACAAATAAAGCCCAAAATAACACTTTGCTGTCACAGGTGATTATCTCTTATTAGCTTAACAGTATTGAACAAGAAATAAATTGGCCCGATTTGAAATGATTCATCAGAGCAGGTTGACAATGGGACAATCGTTCTTTCCCCAGTTAGTCTCCTAGATGTCCCTCTCTGTTCACATGCATTTCTGCTAGTTGGGAAAGCAAAAGAAATGTCAAAGACCAGATGAGAGGTTTAGTAAGCCAAGCAGTAAGTGGAACATAACACCAGTTTATCCACAATCTACTGAGGACACTTCAGTCACGTGGAGTCACCTAACCGCAAAGGAGGCTGGGAAACAATATCTCTCCGAGTTCCCAGCAGAGAGAGGCATAGCAGTCCAGTGATTCAGAATCTGTTTTAACCACTGTGATGTGTCTGCATTCTACACAATAATCCCAGGGTTGTATAAATGAGGGACGTCTTATTTATGTGCTCAAATTCTTCCACCATGATGGGGTTAGAAAATCGGGGAAATGAACATAGTGATTCTCTCAATGACTAGTGACATCTAAGAGTAAGATACAGTTAATGTCCTAGCTAATAAAATAATGTTTAGATTAGACTTCATAATTTAGTACCCTCTAGCAAAAGCCTGTCATAATAATAATTACTTGATGATTTTTTACACTAAATTCATACCCCACATCCGTTAACAATTTTAACTGAATTTTTCTTAGTTCATTTAAAGACAAACCTATTGAATTAGGCATGAAAGCAGCATTTGCTGAATTCACATTCCTCAGAAGATGAAACACTACTTGAACCCGCTATCTCTGAATTCAAAAGGCTATGTGTTGAATTCCTCCGTGGTACCCATTGTCCATATAAGACAAACTGAGGCTGAGAGTTGAAACCTTTCTGGGGTATTCAAATGCTGAAATTCTACACTCAAGCTCCCCATACCGATATCTAAACTTTCCTCTGAGCACTGTTTCTGTCAGCTTTTCACATGTGTAGAAGACCTGCATAGATTCTGCCTGAGTCTCTGAATATTGTAGAGAGTCACAGAGCATAGAACCAAATCGTGTTTGACCTCTCAGGTATCACTCCGTATCTACCATCAGCTGCTCACATAGGAAACACCAAGGCACAGAAGTAGATTGTGATGCCATTTAAATACTGAGTCCAGTTTTCTCCATGAATCCTTGCAAGCTTGCTCTGGAATTGCAGCCTTGAGTGCTCCGGACGTAAGCCTAACCAGAAATTTCAAGCGGGTATTATCCTAGAGATCACCCAAGCAATGTGTACAACATGTTTGCCTAAGCTTAATGTCTTCCTGCTGTGTGTTATAAAAATTCAAAGGTGCTCATTCATATTGATGCAAGCCTTTTGATTTGTTTTGCATTTTGAAGAAATCATTCTGGATTGTTCATTCAAACGTGTTCTTTAGGTTTTTAAATGAAAAGTTGGGAAATTGCGGTTCACTCATAAACATCTTATCCATTTTATTTCCTCATTGGCCTAATCAGAATAGCCACTAGATTGTATTTCCTATTTGCCAACAGAAGGACTCGAGCCTGACAAAAGCCAGATTTAATAAAGCACACAAACCAAATATTCACCATACTGTGAAACATTGGCTAGTAAACAGATGGATGGATTAGAAAAATTCAAACATCTCTTTACCCTCCGAGGGAAGCATCTGATTAGGACATGGAAATACAAAATGCATTGTCTTGCATGTTCCTAGATCAACTTTAAAATTAGCTTCTTCCTTTGCAGGGGCCTCTGTTCTCAGGCGGCAAACCAACAACCTAGGAAGCATTTGTTTTCAACATGCTTACATGTTGATTCTAAGATGGGCATTCAATATGTGCTAAGGTCCACACTTGTTAACCCTGACCATCAGTAAGAAAAATTGACCACCTGAAACCTTGTTCCTGGAATGTATGGAGCATCCCCGGGTCACAGGCTGCCTCCTATGTGAACAGTGAAGCGTTGTTCAGAAACTGTGCAAACCACAGGTTCACAGTGAAATAAAGAACCGGAGCTCTTACTGAAAGGGGCATCTAATGTGGGTAGAGGAAGAAGGGAAGAGAGTAGGTCCATCTGGCTCTTCTAGTCAGTGCCCCTTCCCACCCACTGCATCACCCTTTCAGGAGTACCTTCTACCTAACCTGCCCAGGAACCTGTCATGCAGAAAGAGAGAACCCTTGCCTTGTAGGTAAAGATAGCAAAAGAATAAAATGGTCTTGGCTTTGACTATCACCAGTTTCACTCTTCCTTCGCATTCTAGGAAGGGGGCTTACAGTTGTTCATTATCCTCCAATTATTGTCTTTGTACTAATGTGCTTTCTATTGCTGTGATGAAGCATAATGACCAAAGCGGCTTGAGGAGAAAAGAGTTTCTTTCAGTTTATAGACTTAGGCTATCATGAAGAGAAGTCAGGACAAGAACCAGGAGTGTAACAGAGGCCACGGAGAAGAGCTACTTACAAGCTTGTTCCCCTCCTCACTCCCCATTTGCCCAAAGGTAGCACTACCCAAAATAAGCTCGGTCCCCCTACATCAATCATCAGCCAGGAAAATGTCCTATGGGTTTGAATATAGACTCATCTTACAAATGCATTTTCTGAAGTGAGGTTTCTCTTCTCAGATGACTCTCTACTGGTGTCAAGTTGAAAAAAAGCTAGGCATGTCTGAAGCCTGTGGCAATGTGGAGAAGTGATAGAGCCTTTTAAGAGGTTGGCCTTAGTGGGACAACCTTAGATCACTGGAGCAAACAATGACTATGCATCCCAGGCCACTCGCTCTGCTTTCCTATTGTTGGAAGTTGAGCAGCTCTCCTTTGTCATGGTTTCATCATAATGTGCTGCCTTACCACAGACCCAAACAGGACTGAAAAACCACAGACCTGAAACCTCCGAAAAAGGGAGTGGAAGCAAACCTTTCCTCTTTTTAAGCTGATTTCCTCAAGTATTCTGTCACAGTAACAGAAAGTTGACTGACACGGTTGTCAAACTATGAGAAGGAACTGTATTACAGGGATACTCACCATCTTTCTGCCTCCCCTCAAGTAATTCTTCCCTTGATGAACAGAGTCTTGTGATCTCCCTTGATGCTGAGGTTCAAATCATTTTGTCCCAAAAAGCATGTGAAAATTCAGTCTTGAAAACAATTCAACACTGTTGGGAAATGGGGCCTTACAGGAGGTCATTCAGTCATAAGGGCTCCCTAGATTTGATGGATGGATGTCTCACAAGAACAATATCAGGAATGAGTTTGCATTACCTGTGTGCTCTTCTGCCATGTGATGAATAGAATTTCTGCCCCACAGAGGATAGGACATTCAAAAACCCATCTTGGAAGCAATTGGTGAGCCTTTATCAAACATCAAGTCTATATAAACACCTTGATCTTGGGTTTCTTGGACTTCAAAATAATATGTATATATATTTCTATGGTTTGCAAATTACCCATTGCTGTAATGGTCAAAATGAGTGAGCATGGGAAAACTGCACCACTCTTGGACAGAGAAGAGATCCAGTTTCTCATATGGTTCAAATAGTAGCTTTCTCTAACTCTATGAAAGTGATAATTGAGGTCCCCAACTGTAACAACAAGAAGGGAAGGGAAGAACATTAGGGCTAGCCAGGAAATGCAAGCTAAGACTGAAGCTCCCTTTCTGCTTTCTTTACCTCTTCGGGATCATGGCAACTGGTTTCCTCAAACATTTATAAAGAAACAAGTGTCAGCTAAAATAAGCAAGCATTCCTTGGAGACAATGGAATCCTATTGTTTATGAAAAAGACATTCTTTCAGCCAAAGTCTTTGGAACAAGACTCCTAGTATTTCAAAGCTAGACAGTTTTTGGATCTTTTCTGAGCCAAGCATCCCTTCGTAAGAGTCTTCCTTGAAACTCGAGCAAGCACTCTCTTTCTACGCAATAGGGATAAGATCTGTTCTCCTTTTATTCTAAGTCTTCAAATTAATGTTCAGAACAATGTTTATTCCCTGCCATTGTTTCAAAATGCCCTGCATGATGATAAGAAAGAAAGAGAAGAAAGAGATTCTACCTGCAAACGATTAACACCCTGGTGGGACCACACTGGCTATCTGATTCATAATAAAATTGCTCCAAAGCGTAACAGGGAGAAAAAAATAGTACTGTAACCATAATGTTTCTGGCATCAATCTTATGACAGAGTACCAAAAATGATAATGTACATTGAACAGAGACTTATTTGGCTCATAGTTCTGTAGGCTAAAAAGTCCAAAATCTAGTGGCCATACCTGCTGAGGGCTTCCTGCTTCTTTTCACCAAGGAGAAAAGAACAATGGGAAGGCAAAGACAGAACGGGGCTGACCCACTTCCAAGATGGCGAATCTACTCCCTAAATAACAACTAGACCCATCCATTAGAGCTAGGCCTCCTGACTCATCTATTGAAGGTCCCACGCTCAATAGTGTTGCTTTGAGTGTTGAATTCCCACTACAGGAACTCAGAGTATATATACACTCAGACTCCTCAGCAATCATCACCTCTGTGAATCAAAACTGGATTCAGTTGGTGGGGTGCCATCAATTCAAGGGATCTCATAGCTTGGAATCAAAATTTCAACTGAGCCCCATAACAGCATCTACATCCAACTGCACTCACCTGAACCTTGACTCCTTGCCATAAGCAAATAGTAAAGGCATCCTGCATCCTGCATCCTGCATCCTGCATCCTGCATCCTGCATCCTGCATCCTGCATCCTGCATCCTGCACATCCTGCATCCTCATCCTACATCATAGGTTGTGTCCCCCAGAGCAAAAGACCCAAAAGACAATCAAAGACGTGCTCATCATTCAACCACATTCTTTAATCAGCAAATCTCAGCATTGACATTCTACCATTTTGGAGTAGTAGGGTTGGTGGGAGTTTGTGTTGTTGTGTAGTTGTTTGGTTTTGGTTTTGGTTTTTGAGACAGGTTTCTCTGTGTCGCATTGGTTGTCCTGGAACTCACACTGTAGACCAGGCTGGCTTCAGACTCAGAGATAGCCTGCCTCTGCCTCCTCAGTCCTGGGATTAAAGGCATGAGCCACCATGCCTAACTTTGGTTTGTGATTTTTACAAGGCAATAAAAATTAGTTCTTTGAAACTAAAATTCAAAGTGATATGGATGAAAAATGAATACATTCATTGACATCTGAGTCCTAGTTCCCTCGTGTGACCTCTTCAAGCATATTATACAGATTCTCGGAGCTTACTTGCCTACGAAATTATGAGAATTCTACTTATGAAAATGAAATATAAGGAACATATTCCAGTATTGAACAATTGATGAAGAGTACATTGTATCATGTCTCTAAAATAATTTCTTATTATTTTGTTCATCTACCACACAATAAGGTCTCAATAAATAATGGAGATAAAGACAATAACAGTAATTGATAAAATGATCTACAAAGGATGATTAACAGCAATGTAAATGTGTAAAGCTCTTTTTATTGATAGACTGTGAGTGGGCTTGTGACTCTGAAAAAACTCTTGGTATCCAGGCTCAGGGATTTAGATTTTTTTAAGGCAAAAACTATAAAGATCATTATTTACATCAAAGTTAAATGGGAGCCAGAGTAGCCTTGCAATGTTCATTCCTGGTAGAGCATAATAATTATTTTAAGCATAAGATGTTAATTATTATTTACTTATATCATTTTTAGTTATTTAGTATTTTGATTAATGCTTATAGACCATGGCAAGGCCATGTGAATCTCAACTGTATTGCCAAAGCAGATGTGACTGTTATAGGAAGGATGTAGAAGACTGAGAACTGTCTAAGAAACAAATAATGGAGTCAAAACAAGATGGAATTACTGTATTCATTTCAATAATAGACTAGATACATAGATGATAGAGAGATGATAGATAGTAGATAGATAGATAGATAGATAGATAGATAGATTACATATAGATAAATAGATGATAGATATAGATAGATAGATAGATAGATAGATTAGATAGATAGATAGATAGATAGATAGATTTGTAGATTACATATAGATAAATAGATGATAGATATAGATAGATAGATAGATAGATAGATAGATAGATAGATAGATAGATAGTAGATAACAGATAGACGGGGAAGATCAGCACAGATAAAACAAACATATAATAGATAAAAATAGATAGATGATAAGTAAAGAGAAAGTCAGCAAAGTGAGAGCACATGGTTTATGCACACACCATGAAGCACACATAAACAAACAGCTCTGTCTCTCAGTCAAATGGTGAGTTCCATCATTATCATACAAGTCCTTAAGCATACATTTCTTACTCAAATAGTGGTGCTCAGCTTGTCCGCTTGACCAAGAAAGAATAGAGATTAACTGGACAAATGAATATGACTCAAATAAGTACTATTATTATTTTATATAATAATAATATCATTATTTTCTACTATTATTTTTTTTCAGAGTTGTAGGCACTAAAAAATTGGAGGCAGTAATGAACTGCATTGCTAGGACAATCGAGTATTTTGTTTATACGTTAAAGCCTCACAGACTTCAGAAAGGTAACAAAAATAAAATCAGTGCTTCAAGTCTGCTTCTAAGATAAATAACTCAGGGATAACCACACACACAAAAAAGGGTTGATACCAACAAAGAGAGCTGGTGGTTAGAGATGCAAATAAATACAGCTGTATGTATGCATGTATGTATGTATGTATGTATGTATGTATGTATGTGGGAACAAACTTCCCAGAAGAACCGAGAGGCATGATGGGAAGGCGAGGCAAGAATCGAAGACAGTGGGGCATGGAAG
Organism: Mastomys natalensis; assembly: GCA_021653895.1. NCBI lineage: Eukaryota > Metazoa > Chordata > Mammalia > Rodentia > Muridae > Mastomys > Mastomys natalensis. The sequence goes on from JAJTUV010001255.1 coordinate 370,826, forward strand.
AAACATTGTCAAAGTGTATTAGATAAAAATGAAAACTTCTTACGTGCAATGTTCAGTGGATACATGGCAATACAAGAGACGAAGACAGAGATGACAGGGCCCAGAATTATCAGAAGCATCCTCTGGCAGTGAAACACCGTGGGTGACGCATGTCCATTCCCCATCCTCCTCTATTCTTTGCTCTTCCATTGTCTCAATCCCTTCCTTCTTCTATTTCTGCCCTACTATTATTTTCTTCTCACTCAAAGCTCCTCTCCTTCTGCATAAAAAAAAAAAAATCTATTCGTTCCACTCTGTTTATTTTGAAGCTAATTTTATCCCCTACCTAGCAGGAGGTAAGAACAGCCATTCTCTTCTCAGGCTGATGAAGACAGTAGAGGATACCGACTGATCCAGATAAAGTCTACTGCACAGTAAGTCCGAGACAGGTGTGTCCCTGCCTGTCATCAGTTCAGTGTCTCCCAATAAGACAGAGACCATAACAGAGCCCAAGTTTCCAGGTTACTTCTAAAGTACCCTCTAGTCTTCTGATTCCTGGCCCTACACAGAAGGAAATGTGTGACTTTGTCTTGTCCCCAGGAAAAATCCATTCTGTCCAAGTAGACAGGAATCCTGTAAAATTCATCAGAGACAGTGCCAGTTATTTGAAGCAGAAGACATCAATATCCATAGTTATCAATGGTTTTTAAGTTGTCTTGAGTCTCAAGAAAGAGAGAGAATCAGGTCGTCAATCTGAGAAGACTGCAGACATCATTACTCAGGATAAAGAAAATGTATCCAGTTACAGCAGAGAAGCTGTGAGGATTGCAGCTCATCACCAACACCTCTTCTACGAGAACATAGCTGGATGGCATTTGCTTCCTCTGCAAACATTGCTCTAAAAACAGCTTTAAATTGCAGATTGCTTATCTAGCATGCACAAAGCCCTGAATTCAATTCTAAGCACAATATCTATAGACATAGACATATATATAAAATCAACTTTATCAGAATATACAAAAAGCCCTTATATTTAATGTGCATAGTTTGATATGTTGGGGACCACACGCACCCACAAAGTTACTAGTACACTCAAAGTAATAGACGTCATCACTCAAAAAAAAAAAAAAGTCCTGTCTCCTTTGTGAGGTTCAGTTTCATTTTGGTTGAGAAGTTTAGGCTAGTTGCTGGTGTGTGTGTGTGTGGTGTTCATGTGTTGTTTTGTTGTTGTTTTTAATAAAATTTCAATCGTTCAATTTTACCAATAAAGACACAGAAGCCAGATGATGCTGGGGTGAAGGCATAATAGTTCAGAGAGGCAGACAAAGCACCCAGCTGACCTTCCTCCTCAACCAACATCCCAGAGGGAAGTTCTCCTTCTCCAAGCCATCTCAAAAATCCATCAAACTGAATGTCTCTTCCCTCTACTTCCTGTGCGTCTCTCTATCCATCCTCCTGACTTCCTCTCTATAGTTTTTTTCCTATGTTCACTCCCTGTCAACTGGTTGGTTGCTCCACCTCTTGACCTATGGTTGACTTTATTTAATCCTATTTAAGCCGGGCAGTGGTGGGGCGCACACCTTTAATCCTAGTACTTGGGAGGCATAGGCAGGCAGATTTCTGAGTTCAAGGCCAGCCTGGTCTACAAAGTGAGTTCCAAGACAGCTAGGGCTACACAGGGAAACTTTGTCTCCAAAAACAAAACAAAAAAAAAATCTATTTAATCCTATTTACAATAAGCAGAAAGCTCTTGGATTAGAGGTGTGTGCTAGGGCTGAGACACAGCACAACTAAAAACAGGTTTTACCGGCAAACTACAAAATCTCAGGGTTCACAGTGTGACCAAATATCCTGCAACATTCATGCACATGTGCACGTGTGTGTGTGTGTGTGTGTGTGTGTGTGTGTGTGTGTGTTTTAATACCAAGGCCATTTAACATTAGATACACCCTCAACAAATGTCAATCAACATATAATAGAAAAAGAAAACAGATAGATACAAATATTGATAATACATGGGTGATAGACAGATTTCATAACAATTGATATACATACAGTATGGATCAGACTAACAAGAAAGCAGTCTTACCATTCATGGCAATGAAGAAAATAAGTTTAAACGAAATAAATCAATCATGTGTGGAAAAACTCTATAGGATTCAACTTACAAAAGGGACCCAAAGTAACCAAATCCATGAGTCTGACATTAATTAAGGTAGGGTGGAAATGGAAAGTTGTTCAGTTGGCATGAAGTCAGCCATGCAGAACGAGGCAGCTGTAGAGCATGGCTCTCCAGCATGCTGCCAGCAGCGAACAACGCTGCATCATCCATTTAAACATTTCTTTCCATCGACCGAACTCTGGCCAGCAGAATGTGGAAGACTGATATACTTCTGATGAGGAATTGGCTCATGCAATTGTGGAAGCTGATATGTCCCACAGGCTGCTGTCTGCAGGCTGAGGTGCCAGGAAACTGATGGCGTAGGTCCACACGTGGGTCGGGATACAGTTAATAAGAGGAGGAGAAAAGGAAGGAGATATTCCTTCCCCCCCCCGCCCCCGCACCTCCCTCCTTCCCTATTACCCTGTCCCTCATCGGATTAGAAGATAATCACCTTGGAGAAGTCAATAACCTTTCCTGAACCTACTGCCAGTCTCATCCAAACTCACCCTCACAGATACATGCAGAAATAGTGCTTCTACAACCCTGTCAGGTTGGAGCATGGACTCGCCCAGCAAGTCTCCCCTTACGGAGCTCAGTCTACTGCACATACATAATGAGATACCTTTATCTGTCCTCTTCCCAAGACTCCTTGATTTATTTCTCATTTTTTACATGTTTGAATCATGCACTCTTTGGTTCATAATATGTTGTAAATCATTTCCTAAGAATAAATGTAAATTCATCTGAGGAATTCTGTCGTCTTGCTAACTGTTTTTCGCCTTCCCTCTTTTTAAACCATATCTTTAATTGATATAGAATTACATCACCCTGTCTTTTCATAGCCTCTCCAGATACCCGTCTTCCACCACATCCCATGCCCCCTCTCTCAAGTCAACACCCAGATACAATAATAACAGATTATTACTGTTACACACACATATATATGTACTTGTGTCTACACATGAATATATAAATACAACATGCTGAGTCCTTTTTCTGTGTGTGTATACGGTTATGTGATTTCAGAGTTGACCACTCTGTATTGGACAGCCAATAAACGGGGCTCCTCCGTGGAACAGGCTAAAAAAAATTCTATATCATAATAGAAATAATTTGTTGTTGTTGTTCTTGTTGCTGCTGTAAGATTCACTTTTTTTCTTTGCTGGTCCCCATTTCTTGTTGGTTACTAGTACACAAGTAACGGGTCTCCTTCGCTCACCAATACTTCGTTTTACCTGGTCGTCCTTCTCCCTCAGTCCTGTCCACCATCCCCTTGCCCCATCCACTTTGATTTCTTAAACACTACAGCGTGTGGCTGAAAATCCTCGTGCCTCGCCTTATTTCCTGACAAAATCGGGTTGCCCTGGTCCCACTGATCTCCTTGCTCATCACCCACTCTTTGGAATGGCTAAACTATTTACAAAAGACTTTGTGAAGCTGGACCTCTTCTGCCCCCTGGTGGTCATATCCAGCAGCTGTCTGAATCTTTTTAACCTTCAAGCCTTGTCGTTTCCCAAAACTAAAGGGAGGATCACCATTTTAAAGTGGAGACAAACCAGAGGACAGCTCTCTAAGGCTATGTACCCTTTCCGTACACACCTGTTCCCTCTTTCTTCTTCTATTTTTAATTTCTTCAGCTTTTTCATTTCCTTTTCAATGCTTTGGGCCAACACACACAGACACACACACACACACACACACACACACACACACATTGAAGAAGTTTCTATCTTCACTACTCAGAGTTATCAGTTCCGTCTTGTTGACAAGCAGGGTGAGCCACTGCCTGAAGCCTGTGATTTTATGGGACTCAGAAAATGACATACCCTAATTCTGTCTCCCTGTCCCCCAAACTCTCTTCCATGATGATTGACATTTCTTAGTTTATTAAATAAAGTTGTACTGAGCCTGTTTAATGTAACAAACACAGTCCCAGGCACCAAGACGCTTCAGTTGAACAAAACTCAGGGCAAATACTTTTATTCCACAATTAAGTCTTCCTTTCCATGCAAATGTGTGTAGATTTACATAAACACTGAATTATTCATGTATGAGTTCAGATTTCTCTGTGTAGGTCTCACGTTGGTAGGCATAGAGGAGGAACTGTTTAAGAAGCAGGGATAGCCCCTTTCTGGCTGTCCTGTGATCAAAACATAAAAGCTCTCATGATAGCATAATTTGATAGAGAATATACCTACTTTGAAGCCACCTAGACACGGGTTTAAATGTTGGCTCCGTTATTCACAATCTCTGTGACCTTGAGCCAGATCATTAACCTCTCTGAATTTCTCTGCTTTCATCTGCAGAAACAGAGAAATCGATATCAATTTATCTGGATTGTAGAGAGATCACATGTGCAGCCCCTGTGCAGAATCTGGCACAGAAAGAGTCTCTGCAAATGTTAGCCTCCTTGCAATTCCCAGAGCAGCCAGGGTTGTGGCCAGCGACCAACCAGGGAGTCAGAGTGATGCTAATAACACAGGCACTGAGTGGCCGGAGCTGCTGTAATGAGGGATCGAGATTTTGATTTCACAATTAGAGTTGTTTCCACGATGAGCAAAATTGCCAGACCTCATTTGTGGCCTGATCATACCTACTCCTCTAGTGAGCACAGCCTGCTTTGGCGACTTGGGGTGCCAAGCACAGCAGCCCTCTTCTCCCAGGGCTCTGGAAGCTGCTAGGGGCATTGGGTTTTCACACACAGGCTTGAACAAAGGCCTGCCTAAGGAGTTATCAGATTCTGGGGAGTTAGAGAAAGAGAGAAAAAGCAGGCACTGAAGGAAAGGAAAAAAAATACCTACCCCGTGTCATTTTCCATGTCTGATGTCATTCTGTGTCATTTTATTTACTGCCTCTAGGAAGTCAATTAAAACAGCGCTAATTTATGGGTCTTAATGAACAAGGTATTATGCAAACTGTTTGTAAGCATGGCAGGCTTCTGGAACTGGAGAACACTCAAAAGCACAATCACCTGATGCGACCGACATTCTCTCACTGCCATCTTCCCTGCCAGATGCCACAACAGCATGGGAATGAGCAGGGCACACTCAGAACTGGAGCTTGGGATGGGGTCTGTGTGCCAGTAGGGATTCGAAAGGAGACCCGTGATGTGGGCAGACAATGCAGTCTTCTAACTGGAACTTCTCTAAGAAGTGATATATAAATGTTATTGTGAATTAAGATGATAGACTTGTATTCTTTCAGTAAACATTATTTCCTAGGCTCTTAGAGACAAGAGAGATAGAGTGGTGCAAACTACATATAGAGTGTGTGTGTGTGTGTGTGTGTGTGTGTGTGTACACCCATGTTCTCTCTCTCTCTGACACACACTATATGTAGTTTGCACCTCTGTGTGTGTGTGTGTGTGTATGACACACATGCTATATGTAGTTTGCATCTCTCTCTGTGTATCACACACACACACACACACACACACACACACACATCAAATATCTAACCAAAGCTTCACTTGAGTGTTTTAAGTTGACAGGTGAGAGACAGACTTAGAGCACCACTTGCTTCTCTGTTGCTCCTTCAGACAATCATGTACCAGATGGCAAGACACTGCCTTAAAGATTACCTACTCCCCAGCTTGGAGTCTAGTGCTGGCTTGTAGCAGACACAGCATTTGTTTAAAAAAGAATCCATTTAGAAGTGGGGACATTGTTTCAGTAGTCCTTGGGGACAGATAATGAGGATGACAATAAATTATGACTCAGTGGCATTGTAACAGGTAGCACAATAAAGCTGGCTAGACAGGGTGGCTCTGCTGGAAGGGATGCCAGTAACACTGGTGCTCCCAGTGTTCCTATCTGTAATATCTAATCCGTTTTTACTCGCAGGAGAGACTGGACCACCATGGAGAAACTGAGGCAATACCACAATCTCATGCCTTTTTTCTTTGTGTGTTTGCTTTTGTTTTTGGAGTTAGGCTCTCACTCTATAGTCCAGGATAATCTGAAACGTTATATAGCCCTGGTGACTACAAACACTTAGCAAATCCTCCTGTCTCAGCCTCTCAAGCGCTGGGATTACAGGCATGAGCTGCCCATACCCAAGTACCTCTCGTGATTTCTTACCCGTATGCGTTGTCTCTGCTCATAGTGAGCCTTGAGCTCTGGAAATAATGGGCCAGAATGATGAGAGACAGGGGAAGGAGCTACTTCCTGGATTCCCCGTCCAGCTTAGCCCAGCCATTCATGAGATAGGGCCCTGAGCACAATGACTGACCTCCACGTCTCAGTTCCCTGACAGGAAAAGGGAGGCATATCCTACGACCTCCGTCAAAGCTGCTTTGAGAGATGAGATGCAAAGAAGGTACTACGCATCCACACTTCACCTGTGTTCAGTACCAGCGTTATCCCAGCGTCAGGATGACTAAAAAATCCCATAAGATAAAAAGAGAAAAATGCCAAGGAGAAAAAACAGCTCATGAAGAATGTTCCCTATCTCTGGCCACCTCAGGCAAGGCCTGGCTGGGAGTGGTAATTATCGTAATTAAAAGCAAGTTTCAGTGTCTCTGCGAAGCAGGTAGGACAGTGCCACTCGTCAGAATTTCAGTCTTGTGAGAAAGCTGCGCTGTAATAGGCCATAAAATTGTTCTAACCTTCCTTCCCTAAGCTGTCACATGTAGCCAGATCGATGGCTCCCTGGCACCTGCCGTGGTAGTAATTCCGGCTTGCTTTCAGCAGCCCCTGTGGGCTGCTGCACCGTGCCAAGAACAGCTCCGGGGACTGATAAAGAGACATGAGTGCTAGAGGCACAAAACCAAGGCTGAACTGAGGGCCGGGGAATGGAGGACAAGGCAGTGGGCAGGGCAAGGGAAAGCATAGAGGTGGACGAAGGAAGCTGGGCTGGCTGGAAAGAGCCACTCCGCCTTCAGTATCTCTCTGACCCGAGGAAGAGAAATAACAACGGAAAGCATGTTAATAGCAGCAAGATCCGAAAGCAATCCTTTCTCTTCTCCACTTTGCACAGGGCCTGGGTGAAACCGTAACCTGATTTGTGTTCTCTAGACTCCCTGGTATTTGGCGCACAGGTCTCTTCGTTTTCTCTCTAACCTTTTAAAGTATAGTAACTGCCTGCGCCTTTCTGAAGCATGTGTTGGAGACAAAGAACACAGGAATATGTCATTTCCCATAAAGGCCAGAAAGGGTGTCGTGACCAGCGAAGTGCTAAAATGACATTTGCACTTAGGTGACAAACCAGCCCATTCCATTCCAGGTAAAGGCCTGGACTTTTTTTCCAGTTACTATAAAACACCAGAAAGTCAAGGCTGCCTCTTCAGGCCACTTTGGGAATGACAGCTGATGCTTCTGACGGAGGATGGGGAGGGGAAGTGTCTGCTGCAGTCAGTTACATGCATGCCCTGGGTCTTGACCTTGAACAATATTCTCCAGGACACCAGCACATTAGGAAACGGCTAACCGAGAAAGAAGCTGCTTTATTCTGGTCAACCCGGCTGACTTTCCACATAAAACAAAGCCGTTGAAGCCTGATTTCAAACCAACTAAATCCTGAAGGACACCATTTTTTTGACACTAAAGTATTTAAAATAGACACATTAGATTGGCATATGATCTGTGGCTAGACATAGTGTACTGTGAGGGTAGAGAAGCAAGGAGCCTCTCTTCACACGGCAAAAGAAGGAAAACATGAACACAATAGTCAAAACACACAAAGTCACCCCCCAGCTTCCTCACCAGATGAGCGACCTGAAACCTGGCGGAGTACATCCCTACAACCGAGCTAAGTTTCTTCATCCATAAAATGAGATTCCTAGACTAAAAGATGTCCTGATTCTTTCCCTCCAAGACACACTATTATCCACGACCTTTATTTTGTACTTCGAAGTAGCAGTGTGAACACCCTGAGAGAAACGAAAGAAACAAAAGAACAAAATAAAACTAAGAACGTCGCACCAGCCCCTGGTTCACACCAACTAAGCATGCTCATAATTAAAGTGCACAGTTTGGGGTTTGTTTTTTGTGGGTTTTTTTTTTTTTTTTTAGGTCATTTACCAACACACTAAAGCCATGATATATTTATGTGTTTCTTTAATTAACAGATACCAGAAAGAATCTCTACAATAGACTGCAGTGACAAGCCAGTGAATCTTGGGGACAAGTCTAATTTATAAGGAGAAAAATCTACAACCACAACAGCCATTCTCTGTGTTGGCTGCTGCATGTGCTTTGAAGCCGGCTCTGGGGAGTCTGTGTCCCTGTTTGAAGCAACGATCTAAACTCTCCCTCGTACACAGCTCTAACCCAAGAGAAGGGAATCTCTTTACAAAGTACAGGGCTCTCTCTTTACTCAGCAAGCCCACACGTACTGCAGTCAACTCTGGGGTGAAAAGGTAGCCCCCACTAGTGATGCATTAAGAAAAGGTTGAAGCGGCGACCCTGATTCGGTGCAACTTATCTTAAGAGTTACCTTTGCTAAGTGTGTGGAACCACCAGCCTCTTGCCCTAAGAGGGCACAGCAAGCAGCCAGGATCCAGGACAGCTTGTCTGGCTCTCCAGCAGCTTTCTTTTGTCTCCCTGCCCAAACCTGTTACAGGAGGAGAGGTGGCACAGCTCCAATCTGTAAGGTGCGTCCAAAAGAGGAAGGGTCCGCGGCATCCTGTAGGGGGCAGTGAGAAACCCTTGACCTGAGTCCCGGCTGCCCACCTCTCTGGGTACTGGCCTGAGCATCTCAAGACATACTGTATTGTGTCTCCAGATATCGCCCTCAGACCACATAACACACCCAACCACCTTTCTCTGACCTCATCAGTCTCTTTATCTTCCCTTCCTGTCGCTATCTTCCTCCATCTCCTTCTCCGTACCTCCCTCCTCACTTTCTTCCGCCGAAGAGAAAAAGCATACCGCTTGGGTTCTTATGACTTTCTGTGGTACTGCTAAATGGGATCTTTACATCGGCAAGTATTGGGCCCTTTGCCAAATCTTCTCCATTCCATCCTCTGGGACACACTGGAGAGTGTGAAGTCTCCATGAATGCTCACCCACAACTCCGGTTGTCAGTGTCCTGTCTGGATGTATTGGTTCTGCATCTACTCAGCCCTCAGGGTATATTAGAAATACCTTATCTTCTCATACAGCATGCTACACTTATCCACCCCCCTCAAAATAACATTTTTCCCTGGCTGTACCAGAGCCTTTACAATAGAAGACAGATCCTCTTTATTAGCATGGCAAAACAGGCCTTACAGCCAAAGCTGGCACTCCTTCTGTTAGAGAAAAATACGGATGAACAAAAGATAAAGCAGGAGAGAAAAAAGACTAATGTATTTCATAAAAGAGAAATCTAGGGGGGTAATGTTTAGAGGCACAGAGACTATAGGGATGTCTTATAACCCAAGTGGGGCAGGACAACACCCAAACAGGTAGGCAGTCATAACTCAGGGTCTATAGATGCCAGAGAACATCATATCGTTAAAAGATGGATGCTGGTCAACATTAATCCACCAACGCTGAAGAAATCCCGATGAAACATCATGTGTTGAGCCCCTTAGGCTAAGAGTTAGAGTTGGCTCAAATCTGTCACTCATTTCAACAGGCTGTCCTTTTCTAAACTGAGTTGACATCATGCTTTATATTTTCTAGATATAAGTCTTTTATCAAATAAGTACTTTGTAAATTTCTATATATAGATATGGCCCACCATTTGTTTTTACATGATCTTAAAATACCATTAATAGTGATCTTTAGGTCAGGGCTCAGGAGATGGCTCATTCAGGAATGTTGTTGTTGTGCAGACATAAGGACTTGAATTTGGATACCAGTGTCTCCATAAAAAGCTAAGTGCAACAGGGCACATGTAATACCAACACTGTGGAGATAGAGATTGGAAGATCCCCCAGGGCTTGCTTTTAGCCAGTCTAGCCAAATCAGTGAGTTCCAGGTACAGTAAGAGAGCCTGTTCCAAACATGAAATAGAGAGCAACTGAGAAATATACCTGGCATCAATCTCTGACTTCTTCCAAATATACCTGGCATCAATCTCTGACTTCACCTACACATTTGTGAATACATACATGAAAATGGATACATGTGTACACCACACAGACACAAACACACAAGGATAGATAGTTGGATGGATGATAGATGATAGATAGATAGATAGATAGATAGATAGATAGATAGATAGATGGCAGACAGGTAGGTGGGTGGATAGATAGATAGATAGGTAGGTAGATAGATAGATTAGATAGATAGGCAGATAGGTAGGTGGATAGATAGATAGATAGATAGATAGATAGATAGATAGATAGATAGATAGATAGATAGATAGATATAAATAATTAATAGATAGATATAGAGATACAGAGATAGGTAATAAATAAAGTGGGAAGTGATTGAGGAAAATACCTAATGTTGACATCCAGCTTCCACATGCACACATATGAACACACACACATACATACACACACATACACACACATACACACACACACATACACACACAAATAGTACCTTTCAAAAGACAGACATTTCTACGCTTCTACAAGTGCAGTTGAGCAATTTTTTCATGTTGATCTGTGGTATTTATATTATATAAGAATGCTTTGTTTGACTTACACCACAAAAATCTGTGTGTTTGCTTCTAAAGTTAGTATAGCTTGGACTTACACATTTAGGTCACTCTGAGCTAATTATTTTTATATTAGGTATGGATCTAACCTGGGGGTTGTTTTGGTTTTAGTACATAAGCGCCCAAACATTTCTATCCCACTTGGGAAAAACTATCCCTTTGCCACCCAATTATGACAATGTTGTCGACAATCAGTTGCCCAGGTGCATAAGGGCTATTTCCAGATTCTCTTCTATCTCGTTTCTCTATATGCCTATGCCATAGATAAACTTCTCCACAGAAAAACACAGGTAGCTAATAAGTGCAGGGATATATGCACTGGAATCCATTGGTGAAACACACCTATAAAACTAGATAACATTTCAAATGCTAACAATTTAAAGTGCTTGTGAGAATTTGGAGCAACTCTTGCTTATTGCTGGTAGAAGGCAGGGAGCTTGGAAGTTTCCATACAGGTTGTATATAACAGATGGCTGGGTGACCCAGCCATCCCACTTATAAGTGACCAAGGGAAATGGACATGTTTTGTAGGTGAACCTAGCCATAATTACAAGATACAACCCACGTATGCTTATCAACTCAATGAACAAACCCAAGCTCATCTGTACAACAGAAACGGGAACAATAAAAACAATAACATCATAAAGCAAAAACTTGGGTGAATCTGGAACAAGGTGACACTAGGTGGACGAGGCCATACTCAAAAGACCACATGCTGTCTGAATTTATTTATATATTTTTTAATGGACAGGCATTGGCAACAGGAATCAATGGTTGCTGGGGGCTGAAGGTGGGAGAAGACACAAATTATAGAAGAGCATAAGAGAACTTTCTAGATAATAGGAATCTCTATCTGGATTGTGATAATTATACAGCTGGATGCATTTGTCCGAGCTCATGGAACTATATGTCTAAAGAGGGGAATGTCACTTATCTGAAGAACACTGTAATCAATCTGGCTTGAAAGAACACAAAGGCTTGCTGGCAGACACCAGATCAGCGACAGCGTGGTATGAGACAAGAGAAAGCTCTCCAGCCTCAGGTGCCAGCAGCTGAATTAATGTTGTTTTAAGTTAATTAAATTTATTAATATAACTCTGTGATAACAGTACCTGTCTCCTGGTTCTGATATTCCCAAGAGGGAAGGAAGCGGCGGAAATATGTCAGCGTGGCAAAATTCTATGAAACTAATTACCGCAGGGATGTGTGTAAGAGTGAGCCAACACAGGTGTTACACTCACATAACAAATTAAAAATACCAGTCTACAGAGAGCTTTGCAATAGACCCAGGAGAGCTTGAACCTCATGGAGCAAGAGGGACGCTGGTTATTTGGAGCTTTTGACACCTCTCTTCTCTGTTCAGCTGTAGGCAGGCATTGGATGACCCCGTCGGAGGACTCTGTTGGAGGACTCCTTGGTACCTGCATTTCATTTGCACGGAGCCTTCCTGGTTTCCTTCGGTCTTCTGCTCATAACTGCTGTCCAGTCTCTGTAGGGTGGCTACTGAAACGCAGAGCATAAAAACAGCCATCCAGGCAGCTAAACCTCCAGGGTCCCAATTCCACATCACAGGTCTCTAGGAAAACCCTGCAAGGTCTCCATCATCCTGTTTGGCCTCAATCATAAAGAAGGCCGTATCTACCAAGCCCAAGTGATCAGACCAGGAGGTGTTTGCTGCTCTTAAATCTCCCAAGAGGTAAATGTTCATAAATAATCACAAGGCGTCTGTCTGTCCGCTCCCTGACTCCAATGTTCATTTTTTAACAGTGCCACCTTGCCTTCTTATCTCACACCAATGGCCCCAACTTCCCACAATCCATCTACCCCATACTATTACACTATCAGAGTGCTCAGTATGTACCTGCTGACCTTTAGTGCCCATCCTGTGCCCTGCACAAATGTTCAGTGGGAGTATACTTACCTCTAGCGCAAGGCACCCTCACTTAAGCATCACTCTATTTCCAAATTAAAACAACGTCTTTAAATACATCTCCTTAGGGGATAATGGATAGTCTCTGAGAGATAATTTTCATACTCACACCAACACTGTAAACACAGACTCCAGTATAAAGGCCAAAGAAAATTCAATCAATCTAAATAATATGGTTTATTGAACAATAAAACAATTTCCTTGCTGAATGAAATTGCTTTTTCTTTTTCTTTTTCAATTGCATTTTTTAAAGAAACTGCACTCCATCCTGTTGATCTGCATACATAGACTTAAAACCAAAGTATTCTGGCACGGGCTGCCCATCTTGAATCCATGAGGTGGACTCAGAAGTTATTTTTTACAGATCATTTCTACATATTCTGGAGCTGTGAGACTGCCAAGAGACATTTTACCGAAGAAAATGCAGCACCTTTATTTTGTCTGTAGTCTTGTGTTACCCGAACTTCTACCTGCTGGTTAGAGAAAAATAAATGAACTAAACGTCTAACCTGCTTTAAATTTAGTTTGATCCGATAATTTAAACAGTCGCTGTAGGGAATACCCAGTCTCTCCTGAGTAAAATTGTTCTGCTTTTCAAACAACTTTCTTCTCTCCCTGCTTCACTGCTGTGATGAATCTCAGTACTGAGTGTGATGGTTTTCCTGGAGGAAGGGGCTACAGTATCCTGGCTACAGTATCCTGGCCCTGGAGGAAGGGGCTACAGTATCCACTGGCTCATTCCCGTCCTTAAGAGAAACTTGGAGCCTGGGAAGCAGAGTCCTTCAAGAGCTCTAGGGAGCCTCTCTCCTGCCATACACAGCTGTCTACACTTTAAACTCTGTACCCACTCATGCTGGTGAGGTCCCATCCCTCCTAGAGTCTCAAAGCAGAAATCCATTCTTCTTATTTGGAGTAACTGCCTTATATGCCTTCCTGTGCCTATGCAATAGAAGAAGGAGGAGGAGGAGGAGGAGAGGAGGAGGAGAAAAGGAGGAGAAGAAGGAGAAGGTGAAGAAGGAGAAGAGGAGGAGGAGGAGGAGGAGGAGGAGGAGGGAGGAGGAGGAGGAGGAGGAGGAGAAAAACGACAAGAATAGAAACATTCACAGCCAACTACCTCACTAGTGTCTTGTACCTTAGCCTTTCCTGTGTTCTTGGGATCATGAAATCCACCTGCACTGCAGAATGCATCCATGTCTTCAGCTTCCCTCCCCCACCCCAGCCTACTTACAGTAGTTTCACCCCCCTTCCCATCCCTATAGAAACCATATTGGCCTCCTGGAAAAATTCACAACTTCAAGAGCCTTGGAACCTGTGTCCTGACGTTGAATTCTGTGATTGAAAGCAGCTCTTTCTTGAAATAAGCCATGCCTGCCTTGTTTTATTTGCCTTGGTGGAGGCAGATGGTAGGCAAACACTTCAGCCATGCCTGATGCATATGAATGTATCCCGCCTCAACAGAATCACAGGGCCTGCTGACAAACTGTCAATTTTCCTGGAGAGGCAGCAGAATTATGCAGACACTCTGTAAAAATGCATTTAAGTCAAAGGCACATCTGACCTTTTGCCTCCTGTCTAGCGTAAATTCTACCATGTCTGAACCTGTACTGAGCTTTCTGAGGACGCCTGACTCTACCTGCAGAGGGTCCATCTCTGCCTTCATGCTCACCTCAATACTGTAATGCTCTCCTTTCTAGCTAGAAAAAAAATCCTCTCACTCTTTCTCCCGCCCAGGTGGGAATGAGCCTGCACTGTTTTTAATGACTCCGCCAGCCACCAACACAAACCCCAAACTCAGAAGCTCATCTCATCCTTCTGCTACCGCTTCCTAGGTTGCCTCTCTCCTCAGATCAACCTTCACGACCGTCCACTCTCCTGACACCTAAAAGACCCACGCAGACTCCACATTGCTCATGACATTTAATGTTTGCAACCCAGGGAAAGGGCTTGGATCTCAGTATGATCTCAGTACTGCAAGCTAGTCAAATGCAGGTCTTCAAATAGAGTCACACCTTTCCTTCCAGTCTTCAAACATTGTATCCTGCTTTTTACACACACACACACACACACACACACAGACATGCAGCAGAGAAAGTGTGTGTGTGTATGTGTGTGTGTGTGTGTGTGTGTGTGTGTGTGAGAGAGAGAGAGAGAGAGAGAGAGAGAGAGAGAGAGAGAGAAAACAGAGAGACAGAGAGACAGACAAAAAGAGACAGAACAGTCAGACAGAGACACAGAGACAGTCAGAGACACAGAGAAACAGAGACAGAGAGACAGAGACAGAAACAGAGACAGAGAGATGGGAGAGATCCAGAAATATCTTTGCCTCAGGCCTGAAAAGACTAACATGATCTTCCCTGTGTTTTCTCCTCCTTCTCTACTTTAACAGATTCATCTGTAAATTAGGACTGGAGTAAGTGACCACCATGGCTTGTTTTATTCAATGGTACCAGTTTCATTTCCATCCCTTCAAACATAAGTCTTTTAGTCATGTGAGGCTAATAATAATAATTTTTTCCCTTTTCCCCTTTGCATACCTACACACCGCCTATAACTGGATGAATACAAAGCAAAGCGCTCTGCAGCATAGTTGGCTTGACTTCCTTTCCAAATGTTTATCAGAGTGTCCAAGGGTGCCGAGCAGCCTGTGGTTCACTACCGTGTTTTCTCGGATCGTGTTCTTCGTGTTAGCCAGTCTGCTAGCAGCTTTCCAGACTGAAGCAATCAAAGCGAACACAATGGCCAGGTTTCATTCCGAATGTTTCCTTGCATTAGGGGACTTGTGAGTGTAGAGAAGCCAAGAGTATGTTGTTCCTTTTCCTTTGTCCCCTTTGCTCGAGTTCCAAGCCTGCCTTCACCGATCCCACACTGACAGTCCCAGCTCTCAGGACGGACTCTGTCTTCTAAGGTTGTTGCTCTTTGTAGGAATTTGCTTGTTGGCTTTGATTATAGCTTGTGTTGCTTTCCTCCTTTCTTCTCTCACTCGTCCACTCTGGTCATGTTATTCTTGTTGATTTCAGAGCTTCGATCTCTATAAATGTTACACCAATACATGAATATATTATATGCATACGTATATTTTACACTACTTATTATTTTAAAGGAACTGTTATGTACTGATATTAAAATTAAACATGATTTGGGCATGGTGGAACTGTAAGACTCTAGTGAGCAGAGTCTTAGTTTGCCGGAGACCCCCTGAGTGAACCACGCAGAGACAAAATCGCTGCAAAATGCAAGAGGAATTTTTAATGATCCAACACGCATTGGGGTCATCCTACACCGAAGGTAGAGTGGCGACCCCGAATCGCCCATTTAGTCGGTTCTTATACTGTTTAAGGGGTAGACTAAAGAAACAGCAACTGGGCACGATATGATTGGCTGAACAGTGTAACTTTTAAACTGATTGGTTTTTAGGAAATGAGGTGGCAGGGGCTTGCTTCCCTTGGCAGTGGGTGGCCAACAGTCATCTTGTGGACAAGTAGGTTGGTTTTTTTCCCCTGTTGTCTGAGGAATGTTGGTTAGCCTCTCTTTCTTCCTGAGCCATTCCTGAGCGGACCAGGATTGCTAATTAGCCTCTCTGCTCCTGAGCTGATCTCCTCAGAACACCCTGGAATCCCAGTACTCAGAGGATGCAGGTAAGAAGGTTTCCGTGAGTTCAAGGCCAGCCTGGGCTACATAGCAACACTACAGAAATTTTTAATGAAAAAATAAGATTAACTACTTTGTCCAAGAAAACCAAAGTAAGAAATAACTCTAATTTTCTCACATGGGCACCCCATGTTGAGATCTCTCTGCATGCATGTATTTTTAGAGATGGAGAGAAGGTTACTATAGAAATATCTCAGTCAGCTATAAATACATTTTTTTTCCAAGAAGAAACGTTTTGTGACAGTCACAAAAGGAGTCCAGCCATATTCTAGTTGTGTCAAACAATTGGTTAATTCAATGAAGTTGCCAAAAAATAGCAATCAATTCAGCGAGAAAAAAATCAATCACGGAAGTTGTTTGGTTATTTTGTAGACAAAACAGTCAGTGGAGTGATTGAATTTTTCACTTTTCAATGAGTTGTTTTGGCCTTGTGTGGATGCAGTCATTAACTCATTAATCACCCAGAACTCCTCGGTGGCTGAGAGAAGGAAACCATTAGTTTGCAAGTATAGATCGCATATTAACAATATGCAAAAGGCCTGCTGGGGTGAATGTGTTCAGTGACCCCATTTGAGAAAAATGAGGCTCACAAATATTTTACAGCATACGGAACTAAACTCTACCTGATCTGTCATTTCACTTTCCACTTATAAAACTCTGCGTCCTTTGGTATACATTCACCAAGAATACAATGCATACGAAATGCACACATTCAATCCTCATGTTGGAAAGACGTTTAGTTCTTGGAGTGCCAAAAACTAAACTTTGCAGTATATCATAAACTCTATACTCTGGTTTCATGTAATTTCCAAACAGAGGAGCATCACACACATCACAATTAGCTCCTGTCCATGTAGTGTACATATATGCCATTCTGATAAATATGTATATTTTCCCATATGGTGTTGAATGTTAGCTTCTAATTTACCTCTTAATTTTTAATTAATTTTAAATTACATTCTAAATGAAGCTGACAGGAGTCTAATTTGCATGCCTATTTGCATATCTGTAAACACTCTGCTCACATTGTTTATCTATCCCTATTTCCCCCCACCCCGACAGAAAAAAACAGGGGCTTTCCTCACCCTGGGTGTATTAGGACCACCAGCACATCAAGGTGTCCTCTAAATCTTACCAAGACCTCTCTATTCCAGAATTAACAATGCTGGCTCTCTTTTCCACACAAAGACCATAGAGGATTCAGAGAGGCCAAGGTCAATGACCATAGTTAAGCCTTCTGCTTTCTCAGGAGGATGGTGCTATCTATGCTGCCTCTTCAGAAAAGAAAGCTATAGACATTATGTCTGACACTGTAGAGTTTTAAAATACTCCATAGCCTGAACCCTTGAATTATTAAAGCCAAATGAAGAAAAGTTTCACAGCTCATCCAGTCCCAGGGTTGATGTATTCCTAATCCAGTCAGAAGAAGGTGACCCAGAGTGAGGGCCATTTCCTCAGTGACAAACGATAGACAAGTATTTTTTGGCTGAGCAGGCTGTCATCCGGCCATACCTGTGGCAGCTGTGGTCTGTGGGTACTTTGTCTTTTGATGACAACACACCACACATGCAAGCAGAGTCAATCAATATACAAGCCTCCTCAAAGACTCTTTGAATCTGACAGTGAGTCCACGATTCAAAGAGATGTGTTACCTTCCTGTCTAACTTGTGCCATGAGACAGGGCTATACTGATGCTCTTTCAGCCCAGAACTGGCTCCCAAAGTTAAGGTGGTGCATCTAACCATCTTATCTTGCTGTTAGAGAGCTGAGTACCATACTATTTGTTAGCGGTAAGCTTGGTGATCACACTCAGAGTCACATGTTAATCCACTATCACAGATTTGAGCCAGATTTAAAAGAAGCTTTTATTAAATACTAGCCAGGATGATAGACTCTAGCCAGGTCCATTTCTAGGTTCCCAGAATTGGCAACAACAAGTCACATTTTGCAGAGACTTATAAAGGCAAACCCCATAAGGCTTTCTCCATATTTCCCATCAGGCCCAGTTAGGGGTGAAGTGGAAATTTCTGGTTTCTTTGGAGACTCAGTTGTGTCATGAGATGTTTTTCTGGAAGCATCTTATGAGAGAATGTGTTTGTTGAAGTACAAACATGGGAGGATATTTTGCTGAGAATAGACACATGGTGTATTTCTGGAAGCAGTCTGAAAAAAAAAAAAGAGTGTGTGTGATGTTTTGCTAGAGCAGACACTTAAGAAAACATGCAATGTTTAGAAAGCATATAAATTAACCCAACAGACAGTGAACAACAGGTGTGTGGTATTGGTTCACCTTACCACTCTTTGCTGATCATTATTTGTCACGACTTTGTAGAGAAAAAACCCGCACCAAGGAACTTCTGGTGGAGTCCTGGCAGCTTCTTGTCTGCCTAATGACAGAGCTTTCTTTCCGGTTTCTTCTGAATCTGACTGCCATTGATAATTTGTAAATGGTGCTTTCAAATGGATCAAGCTGAACTGCTGTTGTCATGGCAACACAAATTGGATTCACCCCAAAGAACTATTTCTATACAGGTCCTTATCCTCCTTTGCCCTATTAATCTTTCCTTTCTACTACCTCAGGTGGGTGGTGGGCTTGAAGGGAGGTGGAAGCATTTAAATACACTTACTAAAGTAGGTTTTAGAAAATGTAAATCTACACAGAGGCAAGCATACAGCCTGACACATGCCCTGCCTATGTCCCTCCCACCTACATGTGATCAAGCACGGTCGGTGCTGTTGGGTCAAACAAACTTGTTAGGAGAATGAAAACATGTAGCTTGTTATCTTCCATAAACAACAACCTCCAGTGTCTCAGGAAATATCTTTCTTTAGGCAAGGGGCCTACAGGTTAGAGGCATTTTTGTTTCATGCATGTCTTAGGCACAGTAATTAGCACTTAAAGTATAACTTTGGCTCGCACACACATACCTGATTTCGTACCCTGGCTCCTCTGTGACCTGAGCAAGAATCTTACCCTCCTAGTGTTTTATTATCTCCATATCCTAAAGAAGCATATCAGAAGTGATTATCTTCTGAGGTTGTAGCAAAAACTAAAGAGGATAGAACCATTTTCCAGATGTTTCTTTCCTCTCCAGGGGGAAATAGATGCAGAGTCCCACACCTACCAGATGTTGAATGTGCTGCCTCATGACATCTAAAGGAACAGACTTGACCCGAGGGATTATTTGCAGGTGGCCTGATCTTTACTCCAGGTTTAGGACACCTGCTTTCTTGTAAATAACCTTTCCTGTCCACCCTACCAAGAGATAAGCTCTCCCTTTCTGCCAAGTGTTTATCAAACCGAAACCTGCCCTCAATGGACCAAATTCAATATTAAATGTGCCACAGTGAAAGTCTTTATGGCTCTGCACTGTCATCAGTCCATCAATCAATCACCCACAAGAACAGCTACACTTTCCCCTACAAAATAGTCTCCCTTCCAACTAGCCAGGAGACATTTGCATCAAACATTGGCTGGTACCCAGCCTGTTGTCATTCTACAGGATGAACCATGATTGTACAGGGGTCCCTTGATACGCCTCTAAGAAGATGTAGCCTCACACTTACTGAATGCACACTACCAAGGACTGGAGTCCATTACGGAAGATGTACACAGATAGATATAAACATGTAAACATACCAGAGAAACAAAACTGGCAGGGATTTAAAACAAAAAACAAAACAAAAAAAAAAAACCTGAGACCAGAAGGAATCAGCTCACAAGGTGATTGCACTCAATTATAAAACCAAGAATCCCAGAGCTGCTCTTAGGTCTTTAGTATTTGACAATAAAAATAAATAAATAAATAAATAAATAAATAAATATAAAATACAGTAAGAACACTTGGTTTATTATCAGAAATACACTCTCCATAAAATAAGGCAATACCTCTTGCCCAAGGAAGCAATGTTTCCAGGCACTCAGCTCTTAGAAACCTTGCTTCCCACTGGCCTCCATAAAGGGAAATCTTGGAGTTTGAAACTACCCACAAATTTATCCCATAACTGTGCCTTTTAGATAAATAAGAGGCTCAAAAATGAGTCTCCCAGCCCTTTCTGCTACTATAATCTTACAGGTAGGGTACTTTCATGGACTGCCTTATTTGAGAAAAGGCTCTCATCTTGAAACAATCCAAGACTGCTTTGTTTGAATGTCAGACTATGCACTGCATTTCCCTAGGCTGTGGTCACTAGTGTGTCCCAGGACTTAGAAGTGCACCATCCCCAGAGAAAACACTAAGTCAATATTTGTTTTATTACCTCAACATCCTAGAGCTATAGAAGTGGCAGGTTCAGGGACTATGCATGTGGCCCTGTTAAATATGAATTCTGGCTGTCACTTGCTATACGACCTTGCAAAGTTATCTAACCTTTTAGCTCCACTTTTTCTCACATATAAAATGAAGATAACAATATTACACACTTAACAAGATTAAAGACTTTATGCATACAGAGGACTCAAACATTTAACACATGAATTATGGAATTTTCCAATGGAGAAAATACCCAGGTAGGCTTGTAATCTAATGTTCTTGATGGGATATACACATGGTTGTGGTCTTCATGAAATTTATGTTTTAGATTGGATCCTGCAATGGTGTGTGCTTTCTTGCAGCCTCAGCCACAGACACTAAGGAAGGGAGAAAGAGATTGACACTTTTGATCACTGCTATAAGCCCAGCACTGGGCAGGATTTTTTTTCACACACACAATCTCATTCAATCTTACAGCTAACTAACAAAGCAGAAATATATAATCCATGTCCAAAAGCAAGCTAAGTCCCAACCATGAGTGAATATTATGTCATATGCCCACTTGCTAGCACCCATCCTACAAAAGCTCTCCACCTGGCCCTCTAGATCTCAAAGACTGACTGTCATGCACAAAGCCTGTTTGTCGTGTGACTCTTGTGACTGCTGGATGTCGCTGCTTCTTCTGTAAGGCACAGATCTCTAAGGGACCACTGCCAATTCTGCTGGTAGCTTCTATATGTGTCCAAAGCCACCATCTTTTCTGGCACTAGCCTTTGTTCAGTGTGCCACCATCACTGTGGGGAAGCTCCTAGCAAATCCTGCTGGTACCAGATGCTCACCATTGGTATGGCTGTACCATGACTTTCTGCCATGCTGAAATGGCCAAAGTTGTACATGGGAAGCCTCTACCTGTCTGGGCTATTACAATTACCTAGGTGTTTGTCATAACAGGAGTGTCCATAGCTTGCTGTCTTCCAATGCCCAAGAAGAGACAATTTGATTCTTCTCTATCTCCAGAACCCAGAAAAAAAGAAATCAGGCCTGAATGAGAGGTGTGTCTGACCTTCTGAACTCTACAGACAATTGTTCTTCTTTCTAAGTCCTCGGTCTTGCCACTGGGCCAGCCTACAAGCTCCTTTACAATTTGAAAAAATATTTGAGGATGCCCTAATCACTTTATTAATTTATTTTAAAAGATTTGTTTTTCCCTCAGGGTAGAAACTACGCAAGTAAATGCATTTGTCTAAGTGTCACTGTGCTCATGCTAGAAACATTAATAACATTCTCAGAGGAGATATGGGGATAGGGTGTTAATAACATATCCCGAGATGATAAAGTAAATGCGAGCTCTGAGACAAGAAAGAGGTGGGCACAACAGTTCTGTGTATCTTGGGGTCAGTGACTTAACCTTGCCTTTCTCATCCACAAAAATCAATGAGTAAGATCATCTTGTCAAAACTCAAGAAACAGTTACTGTACATGGAGGCCTGGTACATAGTGGGTGCTCTACAAATGGTCTAATTCTTTTTCAGAATTTTTTTATCACTCATTTGTAACTTACCATGGATATGGACTTTGGGGTTCAAGTTCATGAAAAGTACCATGAAGCTGAGAGACTGGAATCATTCTGTAATCACTTGGTGGGGGGGAGGGGGTGGGGTTCAGGGGCTACTGATGATGTGCTCTGAGTCTTGTGTTTGATCACTGTCCTATTATGGGAAACAACATTACCACACTCCTGTTATTAGAGGTGCCCACCTTTAAGTGGGAAGATGTCAAAGAATCAAGAAAACCTCTTCATTGTTACTGGGGCTCTGACAAAAGCATATGAATAATGCTAGAAATGAAAAACGAAAAGTCTAGGCAGCAACTTCATCAGAAGAGTAAAATTGCCTCACTGCTACAAAGTCTCTGTGACACTGGGGAGACCAGGCTGGGGAGGGCCGCTAGTGTGAACATGAGGAAGGGGGAATCATTCTCTGCTGTGCGAGGGCAACGCAAGTCCATCTCAACTGACACTCCCTCACCACACAAGCATCTTCAAAGGGATAGGTTAACTGTTCAGTGCATTTATTGTTAAGATTCTCTGTGGGTGAAACGGACCTGCAGTTTTATTATTAACTATTGCTGTAACTGGTGAGTTAGCTAAACGGGACTCAATTCCAAGTACTATCCTATGGCAACCCTCCAGAAAAATCTAAACTCACAGAAGGCAAACAATTGGCCAAGTGTGCAACAAACACTTTAGAAAGGCACCATTAGGCTAGTGGTGGAATAATGGATTCGGATAGTGCACAGGAGAGAGAACAGAGAGCCAACCATGGCTTCTACCAGGAAGGAGTCCACACCAGCTTGTAACAGAAAGTCTAGTTCTGCAGTTTTATGTTCATAAGTCCTTCACAATCACATCCACCTAAGGGCAATGTCACAATCGGACAAGGACCTACCCTACCACAAAGAGGGGTGGCGAGCTGTGCACCAAATCACAAGGACAAACTCAGTCAGACCTGGGAATTCATTGGTGTGGTAGAGCAATGGGCACAAATATACACGTCATCACTTTAACTGAATTCATTAGTCTTACAAATTATGTCCTCATGATACAAATTTCCTGCAAAAATATTATAGACCACTAGAAAAAATGAATGGATAAGAGCCTTCAGGCAAAGGACCTATACCTCAGTCTCAGAGATCTGTTCTCAGGATTAAATGTGTTACTTTGTCATGATAATGCTTCCTCAAATGATGTGCTGGGAGCCTGTGGATCTAGATGGGTATCACTACTAATAAGTGTGCTCCAGGGCTGAATGGTGACAAGACGTTGCATAAGAGATGGAGACAAGCAGGCAAGAGTGTGGCAGGTCACAGGAAGCTCCTTGAAACCTAGAATAAACAGGGTAAGGACAAAACACACCTAAGGTGAATATTTTGCCCCAATGCAGTCTAGCCCAAGAACCTCCTCCAAGAAACAGAAGAAGCCAGTATTTTCTGTCCATTTTCAAAAAGGCCTCCTGTCTATCTAAAGAGTCATTAGGTGACTCTTCTGTTTCTCACTAATTCAGTCCTTTGACTGTAAGGAACAATAAACAAAATCTACCTTTGAAAGGTCAACTGCAGATTGGTGTGAAGTGATGGCGGGGTAATAAAAGGCAAGAGTGGCTTTAGTTTGTGTGCAGTTTCTATGAAACCACAAGCAGGAACTGGAGACCTGACCTTGACTGCATAGAAGTCTTAGACTTGTCGCTCTCTGCAGGGAGACCTGATGATGTCTGGATGCTGGTCAATACCCCTGCTTCCTCCAGGGTCACTGAACATTGCAACAAGCTACAAGAGCACTGCGCCATCTAGTGAGTAGAAGGTAGCATCAGTGTTCACAAGGAAAGGAGGCTCCTTTCTAGTTTCAGGGTTGTTGGGGTTTTGTTGTTGTTGTTTTGTTTTTAATATATTTATACAGCATGATTTTGATCTTATTTATTCATTACTACCTCCCTCCAATTTTCCCTACTGCTTCTCCCACTCTGCCTCCTTCCCAAATGCATGTCGTCTTTTTTTATTTATAGCTCTTTATAACCCTCCCTGAGGCTAGTTAGTGCTGCACACATGAACATATATGTGGCATCATCCATCAGGGAATGTTCAACATATCAGTGGACACTTGCCAAAAGAGAGTGGTACTCCTACCTCAGCAGCCATCAACTGCTAATAGATCCTCGGGTAGGGGTGAGTCCTAGGTCTTCTTCCCATTCATATTGGATTGTGACTTACTTGGTTCTGTCCAGATCTTGTACAGCAACCACAGCTGCTGTGTGCAACAGCCATCCCCAAGACATCAGCATCCCACAACGCTCTCCTCTCATCCACTGGTTGTTACGTTCTTTCAACTTCCTCTTTCATCATGTTCCCAGAGCCTTTGATGGGAGAAGACTCATCTATGGCTAAACACTCATAGCCACATGTTCTCAGCACTTATCTCAGTCATGATCATCTATTAAACATGTACACGGGTGCATGCACATTCACACACACACACACACACACACACACACACGCTATGGTGGTTTGAATATGGTGGGCCCAAGGAGTGACACTATTAGGAAGTGTGGCCTTGTTGGAGTAGGTGTGGCCTTGTTGAAGGAAGTGTGTCACTGTGGGCATGGGCTTTGAAACCCTCATCCTAGCTGGAAGCCAGTCTTCTCCTAGTAGTCTTTAGAACAAGAGGTGGAAATCTAAGAACTTCCTGCACCATATCTGCCTGGGTGCTGTCATGCTCCAGCCTTGATGATAATGGGCTGAACCTCTAAGCCTGTAAGATATCCCCCCAATTAAATGTTGTCCTTGTAAGAGTTGCCTTGGTCATGGTGTCTGTTCACAGCAGTAAAATCCTAAGACATGCATGTACACACACATTTTTTAAGGAAGACTTGCAAATAAAATCCAAAGCTGATCTGGCAGCTATTGAAGTACTAGCAATTAAAGACAGTCTCTGATAACTTTTATAGCTGATCTAGTTATAAAAGAAGTGATACCATCCTAAGTCCTCATTTCCATTAACATGTACATTTGTATGTGATCATTACTAAATATGGGCCCTGTGTCAAGTTTGCCTTGATCTGTGTACTTCCCAGGCATTGCTGTGGGTCAGCCTCACAAGAGACATTTCACAGATGAGAAACTAAAACACAAACAGGATTGATTGTTGACTCTCCAAAAGTCAGACAGCTAACAGGAGGTAATGACATAGAGTCATGACCTTGAGGCTTAAACACTGTCCTAGGCTCCCTCTGTGGTAACTATAACACAGTGAAACAAGATGGGATGCCTTTAGGAAGAAAGCTGGGAGCACACATTAGAAATACATATTCCTGAAGCATAAATCTCTGCTTTCAAATCATTTCAAATGACAGTGAGCTTCCTGGAGTTTTCTGCAAGTCGCTTGTATAATATTGCATCCTTTGCAGAACCACAGAATTTGTAAATAAGGAGTTATGATCCTTTATGAACCATATTTTTGTGATTACTTTTGTGCGTTGACATGGCTATGCCCTGAGCTTAGGTATTTGATCCAACAGTATTCTGAGTGTATTTGTAAGGGTTTCCCCAAATGAAATTAAGATTTGAAATTAAGCTCCTTAATGTGAGACGTGTCTACCGCCTTGAAAGTCTGACTAGAACAAAATGACTGAGAACCCTTCATGTCAGAGCACTTCTAGACCAATTTGAGCTGAGCTGAGCTGAGACATTAGTCTTTGTTTTCTTTTAGGCTCAAGCAAGAACCTCACCTCTTCTTGGATCTCCAAGGGGCCATGGCTAGTCTTAGGAGACTCATGTGGCAAGATATCAGCAGAACATCACCAGTGCCAACAATAACACAAATAGCAATACCAACAACAACAACAATACCAATAATATCAACACCAACAATATCAATAATACCAACAACAATAATACCAACAATAACAACAACAAAAACCACAACACTGTCGCCATGATCAGTCATTCATGCTGTACAAACCACTATTCACCACCTAGAGATTGTGTGGGTCATTTTAGAGAAGAGTAAACTGAGGCCCAGTAAACTGCCCAATACTTATAACTGATGGTCCAGCTGAGACTGCAGCCATACCCTGTCTGACGCTCTTCCTTCTGTACAAACTGGCTCTCCATAGATGAAGAAATCCCCCACAACTAACACTAAAAAGAATAGCAGCATGTTTGCCATCTCTAGGTATCTCATTAATGCTAATTTTTTCCAAAACGACGTGGCCATTTCTTAGAAAACCATTATCTTCTTTCTTTTCCAATATCACAGGTTGTTGCTTCAGCTGTTGCTTTTGAGGCTATTTAGTCTGATTTTTCTAGGAACCAGTTCTCCTTCTTATCTCTGTTTGATCAATCAGCAACTAATGGGTATTTTTCCACCACTGCTGATACGAAAGAAACAGGAAAAATTTACCCCTCACCTTATAATCCCCGATTCATTTGATCTGAGCTGGAGTCACAGGCGGAGAATTGGAAAAGTGCATACATCTCTAGACTCTTTCCTTTTTCTGAATAGCAGAAAGGATGGTAGAGTTGGGTACCCAAAAGATGACCTTTGAAGCTCATGAGGTAGGTTGCATATGAGAAGCTTATGCAGGTTGACTGGGTTGCTAAAGATAGAGTGAGCCATATACCCCCCACTACAATTTCCAAAGCTAAAAGATATTGCTTCTCAGAGAGGTAGGGTCCCTATTAATATACATAAAATAACTGCATAAAAGACAAAATTGAAGGCATTATTATTTTTA
This sequence comes from Mastomys natalensis, assembly GCA_021653895.1. Classification (NCBI taxonomy): domain Eukaryota; kingdom Metazoa; phylum Chordata; class Mammalia; order Rodentia; family Muridae; genus Mastomys; species Mastomys natalensis. The sequence continues at coordinate 397,682 of JAJTUV010001255.1, forward strand.
ATAAGAATAAAGGTTTGTTGGTGGGTTTTTTTTTTTTTTGGTGTTTTGTTTTGTTTTGTAATAAAGAAAGGACATTTAAACCCTCCAAGATAAATGATCTGTTCCTTCCAAATTCTGAGTCCCAGTATATTAATCACTCTTTACAGAGCCAGAGTAGGGACTCTGTGGCCCCAGACTTACTCTGTTGGGGAGACAAGCTATCAGGGATGAGAAGAAAGTTTGCAGGAAATAAACAGATAAATAAAAGTAGATCGTAGCCTATCTGCCAGGAAGCACACTTTCTGCCCAGCCATTTGCAAGAAGAGCTAGAGGAATCGGTTGCTATGCAATTACAAAGCATTTTCTCTCCTGAGCTATGCCACCCCACCCTCCTTTTTCATCCCAATTGCTTCATTTCTAGAGTACCATGCTGCCGTTTTTCTCCTTTCTGTCTAGCACCAATCGCAATTCTGGGCTGCTGTCCCCACAGCTGATGGTGTTAATCTCCATGGGAACCACTGTGACTCTGAGGGTCAATGTGTGCTTGGCAAGTCCTGCTCCAATCACTGCCAGCGTGTCACCATCAAGGGCAGCAGAATTGTCTGTGATCACATTTCTGTCTTGTAAATGTTGCCATGGAGTCACACAGCTTACAGGCAGTGCCTCCGAGGAAAACTCATCTTAGCACTTTGGAGCAAACGCTGTCACTGCCATCTTCTATGCAAACTACATTTCTGTGTGCCCCATTCCAGAAGCCACTGAGTACAGTAGTCAGTAAACACTGAGATTCTCTTGGACTTTGCTCTATGTCAATTATGCTGATTTGAGGTCACAAGTCCTATTATAGGTTCTTTAATGGGAGTAGCAATGATCATGGAGATAATTGTTCCTCTTTCACCAAAATATTCTTATTGTTCTGTTAGTGTGGGATTGGAAGGGATGGGTTATTGAAGAATATGAAATCTACTTGGTGGTCTTCTACCAGATGACAGTAGTAGAAGTAAGCAGTTGGCTCAGATGGAAGGACTCTCACACAGTTTACATGGCTAACAGAAAGCCAGAGATCACCTCCCATCAGGCCAGATTCCAACATACACGTGAAAACATTTCTCTCCTCTCAAAGGTTCACCTTCTAGTGATGGATCACTCAAGTTGTTAGGAAATTCTTATATTAAAATCAACTGCCCATAATTCTTTCATCCATGGATGACTACCCTGCTCTCTGAGGAAACAATACTCTCCTCTCCCTATTCCCATTGGCTCTCTATTGGACTTGACCATTATTCAACTCTTTCTGCTTCAATATGCAGTCCCCTCATATGTTTTTGTGTGACTGTGTCCTCTGCCAGTTTCTTACAGACAGAAGGCATGGCTCATTATGTATGCTATGGACTGTGTTGGATAAAACACCTTCACATGCTCCTTGGTGGACTTTATTTCTTTCTTGGTCATGGTAGCCCAAGCCAAACACTTCTGTTTCCTCTATTTTTCAAATCAGTAAGCAAATCGTGGCTTTTTCTTGCCTTTTTCCTCTAACAGGATCACTAACGGGGTGAAAGGAGGCAGATTGGATCATATAATGTCTCCACTACAAAACTATCCTTCAAATATCATGCTATGTGGCAAGGGTAATTGTGGGACTGCTAAGGGTATCCTGGTTCTTGGCTGGGCATGGGCCTAGAACCCCGAGACTCCAAGGGAGAAACGGCAGGAGTTCGGCTACGTCCCCAGAACTCAGGGTCCTGAAAAGCAGTCTAATCTCCATAGACCTACATTGTTCAGTCACGAAGGTCATTACAGCCCCTCCCAAAGTGCACAGGGTGTAACTACAGGCCTCAGGCCCTAGGATTTACATACTAATGAAGGTCAGAGGGCGGAGCCAATTAACCATTCCTCCCCAGAACCTCCCCTTTCTCCTCCCTATTTAACTCAGGTCTGCCCTGAGTTTGGGGGGTACTCCAGATCCATCACCATCCGCCATGACAATAAAGCCTTTTGGAACGAAGGACTTCATCGTATCATTGGGCCTGCCGGGCCCTGCCGCGCCAAAGCCTCCAGCCCTGGAACCTGGTACCTTCCTCCGGTATGTGACACAGGCTGCCTGGAAGCCTCCAGGCAGCCTCCACCTCGCAGGTCTCAGGCGCTGCCGTAGCCGGGCCTAGGGGCCTGCTGACGGTGGGCCTGGGACTCCACGCTGCTGCGCCATTTTTTCCCACATAATGCGCGCCCACCGTGGGGCTCCGAACAGCCACGCAACTACAAACAAGCTAGCCGAAAAGCCATCTCTCAGACAACCACCAGGACCCACATCTTCAAGCAAGTTAACCAGGCCGCCAGTCTGCTAAGCAAGTACTTTTACCAAATCTCTTCCTCGGGGTGCTGCCAGGGCCTCTTTCTTCCCTCACCCTCTTTTCTCTCGGCTGTGGGTAGGCCGGCGTGCGCCCACATGCCCGTCTCAGTCCTTCCGAGGCCTTCAGAGCCCAGGGCTTGAGACCAGTCAGTCCCTAGCCGAATCAAGGCAAAAGGGACCCCCAATCCAAGAGCTCTCACCCCCGTGGAACCAAAACTGGTTTGCTTCCCCGTCCCAAGTACGAGCCAGCCGTGTCTACTTGGTGCGGTGTGAGACAAACACAGCCAAACCTTCTGCGGCCCTCCTTTTCCCTGGTGTTGCATAAAAACTCACCAAGATCCCGTGAGCTCCTGCCATGCTGAACTACCATCCCAGCCTACTGCGTCATGGCAGACACACCGACCCACAACGCAACAGAGACTCATGCCCGCGAGTGCCCATTCTCGGGCCTACATCATTCCCTACAGGTGGTAGAGGATGTGGGCAAAGCCAGCTCCAAGAGTACCCCCCACTGGTGCCTGCCAAGAACCTCTCCACGGAACCGTGAGTAACTCCAGCCTAGTTCACAAGACTAGGCAGGTCTCTCACTATCCCCCCCCTCTCTCTCTCCCTCTCTCCCCTCCACGTGTTCTCCAGCTCAAGGGCAAGATGGCGGCGACTCCCTAGCCTCCACTCTGCCCATCCCCCAGCTCACAGAGAAGGCTCCTTCACAGCTAACTGCTGTCTTTAAGGCCACAGTGCCTGCTGCGATCTTCGTTCTAAGACTCTTTCCTTGAGGGAGACTCCTTGAGGCTGAGACTGTCCTGTTCCTCTAAAAAGCTCTGACTTCAGTCTTTAACACACTGCTGCTAGCATAGTGTATTCTCTTCCCATGTGATCTCCAACTCAACAAAATGGCGGCGACACTAATCTCTGCTCTCTGCCCCTCCCCCAGGGGTCAGCCTTTCATGAAACTCTAGTCCCCAGTGATTTTCCCTCAGGGGGTCAGTCTTTCACAGGCTGCCTGCTAGCCTAACATAGACTTCCCCCACTCCTCCGTCATTTGCGGCCAGTTCTGGCTGCCTGAAGCAACGGGCTGGTACCCTGTTGCCCCCTTCCCCCTTCACCTCCTAGGTCATTTGCGGCCAGCTACACCCAGCTGGTTTGCCTGAAGTCCCTTGCCCCTGTGTTCCTCTCAGTTTCTTTCTAGCGGCTAAAACTCCAGGCTGAGCCTGGAGAAACTGCCGCCAACTTCCAGATTCTCCCAAGAGCTGCAGCTACACGCCAGCTTCCACGTGTCTCTCTCCCATAACTCAGTCTCTCACACAGAACTTTCTGACTCTCTATCAAGCTTATAAGTTTTTCTTCAAGGTTGGCCTTTTACTTCTAAGAAAAACAAATGGGGAATACCCTGGCCTCTCTGCTAGAGCACCACCAGGCGCCGCCACACATGGCAGAGCAGGCCCCTCCCCACTGCTTCTAAACCCGCCATTAATGCCTTTTCTTCCCAACAGGAAGACCTAAAACAACAGTGTTTGTGCTTTTCAACCAAAATTTTTTCGCTTTTTCTTACTCACAAGTGCCTTCTAAGACAAATTTCCTCAAACACCTTTGCCTTTCCAGGATCTTAACGACAGACCGTGATGTGCTTGTTCCCAAGTGACTTAATGCTTAATATTCAGCCTTTGCAGAAATCCCCATGCCGGGGTGCTGCTTTTCCTGTTTTGATTTCCTATAGGTGCTCCCACAAGTCAGTGGAGATGCCATCTTCTGGAACCTGCCTGAGATGCTAAGCTGCCTTCTCCTCAGCCATCTCGTCAGACTGCAGATTCCAGAGACTACCTGGAATCCAGACACAAAGCCACCTTCCTGGAACCTCCTAGGAGCCAAGCGTCTTCTCCCAGCTACACTGCTTAACTGAAGACTCCAAGCTAAATCCGACAGAAGACAGATCCAGAGTCTTTCAGCTAAAATGAACTCTTTGCCAAAGTCAAATAGCTAAAGTTACTGTAGTGAGGAAAACTTAATGTCATCTAGATTAGTCAGATGTTATTACCCTCAAACTATATCACCTTATTCAATTGATTCAGTGATCCTTTGCTTTCCCAACCCCACCCTCAATTCCCCTTCCCTGTGACTTAATTGTGCTAACCCCTCTGGCCTAAATAGTTCTTTCTTTTAACATCCCATTCAAAATTTCTAGCACAGATGACACAGTGACCCCCTTTTTAAAAAAGTAAAGGGGATGAATGTGGGACTGCATAAGGGTATCCTGGTTCTTGGCTGGGCATGGGCCTAGAACCCCGAGACTCCAAGGGAAAACGGCAGAGTTCGGCTACGTCCCCAGTAACTCAGGTCCTGAATACAGTCTAATCTCCATAGAGCTTACATTGTTCAGTCACGAAGGTCATTACAGCCCCGCCCAAGGGCACAGGGTGTAACTACAGGCCTCAGCCCTAGGATTTACATACTAATGAAGGTCAGAGGGCTGAGCCAATTAAGCATCCCTCCCCTCCCCAGAAACTCCTCTTTTCCACTCCTACTTAACTCAGGTCTGCCCTGATTTGGGGGGGTAACTTCCAGACCATCTACCTGCCGCCATGACAATAAACCCTTTGAACGAAGGACTCATCGATCATTGGGCCTGGCCGGCCTGCTGCCGCCGCCAAGGCCTCCACCACGTGGAACCTGGTACCTTCTCCCGGTTATTGACACAGGCATGCCTGAAGCCTACGGGCAGTCGCATCCAACGCCTAATCCTGTAAGCATTTTATATGCTCCTGGATGGTTGTCTGGGTATTGTACATGTAAAAAGACAATTCTGAAGTTCTTGTAACCTGAACTTCAATCACTCTCTTCTCTGATATGACCATATATGAGCTAGTAAATATATTGACTGTATTTTAAGGCTCAAAACTACCAACACTGGCAATCTTGGTTTTGCTCTCAGACAACAAAAGATATCTATTAAAAAAAAAAAGAAAAAGAAAAACCTGTAGAAGGTGACAGTATCTGTCCTGTTTGTATTTGTCAAAAGGCAGCACTGGTCTGGCATGTGGTAGTTCATTCACAATAGTTGCTAACTGATGAATAATTTTTTAATTATTTAATCATAAGGCACCTATCATAAAATTTCAAATTATGCTACCACTTGACCTATTTCCTTACAATATGGCTCGTATTCTAAATTTTAGGTCACATTCCCAATAATCAATTGATTTACATCAAGGAACTTACATAATAAATACTCATGTTTATTCAAACAAAAAATAATATGAAATCCAAATATAGTAGAAACAAACATAGAAACTACTCCAACATACAACTAGATAGCATTTGATTAGAGATTAGAATTTGAACTTGAAGCATGTGCTCAAGAAAAGGGAGCAGAAGACACAAAACAAAGAGAGGGGTTAGGGAAGACCACGTACATAAAAGACACAAAGCCCTGCATTGATCTCATGTATCACAAAATTTAAAGTACCAAAGACACACACACAGAGAGAAAGAGAGAAACAGACAGAGACAGAGACAGAAAGGCAGAGAGACAGAGACAGAGAAACAAAGACAGAGAGACAAAGACCAACAGAGAAGAAAATCATAGAGGAGAGAAAGAGAGAGGAAAAGAATGAGAGAGGAAGACAGAGAAGCAAATGAGGAAATGGAAAAGGAAAGAGACTGGGGGGAAAAATGAGAACGAGCCAGAGACAAAAACAGAGATACAGAGACAAAGAAGAAAATGGTAGAGAAAGGGAGAGAGAGAAAGAGAGAGAGTTTCTAGCACACCTACTCACATATAGTTCCTTTGTCTTGGTGCAGCACACTGTGACTGTGGAAAAGAATCTTTCCTCTGTTCCATTTCTGACTCTGCCAATAACAACCTATGTATCCTAAGTTAGACAGAAAGGTCAGGCCTTGGAAATAAGGATATAAGACATCACTTATGATGCTGTGTACAGAAGAAACATGAATTCCACTCCAGAATTTAAGGCATTTGGGAGCTGAAACTCCATGTCTGAAGCCAAACAGCCATGTGTCAAGTGAGAAAGAAATTTGTTCCATAGTAATCATATCTGGAAGAAAATTCCCATAAGCCCTGAGAAGGGATTTGTTCACAGTCCTACCTATGTTCATTTTACCAATCTGCACTAGAAAGGTTTTCATCCAATGTCATCAGAAAAAAAAATGAGTACAAAAAGGTGATTCAAGCAAAAAGCTATAAAAAAGCACATATCACAAGTAGTTTATTTAAATGTCAAACACAGACTCATGTGTCCATCTCGGATGTATAAGCCAGCAGCAACTGGCCAAATGTCCTCAAAGCTCTTTTCTATAAAGCACTCTCAGAATACCTCCTTTACAATGAAAAGTTTCAATTTTCTAAACATGTCTACAACATTATGACACTTGAGCACTTTGACTACAAAGTTTCCTTTATTTTTATATTTTTTTAATTGCCTTCCAGTCTTTCTAAACCCATTTTGTTATTTTTGAGAGCAATAACTCCTTCTGTCCTTATAATTTATCCATTAGCTATGTGTTACAATAATACTGCAAAATTACAAGTACATTGGAAAGAATGGATTTGGAAGAAAACAGAATTGATTATTGGTGAGTATACAGCTCAGTTCTGAATGTAGGTAGATTCAGGAGAATAGCAATGTGAAATACTATCAAGAAGTATTCAGCTGAGCATGGGTATCCACCATCAGCCTATATAGAAATTATGGAAAGGTCTATTGTATCCAATGAACCAGTTAAAGACCCAAACAATTCATATGACATATACTTATCATCAGTTGAATAACATCCCCAGCACCAGATTCAAAAGGCTTCTGTCACAGATAACCACAAACTAGGTCTCCTAAAACAATACAATGTTACCTTCTACAGTTCTATATATCAAATGTTCAAATTCAAGGTGTCAGTAGCTGTGATCTCCCTAAATTTCCCAGAAGAATATCTTTGCTTGCTTCTTCAACTTCTCCAAGGACCCTTCCTCCAAAGAAGGTCCCATATTTAGATCCCAAGTAGATATGAGTATTTGGTAGTCAGGGACTCATTGCTGTGAAGACACACCATGACCAAGGAAACTCTTATAAAGGAAAACATTTCATTGGGGCTGGCTTACAGTGTCAGAGATTCCGTCCACTATTATTATGGTGGGAGACATGACAGTGTTATAGGCAGACTTGGTGCTAGAGGAGCCAAGAGTTCTACATCTTGATCTGAAGGCACCAGAAGGAGACTGTCTGATGCAGGAAATCAGGAGGAGGGTCTCTTTCCACACTGAGCAGAGCTTGAGCATAGAGACTTCAAAGCCCACTCCCACAGTAACACACTTCCTCTAACAAGGCCACACCTCCAATAACACCACACCTCCTGATAGTACCAGTTTTCATGGGACAAGTGTATTCAAACCACCACAGTACCCAACTGTTGTTACAGTTTAACAGGCTTTCATCAACATACCTCAAACCTGCTACTTTCTTTTCCAGAAACCCCCTCCCTATTCCCTGATAAGTAAATTCTTAACATTCTTCCATTCTCAGTCATGAAGTCATCTCTCCTTCACATTACCCTCAACAGTGTTGATAACCTTCCTGCCTGTTCTTTGAATCCATGCACTGCCTATTTTGTATAGTTCATGTGTCTCCATTGACAGTATTTGTTTTCCTTACCTATTCTTACCTTTTCCTACAACTATTCAGTACCCACTAGATGCATACCGTGTCTAGACAGAGGCTAGAACATAATAGCAAATATATAATTAGATAGGACCTCATGAAGCCAAAGCTGGCCTCAAACTCTCCCTGTAGACAAGGATGACCTTGAGCTCCTGATCTCCCTACCTCTACCTCCCAAATGAGGTATTACAGGTGTGCCATGATAATTGATATACATTTGATTTTAAACATCCAAAGCTGAATGTGTTGAATACACTGAGAAGTACAAAATTCTGGAGGGCAAAACAGCTAATAAGAAGGGTTGGATAATTATAGGCCTGAAGATACAAAACTTTGCTTAAATAGAACCTTTTGAGAGACTAAAGACCTTATAAGGAAACATACTACCTCTCCTTTACGCAGAGGGCACCAGAAGGAATTCATAATGGAGATTCGTACACTTATGCTAAGGCAGCTTTGAACTCTAAGAATTCTCTCATAATTAAGCTGGCATCTGTCTTGTCATTTTGCTACATAGATCAGTCGTAACAGCTCATGCTGTTAGTCCTTAGAGAATAGTGCTCGTATCACTAAGCATTCAGTTTAATGAAGGTTAATCGAATCCCCACAAGCGTCCATACAGAGGAAGTGAAACAACAAAACACATGTGATTTATAAAAGATAAAAGGACTAGTCTTTTCTACCCCCAAGATATGCAACTAACTACATTTCCCAGTGTTCCTGAGTTAGAGGTGACCATGTGACCAAAGTCTGAAACATGAATATATGCAGAAGTGTCTTCTACACTTCCTATTCTGAACATCAGTGCTTCCCAGGTGTGCTCTTCCCTTCCCCTTCCACTTTCTAGTGACTTAAGAGATGGGAACCTCCAGCAAAGTAGTTCTAAAGAAAGGTAACTAGGCTCCCAGTAGAGGAACATTGTTGCTTAGGAAAGCAACAAACAATCTTGAGCTGTTACAGTGGTTTGGGTCTGTCCCAAACTGACAAGGATCTTCTTAGATTTAATGTCTTTTATTGGAGAGAAGTTAAATTTAACTAAATTAATGAATTTAAATTAATTGCATTTAATTAATTTAGCTTTCATCCTGGGGGAAAGAAGAATAATGAGAAAATATTGGCTAGCACTGCTCTAAGCAATATATATTGGAGAAGATGGGACATCTGTTAGGCCTGGGCTTCTGAATGACAGAAAGAGAGAGAGAGAGAGAGAGAGAGAGAAGAGAACAAGAGAGAGAATGAGAGAGAACAAGAGAGAGAGAGAGAGAGAGAGAGAGAGAGAGAGAGAGAGAGAGAGTCACTATCAAATACCACGACTGAAAACTTGACTTCCTTTAGTATGTAAACCATTAGACAGCTGGGCTAATGGGTATTTAACTTATGGAGTAGTCAGTTCACCCAAAGCATTGCATCTTTTACTGCCCATTTCACACATGGAACATTCATTTTGAAGGGCATACATTCAAGATTGCCCATAGATGTTAGAGCCGAGATCTGAAATCTGTCAGATAACCAAGTCCAATTCTATGCTATGTCTTGGCCAGATGTCAGAAGGTACATTGTTTGCTGTTGAGAACATTGCAGTCCTGTTTACTAGAGGATACAGAATATGATCTCTAGTTTGTGGATTACAGTTATCCTGTAGTTATACACTGTTTCATGCATTTGAAGTCAATAAATACATTTGGAGAGGGTAACGCTAAGTCAGGCTTGTAAAGCTGAACTGCAGAAAAGCCTTTGCAGACAAATGCACAGGTTAGTGAGAAGAGAAAGCAGTAAGTACATAAAGCAAAAGCTATTATTTCTTTTGATAGGCCCAGAAACAAGATGTGAGCAGTCTAGATGAAACCTTTGGGAAAGTCAAGTGCAGATGGGCAGTCGTCAAAGGACTCTGGGACATGGCTTCACACACACCAGAAAACATCACTCTGAAATTACAAAGTCAGGCTGAGGATTTTGAGGGAGATCCTATCAGAAATCACTTCTGAGCGCTCACTGTTGCAAGTTCCTGGAATGTGAGAGAGCCCACATGCCTGACAGTGACTGGCCTTGCCCTTAAACTGAAGGTCTATGTTTTCCCATAGCTGTTGTACAGTCTTCGTGTGGAAGCTTCATGGCTTACATTGTCCTCCTCCAGAGGATTGCTAATTCCCACAAAAGTCTTAAGAACTATGTTTTTTTTTTTTTCTTTCGTTCTTCTTTGTGTAGATACATACATCCTTAAACTAGTGTAATCTGTAGAATCACCGACTAGAATGACATAAAATTTTAAAATGTTGCCTAGGTTCAGTGTGGTGACAGATGGAACGAACATGTTCAAGTCTTTTGAACTCTCTATACAAGTTTTTTGGTGAGTCCTTTTCTGTGGTCCTTGGGTATACAACTGAACAATGCTTTCCAGAGAGGGTTGCTCTTTGGGGCTTCATTTTATTCCAGTACTATTTAAATAAGTTAATTTGCTTCTCTGGAACTTAAATGCATCATACTCCAACCTGAACAGAATTAAGTATGGGGGCAGGGAGGCTGTTGGATGCTGGATGGAGATTATGTACTCTCTAAGGATGAAGGTTGGGGAGGGAATTATCATTTGTCCTTTATTCTGATATATTTTAAAAGGTGTTGCAGCTTTGAAACCCATTTCCAGATGCAAAATTAACATCACAGAGAATCGCCAGTTTTATATTTAACGTCAACTCTTCTGAACAGTGTGAGGAACCCCACCTTTTAGCATTTAGGAGATAAGTCTCTGCTTTGGATTTTCCAATTATTACCTGTCTTGTGTGGTTGCAACAGGACCATAGCAAGCATTTGAGTTTTACTCGGGAAACGTAATTACAGTTTGAAAAATAGTAGAAAATGCATTCCTATCACAACCTTAGTGGCAGTTTATATGCTAAAAAGAAAACGCTTAGGGCCTAATTCATAAGCGCTTTGTGCTTCATTTACATTTTCCTATGCAGTTTACTTGGGAAAGAGTATAATGCATGTTTTTCAAGTAAAATACACCATTCTGGGATTCATTCAGTTTGCTTTCCATTGTTCGCATTGAGGGCCAACTGTTCTTTTCCACAATCCTAAAGGGCACTAGTAAGTGGGGTGGGTGGAAAGCCTTTAATATTAACTAGGAGAAATGCTTAAAGTCCTTGTAAAGAGTATTTAGAGAATTTACAGCCATCTCTAGCAATGCAGTGTGGGAAAGCCTATTGTGTGTTTACTACGAAGTCTGTTCCCCAAGCCCTTTATAGAGAATATTGAACAAATTGCAAATCAATGAGGATATTTTTTAGGGCTGCTCAGAATTCACAACAAGATTCTGACCATTCCACAACCAGTCCGTGTTCTTTCATTCAGTTCAGTGCAAGCTGTCTGCTAGCAAGCATCAGAACAATCTGAAGTTCTTTATCAAAGTCTTATTTCTCAGACTGCACGACACTGGCTCCAGTCTGGACGTCTGGAATCTGAGTGTTGCAAGTAACTCTGGGATTCTTCTGCCTGTCTCACGGGGGAGCAGAGCAGACTCATAGCGTCACGATGGTTTAGACAGGCCACCGAAAGGGAGGTTCACTGGTAAGTGGAGCTAACAGCTTCTCCTTTGGTTAAGGAAGTAGTTGTGAAGATCAAAACTCACAGCTGTAGATGAAATTTGGGTTACAGGAATGAAGTCATAAACCACCAGGTGCCACACATGGTTCTTCATCTTTTTTGTCGTCTTCTTCTTCTTCTTCTTCTTCTTCTTCTTCTTCTTCTTCTCTCCTCCTCCTCCTTCCTCCTCCTCCTCCTCCTCCTTCTCCTTCTTCTTCATACTGGCTGCCATTTTCAAGGCTCCACAAAGGAAAGGCCATGACCACAAAGCATTGTTCAGTGATCACTGATACACTGGAAAATGAATAGTACAGATAACCAGTTAGTCATCTATATACTACTAAACTTGCCAGGCCAATTTCTTTTATCTGCTAAGTTTACTGACTACACTGGGTGCTTTGGAATCATGTGGCAATCAACATAGCCTATTCCTGGAAGGCTAGGGATTGGACATCATTGTTCAATACAGGAGTGGCCTCCATCTTTACAGAGCAAACACTGAAATGCGTTAGTGGAAGAAAGCCAGAGGCCTTGACTGGTTTGTCTATATCTATAGCAGGTTAAAGCTCCAAACTTAAGGCTTGCATAGTGATTGGTAAAAGGATTTACGCAGCAAGCAGAGACCTCTGAGCCATCCATTCCTGGTTTTCCTCTTCCTGGCACATAAAGAGATTATACTTCTGTGTTTAGGTAAACAGAAGTGATGCCTGTCATTCTTAGAAGAAAGCATTTCATTAAAAGTATGAACTCTTGCTACATCAGATCCCCACGCACCCCTGCCACACCACCTTCCCCATCCCCTCTCCCATCCAATTCCACCTCTGATATCTATTTTATTTCCCCTTCAGAGAAAGAGTCAATCATCCTCCCTTGGGCGCTCCTGGTTACTTAGTTTCTTTGAGTGTGTGGAGCACAGCATGGTTGTCCTCTACTTTATGGCTAATATCCATTTATAAGTGAGTACATACCATGCATGTTCTTTTGGGTATGAGTTTACCTAAACTCAGGATAAATTTTTTATTTATATATTTGCCTGAAAAAAATTCCCAAAAATGTCTTTTTTTTTAAAAAGCTGAGTGGTTTCCATTGTGTAAATAAAAAAACCCATATTTTCTTTATCCTTTTCTTCAGTTGAGGGACTCGGGGGGCTGTAAATTGGGAAATTCTGGGGGCCTGCCTGAGACTTCATTCCCCAGCCCCCCGGGGGGGGACACCTTTTTGGCATAGAGGGGGTGTCCCCGGGGGCCCCCCTTCCAGTGACAGGGGGGGGGGGACCCCAGGGGGGGCCCCCCCGGGGGAGGAAAGGGAAAAAGGAGGGGTAAAATAAATTTGAAAAAATTTAAATTTAAAAAAAAGAAAAAAAAAATTTAATAAAAATTTTTTTAAAAAAAATTTTAAAGGATTTTTTTTATTTACGTATACATAACTGTAGCTGTCTTCGACACCAAGAAGAAACCCATTGGTTTCCCCTTTACAAATGGTTTTTTGAGCCCCCATTGGGATGCTGGGAAAATTTAAACCCAAGCCCTCTGGAAAAACCCGTCGTGCTTTTAACTACAAAAACATCTCTCCAGCCCTAAAAATATAAAAAAAAAAAAAAAAAAAAGGAAAGGGGGGGGGAAAAAAGGGGATGCACTTTTTAAAACACAGATCTCTTCAAGGAAAAGAGGTATGTGTTTCCACAGGGGAAAACCCCCAAAATGAAGGGGTTTTTTTTTTTTTCCCCCCAAAAAAAAATTTTCCCTTTTTTCCCCCCCCAAAAAAATTATTTAAAAAAAATTTTTTTTTTTCCCCCCAAAAAAAAGGCAACCCCCAACCCCCAAAAAAATTTTCCCCCCCAAAAACCCCCCAAACCCCAACCCCCCGGGGGGGAAAAAAAAAAAAATAAACCCCCAAAAAAATTTTCCCCCCCCTTTTTTTTCCCCCTTAAAAACCCCCCGGGGAAAAATAAAAAAAAAAATTTTGGGGCCCCCGGGGGGGGGGGGGGGGGGGGGAACCAAAATTTTTTTCCCCCCGGGGGTTTTTTTAGGGGTTTTTAAAAAAAAGGGGGGTTTTTTTTTTTTGGGGGAAAAAAAAGGGGGGGGAAAAATTTTAAACCCCCCTTTTTCCCCTTTTGGGGGGCCCCCCCCCCTTTTTTTTGGGGGGGTTTTTTTAAAAAACCCCCCCCTTTTTTAAGGGGGCCCCCTTTTTTAAAAAAAAAGGGGGGGGTTTCCCTTTTTTCCGGGCCCCGGGGCCCAAAAATTTTTTTAAAAAAAAAGGGGGGGGTTAAAAAAAAAAGGGAAAAAAAAATTTTTTTTAAAAGGGGGGGGGGGGGTTTTTTTTTTTTTTCCCAAAAAAAATTTTAAAAAAGGGGGGGGGGGGGGTTTGGGGGGAAAAAAAATTTTTTAAACCCCCGGGGGGTTTTTTGGGGGGGGGGAAAAAATTTTTTTTTAGGGTTGGGGGGGAAAAAAAGGGGGGAAAAAAAAACCCAAAAAATTTTTCCTTTTTAAAAATTTTTTTTTTTTTTTTTTAAAAAAGGGGGAAAATTTTTGGGGTTTTTTTGGAAAAAAAAATTTTTTTTCCGGGGAAAAAAATTTTTTTTTTGGGTTTTTTTTTTTCCCCCCCCCCTTTTTTTTTGGGGGGGGGGCCAAAAAAAAGGGGGAAAAATTTTAAACCCCCTTTTTTCCCGGAATTTTTTTCCCAAAAAAAAAAATAAAGGGTTTTTTTTGGGGGGTTTTTTTTTTTTTTTTTTCCCTTTTAAAAAATTTTTTTTTTTTTTTTAAAAAAAAAAATTTTTTTTTAAAAAAAAAACCCCCTTTTTTTTTAAAAAAAAAAATTTTTTTCCCCAAAAAAAAAAAAAAAAAGGGGGGGGGAAAAGGGGGGGAAAAAAAGAAAAAGAAGGGGGAAAATTTTTTTAAAAAAAAAGGGGGGAAAACCCCCCCGGGGGGGCCCCCCCCCCTGGGCCCAAAATTTCCCCTTTGGGGCCCCCCCCCAAAAAAACCCCCCCCATAAAAAAAAGGGGGGAATTTCCCCAAAAATTTTTTTTAAAAAAAAAAAAATGCCCCGGGGTTTTTTTTGGGGAAAAAAAAAAATTTTTGGGGTTTTTAAAAAAAAAAAAACCCCCTTGCCCGGGCCCCCCCCCCTTTTTCCCCCTTTTTTTTTCCCCCAAATTTTTTAAAAATTTTTGGGGGAAAAAAAAAAAAAGGGGGGTTTTTTTGGGGGCTGGGAAATTTTTTTTTTTAAAAACCCCAGGCCCCCCAAAAAAAAACCCCTTCCAAAAAAAAAAAGGGGAAAAAAAAAAAGGCCCCCCAAAAAAACCCCCTTTTTGGAACCCCCCCTTTTTTTTTTAAAAAGGGGGGGGAAAAGGGGGGGAAAATTTTTAAAAAAGGGGGGGGGTTTTTTTTTGGGGTTTTTGGTTTTGGGGCCCCCCTTTTTTTTGGGGTTTTTTTTAAAAAAAAAAAATTTTTTTAAAAATTTAAAAAAAAACCCCTTTTTTTTTTTTTTGGGGGGGGGGCCCCCCCAAAAAAGGGGAAACCCCCCCCGGTTTCCCTTTAAAAAAAAATTTTTTTTCCCCCCCCCCCGGGGTTTTTGGGGGGGAAAAAAACCCCCCAGAGGTTTTTTCCCCCCCGGGGGGGGCCCCCCAAGGGGGGGTTTTAAAAAACCCCCCCCGGAAAAAGGGGGAAAGGGGGAAAGGCCCGGGAAAAAAAAAAAATTTTTAAAAACCGGCCCCCCCCGGGGGGGGGCCTAGGGGAAAATTTTTTTCCCCAAAAACCCCCCAAAAAAAAAAAAAAAGGGGGGGGTTTCCCAATTGGGGGGCTAAAACTTTCCTCATTGACTGGAAGTTTGGCTAAAAGAAAAAAGTCAGCCATACACCAGACAAAAAAATGTTGGACGGTGCACACCTAGAAGAAACTAAAACAGGAAAGGAGAATGGAAATGATCCTGGTTTTCAATGCTGTGGTTAGGGAACGTCTTGCTGAAGAAGTGCTCTGAAAGAGATAAAGAAATCAGCGATGGGAATAGAGCCAGGGGAAAATTAGGGTGAGTACCACAGGTTCAGAAGACAGCCTGTGTGTGAAATCTTCAGGAGGATGCAGGCATGGTGTCCCAGGCATAGTCAAAAGGAGAACTTAAGAGTCTGTCCTAAACAAAGTTATTTCTGATAAACTGGTGTTAAACAGGTAAGAATGTAGACAAATGGTTTTTGTAAGATAGTTACTCGGTCCTTTCCGCCCCTCACTTGATCCTTTTGACTGGGGCAGACACCTAGCTGGTCTGCTCCTGTGAATTCACCATATCCTGAGATATCCTAGAGGAGTCACTCCACTCAGAGCAGCAAACACCTAGCTGGTCTGCTCCTGTGGAGACACATATCCTGAGACATCCTAGAGGAATCACTGCACTCAGAGCAGCAGGATTTCAGGATCCCAGAGGCTGCCTGAATCCCAGGAGTTCTTCCTTCCAGGAGCTCAGGATCACAGGATCACAGAGACAGCTGGACTCTGAGGAGTTCTGACACAAGCAAGATAACTGAAAAACCAGGCTCCAGTCAGAGACAGTGAGTGCAGGTAGCACTAGAGCTAACCAGATGGTGAAAGGCAAGCACAAGAACGTAAGCAACAAAAACCAAAGTTACTTGGCATCATCAGAACCCAGTTCTCCTACCATAGCAAGCCCTGGACACCCCATCACACTGGAAAGGCAGAATTCAGAATGAAAATCACTTCTCATGATGATGATAGAGGACTTTAATAAGGACATAAATAACTCCCTTAAAGAAGTACAGGAGAACACGGGTAAACAGGTAGAAGCTCTTAAAGAGGAAACACAAAAATCCCTTAAAGAATTGCAAGAAACACAACCAAACAGGTGAAGGAGTTAAACAAAATCATGCAGGATCTAAAAATAGAAGTAGAAACAATTAAAATATCTTAAAGGGAGACTAGCCTGGAGATAGAAAACCTAGGAAAAAGATTAGGAGTCATAGACTCAAGCATCACCAACAGAATACAAGACATAGAAGAGAGAATCTCAGGAGCAGAAGATACCATGGAAAACATTGACACAACAGTCAAAGAAAATGCAAAATGCAAAAGGCTCCTAACCCAAAACATCCAGGAAATCAAGGACACAATGAGAAGACCAAACCTAAGAATAATAGGTTTAGATGAGAATGAAGATTCCCAACTTAAAGGGCCAGTAAATAGCTTCAACAAAATTATAGAAGAAAACTTCCCAAACCTAAAGAAAGAGATGTCCACGAACATACAAGAAGCCTACAGAACTCCAAATAGACTAGACCAGAAAAGAAATTCACCTGGTCACATAATAATCAAAACATGAAATGCTCAAAACAAAGAAAAATACTAATAATACACAGTATTATTACTAAAAGCAATAAGGGAAAAAGGTAAAGTAGCATATAAAGGCAGACCTATAAGAATTACACCAGACTTCTCACTGGAGACTATAAAAGACAGCAGATCCTGGACTGATATCATACAGACCCTAAGAGAACACAAATGCCAGCCCAGATTACTATACCCAGCAAAACTCTCAATCACTATAGATGGAGAAACCAAGATATTTCATGACAAAGCCAAATTTACAAAATATCTTCCCACAAATCCAGCCCTACAAAGGATAATTGATGGAAAACTCCAACACAAGGAGGGAAACTACAACCTAGAAAAAGCAAGGAAGAAATCTTCCAACAACCCCAAAAGAAGATAGCTACACAAACATAATTCCACATCTAATAACAAAAATAACAGGAAGCAACAATCATTGTTCCTTAATATCTCTTAACATCAATGGACTCAACTCTCCAATAAAAAGATGTAGACTATCAGACTGGAAACACAAACAGGACCCAGAACTTTGCTGCATACAGGAAATGCACCTCAGTGACAAAGACAGACACTACCTCAGAGTAAAAGGATGGAAAACAATTTTCCCAAGAAACAAGCTGGAGTAGCCACTCTAATATCAAATAAAATTAACTTTCAACCAAAAGTAATCAAAAAAGATAAGGAAGGACACTTCATACTCATCAAAGGAAAAAATCTACCAAGATGAACTCTCAATTCTGAACATCTATGCTCCAAATGCAAGGACACCCACATACATAAAAGAATCTTTACTAAAGCTCAAAGCACACATTGCATCTCAAACAATAATAGTGGGGATTTCAACACCCCACTCTCAGCAATGGACAGATCATGGAAACAGAAACTAAACAGAGACACAATAAAATTAACAGAAGTTATGAACCAAATGAATTTAACAGATATCTATAAAACATTTCATTCTAAAACAAAAGAATATACCTTTTTCTCAGCACCTCATGGTACCTTCTCCAAAATAGACCATATAATTGGTCACAAAACAGGCCTCAGCAGATATAAAAAGATTGAAATAATCCCTTGCATCCTATCAGATCATCAAAGACTAAGGCTGCTTTTTAATAATGACAAAAACAATGGAAATCCCACATACACGTGGAAACTGAAAAACGTTCTACTCAATGATGACTTGGTCAAGGAAGAAATAAAGAAAGAAATTAAAGACTTTTAAGAATTTAATTAAAATGAGGACACATCATACCAAAGCTTGTGGGACTCCATAAAAGCAGTGCTAAAGAGCAAAACTCATAGCCCTAAGTGCCTACAAAAAGAAACCAGAGAAAGCATACACTGACAACTTGACAGCACACCTGAAAGCTCTAGAACAAAATGAAGCAAATACACCCAAGAGGAGTAGACAGCAGGAAATAATCAAACTCAGGGCTGAAATCAACCAAGTAGAAACTGAAAGATCTATACAAAATATCAACAAAACCAGGAGCTGGTTCTTTGAGAAAATCAACAAGATCGATAAACCCTTAGCCAGATTAACCAGAGGGCACAGAGTCAGTATCCAAATTAATAAAATGAGATCTGAAAAGGGAGACATGACAATAGAAATTGAGGAAATTTTAAAAAATCATCAGATCCTACTACAAAGGCCTATACTCAATAAAACTGGAAAATCTGGATGAAATGGACAATTTTCTAGACAGAAACAAGGTACCAAAGTTAAATCAGGAGAAAATAAACCAACTAAACAATCCCATAACCCCTAAAGAAATAGCAGCAGTCATTAAAATTTCCCCACCAAAAAAAGCCCAGGACCAGATTGTTTTAGTGCAGAATTCTATCAGTCCTTCAAGGAAGACCTAATACCAATTCTCTTCAAACTATTCCACAAAATAGAAACAGAAGGAACACTATCCAATTCGTTCTATGAAGCTACAATCATGCTCATACTTAAACCTCACAAAGACCCAACAAAGAAAGAAAAATTCAGAACAATCTCCCTTATGAATATCGATTCAAAAATACTCAATAAAATTCTCACAAACTGAATCCAAGAACACATCAAAACAACCATCCATCATGATCAAGTAGGCTTTATCCCAGGAATGAAGGATGGTTCAGTATTTGGAAATCCATCAATGTAATCTACTATATAAACAAACTCAAAGGAAAAAAACACATGATCATCTCACTAGATGCTGAGAAAGCATTTGACAAAATTCAACATCCCTTCATGGTAAAAGTCTTGGAAAGATCAGGAATTCAAGGCCCATACCTAAACATAGTAAAAGCAATATATAGCAAACCAGCAGCCAACATCAAACTAAATGGAGAGAAACTTGAAATAATCCCACTAAGATCAGGGACTAGACAAGGCTGCCCACTCTCTCCCTACCTATTTAATATAGTACTGCAAATCCTAGCCAGAGCAATTAGACAACAAAAAGAAGTCAAAGGGATACAAATAGGAAAGGAAGAAGTCAAAATATCACTATTTGCAGATGATATGATAATATACTAAAGTGACTCCAAAACTTACACCAGAGAATTTCTAAACCTGATTAAAAAAAAAAAAAAAAAAACCTTCAGCAAAGAGGCTGATTATAAAATCAACTCAAACAAATCAGTAGCCTTCCTCTACTTGAAAGATAAACAGGCTGAAAAAGAAATTAGGAAAATAACACCTTTCACAGTAGTCACAAATAATATAACATACCCTGGTATGAATCTAACCAAGCAAGTGAAAGATCTGTATGACAAGAATTTCAAGTCTAAAGAAAGAAATCAAAGAAGATCTCAGAAGATGGAATGATCTCCCATGCTCATAAATTGGCAGGATTAATATAGTAAAAATGGCCATCTTGCCAAAAGCAATCTACAGATTCAATGCATCCCCATCAAAATCCCAACTCAATTCTTCACAAAGTTAGAAAGAGAAATTCTCAAATTCATTTGGAATAACAAAAGACCCAGGATATCGAAAACTATTCTAAACAATAAAAGAACTTCTGGAGGAATCACCATCCCTGACCTCAAGCTGTACTACAGAGCAATAGCGATGAAAACTGCAGGGTATTGGTACAGAGACAGGCAGGAAGATCAGTGGAATAGAGTTGAAGATACAGAAATGAACCCACACACCTATGGTCACTTGATCTTTAACAAAGGAGCTAAAACTTTCCAGTGGGAAAAGGACAGCATTTTCAACAAATGGTGCTGGTTCAACTGGAGGACAACATGTAGAAGAATGCAAAGCGATTCATTCTTATCTCCTTGTACAAAGCTCAAGTCCAAGTGGATCAAGGACCTCCACATAAAACCAGATACACTGAAACTAATAGAAGAGAAGGTGGGGAAGAGCCTCGAACACATTGCATAGGGGAAAAGTTCCTGAACAGAACACCAATGACTTATGCTCTAAGATCAAGAATTGACAAATGAGACCTCATAAAATTGCAAAGTTTCTGTAAGGCAAAGGACATTGTCAATAGGACAAAACTGCAACCAACAGATTGGGAAAAAATCTTTACCAATTCTACATCTGATAGAGGGCTAATATCTAATATATACAAAGAACTCAAGAAATTAGACTCCAGACAATCAAATAACTCTATTAAAAATGGGGTATACAGCTCAACGAAGAATTCTCAACTGAGGAAACGCAAATGGTGGAAAAGCACCTAAAGAAATGTTCAGCATCCTTAGTCATCAGGGAAATGCAAATCAAAACAACCCTGAGATTCCACTTCACACCAGTCAGAATGGCTAAGATCAAAAACTCAGGTGATAGTAGATGCTGGCGAGGATGTGGAGAAAGAGGAACACTCCTCTATTGTTGGTGGCATTGCAAGATGGTGCAACCACTCTGGAAATTAGTCTGGCAGTTCCTCAGAAAATTGAACATAGCATTACCTGAGGACCTAGCTATACCACTCCTGAGCATATACCCAGAAGATGCTCCAACATATAACAAGGACATATGCTCCAATATGTTCACAGCAGCCTTATTTATAATAGCCAGAAGCTGGAAAGAACCCAGATGTCCTTCAACAGAGGAATGGATACAAAAAAAATGTGGTACATTTACACAATGGAATATTACAATGAATTCGTGAAATTCCTAGGCAAATGGATGGAACTAGAAAATATCATCCTGAGTGAGGTAACTCAATCACAAAAGAACACACATGGTATTCACTCACTGATAATTGAATATTAGCCCAGAAGTTTGAAATACCCAAGATTCAACTCACAGACCACATGAAGCTCATGAAAAAATAATACCAACTGTGGGTGCTTTAGTCCTTCTTAGGAGGAGTAAAAAATACTCAAGGGAGCAAATATGGAGACAAAGTATGAGACAGAAACTGAAGGAGGGGCCATCTGGAGACCATTCCACCTGGGTATCCATCCCATGTGCGGTCACCAAAGGTAGACGCTGCTGATGTGGATGTCAGGAAGTGTATGCTGACAGGAGCCTGATATAACTGTCTCCTTAGAGGTCTGACAGAGTCTGACATATTCAGAGTCGGATGCTCACAGGTAACTATTGAACTGATCAAGGGGTTCCCAATGGAGGAGTTAGACAGAAGACTGAAGGAACTAAAAGGGTTTGCGGCCCCATGAGGAAAGCAACAATACCAACCAACCAGAGCTCCCAGGGTCTAAACCACCAGCCTGGGAGCACATAGGGAGGGACCCATGGCTCCAGCTGTATATGTAGAGGAGGATGGCCTTGTTGGTCATAGGTGGGAGAGGAGGTCCTTGGTCCCTTGAAGGCTGGATGCCGAGTGTGGTGGAATTTGAGGGTGGGGAGGTGGGAGTTGGGGGTAGGTGGGGGCACATCCTCATAGAAGCAGGAGGAGGGGGGATGGGATAGGGAGTTCCTGGGTGGAAGAGGATGGGAAATGTGGTAATGGGATAACATCTGAAATGTAAATAAAATATCCAATTAAAAAAAAAAAAAAGATTACTCTGCCTGAGCGTTTTACCAGACATCCGGAGAACATGGGTACTAATTGGGATGGGAAAAGAAGTCCAAGTTCTATTTTAGACAGCATATGGGACTATACACCTGTGCACCGTCGAAGAGTCTATCATCACCTGTTTCTTTCTCTAGGCTGGTACCTATTGTTTGGATTTAAAATAATTCCAAAATGCTTGTGCCTATGGATCTGGTCCCCAGCTGATAGTACTACCATGAGGCGGCAGAAACTGTGAGATGGGACCAAGGTGGAAGAAGTGCGTCACTGAGGGTTTGCCCTGAAAGACCTTGCCTTATGTTTTATTCCTACTTGCTATCTCCATCTCTTTCTCCTTCCCCTTTCCACTCCTTTACTCCTTTCCCCTCTCCTCCTCCTTCCTTCCACGCCTTCATAAAGTGATCTGTTTTACTCTCCCATGCCCTCCCTGTCATGATACAGTCTCACTACAGGCCTGGAGAGATGAAACTGAAAATTTGAAACCTAAGCCAAAATAAACCTTTCCTTTTTTACCTGATTTCTCTCGGGTACTTTTTAATAGCAACGAAATGTGGCTAATGTCATACTCACCTGAGTCAGGTTGATACTCTACTTCAGAATGCTGATAAAAGTCAACACGACTCCTTATAGAACCTGTTTTCCCAAAAGGACAAGAGCAAAGCCCTCATATGACAATCTAGACATGCACAAGATGATGTTCTATTTGCAGTAACTAATGAAAAAATGTTAGATAGGAAGGAAACAGGCAAAAAAATTCCTTTGCTTGCTTGCTCTTTTTCATTCTTTATTTCTCTTATAGAACTATCCCAAAGAATAGTTCTTCCATATGCCTCATAAACTCTTCATGCTAGGTAAACAAGCCATGGGTTAACATAGAATATCACCAGATATTCTAATACCAGTGAAATACCAGAGGCAGGCTAACTTTATAAAGAAAAGAAAGTTTCTTGAGCTCCCAGCTTTTTTAGGCTACAGACTCTCGTGAGGACCTCAAGATAGATGGCAGGATGCATACAGTGGAAATAAGTTCTTTTCTCCAAAAAAAGAAATCAAGAAAGGTTGGGACCCCACGATTCCTCCAAGGGTCCATGTGGTGGTTTATACATACGTGGCCCAGGGAGTAGCACTATTTGGAGGTGTGACCTTGTTGGAGGAAGTGTGTCACTGTGGGCTGGGCTTTAAGACCCTGGAAGCCAGTCTTCTAGTTGCCGTCAGATGAAGATGTACAACTCTCAGCTCCTCCTGTACCATGCTTGCCTGGATTCTGCCATGCTTCCCACCATAATGATAATGGACTGAACCCCTGAACCTATAAGCCAGCACCAACTAAATGTTGTCTTTTATAAGAGTTGCAATGGTCATGGTGTCTCATCATTGCAATAGAAATGCTAAGATAGTCCATATCTGTGATTATTAGTTTTAACTGTCACCTCGAAAGAACCTAAAATCACCTGGGGGGGAAAGCCTCGGTTAAGGACTTGTCTGAACCTCACTGGCATGTGGGCGTGTCTGTAGGGGGATTGTTTTGACTTTTAACACCAAAGGAACCCACCGTGGTGACATCATTCTATGGTTCTGGGACCTACACTGTACGAAAGTGTGCTTGTTGGTTTTGTGTGTCTACTTGACACAAGCTGGAGTTATTACAGAGAAAGGAGCCTCTCTTTAGAAAAAATGTCTCCATGAGATCCAGCTGTAAGGCATTTTCTCAATTAGTGATCAAGAGTGGGAGGGTCCATTGTGGGCGGTGCCATCCCTGGGCTAGTAGTCCTGGGTTCTATAAGAAAGCAAGGTGAGCAAGTCAGGGGAAACAAGCCAGTAAGTAACATCCCTCCATGGCCTCTGCATCAGCTCCTGCTTCCTGACCTGCTTGAGTTCCAGTCCTGACTTCCTTTGGTGATGAACAGCAATGTGGAAGTGTAAGCCAAATAAACCCTTTCCTCCCCAACTGGCTACCTTAGTCATGATGTTTTGTGCAGGAATACAAGCCCTGACTAAGACAAAGAGTGAAGAAAATGAACTGGGTAGAAGCAGCCAGCACAAAGGAACACACATTTCCTCTGCCCTTGACTGCATTTGATGTGCCCAGCTGCTTGAGTTCCTGCCTTGACTTCCCTGAAGTGATGGCCTAGAACTCACAAGTATAAGCCAACTAAATCCTTCCTTCCCCAGGTTGCTTCTGGCCAGTGTGTTTTGTCACTGTAATATAAATGGAACTAGAATAGACACCAATAAGGAAGAGCCTCCTGCTAAGTTCTCTCTCTTAAGTGCTACTACCTCCCAGCATCACTGGCTACAAAGGGTGAACTAGCTGCCCCATTCTTTTTCAGACACTGTTCTGTATCAGCAAGTGTCTTTATGCTATGAATGAAAGAAGATACTAGCCTACATGTCTAGGAGAGACTGGGAAGAGTATTGCTGGCCACTCTTCAGATTGCTGTGGAAATTACATGCATAGAATTGAGGGATGGATGAGGCTAACCAAGCATTGATATGTTCTTAACCACTGCGGAGACACTAAAGTGTGGCCGATGTAGAGAATAACTATGGTAACCCACAGAAGGAAAGGAAACAATCATTTCAAGTGGATAAAGTAGGTTGTCCTTTTGTTAGGCACGTGAAGTGGGTCATAAAGTAGAATTTCAGTAAAGGATATGGGAAGTAGGGGTTTCAGAGCTGAAAATCACACAAAGATGAAAGAGATGCTCCAAGAGAGTGGTATGAATGATAACTAAGCAAATATCAAATGTTCCTTTAAACTAAGATGCTAAGTTTGAGAAAGGGTGTAGTGAGAAGTGCAGACCAGGTCACAAGAGAGATTCAACCTGTTTCAGGTAACAGAAACTCATTGTACGCTCTGAATAGGAAAAAATAAGATCATAACCTCAATAGATATTTTACAAAGTCATAAAATTTAACACCAACAAAGATCTCGATCCTGTAAGATCTTGGAAAAATTCACCTCGATAATTTTTCACTTAAAAATGTAGCTTGTTTTATGGTATTACTAATTGAACATGTGAAGAGATTTCTTAACAGTTCTTCACATTGGATCATTTTCCTGAGATGATTAATTGAGTCGGAGTATAAATTAGGTCAATAGTTCTATACAGAAAGTGCCTGCAACAGGCTTTATTAAGTGATACAATGTATGCTGTTGACTTATCTATATGAACTCACTACATGTCATTGAGGAAAGAAACGTGAAACATCCTAATATTAAGATAGATCTATAGGTTGATTGACTGATTTCTGGATTCTCATACACTTTTCAGTGACACTGAAGAACAATCATGATTCAGGTAATCCAAATCCTAGGAAATATTCAAATTATGCACATACATTTAAGATTTTCAGTATGTGCAGGGAGTTTATCTCTCTGTTTATAATTTTTCTTGCATTAATATTAAGCTCACTTTACAATTCCCTTGAATATAAATACCATAACAGTAGGGGGGAGCAGTCTGGCAGAATAAAGGGCAATCTTAGCATTCCTGTATGCCCTAGTGAATATTTCACAAAATCATTACACGGCAAGCAGATAAAATAGGAGCTAGTTATACAGAACAGACAAAGAAAGCTGCACTGTTTCCCTGATCCAGAATAAAAAAAAAAAAAAAAAAAAAAAAAAAGAATGAGCTCAGATTTCTTTGAAAAATGAAGAGCTAAGAGCCAGTAGAGTGTTTGTTTGTTGCTGTTTAAAATGGAGCAGATCCCACCCCCATCCTCCCACCCTACCCCTACTACCTCCCCCACCCCTACCCCCACCCCACCTCCACCCCCACCCCCACCCCCACCTCCCAGAAGCATTTTGCCAGTTAGAATCAGAGTTCTGGGTACCATAAAGGAAAGTTTTACTCTCAGCTCACTAATCCACCAATAGAAAAGAACGAAGAGTCTATCTAATGAACCCTGCCATTTATTTAATGGGCACTTTGTGATGCCTCTAAAAGCACTGTCATCATTTTTCTTGTGTGTATTTTTAGTATCATTCATTAAACAAGAAAACATGGAAAGTAAGGCTAACGCCTGTCTTCACAATGGACTGGCTATCTTTGTGAGCCAGTGCTTCACAAGGGAGGGATGCACATGTGCTCAGCAGAGGCATCCAGCACATGGGACTGAATACACAATGAATTAAAAGAACAGCTCCTCTACCCCTGCTTCACTGCTGTCGCCTGGGGTTTCAGGGTGAAGCTGCCTTCCAGAGTTCTCTTTGCTTCATCCCTAGTGTTCTGTACCTGTGTTAGCCTGGATTTAACCAGATTAGTAAAGAACAGAGCCACAGACAAGGAATATGACCAATTTTGCCTCATTGTCTACCTAGGATGGCTCTAAGAAGGTATCAGAATCTCCAGATAAGGGGTGGGGGTATAATGCTTCCTCCTCTCTTAACCTTCCTACAGACTACAGGACCTTGCAGTACCTGGAACTCTATCTGGTATTCTCTGTAGCTTCCCATTCTTAAAAGGATATTCTAAAAAGAAAAATAGATGATCTCAATCCACCCACTATATTCTCCAGCAGCCTAGAGTCAATACCATATAAAGCAACTTTTCAATTCTCTTTGTATGTGTGATGATATGATATGATATGATATGATATGATATGATATGATATGAATGATATGATATGCCAAAAGGCTACTTAGAAATTAACAACCCTTTCATTGTCCCTGGTCCATGAACAATGGTCTACTAGTTGTTCCAAATCTTCAGGAGGGTAAAAATGATGGAGACACTAATAAGACATGTATTCAGACCCTGAGGCATTCACTCACAGCACATGAGACCTAAAAGTATATAATGGCCTACCAAAGGATTTACCTAATGAGTACCACAGAGTGCTGACTTGCACTGGGATTTATTTTTGAGGTACTCTACAACTAAGTGCCTTGCCACATGGGCTTCTGGGAATCTATGGATGTGTTTTTGGTCATGTTCAGCTTTTATGGTTATTTAACATTTGCTTTTATTTCAGTGATCTTCCTAAAATAATATAACAACATTCATGTCAACTAAGCCCCACTACAACCATAACCTGCCAAGTGGAGTTAGCCTAGAGTAGCAGCAGCTGACTCTTAACACAGTGCTTCTCAGACTGGACACTTCCATGTCCACGGAGATAACTCAAGCTCTCAAATTATCACAGGAATGTGAATTGTTCCTCAAAGGCTTGTGGTAAAGGCTTGGTGGCAAGCTAATGAGCTTTTGAAAAGTTGTTGGATCCTACGAGCTCTCTTAATAGATCAGTTCTTTAGTTGATTCACAGTAATCACTTGGAATTACTTGGGTGGTGGTGAAAATGGGAAGTGGAGACTCACTGGAGGAAGAGTCACTGTCCTCACTGAGGACATGAACTTAAAAATATATCTTGTCCTGACCCCTTCCTATGTCCCTCTCTCTGTTCTGCATGAGATGAAAACCTCTTCCATCACGTGCTCTCACAATATGATCTTCCCAAGAGTTTCATCAACCAACCACATGTTAAGCCTCCTGAAACCATAATCTAAAGCCTTCCTCCTCTAAGTTGTTTAAGTTAAATATCCTGTCATAGCAACCAGAAGGAAAACACATAGACAGGTGTAAGTATCCAAGGCCGAGAATGGAATTCAAATAGTCCTTTTCTTACTTTTCTAACTTGGCATGTTACAAACTAATGTAATTCATCATTATTGTAGTTTGAAAATAAAATGTTCCCCATGGCCTTATGGGTTGAATACCTAAGTCCCCATCTGGTGGTGCTGTTTAAGAAGGTTATGGAACCCTTAGAATGGGGAGATTTTCTAGAAGAAATGTATCACTAGGGGAAGACTTTGAAATTTTATAACCTGCCCCATTTCCAATTCTCTCTCTCTCTCTCTCTCTCTCTCTCTCTCTCTCTCCTCTTCTTCTCTTGGTGGTTTGAATAGGTATGCCCCCCATAGACTCATATGTTTGACTCATGGTGTCTCTTCACAGCAATAAAACCTTAACTAAAGCAGAAGTTGATACCAGGGACTGGGGTATTGCTATGATAGGCCCGATCATCATTTGTTTATAGGAATGTGAATTTGGGGACTTTAGGAAAGCAGTGGAATGCTTTATGTGGGGCTTAATGAATCATACTAGTAGGAACATGGAAGACAGTGATGCTGAAGGTATTTGAACTGTGGAGGACCTGGCTCAAGAGGTGTCAGAGGAGAAGAATTTTAGTTTGTGGTTTAGAGATGCTTCTTGTGATATGATGATTAAGAATGTAGCTGGTTTTTGGCCTTTGTCCAAAATGTTCACCTAAGCCTAAAATAGTTTTGGATAAATTGCATCAGCAAAGAAAATTTCAAAACTGCCTAGAATAGAGTCTAGCATATGGCTTCTAGTGTTCACTCTTATGAAGAGTGCTTTGATAAAAAGAATCAAGCTGAGCATGAATACAAAATGTGTAGTTCAAGGAGAAAGAAGGCACCAGGAAGCAGAATGGAGCAAAATGGGAATAAAGGAAGTGGTAACCTCAGGGCAAGATCCTACACAGCTAAGGAGGTTTAGGCACAATGGTGCATGCCTTTAATTCCAGCACTCAGGAGACAGAGGAATGTAGATCTCTGAGTTCAAGATCATCTTGGTCTATAGATCACGTTTCAGCTCAACCAAACTTAGGCAGTGAAAGAAACCACTGAAAACGGGAAGCTGGTGAAAATGTAATCATATAAGGGGGGCATGTTCCAGCCTCAGCAAGCAGTAGAACTTGGAAGCTTTCACCACATGGTTCTGGCTTTAGAGTCAAGGATAGAAGAAAGAGGTTATGGGATCTCTCTTCTTGACTAAGGAAAGCTGCTGAAGCCTTGTGTGTGGTAGGGGTATACCTGCATGAAGGCCCAGAGATGCCACTGTGTGAAGTTATGAAGGTAAAGACTGGATTGTCTTGGAGGCCTGAAGATATTAGAGATGCCAGCATCATGGGATACCTGCCAAGGAATCGGCTAACAGGGAGTGAAACCAGCCCAAGGAAAAGATGTTGCAGTCAACAACACTGGAAGAAGTTGGAAATCTGAAGAGTATTTTGTCATTAGACATGGAGATGCAGAGTTTGGAGTTTGCTCTGCTGGTTTTCAGTCTTGTTTGGGTCCACTATTTCCCCACTATGCTCCCTTTACTCCATTTTAGAATAATGTATATATCCTTTGCCATTACATGTTGGAAGTATGTGACCTGCTCTTTTTTATTTTGATTTTATAGGGGATTACAATTATGAGATTGAATGAATCTCAGAAGAGATTTTAAACTTTGGACTTTTAAACATTTTTGAGACTGTGATAGACTATGGAGAGTTTTGAAGAGGGACTAAATGCATTTTGCATTTTGTTATGGCTCCAAGCCTATGGGGACCATTGAGTAGAATATGTGGTTTGAATAGGTATGGCCCCAATAGACTTATGTGTTTGAGTCATGGTGTCTCTTCACAGCAATAAAACCTTAACTAAGTCTCTCTCTCTCTCTCTCTCTCTCTCTCTCTCTCTCTCTCTCTCTCTCCTTTCTCCCTCTCTCCCTCTCCTCCTCTGCCTCTCTTCCTCTCCCTCTCTTCCTCTCCCTCTCTTCCTCTGCCTCTCTCTTTTTCCCTCTCCCTTTCTCCCTCTCCCTCTCTCCCTCTCCCTCTCCTCTGCCCCTCTCCCTTGCTCTCTCCCTCTCCTTCTCCCTCTCTCTCTCTCCTCTGCCCCTCTCCCTTCCCCTCTCTCCCTCTCCTTCTCTCTTTCTCCCTCTCCCTCTCCCTTTCTCCCTCTGCCCCTCCCTCTCCCTCTCTCTCTCCTTATTGGGTATGGATGCAATGAAATCATCCAGCTTCCTTCTCCAGCTGCCATATTTTCCTTGTCTACTGTCATTTCCTCTGCCATTGTAGACTCCGTCCCTCTAGAACTGTAATCCAAAATAAACTCTGTCAGATTATTTATCACAGCAACAGAAAAGAAACTAATATTCTCTTAGAGTCAATGATGATATTTCTTATATCCTATAATCAAAAAGCCAACGTGACCATGACATTAATTTGCCTTGGTATGAGGACTACCCTCAAAGTAAATCCTTGTTCCTATATTTCTGTTTATCCATCCTATTCTGGGTTTCAGGTATGTTTAGTCACCTGCATTGACTAGGTCAGTTCAGACTTTTGTGGCCACTTAACTACAGTGCCTGAGGCCGTAAATAAATCCTTGCTAGTTCCTAGAACAATCTAGAATAGGTGTAGACTATTGGCTAATGTTCCAGGATCCCCATGAAGCTGACCATTAGTCAGACTATGGAATTAAATTTCAGTCAGAACCAATTTTGGGGGCCCTGGGTGAACCAAACTGGGAAGAAATAGTGGAGCCCCACTGCCAACTGAAAACAAGGAGTTGATTTCCCAGATGATCCCTGAGATGGATTTAGATGTAGCTATCTCAAAGCTCATACTGCTCTGATTAATATCCACTTTATCTCTCTCAGCTGCTCACTTTCACACAGATGAATTAAATAATGCCTACCTGTGTCACTCCATGTCCTTTTGGAGCACAACCTGATTGCTCAGAAGGAATCTATTATGGTGAACATCAAAAGCAATCATAATAAATTACCACTTTTCACTCCATTCTATCACACTATATGCACACACACACACACACACACACACACACACACAATCATATCTTCACCTTTCCTAGGGCTGCTGAGAGGCAACCCTGGGTTCTCACTGTGCCAGCTAAAGTAACATGATAGAATGACAGATTGAACACGGAGCATCAGTTCATCATAACTATCTGCAATAAGACAAACCTTTGTTTTATTTGGTACAGAGGCAATTAAAGGCAGACCTTCAGCTCTGCAAGTACCATTACTGCATCCCGACCCTTCTTATTTCGTCTCCCTTCTACCAACCAGCCCTTTAGTGACTGACATATATTCCTGCTAGTTATTCCTCTTTAACCTGATCAACTAACTCTGTGATGAATTTCCCTCTCTCTTGCTGTCTCTGACTTTCATGAGCCATTCAAAGTGAGCAAAGCTGGGTAAAGACCAAGAAAGAGAGAAAGAACTGGGCGAGGCTGCATTGTCTTCTAATCACCAACTCCATCAGGAATTTGGCAGCCTGGAAATGCCATACATAATATATGGAGCAAGCACTCTTCAAAGTGGATTAGAGGAAATTTTTTTTTCTGATATAAAGCCAGGCAATTTTTCACTGATGCAGCTAAATGAAATAATCCTTTCTATGGTCCTTCTCTGAGGGCTATTTACATATTATATTATGTTACATATTGTTTTTCTTTCTCATGGCCTCCTTCCTCCCATATTTACATAACAGACACACATCCTCAAGGTTTTTCCTCTTACTTTGTGACACACCGTCCTTTCATGTTCATGAATCTACTGAATACTGGTTCATTTTTTTCCCAGCAGCTTCTTCTATTGCATGGACTAAGAATGTCGCTATTAAAATTCACCCAAATGAGAAAATAAATAAGTAAAGATATGCTAAGCTTCATATACAACTGATAAAAGAGTTGAGTACGCAGCTAGTAGCAAGTGGGATTAAAATCAATGTGTTGGAGAAATGGACCTTTGATACCACTTAGTGCAACCTACCCTCCTGATATAAATCTGCTGGGATTCAAGATCACCTTTTCAGAGGTCTTAGGTGGAAGCTGAATTGGCTTGTAGCACACAGTGATTACACCACAAAGCCCCTCACCACTACCTTCCCAATATAACCCACATCCAAATAATGCTGGACACATCCGCTGCCTCCTGGCTCATTCTTGACACCATCATGTCTCACCTGAATAGTGACAACAGCTGTCTAATTAGACTTGGGGCTTCCACATTTGCTCCCAGGGGACAATTACCCATCAAATCCCCAAAGAGATTCTTTAAAATATGAGTCCAATCATATTATCTCTTTTTCAAAACCTGTCACTGTCTTCTCATCCAAAAGCCATAGGCTTTCCCATTAGCGTAAAGACCCTGTGTCACCTAGCCCAAGCTGCCTCTCTGACACCATCATGTTCTTGTCCCTAATGTGATCACTTTGCTCTAATGATTCTATTCCTTAAACACAACAGTGAGTCAAGATTACCAACTTTTACTCATACACACCCTACCTATGCAGTTCTTTTTTCATCTTCTCACTTCCATCCTTAAGTCATGCAATGGTCTGCTCAATGTCACCTGTCCTGAGAAGCCTTCTTATCCCTTTTCCCAAAAATCTCTAATTCTGTCACAGATTGACATCCACTTCATTGTTATACATTTATACTGAGCATTGATTACCTCAGAAGAGTAGTCACAAGTCAATACCAAGGTCTTCCTTCCTCCGATTCACTGGTATATTCCAAAGGAAGCTAAGTCAGGCTAGAGATCCAAGCCTGACCTGTATCCAAGTAACAGTTCATTGCACATAAGGTTCTAGGAAAGAAAAATAAAGAATATCTGTTTTTTCCCTCCTTAGTTTATAAAATACCAGATTTATAACATGTGAGCTTCAGTATGAGGCAACCAAAGATCTAATTAGAACCATTTTGAAATGTTAAAGAAAAAGTAAAATTGTTCTTGAAAGTTTGTCTAACCTACAAGGTCAACTTCACTGAATCGAGAATCATCTAGAAAATTGGGACATATCTCTGGTGTGTATGTGAGGTCATTCCCCGAAAGGATTACCTAATGAAAAAAGACCTGCCTTAAATGTGAGTAGCACTATCCCATGGGCTAATACAGAGATAGAATAAAAGGGGAAAGCCACAAAAGAAAGCGAGAGAGCACCAAGATTGCTCCTGGCCCACTGTGATATGAAGAGGCTCTGCCATGCTTTGCTCTTCAGGACAAACTAAACCTACTGAAACCACGAGTCAAGATGCATCTTCTTCCTTTTAAGTTGTTTTGTTGGGTATTTAACTACAATGGCACAAAGAAGTAACTACTAGCATCCTAGCAGCAAACTCCCGTTGTAGGATTTCCTTATTTTTATGAGAAGTTAGCAACTGTACTTTTTGAAAAGTAGAAGTTGGTGTGATTATGAACTTCTAAAATCTAACATTCAGGAGGTGACTCTGAAGAGCAGCCATGAGTTCTAGACCAGCCCTCCCTGGCGACAGAGTAAGATGCTATACAGGAGAAAGAGGAAAGGAAGAAAGAAAAAGTATGAAAAAGTAAAATATAAAATCCTCACGTGAATGAACACATTAGCTGGCATAATAGGCTATAAAGTCTAGAGTCAAGCTGCCTGAACCCAAATCCTGGCTCAGTCACCTATGTACTGTGATGTGTGTCACTCTGAGTGGGACATATCACAGGTGTCTGGGTATTTGGCCAAATTTTACTCTGAGCATGTTTGTGAAGAGGTTTGGGTTTGCACATGAGACCAACACTTATACAGATAAGCTAAAATAAAGCAAATGCCCTCCCTGGTGGGGGTAGCCTCATCCTGACAATTTAAGGTTTGAATAGCAAAGAAAGTGTGACCCTACCACACTGAGATGGAATTCTTCCTGTCTGACTACCTTCAACCTGAGGCATGGATTTTTTTTTTCACCTTCTGAATAGAATTGTATGTTGTCTCTTCTAAGTCTCTTTGCCTTTCAGTGCAGAACAAAGCTGACTACACCATCAGTTTACTGACTGTGGCTCTTTGGGCTTGCTATGCCCTGGCATTACTTAAGCCAATCCTTGTTTTATCTACATATCTACGTATCCATCTACCTATTCATCCTAGTGTTTCCACTTCTCTGAACAACCTAGTACACATACTGTTAGACTCCTAAGCCAAATTACCTAACTTTCAGTCCACGTCTAGAGGTAACAGCAGCACCTGGCATGGGACACTGTTGTAAAACATAAAGAACCTACTGTATGCCAGCAGTTTTGATGGTCTCTAGCATATCATAGGTATCAGTGTCAGATATTATAATATGGTAGCCAAGGACTTTGAAGAGCAATGCCTTTGCATGGGAAGTCCATTAGAGGTAAAGTTAGGGAAGGTTGGCGCAACATCTGTGCTCCTGAACCTTAACTCACACTGCTCTAGGAGCTTGAGAGATATGATGAGATATAGAATACCCATTCATAAAATAGTACCCCACACCATTACCTGAATATCTGCAACAAGATCCCAGTGTAGTAGCATTAGCGTTCAAAGTCCAAAGGGTTATTAAAGTAACTTTGGAGTTTATGGTAGATAGCTCTTCAAGTCCACCCTAAAGATAAGAAATCCTGGAGAGAGGACATTGCCTAAGTCAAGGTCGTTATCATTTAATCCACTAAATCTGTACAACCAACAACAAGCCAAACCTGTCTGTTAATGCACTTGGTCTCTGACACCTTGAAGCCACTAGTATCCCGTGATCATCCTGAACAAAGATTCATCTCACAGTACTTTAGCTCCCCAGGCCAGTCTGCGGCTTACAGTTTAATTAAATCCTGTGGAGTTGCATTTTTTGAAGAAGCTATTATCTTTAAGTGATTCTGGTTTATGAGTGTCTGAGAAAAAAAAAGAAGAAGAAGAAGGAGGGGGGAGGAAAGGCAGAACAAGAGGTGACAGAGACAGAGGAAGAATAAGAACAAATCAAGCATCTTTGATCTGAGTTGATTAGTTATGCATCTTGCCAGTGATAATTGAAAGACACAAGGAGAATGTGAATAGCCCACAGAAGCTCTGGTTCGGGTGGACGCCCTCTCTCTGTCACCTGTGTCCATGGACCACTAGATTGCTGACACTGCATCATGGTTCTCAAAAGGCAATTTTGGACAGAGCATAAAACAGTTCTTCGCCCTTACAATTTACATTTAGATGCTGCAGAAATAAGTGATGGAAGCACATCTAAGCTGAGTTTACAGTTTCAATCAAAATTTCTCCTTTCTTGTGATGCTTGTTATCTGTCATATAAAATGCCATCACATTGGAGAGGAAATTTCAACGAATAATATTTTTGCATTGCCCACTCAGCCTTGAGTTTCAGGAAAGAAAGGGCTTTGAGTTGTCTGTTTGTTGCTTGTTTTGCTTTGTTTTATTTTTCTGTAATTGTTGCTTGTTATAAAATGAAAATTAACTATTTTTTTAGATTTCAGAGAGCAAATTTTGGGTGAGCAAACAGTAGGAGAGAGGTTCAGGAAATGGTCAAGCCTGTAAATGTTGCTCCTCGCCAGACACTTTTATTCCTGCAGCACAGAAAACAGAGAAATAGCACCTTTCCATGCAAATAGAATGGCCCCAGGGCTTTTCTTTGCAATATTTATGACCAAATTATATTTTTAATGTCTTTGGAACTCCAGAAACAATTGCAAGTACATGATTAGCTGACAGTGCTATGTTTTTAGTACACATAATAAATCTAGATGTAAATTTCATTTCAGGGTTGTATCCTCTAAGGATGTTAGCTACTTGATCTTTAAATTCTGGCGTTTGGTGCAATCTAATTCCACAAATGGTAATTGTTGCTATAGAATGGACACTGTATTAGGCACGGAGGGGCTGGACAGCATTGGGGACACAGTCCCTGAACTTAATGTGCTCACAGCTCAGTGAGGAGACTGGGATTGTCAAGGAGACAGCAAGGACATCAACCAAATCAAAGTCTTAGAATAAGACAGTGCTAAGATGACACAGGAGGGTACCATGCGCTGTTCAGATGTCCCCAGCCCTCTAGAAAGCCACGCTGTCAGCATCCTCCCTCTGCTCATCCTACCCATGGGCTCACTGGTTCCTTCTCACCTTCTGAATGTGCACCATGTGATTGCCATTTACTCCACCACTACACAAAGTGACTCCAGCACCTTCTTTCAGCTTCCCCCACTGCCTTTGTCTTTCAGTTTTGTTATCTCCTGAAATGCAATGATGTGACTGCCCCCACCCTCAGCATCTCTTCTTGCTTTGCATACCACCATTAAAAAATGACTATGCTGCTTCTGGTGGCATACCGTTCTCCATATCCCTTAACCTGGACAGCCAGGCCAGGCACCTGTCGGCAAGCATAATATAGCATCAGTAATAGTATCAGGGTTTAGTACCCACCCATGGGATGGATCCCAAGTTAGGCAGTCACTAGGTGGCCTTTCCTTCAGTCTCTACTCCACTTTTGCCTCTGCATTTCTTTTAGACAAGATGGAAAATTTTGTAGGAAAGTTGGTGTCCCCATACACCCCTCTAGGGGTCCTGTCTGACTGCTGGAGGTGGTCGCTTCAGGTTCCATATCCCCATTGTTGGGCATTTAGGCTGAAGTCACCCACACTAAGTCCTGGGAGCCTCTGACATCCCAGGTCTTTGGGACTTTCTAGAGGTTCCCTCCACCACCACCACCCCTGGCAGTTTCAAATTTCCATTTAGTCTCCTGGCACTCTGAGCCTCTCTCCCGTCTCTCCCATACCTGACCCTTCCCCCTTCCCCCCTCCCCTGTCCCACCCAGGGCCTTCCTCTCTCTGCCTCCCATGATTACTTTTGTTTCCCCTTCTAAGTGGGATTGAAGCATCCTCACTTGGGCCTTCCTTCTTCTTAAACTTAAGGTCTGTGGATTGTATCATGGGTATTCTGTACTTTTGAGCTAATATCCACTTACCAGTGGACATTATACTATGCATGTCCTTTTGAGTCTGGGTTATCTCACTCAGGATGATGATTTCTAGTTCCATCCATTTGCCTGCAAAATTCTAATTTTTTAACTTACTTTTCCTAGTACCACAGCTTCTACCACCTATTGGGCCCATTCGTATTTACACGCTCCTTCCTTCCATAGGTTCCACAGACTACTGTATCATGCACTACACTGCACATATTCTAACCTCCCTTGATTAATTACAAACCCTACTCTGAACCTGCACCTGGATCTCAGGCATCCAACCCACCAGATAGATAAACGTGTAATTATGCTGATTGGCTTCACTTCACATCAATGATTCTTAACTCCCAGTGGAACTGGCCTGCTCCCTGGGATGCATGTTATATGTCTTTAATGATTGCAAGTCTTCTGCTCTCCAGAGGAATAGTCTGTTATCTTGTTTCCTTTCCTAAAGCTCTAGCACCTCTTCTGCCATTCATTTAGCTAGGACCTGATTTCTTATACATTGAATAAATGGAAGCAGTCAGCTGAGATTCTACATGGGCTAGAAGCCAGAAGCCACCTATGGTTACCCATAACCACATAGTCTTCCTTCTCTCCTGCTAAAAAGATGACTGTTCCAATATTCACTTTCCTGTATGAAGCCAGTCCTTTGGGGGTGTGTGTGTGTGTGTGTGTGTGTGTGTGTGTGTGTGTGTGTGTGTTTATCATCTTGTATTGTTCCCATAAATATAAAGACATAAAATTACAGACAGACACATGATAAAGAAGGCTGCCCAGACCCTATGTTCCCGGACACTTCATAGCCAATCTTGATTTTTTTAAAAGTTATTTATACTATCAAGGTCATGTTCCTTTTTACCAAAACTCTTTTGATCTAGATGTTTGTCCCCATCACTTTGTTTCAACCTCCATCAAGACAACTTCTCAATTTTCTTTTCCCTCTACATTGACAATATGCTATAAAGCTTATTATTTTTTCCACCTTGTAAGACTGTCTTCACCTGACCTCAAGAACAGGGGTCCCAATGAAAACTAGCAGCTTCAGCACTGACCAGAGTTACACTCAATTCCACTTCTCAAGCACGGTATAAGTCTTCCATGGTCAAGAGCTGCCGACACTTAGCTGGCAGACATCTCACAGTCAGCATACACAGTCCAAATATTATGTTGAATTACTGAGTTTCCTCTTCAGATCTTCAAAAACTATCTGTTGCATCTGTCCAGATGCTTATGCTCAAAATGTTGAAATTACCTTTGAGCTCCTTGGTCTCTATTTCCACATTTAATTCAATAGCAAGTCTTTTTGGTATCACCTTCAAAATCTCTCCATTTCCTACCATTTCCACTTTTGTGACCTTTGTGAAAACCAACATCCTTTTATCTGAGTTTTTGTCATAGCCTTTGATTATATTCTCTTTTCTCCTTGACCCCTGCATTACAACTAAGCAATTAGAGTAATGTTTTCATATTAGTTATATTATGTTGCTATGGTCTGAATATATGTACCATATATGTACCCTCCCTCTAAAAATAAACTGAAAACTGATCACCTATATAGTAATATTAATAGATGTGGGACAGGGAAAGGGCTCAGAAACAAAGCTGCTTGTTATGAAAGCATGAGAATGGGTGTTTGGATCCCTGTAACCCATGTGTCTACTTTCTTTTGTCTGTGATAAAATGACCAGACAAAAATCAGCTTAAGAAGAAAGGGACTTTTTAGTTCACATTTCCAGGTTACAGTTAATTATTGCAGAAGAGTCAAGGTGAAGTAGCTAGTCACATCATGCCCTCAGTGAAGATCGGAGAAATTGCTTTGGCTCAGTTTGCGTTCTTTACTCTTACACAGTTCAAGATTCACTACCTAGGGAATGGAAGTGCTGCCCATATTGGACTTAGTCTTCCTATATCGGTCAACTCGATTAAGACAATCCCCCACAGACATACCTATAGTCCAATTTAATGTAGATAATTCCTCGTTGATACCCCCCACCCCTGATGATTCTAGGTTGTGTCAGGTTGAAAATTAAAGCTGGCCATCACACCATATAAAACTTGATGAGATAGTGCATATCTATTAATTAGTGCCTACAGTGACATAGGAGGAAAGACAGTGTAATTCCAGGAATTATCTGTAAATAAGCTAGGAATGACAAAAGATGCTGCCACCAATTAGGCAGAGGGTAAGGAACAGCACCTAATGTTATCTATCCTTTGGCCTCCACATGTGCATCATGGCACATGAACTGTACTCACATGACCACATGTACAGACAAACATACACACACACAGCATGTATAGACACATTTAAAAAAAAAAAAAAGATACCAGGTATGGTAACATACACCTTTAATCCTTGGGAGGATTAAACCTTGGGAAGCCGAGGTAGGCAGATGACTAAGTTCAAGGCCAACCTAGTCTACAGAGCAAGTTCTAGGACAGACAGGACTACACAGAAAAACTGTCTTGAAAAAAAATACTAAATAAGTAAATGGATGATAATATCATTTATAAATAAATATAAACAAACAAAGTAATAATAGTAACCTATAGATAGATAGATAGTAGATAGATAGATAGATAGATAGATAGATAGATAGATAAGAGAGATGTAGCCTTTGGGAGGTGATTAGACTATAAACTGGTTAGATTTTTGTCAGCTTATCACAAGCTTGGGTCATCTAGGAAGATGGAATCTCAATTAAAAAAGAGCTTCCATCAGATAAGTCTGTAGGTAAGTCTGTGGGGTTATTTTCTAGAGAAATGATTGATGAAGGAGGGCCCAGTCCACTCTGGTTTATGTCTCCCCAGGTTGAATACAAAAACAAACTGAGCAAGCCATGGGGACCAAGCCAGTAAGCAGCATTCCTCCATAGTCTCTGATTTAATTCCTGCTTCCCAGTCCCTGCCTTGAGTACCTGCCCTGGCTCACTTTAATGATGAACTGTGACCTGAGATACATAAGCCAAGATCAAAACTTCCCTCCCCAAGTTGGTGTTGGTTAGTGTTCTAGCACAGCAATAGAAAGCAAACTAATACAGAGTTCAAGGGCTGTGCTCCCATTAGTGAGACTGATGCCTTTACAAAGGTCTAAAGGAGCTTGTTCACTCTTTCTACAAGCATGAAGGAACCATGAAGCAGAGAATGAGTCCTCCCAAGACACGGTATCTTCTAGTACTTTATCATGGAGTCCATCCCAGTCTCTAGAACGATAAGAAATAGATTTCTCTTGTTTATAGATCGTGCAATCCAGGGTATTTTGTTATAGCAGCCAGAACAAGATAAAACCCATTGTTTCTTTATTAAAGACATTCCAGGAGAGCCACATCTCATTAACAGTAAAAGCCTCCGCTCATTCAATGCTGACAAGACCCCATGAACTTGCCTTCATTGCCTGTGTGATGTCA
Organism: Mastomys natalensis; assembly: GCA_021653895.1. Lineage (NCBI taxonomy): Eukaryota > Metazoa > Chordata > Mammalia > Rodentia > Muridae > Mastomys > Mastomys natalensis. The sequence continues at coordinate 437,535 of JAJTUV010001255.1, forward strand.
TACTCTACCTCTCCTCCACGGCTCACTTGCTACTGCTCTACCTCAAATGCTACACCCTTGCTGCACCACAAGTATGCCAAATTTACTGTCTTCAAGGCCTAGGACACTTTTTGCACCTACCGCATTCCTTTCACATGTATCTAGGTTTGCTCTGTGCCATAACTCAAGTCTCTGCTTGAATGTCACTATGTCATGTGTCACCAAACAGACTATAAGTTATCCCCTGCCCTGTCACACTCACTCACCTTACTGTGCTTTAGTTAGCTCCTTTGTGCTTGCCATTACCTAAAGTATTACATATTTGTGCGTCTGAAATGACGGCGGGAACCTTGGTTTTCTTCCCTGCTGTGTCCCGGGAGCTGGATGAACACCAGCACACAATAGTTGCTCGATAATATGCATTAAGTGAATTAGGAAATATCTACCATCCTTCCTTCCTCATGTCACCTGAACTTGAAGGCAATCCAAAGAGATGTGAGACTGGAATTAAGTCCTTCCTGTGATTATCATTAATTCCCTCTATTCTTTCCCCATAGTATACAAGCTCTGGACCAACACCCCTCTAATCCTACAACTCTCATCCTCAGATTCCTAGTCTCCTACCTGCTTCCCCTGATTTCTATCCCCCTTATCATGAAGTTAGAGTAATCTTTTTAAAAAATAAATTTGATTGTGTCATTACTCAACAGAACTTGTCCTAAAGACTCTACTGTTCTTCCAGATACATTGCTCACTCTATAACAAATATCTGGGCCTTCCCATGAACGGCCTTTTCTCTCCTAATAGATTTTCACGTCTGTTTTTTTCCCCTCTTCATTTAAAGCATTTTTATAAGTAACCTCTCCCTATGCCTGCTTAACTCCAATTTGTTCCTCGGGACTCAGGTCATATAACTGCTCTACAAATTAAATACTGCTCCTTACATACAGGGCACCATACAGTTACTGTATTAGAACTGGGACTGCATTATACACCTTTCAGCTGATCCCTAGTCTAGACAGTAGTTTACAAGTGAAGATGACTTATTCCTGTATAAATCGTACAACATCTAAAATCTAAGTCCCGAACTTAGCTTACCACATTTCTCGTGTGAGATGGCATCACAGCTAGTTTGCTTACTGTCAATGCTACACAGTTATACTTCTCTCATTCAATGGCTCTCATTTCCCAGAACTGCCTGAAAACTCAGAGGTAAGCAAGCAGGCCACTGAGGAGCCAAACTGGTGTGACAAAGTTGATGTCCTCTAGAGATAACCTGGTGCCCAATGTACTATCTCAAAATCCAGTCAGGAGTAGAAGTACTCTCATTTTTAAACAACTTTCTCACAACCTGGTACCTTGGCTCCTCAACCTACAAGATGATCAAATCAATGACCATTCTCCATTCTAGTGAGTGCTTACAAGCACAAGACATTGTGTAGAATGATAGAAAATGTATTTCAATCTCTGTCCCTGTGATCACTACCACCCACTTTAAAAAGGTGTCCCTGAATAAGACCCGATACCTTGAGAGGCAAACACATCCTGAAAACTCCATGGCAACTAGGAAAGTGAAGAAAATACAGCTGGGGGCTTCCCCACCTAAGATTCTTTTCCACCCAGCTATGCTGCCTTCAGAACATCTTGCCAGCTCTCTTTTCTTCTTCCAGTCCCCTGAGAAATTCAACCAGGAGGGCTTCAGCAAAGCCCTACTGATGCTAAAATCTGTCATCCTTTGTTCAAGGTTCTGAGTTAAATACAGGCACTATAGTCTAATTTAAAAGGCAAATAGGGGTTGGGTGTCGTGTACTTTAAAAGGTTTTATGAAACAAAATGTGATTTCCTTTTGTTTGTTTTTTATTTAAATGTTAACTTGACAGAACATTTCAATTATCTGTAAAATCCACTTATATGGAAGGCTGCCATCTCCCTTAGTGTTAAGATAAGTAAGAATTTTAGTGTGTTATTTAAACAACCCAGCAGGGACCATCTGAAATATTGTAAGTCCAAAGAAACCAAGATAAGTCTCCTGGGGAGTCTCCTTCCCCTGCAGTTTCTATAAAGAGATCTGGCCATAGGAGTAAGCATATGATTCCTAAAGACAGCCTGTTTTCCCCAATTAGGAAAGTATCACAGGGAAAAAGCAACCAGCTCTCAGAAATGATAGACTGGTCTTCTTGTCCTCTACCTAGCTGTTTCCCACTCTCCTCATTTCACTCAGAGAAAGGATCAGACATGCTCTGAAGAGAGCTGGGACCACACCATCTTGCAGAGTCCTCTTCCAAATTGTCCCAGGCAGCTGGTGAAGGCGTTCAGATGTGCTGATTGTTTTAATGTTTAAACTGTTGCTCTAATATTTTTAAATTGTGTCCCTTTATAGGGAAACACCATGTAAGAGAACAAGAGCATGTCCCGTGGCATGGGCTCCTGAATAAAAATGAATGCTCACAGCACTAGATGCTGCTCGTGTGCCCAGCGACATCAAGGAGGACCACCTCCTGTGCAAATCCTTGTTTCCCTGTATCTACACATCCATTTAGTCATTTCAGGCTGGAGCCTGTCTTAAAACCAGGAATTTAACAATGGGAAACTAACTAGACATATCCTCTGCCTTTAAATTGACTACCCTTTGCAAAATCACAGTACTTTTATGAACTACAGATAATTAGCAATGGTGAAGATACCAGACAGCCTAGGCCAGAGGGGAAAGACTGACCTAGTTATAACACTAAGCAGGCAGAGGAGTTCTCTAAGAAATGATACCTGCACTAAAAAGCCAAGATTGAACAATGGCAGTAACCTTCAGCCCTTGATGTATGGCAACCAGTCAATTGTTTGCCAGCGTGTGTCAACATTTTTAACTCTGTGTGCACAAACTATACACTTGAATTTACTGGGAAAATACAAAGTCACTGGGTCACTTGGCACAACTTCCCTGCTGTCAATTTTACTCAGAACTATTAAGGAATGTTTTTCTATCCTATTAGATCCAACGTAGGTTTTTATAGTAGAAAAAAAATCAATATTTGAGGTGTTCTTTGTTGTTGTGTTTATTCTTTCAAAAAGAAAAGAATGCTACCTTCTAAGCAAATCTAGTCTGCTTCTGGATTCTTTTAGATCAAATTCAAAGCCTCTATTCACTATTCACATCTGTCATTAAGGCTATATCAGTAGAAAAATGTAAGGCTTGTTATTGGTTATAAACAAATATCAGTTCAGATCTGATTGAGTACTGCTTTTATCAGTGAGCTCTAAGTAGCTTGAGAGACACATGCTCAGAGCAGCAGAAGTGGCAGAACTAGATAGCGGTAGTGACATCAGTAGTAGCCAAAGCTAGAACTATTGGTGCAGACATCGTGGGAAGAGTGGCTGCAACTGCTGTGTCATGTGCAGTGGAGGATGTGTCTATTACAGAATAGAGTAGTGGCAGGTGGTGCAGCAACTATAGCCATGATAGCTACAGAAATGATAGCTAAGGCAGTAGTCAGTAGCCGCAAAGGATCCGAACCCTACTGGAGGTATGAGACTGAATGAGATATTTAAATTCCTCTCATCATTAGAATGAGGTTAAAGACTTCTAATTCTTCTGACTGCTGTTAGAAATAAATGAGGTATGTATAAAGAAGGACCCCAGCACAAAACAAACCCCAAGGTATTTTGAAGAAATACTCATCACTGTTACAAGTATTATGACATAGGTCTACCTTTGACAGGAAGTTGGAGTGATGGAAAAGCAAGCCAAATGAAGTCTGGGGACAGGAGAGCAGCAAGAAACAAAAGATTGACTTTCAATAATAATCAAATATGTGATTATCAAACTATGTTTGCAACCATGCAATATCCTGTGTGCATAATTTCCACCTAAATCTGCTTTTCAGCTTAGTGGGATGACTATAGTCTGTAATGCCAACACTTGGGAGGCAGAGACAGGAGAATTATTGTTCAAGGTCATCCTTAGCCACATAGAAAATGCAAGAATAGCTTGGGATATTTGAGACAGAGTCTAAGAAAACAAAAAAAAAGTTCAATGTACTGTATAATCCCTCTTTATGCTCTACAAAAGACTGTCTTACACATGTTACCTATTTTCAAAAGGAAGGATTGGTTCAAACCCCAAACAAAGAATGGGTAGCCTGGTATTTATTTTCCTGGAGCTAGATACTATGGGATTTTTCTGTTCTTAGCCATCTACTTCCAATTTCCTCACCTCTCTGGAATAGATTACCACAAAGGTAATTGCTCACTGGTTTTCTGAAATCTTTTAGAGAAAAGAAAATCATCTTTAGTTGTTTAATTCTCTAAATACAACACAAAGATCCAACAAAAGTCTCAATGCATCTGACAGTGGTCTATATTTTAACTGCAAGAGTCTTTTTCCTCTTCAAAGACGAGTCAGAACCTTGTGTTCTGAAAACCTAGGTATCTGGGTATTTAATCTTCTTAGCCAGAGCACAATAGCTTGTTTGTAGACCTAGTTGGGAGTAATATAAACATTTTGCCTTGAGGCAAACTTAACATTCAGTTTTTCTACATGCAAATAATTTAATCCTTTCTTTTCTTTTCGCTTAGCTGCTCAAAGGCAGATGCATTCTCTTTAGAGATTAACCAGGACGTGATGACTTATTCACATTTACTTACACGCCTGGCTTAGCATCCTTGCAATTGTGCTTTTTGAACATTCTTCCTAAAAACAGCTACTGTCATTTTTGCTGAAGGAAGTGCCTATGAATCCATTCAATATAGCAAGGGCCCAAACCACTGAAAAGGTGTGCAGGTGAGTGGCTGAGTTTACTGGTTCAAACCCCAATCAAAGAGGCAGCCACGAGAGGTTATTCCTGGCTCCGGCTCTGATGGGCAATGTGAATCATGGCCCAGTGACTTGTCAGCATTCTCTTGATGGATGGTAATAAGATTTAGCAGGTCTAGGATCAGAAGAGGTTCTCCGTTTGGCTGCACTGGGTTGATTTATCTCTGACTTGGTGAGGACTATCAGTTCTGTTACTGACTAGTCACCAGGGACTACACTCCTGAAAACTATGAATGCAGTCATTTGTCTTTCTTCTTTCTTTGTTAAATCGGTAAATTCACATCTACTGAGAACCTGCTAGCACCAAGCACTTTGCATATAATAATAATACCCAACACTTACTGAATGCAACTGTGCCACACACTGTTCTAAACGATCTAAATATAGAAATGCATCTCACAAAACCCAGTGCAGTGAGGATTCTTATTATCCTTATTTACCAATGGATTTGGAGCCTAGAGGGGGGCTAAGTTACTTGTACAAGGTCACACAGCGAGGGAGTGCAATCAGCACAATTTGGGTAAATGCAATCTAAGATTATCCATGGGACTTATTTAAAAATGGGTAGTGGACCTCTAAGGGGTCAGCAAAAGCAATTAAGTCATTACTACCTCCTTAGAGATTCTAACATCTTGCAAGAACAGAAGTTATGTATTTCAACTACCATTATTCAAAAGTTAATGGCAGAATACAAGCTACCACCATTGAATGGGTGGAGATGAAGTGTTACATGGAGACTACTGAGCCTAGAATCCTATCTCATTGATGGGCAATGGCAATTCTTTGATGGTCACAGGATCCAATTTCCATATTTGGATACAGAACCTTGAATAAGAATTTCAATATCTCCATTTTCCCATACACTAATAGAATAATCATACCGATGATCAACTAATGTTTGGACCTACTTCATGAGATTCCTTACTGTCCACCTTTGAAGAGAAACACTGAGAAGATATTTCCTAGACTGAAGAGTGCCATGCAAATGTAGTGTCCGTTGATGAAACACTGAAATATGCATATTCCTGAGAAAATTTTTTCATAACCACAAGTCTTCTTGTGCTCTTGTGCATTGCTCTTGTGACTCCTTAAGATACTATAGATTGATTTCAGTGGAAGCTACTTCTATCCTTGACCAAAAACCTCTAGTAATCTTTATTTCTCATATTCCAAAGATATCTTTGTTATGATATCTAAGATATATAAACTAGACCCTGGTCACTTCTACATCAAGATGACTGAACAAAGCCCACCCACTGTAGAAAAGCAAGCACATCTACAGAGATTCAAGAAAATATACTGAAAGAGCCAAGGAGGAAGACAACTTTTATTCTAAATGTCACATTGTTCAAAAGTATAGAGATATTCAAATTAAATGTATGGGGTGGTGATTTAATTTTTGAGACAAGGTAGGTGGCCTTATAGAGGAAAAGTCACCCCAAAAGCATATAACAAAGAGTAAAGTACGTCTGAATTTGCCATAGAATCATAGGAATCATCAGAAAGCAAAATAACTCTTGAGGACAAACCATGTCTTCTCCTCAGAGTAAAATTATTCTACATCTATACAGTGTAGAGAACGTCAATGTCAGAAGGAAAAAGCATTGACAGTCTCTGGAGAATAATAGAAAAGTAGACCAAGATACAAGCACTTGCCTCTTGGTTCCACTTCTCGACTGTCTTAACATATTTCTTTCCTTTAATTGGGAGATCTAGGGATACTGTATGATGATATCAGGGAATGAATTTGGTTTACAGGTCAGAATTCAAAGGAGAAAAACATAGTTCTGAATAATCACAAGCCTTTCCCACCATGGTTTCGTAACCTATAAACTGGTAGCAATAAGTCTTCCTCAAAGTTTTGTTGAGAGAATGGAATGAGGTAGCTTATGTAAACATACCTGGAATGGAATTGTCAGTACATGGTGTTTTCTTTAATCCTTTCCCTGTCCTGACTAATTCAGAAGATCCATTTGCTATTTGTAGAAAGTATTCCACTGGCATTTAGCTTTTGTCATTTGAAGTACAATTTAGCTAATGCAAAACTCCTCAAAGTCATATAACAAAGCCATTACCACTCGTTTTGCATGATGCTTGATTTAAAAAAAAAAAAATACTCTCAGTGTTGACTTAAGACTTTGGAGGACTCAAGATGTCAACAGCCTAGAGAGTCTTGCCCTTTCTCCTTCAGCTGCCTTTTACGATCAAATGCATTCTAGTTCACTTTAGAAACCACTTAGATGTCTGACTTTCATAAATTTAGTTAATAGGTTTCATTTATGAATTCCAATAAAATAATTTTCTTTGAAGTGTCACTTATAGAACTTTCTAGAACAACAAAAAAGAAATTTCTAGAACAATAGTAATAACAATATAATCAGCATAACTTACTCAGTAAGCCTTGGCTTCAGACCTAACTCTTTCAAGTTGTTTTGTTGTTTGTTATTTACTTCTATTTTCTGTACATTACTACCAAGAACCACAATGAACGAAAATGAGAATAACATCCACACCTAGCAAAAAATAAAGAATAACAAAAAAAAACACTGATAAAGAAGAGAAATAAGTAATGTTAACACCAGCCTAACCATGTCCACTTAAGAAAATGAGAACCCTCTCTGCCTGGCCCTTCTTGCTGGGACAGATGCATTACTGGTTTGTTCCCAGGAAGACACCATATTCAGACTCACCCCAGAGGATCTGTTTCACTCAGAGAAGTTGAGGATCCACTGCACCCAGAGCAGTTGACTCCTAGTTGGTCTGCTCCTATGAAGACACCATACCCTGACCCATGGGCATGGATTCCTTCCATTCTGAGCCAGTGCACTGAGCAGACCTCTGCAATCAATCTCACAATACCCAGAGGAAGAGGCACTCCCAGGAGATCTAACATCCCCAAGATCATAGAGGAAGTTGGATTCCCAGGAACACCCCCAGGATCATAGGATTACAAGATACCAGAGGCAGCCTGACTCCCAGGGGCTCTGACACCCAGGATCACTGGATCATAGAGATATCTGGATTTCAAGGAGTTCTAACACAACAAAGATAACAGGAGTGACAGGCTTCAGCCAGAGACAGTGAGTGCAGGTAGCACTAGAGATAACCAGATGGTGAGAGGCAAGCATAAGAATGTAAACAACAGAAACCAAGGTTACTTGGCATCATCAGAACCCAATTCTCTCACCATAGCAAGTCCTGGATACCCCACCACACCAGAAAGGCAAGATTCAGATTTAAAGTCACTTCTCATGATGATGACAGAGGACTTTAATAAGGACATAAATAACTCCCTTAAAGAAATACAGGAGAACACAGGAATATAGGTTAAAGAGAAAACACAAAAATCCCTTAAAGAATTACAGGAAAACAAACCAAATAGGTGAGGAAATTTAACAACACCATCCAGGATCTAAAAATGGAAGTAGAAACATTAAAGAAATCTCAATGGGAGACTACTCTGGAGATAGAAAACCTAGGAAAGAGATCAGGAGTCATAGACGCAAGCATCACCAACAGAATACAAGAGATAGAAGAGAGAATCTCAGGTCCAGAAGATAAAATCGAAAACATTGACACAACTGTCAAAGAAAATGCAAAATACAAAAAGCTCCTAACTCAAAACATCCAGGAAATCCAGGACACAATGAGAAGACCAAACCTAAGAATAATAGGTGTAGAAGAAAGCAAAGATTAACAACTTAAAGGGCCAGTAAATATCTTCAACAAAATTATAGAAGAAAACTTCCCTAACCTAAGGAAAGAGATGCCCATAAACATACAAGAAGCCTACAGAACTCCAAATAGACTAGGCCAGAAAATAAATTCCTCCTGTCACATAATAATCAAACCACCAAATGCACTAAACAAAGAAATAATATTAAAACCAGTAAGGGGAAAAGATAAAGTAACATATAAAGGCAGACCTATAAGAATTATACCAGATTTCTCACCAGACACTATGAAAGCCAAAACATCTTGGCAGACATCATACAGACCCTAAGAGAACACAAATGCCAGCCCAGACTACTATACCCTGCAAAACTCTCAATTACCATGAGTAGAGAATCCAAGATATTCCATAACAAAACCAAATTTACACAATATCTTTCCACAAATCCAGCCCTATAGAAAAAATGGAAAACTCCAACACAAGGAGGGAAACTGCACCCTAGAAAAGGCAAGAAATTAATCTTCTTCCAACAAACCCAGAAGAAGATAGCCACACAAACATAATTTCATCTCTAATAACAAAAATAAGAAGAAGCCACATTCACTTTTCCTTAATATCTCTTAACATCAATGGACTCAATTCCTCAATAAAAAGACCTAGACTATCAGACTGGATACATGAACAGGACCCAGAATTTTGCTGCATACAGGAAACGCACCTCAGTGACAAAGACAGACACTACCTCAGAGTAAAAGGATGGAAAACAATTTTCCAAGCAAATGGTCCCAAGAAACAAGCTGGAGTAGCCATTCTAATGTCGAATATAACCGACTTTCATCCAAACATTATCAAAAAAAGATAAAGAAGGACACTTCATACTTATCAAAGGAAAAAAATCTACCAAGATGAACTCTCAATTCTGAATATCTATGCTCCAAATGCAAGGACACTCACATTCATAAAAGAAACTTTACTAACACTCAAAGCACACATTGCACCTCACACAATAATAGTCTGGCCTAAACAGACACAAAAAAATTGAAATAATCCCATGCATCCTATCACCATTGACTAAGGCTGGTCTTCAATAATGACAAAAACAACAGAAATCCAACATACACGTGGAAACTGAACAATGTTCTACTCAATATAACCTGGTCAAGGGAAAAATAAAGAAAGAAATTAAAGACTTTTTAGAACTTAATGAAATTGAAGGCACATCATACCAAAACTTGTGGGACTCCATGAAAGTAATGCTAAGAGCAAAACTTGTAGTTCTAAGTGCCTACAAAAAGAAACTGGAGAGAGCATACACTAACAATTTGACAGCACACCTGAAAGCTCTAGAACAAAAAGAAGAAAATACACCCAAGAGTAGTAGACGACAGGAAATAATCAAACTCAGGGCTGAAATCAACCAAGTAGAAACAAAAAGAACTATACAAACTATCAACAAAACCAAGAGCTGGTTCTTTGAGAAAATCAGCAAGATAGATAAACCCTTAGCCAGACTAACCAAAGGGCACTGAGACAGTATCCAAATTAATAAAATCAGAATGGAAAAGGTAAACATAACAACAGAAAATAAGGAAATTCAAAAAATCATCAGATCCTACTACAAAGGCCTATACTCAACAAAACTAGAAAATCTGGACGAAATGGGCAATTTTCTAGACAGATACCAGGTACCAAAGTTAAATGAGGAGCAAATAAACCATCTAAACAGTCCGATAACCCCTAAAGAAATAGCAGCAGTCATTAAAAGTCTCCCCACCAAAAATAGCCCAGGACCAGATGGCTTTAGTGCAGAATTCAATCAGACATTACAAGAAGACCTAATACCAATTTTCTTCTCATGATTCCACAAAATAAAAACAGAAGGAATACTACCCAATTCATTCTATGAAGCCACAATTACGCTGGTACCTAAACCACACAAAGACTTGACAAAGAGAGAGAACTTCAGATTAATCTCCCTTATGAATATCAACGCAAAAATATTCAATAAAATTCTTGCAAACCGAATCCAAGAACACATCAAAACAATCATCCATCATCATCAAGTAGGCTTTATCCCAGGAATGAAGGGATGGTTCAATATATAGAAATCCATCATCATAATCCACTATATTAAAAAAAACTCAAAGAGAAAAACCACATGATCATCTCACTAGATGCTGAGAAAGCATTTGACAAAACTCAACAACTCTTTATGGTAAAAGTCTTGGAAAGATCAGGAATTCAAGGCTCGTACCTAAACATGGTAAAAGCAATATACAGCAAACCAGTAGCCAACATCAAACTAAATGGAGAGAAACTTAACACAATCCCACTAAAATCAGGTACTAGACAAGGCTGCCCATACTATTCCTATCTAGTCAATATAGTACTCAATGTCTTCACAGAGCAATTGGACAACAAAAGGAGGTCAAAGGATACAAATTGGAAAGGAAGGAGTCAAAATATCACTATTTGCAGATGACATGATAGTATACTTAAGTGACCCCAAAACTTCCACCAGAAAACTCCTAAATCTGATAAACAACTTCAGCTGAATATAAAATTAACTCAAACAAATCAGTAGCATTCCTCTCCTCAAAGGATAAACAGGCTGAGAAAGAAATCAGGGAAATGACACCCTTCACAATAGTCACAAATAATATAAAATACCTTGGTGTGAATATAACCAAGCAAGTGAAAGATCTGTATGACAAGAACTTCAAGTCTCTGAAGAAAGAAATTGAAGAAGATCTCAGAAGATGGAAAGATCTCCCATGCTCATGGATTGGCAGGATTAATATAGTAAAAAAATGGCTATCTTTCCAAAAGCAATCTACAGATTCAGTGCAATCCCCATAGAAATCCCAACTCAATTCTTCACAAAGATAGAAAGAGAAATTCTCAAATTCATTTGGAATAACAGAAAGCCTAGGATAGTGAAAACTATTCTCAAAATAAAAAATCTTCTGGGGAATCACCATCCCTGACCTCAAGCTGTACTACGGAGCAGTAGTGATTAAAAAAAAAAAAAAAAAAAAAAAAAAACTGCATGGTATTGGTACAGAGACAGGCAGGAAGATCAATGGAATACAACTGAAGACCCAGAAATGAACCCACACACCTATGGTCACTTGATCTTTGACAAAGGTGCTAAAACCATCCAGTAGAAAAACAGACAGCATTTTCAACTGTTGGTTTCAAATGGTGCTGGTTCAACTGGAGGACAACATGTAGAAGAATGCAAATCGATCCATTCTTATCTCATTGTACAAGTGGATCAAGGACCTCCAATAAAACTAGATACACTGAAACTAATAGAAGAGAAGGTGGGGAAGAGCCTCGAACACATTGCATAGGGGAAAAGTTCCTGAACAGAACACCAATGACTTATGCTCTAAGATCAAGAATTGACAAATGAGACCTCATAAAATTGCAAAGTTTCTGTAAGGCAAAGGACATTGTCAATAGGACAAAACTGCAACCAACAGATTGGGAAAAGATCTTTACCAATTCTACATCTGATAGAGGGCTAATATCTAATATATACAAAGAACTCAAGAAATTAGACTCCAGACAATCAAATAACTCTATTAAAAATGGGGTATACAGCTCAATGAAGAATTCTCAACTGAGGAAACGCAAATGGTGGAAAAGCACCTAAAGAAATGTTCAGCATCCTTAGTCATCAGGGAAATGCAAATCAAAACAACCCTGAGATTCCACCTCACACCAGTCAGAATGGCTAAGATCAAAAACTCAGGTGATAGCAGATGCTGGCAAGGATGTGGAGAAAGAGGAACACTCCTCCATTGTTGGTGGGATTGTAAGCTGATACAACCACTCTGGAAATCAGTCTGGCAATTCTTCAGAAAATTAGACATAGTATTACCTGAGGACCCAGCTATACCACTCCTGGGCATATACTCAAAAGATGCTCCAACATATAACAAGGACATATGCTCCACTATGTCCATAGCAGCCTTATTTATAATAGCAAGAAGCTAGAAACAACCCAGATGTCCTTCAACAGAGGAATGAATATAGAAAGTGTGGTACATTTATACAATGGAGTATTACTCAGCTATTAAAAACAATGACTTCATGAAATTCTTAGGCAAATGGATGGAACTAGAAAATATCATCTTGAGTGAGGTAACCCAATCACAAAAGAACACACATGGTATGCACTCACTGATAAGTGGATATTACCTGAAAAGCTCACAATACCTAAGATATAACTTACAGACCACATGAAGCTCAAGGAGAAGGAAGACCAAAGTGTGGTCTTCTAAGAAGGACCAACAAAATACTCACAGGATCAAGGAGACAAAGTATGGAGGAGAGACTGGAAGAGGGGCCATCTGGAGACTGCCCCACCTGTAGATTCATCTCATGTGCAGTCACCATATACAGGCATGGTTGTGGATACTGACCGGAGCCTGATATACCTGTCTCCTGAGAGGCTCTGCCAGAGGCAGATGCTCATGGCTAACCATTAAACTGATCATGGGGTCCCCAGTGGAAGATGTATAGAAAAGACTGAAGTAGCTGAAGGGACTTGCAGCCCATTGGAAGAGCAACAATACCAACCAACCAGAGCCCCCAGGATCTAAACCGCCAGCCTAGGAACATGCTTGGAGGGACCCATGGCTCCCGCTGTATATGTAGTAGAGGATGGGCTTGTTGGGCATCAGTGGAAGAGGAAGTCCTTGGTCCCATGAATGCTGAAAACCCCAATGTGGTAGAATTTGAGGATAGAGAGGGGAGAATGGGTGGATGGGTGGGGACACACCCTCATAGTAGCAGGAGGGGGGACATGATAAGGGGTTTCTGGGGTAAGGGATATGGAGAAAGGGGATAACATCTGAAATGTAAATAAATAAAATATCCAATAAATTTAAAAAAAATAAAACTGGCTATTGCAGTGGAACATTTGAGACTTTGTGTCAGCAATTTAATATTATCCATATTACTGGGATTCCTTAAAATCCTCAAGGACGGGGGACTGTGAAATGGGCCCATGGAACTTTAAAACAATATCTTCATAAAATAAAAAAGGGGTAAGTATATCCCCATACACCACAAATTTATTTAAATCATGTTCTTTTTTTTTTAATTTTTAAAAACTTTTGGATGCCAAGGAACTTTCTGCTGAGTATCTATAACACTCTACAACTAGGCATATTTATGCATAGGTGAAAGGTAAGGACCCATTTACTGGCATATGGCATGATCCTGATCAGGTATTTAATATGGGGAAGAGGGAATGTTTGTGTTTGTTCTGCCAGATGCTGAAGGAACATGGTGGCTGCCAGAGCGATGAGTGAGACATGCTGTTGCTGGAACAAAGATTGATGCTGACCCATGAGCTTGCTGAATGACCTGACAATGGTGACTGAGAAGCTGTATTGGACATATAGTCCCGACCCATCTTTGCTTGCCTATATCCCAGATAGGACAAGCAGCCTTGCCTCAAGTTTTTAGACCTTGTAGAACAGAGAATCAAAAAGAGAAACTGTAATGACTCTTGTATTCTTCTTAAATGTGACCCATTATTCAGACTCAATTATGTACTGGTCTAGAAATCAATCCAATATTGGAAATAACAGTCTTCATTTGGAAAACTGGATCTGGACATTTTCAGAGACATATTTGGAAGTTAGCTGCAGTTCTCTATGATGTTATGTCAGTAAGAGATAAAGTTGAAACAGGATCTGGATTTCAAACAAGTGTTAGCACATGTGTTAAGGCTTTTTTAATTGTCAAGTTAAAATTACTTTTGTTTCTTCTACAGTATTTAATGTAAGTTGCATTGATTGTACACTTTCTAATTGTGTTAGTGTGCTGAAACCTGGCATGTCTGTTACGAAGGTCTATCAACCAGCTTTTGTTTTATTGCCCTGAGTACTACAGAACCTTGGTATTCTGAAAAAAAGTTTGCAAGTACTAGAAGAAGTGAGTCAGGGGTTAAGCAGAAGCAAGAGGGTATAGTGGGCTTGATTATTACTGGCATAACAGCTTTAATTACATTAATTGTTAGTACCACTGCTTTCTGTAATTGTTTTGACACAAAAAAATTAAGACAGCTACTTTTGTTAATCATTTAGCAAAAAAAAATGCTACTGATGTGTTGAATATATAAGAGGATTTAGATAGGTATTTGAAACAACGAATTGATGCTCTTTATCCTATACAAATTATTGGAAGGCGGTTTAGAGTTTAAGAGTAAAGACCCATCTCGAGTGTCATGCCAAATACTATTGGATTTGTATTACTTCTAAAATTTACAGTCATTATAATTAGGAAAATGTTTAAAAATACTTGCAGTGTCTTTGGTATAATTCTAACACCTCTCTGGATGTTTTAACTTTGCATAGTGAGCTTATGAATTTAAAGAATGCTGCTCTGCTGTGTGTTGATGTGGCAGATACTACTGATAAAATTACCCATGACCTGAGGTCAGTATTTCTATTTTGGTCAATCTTCAAGAATAGCATATATAGCTTGATCATGCTAGCCCTTTTTGTCCTGGGAATACTTTTATTTCTGCCCATTGTGTTAAAGCTTGTCTTTAACAACATCAACATGTTGGCAGCTGAAGTACATGGCTTGATCCTGAAAATGGACCTCCAGACAGAGTTATTAATTTAACAGGCTGGCAAGCCAAGAACAGGTAAGATTCTACACAGAGCCTTATCAACCTAAGACACAAGTGCATTGCTTTTAATAATGCATATTCCACGATGGACAAGGAAGGCATTCTTGTCAGAACCACCTAAGACAGGCTCAGTCTTGTTAATGAAATAAACAAGGGGAGAGGCAGAAAGTTTTGGGGGCTGCTTGACAAAAATCTGACATGGGCCAAGGACAAGGAAATGGGCTGCTTGGCAGGAATCTGACATTAGGCTAAAACAAAGAAGTTATTTCAGGCAGGAATCTAAATCTTAGGCTAGAACAAAGAAGTAATTTCAGACAGGGATCTAAATCTTAGGCTAGAACAAAGAAGTAGGCTTCAGACATGAAAATGACTTTGGACTAGGAGAGGGAAGTAGGCCCAGATATTTTGGTCATCCTGATAAGCCCTTAGAAATAGTGATCATGGGAGTGTTCATGGAACTTTGTTTATTGCCTCGCTTGTTCTTTGACTATTTCTGTTTATTATCTTGCTTGTTCCTTGACTATTTGTATCTATTGTATTGCTAGTTCCTCAAGCTAGAACTGACCTTAGTACTTGCATGTAATTAGAATGGTATAAAAGCAAAAAGGAGGATGGAATAAGGGGTTTCTAGGGGAGGGAAAATGGGGAAAGAGGATGACATCTGAAATGTAAATAAATAAAATATCTAATAGAAAAAAAGGAAAATGGAGATATATTACTTTAAAAAGAAAGAAAGAAAGAGAGAGAGAGAGAAAGAAAGAAAGAAAGAAAGAAAGAAAGAAAGAAAGAAAGAAAGAAAGAAAGAAAGAAAGAAAGAAAGAAGAAAGAAATGAGAGTCCAGAGGACATATATTTCCCCTGCTTTATTAACACACAGTCAACTGGAATGTATATATTTGCAGTATGCATTGTGATATTTCCATATATGTGCCCATTGTAAAATGATCAATCAAGGAAATTAACAAGACCATCACCTTACGTTATGTCTGTAGAGAGAACATCTAAGATTGGTTGCCTTAGCATTATTTAAATGCTCATTGCTGTTAACTTGGCCACCGTGACACCCGCTCTCTAGAATCTGTCTGTCCTAACAGAATCTCTGTAGCTTTGGCCAACATCTTCCCATTCTTCTCCTAGTCCCTCCCCCACGCAACCACCCACTTGTGTAAGTTCCATTCTCTTAGATTCCATACAGAAATGAGCTGGTGCTTTCTGTGTCTGATTTGTTTCATGTAGCATATCTGCTACCTCACTGCCAGCCCAACAATCAAAGGCTAAAGAACAAGTCACCTCCAGCTAAAACCTCCCAAACTGTGGTGAGGAGAAAAAAAAAAAAAACTTTTCATGTTTTTAAATTGAGTATCTCAGCTAATTTGTTACCATGATAGAAAGCTTGCTAATACAGTAATGACATAGAACAGTAAGCTTCTTGGTCATAACAAGAAAAAAATAAATAATGACCTGGATATAAAAAAATATGTGCCTCATCTAATAGCTCGGTTTTATCTAGTATTAGTTTTATGCACCCTGGGTATCCCTCCACCTTGGGACATCAAGTCTCTGCAGGGCTAAGCACTTCTTCTCAAACTGAGGGGGAGAAACAGTTATGGAAATGGATTCCACAGACAGGCAACAGCTTTTGGGATAGCCTCCGCTCCCATTATTCCATATCTACACGAAGACCGAAATGCACATCTGCTATATATGTGCAGGATATGCAATTTGGTTGGTGGTTCAGTCACTGAGAGCACCCAAGGGTCCAGGTTAGTTGACTCTGTTAGGCTTCCTGTGGAGTTCCTATCCCCTTTGGGGCTGCAATCCTTCCTCCTATTCTTTCATAAGACTTCCCAAGCTCCATCTACTGTTTGGCTGTG
Source organism: Mastomys natalensis (assembly GCA_021653895.1). Classification (NCBI taxonomy): domain Eukaryota; kingdom Metazoa; phylum Chordata; class Mammalia; order Rodentia; family Muridae; genus Mastomys; species Mastomys natalensis. Next base: position 454,525 of record JAJTUV010001255.1, read on the forward strand.
GGTGTCTGTAGCTGTCTGAGTCAGCTACTGGGTGGGGCCTCTCAGAGGACAGCCATGCTAGGCTCCAGGGATGTCTCTTTGTGTTATACACTAACCTTCTAAATTTGGAAGTCCCTTTCAATAAATACAACGTTTGTATACCCTAGTCTACTTGTGCTGTTTGCTGTTCTATGGTGTTCATAAGCATAACTTATCCTCAGAATAAAATTCCTTCTAAACAGATCTGTTAAACACATTCTTTGTATTTTTATCTGAGTATTAGACTAAAATATCTTCAGTGCAGATACACTTTTTCAAGCAATTTGTCATGTGTTTGATTAGCTGTCTCTTCCTTCCACCCTGTAACTCCTGGTATAACAAGAACAGATGTAGAAGCCTTTTGTTTCCCTAAATATTTTTGCAACAATTCCAGTATAATTTTCAACAAGAAAGTCTTCAAAAAAAAAAAAAAAAAGATCCTTGCTTTATCATCTTTTTACTCATTACATTAGTTACTCTTATCATTTCTGTGTCAAGAAAACAACCTTTAAAAGGTTTAGTTTGGGTTTGTGGTTTAAGGAGGTACAATTCACCTGGCAGGGAAGGCAGGGCTCTAAGGTGGCTACTCATATTGAATCTATTGGCCAGGAAGCAGAGGAGATGAGTGCTGAGCTAGCTAGCACTCTCTCTCTCTCTCTCTCTCTCTCTCTCTCTCTCTCTCTCTCTCTCTCTCTCTCTCTCTTTCTCCCCCCCTCCCTTCCCCTGCCCTCCACCTCCACCTCCTTTCCCCTGCCCTTCCCTCCCTCTCCTTCTCTTCTCTTCTCTCCTCTCTCTCTCTTTCTTTCTCTTCCTGTTTAGGACCCCAGCCCAGGGAGTGGTGATGCCACCCACATTCAGAATGAATCTTCCTCCTCAGTTAAACTTCCTGGAAACATCCTCACATACATCTAAAGGTGTGTCTCCAAGGCGACTCTGAATCCAGGCAGGCTGCCAATGAAAATTATCAATCATCATATTTGTTATGACTGCTATTTATTGTAGTTAGTTCATAAAAATGCTACATAATGAACACCAGGCAAAAGTAACTTTCATGTTCCTATAATTCTTCAAAGTTCTCTTAAATATCACTCATACTTATTTTGCTAGAACAAACAAACTCAACATGTTCCTATGCCCAAGTTTTCCTCTTATTATGCTTCTGTGAGCAAACAAAGGCTATCCTCCTCTCCCTCTTTTTCCCTTTTTAATAACAGATTCTTTTTTTGCTTCAACTTGGATATTGAAAAATGTTAGGAAACCTTTTTTTCTCCCCACATTTTGAAATTTTAATTAAAATGTCTCAGCTGATCTGTCTGCTAATGATTATTTGGACAATGATGCAGAGAATCCTTCTTCTCAAAGGAATGAACACCTTCTAAGCCAAGAACAGCTTTGGGTCCAGATGTTACTGTTGTTCGTTCTCACCATTAATCACCAAACATTGCAGTAGGACCCACCATGGATATTATTCAAACAGAGACTCAATTAAATTCAGAGGCAGTCCATTTAATCTTCATCAGCTCAAACAATGGCAACTTCATTTTTCTCAACCAAATGTTGAGACAGAGGAGAAACTTGAGAGATTTTCATTTCATTCAATATTGTTATAAAGTAACTGGATTTACAGTTTGACTTTGGACAAAGGAGAGCCACGGTGCTCTGCTAGCAGCAATGCCACGGGCAAGATGAAGCATCTTGCACCGTTAAGCAGAAGCTGCAGAAATTTAGTGATAAAAAAAAAAGAAAGAAAGAAAAAAAAGATTCATTTGCTTCCCTAAATGCTGTAATAACTTAAGAAAGAAATAAGATGTTCTGTTCAGAGACGGCAGCGTGAAGATGGATGTGGGGTGGGAGAGGAGCTCTTAGAAGATGAGACTGTGGGGGGATGGGGAAAACCTTTAACTTCTGTTACTCATTTCTTCAAAACCAGGAAGGGCATGGCTCCTAGGATGGGTCCTTCTAGAGAGGCTAGGTGGATATGATGAATGAGGAGTCTAAAATTAAGGACAGCACCAACCAGCTAGGCATCTTTTTTCTTGTGGTTGTGACCTTGGCATACTTTCAAAGGTGTGTAAATGCAGACAGAGTGCTAAGTAGATGTCTTTACCTGAAGTGAGTTACTTCAAGGAGCTTGAAAGAATTGAATCTTATTTTTGGAAGCCTTTCTCAACATCTCTGTGTTAGTTAGCAGTCTCGAAAGAAATAGAAGACAGACAGACAAACATTCAGACAGAGAGATACAATCATTCTACTTTACAGACAATTAATCAGAAGTCAAGGTGCTCCTTGGAAGTTTTGATAAACATCTGAAGTTAAGAAAATACCATGGGCCTGTGATTTTACCCTGTGGGGTCTGTGTAAAGTCTAGGAATTAGTAACAGACACAAATGAAATTGTTAGACACCAGCTAATGTCTGGGCATTTCACTCACCTTAGGGGGATGTCTGGCACACAGCAAGCAGACGGTGCAGATACTGTCTGGATCAATAAAACATGAAGAAAATCACTGGGACAAAAAAAAAAGAGCATGGCATAGAAAAGAAGGACTGAGCAACCCAAGACAAGAGAACTAGAAATAGAACCATGAGAGACAGGGCTGAAAATATTGACTAGGGCTGCAGAGATGGCTCAATGTGGAAAAATGCTTGCTTGAAAAGCAGGTGGACCAAAGTTCAGATCCCCTGGACTTTTTGTGAACCCACAAAAAGGCTAAGTGGGCTGTGTGCTTGTTATTGACCCACCTAGAATTTTAGCCTCAGAAGGCAGAGACAAAATGGGCAAATTAAGTCAGCTAGCCAGATTAGCTATATTAGCACACTCTGGCTTTGATTGAGAGACCCTCTCTAATAAGCTAGGTAGAAAATTAATCAAGAATAATCCTAGACATCAACTTCCAACCTACATATGCATGCACACATACGTGCATATGCACCCACATCCCCTTATTTGCTCACATGCATGCAAGCACACACACACACACACACACACACACACACGAAAATAGAAAAACTATATTGATGATGGTCACATCATAAAGTTTGTCCATCCAAGTTAAAGATATTAGGTTTCAATTCTACATGCAGTCAGAATGTTCCAATAAATTTTTGCCCAAAAGAAATAAAATTAAATATGTGATTTAGAAAACGACTTCAGACACAGCAGCACATTGGATTCATCTGGAGAGTTATAAAAAATGTCATTGCCAGGGTCCAAACCTAGAGAGTCTGACTTAATGGGCATGAGACATGACCCAGATAACAGGAGTCAGTACTCCTGGTACGGACCGTTTTCTTCTGCTCTTAGGACCCTTTCCTCCTCCAGGGTTACCTTGCAGAGCCCTGATATGAGGATTTGTACATAGTCTTATTGTATCTTGTTATGCCATATTTGGTTGATATCCCTGGGAAGCCTGCTCTTTTCTAAAGGGAAGCAGAAGAAGAGTGGATGTGAGGAGAAGAGAGGGTAGGGGATACTGGGAAGAGTGGAAGTAGCAGAAATTGCAGTTGGGAAGTATCTGAAATAAGAGATAGATAGATAGATAGATAGATAGATAGATAGATAGATAGATAGATAGATAGATAGAAAGCCAGTTTGAGAACCATCACTATAGAAAGATCACTCTGGAATCTGTTTTTATTGAATCAGTGGTAGAGTATCACCAATGGAATATCTTGATCCTGAAAGAGAGGGTCTCTTTAGAAATATGTTGCTAGGGTCAAATGTCATCTTGAGATGGCTAATTGGCCATAGGAAACGAGGGGAAAGAACTAGGAAATTATTCCGAAGTCCCCAGCTGGAGCAATAGCACAGAATGCTGAGGCAGGAACTGGAGTAGGACAGTGGAGAAGGAAGCTAGACCTGTCCCCAGCCTATGTGGCCTTCACCTCATCCCTTTGCTCTTGATCTACACCACAAAATTAACCAACATAAGTGTTAATGACTTTGCCATGGGGCTACAAAATGTAGCAGACATGGATTGCTACGAAATAAGGGACATCTGTCCTACCACAGGTGGCTCTCCCCTAAGACTTCCCTGCGTGAAAAGAACCTATATGGAATCCTTCCTGAGAGGACTTCAGCTCCTTTCAGCTGTCGCCAGTCCCAGCTGAGCAAGAGAGGGGCACAGTTAAGGACTGGAGATCCAATCACCATGAACCCCATTGATCACAGTCTCCACCATGATGCCTTGAACTATACCCAAGCAGATGGGAGCCAGCATGGGCTCGCACTGAGAACAAATGAGCTGTGAGTTTCTTCTTCTTCTTAATTCCTCCTTTGATAACAAGCTTGCAGCCCCATGATCAATATTGCCAGCACACCACTGCGCACCCCACAAGGAATACCTTGCTGACGATTACTCTTTTTAGGAAAATAATTACCCATGCACACACCAGTGTGAAAATTATTTATGGTTTATTCTTCCTCTCCCAAACTAGAACAATTAAAGGCGTGCTGTCTTTAAAGAAGCCATGTCTCTGCCTTCACAGCAAAAGACTGTCGAGAAAATCTGCTGTTCTGTAAAAGTAGAATTTGGTCCCCCTTGGATTTATAAGCCAAATGAGAAAGGGTTGTGGCAGAGACCACAGAGATGTAATCAGCTTATGGACAAAGTGTGTTACTATACAGATTCAGGATTGGGGTTGTAGACATGAATCAAAGAACAGAGGTAGACTTCCTACCTAAATCCCACCTTCCCACTCTCTCCTCTGGAGTCTAGCCAAAGGATGGAAGCACACAAGGTCTAGTCAGGTACAAAATTGTCTCTCATCCAGGTGTGGTGATGCTGCAGCATGGGGGTCCATACCTGAAATTCCAACACTGAAGAAGCCTAGACAAGAGGTTTGCAAACTTGGAGCCAGCCTGAGGTACACAGAGAGACCCTGTCTCAAATACCTCGAAAGAATCTGCAAGCCTTTCTGTAACTGACTTAGGTCACAGATACTCACTGCAGTCAAAGCAGAACTGGAGTGCTTTGGAAGGGAAGCCTAAATGATAGGCCCAAGGGAACATTTCTGTCCTATCCAATAAGCCAGGCAGATGGCAACTTTCCAACAGCAGATGAAGTACAAAGAGAAATCACCCAGGGTTGGTGGCAGCTGAACTCAAGAGGCAGTGGGTGCCTATCGTAATGATGTCAGAGTGTAAAGTCAACACCCACTAATAGAACACTGGCCCTGACTCAGCATGGTGCTAACGGTGGGGCTAAGCAGAAGACTGGGTGGTTCTTTCCTCTTCTAAGGCTGAGCCAAAGGAATGAAGCAAAAACATCCCCTCTGGGAGATCAGGAAATTTTATGCAATCATTGGAAGACTCTTATACAACTATTAATTATTTTGTAAAAATCAAAAGCTATTGGAAACCCTGAGTTTTCATTTGTTCAATCTGATGACCTTAGTCATGTTACATGAGTGTGTCTTCACGATTTACTTCTTTGCAGGACAACATGAAGTGCATGTTCTCACTGTTAGCATCATTGACAGTCATTTTCCTCAGAACAGGGATATCTCTTTAAAATGTACAGTTTTCTATTAAATAATTATATAATATATTATTTCCTCTTTTCTTTTCTTCAGATAGATAGATAGATAGATAGATAGATAGATAGATAGATAGATAGATAGATAGATAGATAGATGATAGAACTAGATACACATAATAAAATAAATACATATATTCATTCCTACATGCATAAGTGCAACCTGCTCAGTCTGTGTAATGTTACTTGCATGTATATTTTCAGGGCTGACCATTGGTATTGAATAACCAATTAATGTGAGAAGATTATTTCTCCTGCTCTCAGCTTTCCTTAGTTCCCTGTAGTTTTGTATTTAGGGCTAAGGACTGGTGAGCTTTCCTTCATTCACATTAGCAAGCCAATTGTCATCATTCTTGTCACCTCATGTTCAGGAAGTCATGTTGGTGAGATCTTACGGTTGTGGCTTCTGGCAGTTCTAAGAGTCTTAATCTCACACAAACTCCCTAATCCTCTGGCTCTTACAATCTTTTCTCTTTCTTTTGCAATGATCCCTGAGCTTCGAGTACAGTAGTTGTATTATAAATGTATCCCTTGGGACCGGACTCCACAATTCTGCGTTTTTATTGGCTGTGGTTTTTTTTGTAATGATTCCTATCTATTGCAATGAAAAGTTGTTTTTGTGTTTTTTTTTTATAAGAGGGTAAGGAATACACTTATCTAGGGATGTATGGATAAATATTGAGAATGTTGTTAGAGGTTGTATTTGTTTAGTAATGTACTGGTTGTAGATTCTCCTCCAAGATGTAGGGCTTCACTAGCCCTGTATAGTTTCCAATACCAGGCGTGATTTCTCTTTTCATGAACAAGTCTCAAGTCCAATTAGAGAGTTATGAGTTACCGCCAAGGCATGCCTGCCGCTGCTGTACCCTTCGGGTTACTGTGCCATGTGGCACATAGATATCATTCGTGGTTAGGACTGTTGGTTGTCTCCACTATCCAGTTGAACCACACGGCAATGTAACTCATAGAAAGGAAACAAGAGCCAGGAAGAAGAAGTATCAACCTAAGAGAAGACTGCTGAATTTTTATTCTGTCCTGAAAATTAAGAACCCTTTTTCAATTTCTTACAGGACTGAAAAGAGATTAAAAGTATAATAATATGCTGTGACATATTTTTAAAAATGACAAAATTTAAGTTTCAAGTTTGTGAATAAAGTCTTACAGTTTGAGTACTCGTCCCCTCTCCCTCACATGCATGCAGTCACCTGAGTGATAGTATAGGATGAGGCATTTAATAAGTGATTAGGTCATGGAGATGAAGGCATGGTGAATAGGATTAGCATCCTTGTAAAAGAGGCTCCAGGGAGCTAGTTAGAACCTTTCCACCACGTGAGGCATAGCTAGAGGGTGCCATCTGTGAACTATAACAAATGCTTTCACAGAATACAGAATCTGCCAGCACCTTGATTTTAGACTTTCCAGCATCCAGGACAACAAGAAATGTGTTTCCTTGGTTTAGAAAACCATCCATTTTATAGTATTTTACTATTACAGCCCAAATAGACTAAGACAGAATCTCATACTCAAACATAATCATGGCTGCTTGTTGACATATAATCTGTAGCTGCTTTCACACGGTGGTGGCAGGCTTGGATGGTTGCAAAGTGGCCCTTGAAGCTTATAGTACTTACTACCTGGACTTCTATAGAAAGGCTTGCTGACGAGGCAGAAGGGCACGTGGCTAGTGAGAGGCAGAAATGTGAAAGCTGGGTTTCTGTGACTCCAAAGAAGAATAACAGTAGCAAGTCCCTTCTTAATGATCAAATATCTATGGCATTTAGAAAAAAATCAACACTTTGTAAAGAAGAATGCTGAACTCAGAGACCACCTGAACAGAACAGATTAATTTCAAAAGAGGATTAATGCCCTAAAAGGGAACAGGGCACATGGCTCTGTCAGTAAAGTGCTTGTAGAACCTGAGTTCAGATCACCAACACCCATGTAAAAAGACTGATGCATTATTTTTGCATTCTAAAATCCTAGCGCTGGGAGCACAGACAGCATTGTTAGGGCTTGCTGGCCAGCCAGGCTAGCCAAATCAGTGAGGTTCAGTGAAAGACCCTGCCTCAACTAAACTGTGGGAGAGCCAACAAGGAAGATACTTGATTTATCTCTGGACTCTACACACATACACATTTGCACACACTTATTCACAGACTGGCATTAAATAAATAACAGCCCCCAAAGGGCTATGGTTCTTATTTTCCAAGAGCAGAATGAACAGGAAAATCTAAACTGGAGTTCAGAATGAGAGGAATAGCCTAAGTTCAAGCTCAGTCAGAGTCATCACTGCCTGCATTTGCATATCCCAAGGCCTTCCATACAAGGTTTTTTACCTTCTTATTCCACTTATTACCTTCTTATTCTAGGAAGCCATGCTCTAGAGAACTCCATCTGTCACGCATTTGACAAGAACCGGGAGTTATAAAATCTGGTGTGATTGAAGGACTGAAGTGTTTATAAATACCCCCACGTTCACAACAACAGAAAAGGCAAGGAAAACATTTATGAATATTTGAGAGATCATACATCAAAGGAGGAAGGAAATGAGAAATTGCTTGCTGTTATCCAAGGAAAATTGTAAGCTGATAAAACAGTGCATCGCCGTGTATAACCTGTTTAGAAGCCCAGGCCGGAACACACTTTTATCAGCCCCCTCAGGAAGGAGTGAGGGCTTGCCAAACTGATGGACCGCTCCAGGAAGCGGAATCTTCCTATCTAGCCGAGATTTACTCCGTTGGCTCTGTTACACTGAAAGTTCTTATCTTGGAAATTTTATAATGACAGTGAAGAGGGTGGCCCAAGAGCAACTACTTTTTAGGATGCATACTAAATGAGAACCTTCCTCAGGGTTAATTCGGCAGATTGGACTCTGCGGGAGCAGCATCTGGCCCGTGGACCACACTCCTTCTGATATGCAGCGCCTTAGCTCTTCTATGGGGGCCGTTTTGGCATGAGAAATGAGAAGAAAGATATAACGAACCAAGTGTAGTTCTTATCCACAAAGATAAGATAAGCTTTGGGTCCCACACTGATGATGAAGATAGCCACAAGTGAACCAATTCAGACGTGGAAAAGTTATAGCAGAGACAAGAAGGAAGCTCTTTACCCAAGCTCTAACAGGACCCATCCCTAGCACGATGTCCTAATCCGCGTGTCTCAGGAGTGTACAAAGATGTAGCTCTCCATGTGACACCAGCACTGTCAGGCCATCTATGAGCACTTCTGCTAGGGTCTGCTGCTATACATATGCACAAGTGAAAAGGGCGTGGAGACACGTGTATCGACAGAAAAGCAAAGGATGCTAGCTATTTTCTGGGAACCTAGTACCATTCTGTAAAGAGTCCCAGAGGGAGAGTACTTGGAAAGAGGAGGTACCTATATCCTTGATGCTTTTCAAATGGGATATTAAACATAGGGCTGTACCTCTACCAGAGAGACTGAACATTTTGCAACATTATTCACATGTTGATTTCAAATGTTTCTCGCTGCTCAGGTAACCTCTTCCTGGCTGGGGTTATCTGTCCCTTTTCTGGTTTTACATTCGAGCCTTTGTGCTCTGTGCTCCAAGCTCTTCTGAGAGCTTAGTGTGTTGGTTCCTTGGTGATTCTAGAACCTTGCGGTTTCTCTGACTCCAAAATGAGATGTTACTGTCTTCAGCTGATGCTGTCCCTTCTAAGTCCAGCCATTTTGTCGGTGTACTTCTCTACCTACAGAACACAGTATCTGATCCTTTGCCAGAATTTCTTTGGAATGGAAGTATTTCCCTTCAGTGTGTGCTCTGCATAGAGGGACAGGTATGTGACCCAGGGAACATACCTATTTTTCCATTTGCTTAATGCCTCTTCTGGCTTCCTACTTAGTGCAAATCAGTCTGTTCAACATAGATTTTATGCTCCATGCTGCAAAATCCCGTATAGATATTTTGACGAGAAAAAAAGACTCCAATTTTTCTTTTATCTGAAAAGAAAAGTCTCCGATTATTGAGAAGTTGGTGACACCCAAAATCACACTGTTGAATGCCCCATAACACACAACAACCAGTCCAACAATGGTCTGGCTCCTGGCCAACATTCGTATCAGGAACATATGCTCTGTGTGGGCAAACCTTTAACACTGCCATAGACACATTTTAAATTTGTGTTTGAAGATACAGAAAATAGTCTGCAACAATATGATAGCTGTTATTTATCAAAAGCTAGTTTTCATTTTTTTTTAATTTTTAAGCTTTTAACTAAGAAGTAGTTCTATACATGTTTGTAGGATACAGGGTGATATTTCAGCAAGTACATACAATTACCAGATAAGAGTAATGGGCATATCCATCACTCAAAGCGCTGTCTTTTTCAGAATTCAGAATTCAGAATCCCATCAGATATTTTTAAACATAATATTAATTGTTGTTAACCAGAGTTACCTTACTCTGCGATAGGGCATGGGAAGTTACTCCTCCAGCCTAAATGATATGCAGTCTCCATGTCCCAGCCTCGAGTTCTTTAGTCTTTGGTAAACGGTATTCTAGTCTCTGTTCCTACACAATCAGCTTTATTAAGCAGCCATTTTTCTCCAGAAGCATTTGTGTTTAGCTGTATGTTAGTAACTTTTCTCATCACTTTGACCCAAATACCTGACAGAAAAACAGCTAAAGGGAGGAAGGATTTATTTGGGCTTCCTGTTAGAGAAGGTGGAATCCATCTTGGCAGAGAAGATACAGTTCAGTCCACAAGGAAGCAGCAAAGGAAAAGGAGAGAGGCTGCTGTCCAGCCACTTCTTCCTTTTCCCTTTCTATTCAGCCCAGGACCCCCAGCCCATGAGAAGTGGTCACTCACCATCAGGGTGCGTCTTACATGGCATTCACACATACCCGAAGATGTGTGTCATTAATGTCCCAGGTGCACCTTAATCCTCTAGGGTTGACAGTGTGTCCTCTCAAGAAATACAAGCTGCCGGGCAGTGGTGGCGCACGCCTTTAATCCCAGCACTTGGGAGGCAGAGGCAGGCGGATTTCTGTGTTCGAGGCCAGCCTGGTCTACAGAGTGAGTTCCAGAACAGCCAGGGCTACACAGAGAAACCAAAAAAACAAAGAAATACAAGCTGAGCTATATACTCATCTTAGAGAAGAGGAATCAGAAGCCCAGAAGCTTTAAGACACTAGCAGCCTCTTTAAGATCAACCCAAAAGTACAAAGGTTGCCAATATTGAGTGGAATACCTGTGTCCACTCCCTTCTCTCCTTCCTCACATTATATCACCCAGAGTGGGAGTGGTCACATCATTCCAATTCTGACATACATTCAGTCCAAGGAATTTTCTTGTATTTTATTATCCCAGAGCCATCCTACATGAATCTTCACAGTAATTTGTATGAAATGAATTTTTAAATGTTATATTTGTTAATCCTAGTACTGTGACAAAGAGGAATGGCATTTGATTTTTAACTTGTATTTCAATGGTAACTACTTTTCCCATTAATACCCATTAATTTTATGCTTTAATACATTACCTATTCGTGTGCTTTGGTTTTTTCCTATGGTAATTTAATGCTTTATGATAAATGTTAAAGACACTTACAAATGAGTTCTTTGAACCACTTATCCACCATTTAATTTAAACATCTGATCCCAATTTAACCTCCATATGTCCACTTTGCTTATGGTGACCATTTGTGTGCAGAGTTTAAGGTTTTAACATTCCTTCAGCTTTCACCCAAGTTCCTCCAGAGTTACCAGATCTAAACATAATTGCATTGCTCTAACTCCACTTATTTAGATGGTCTTCTAAACTAAAATACACAGAGAGAGTTCAGAAACAGCATTCCACTCCGCCCTGTTGTTATCTATTGGTGCCCATGTTAGACCTGGGCCTACAGATAGACCAGAATTCAACAGGAAACAATAGTCATTCAACAAAAATGACTCCATCTTGGTGTTTACCCCTACAGTAGGCAGGAAGAAGCATGCAAGTCCTGTCTTTATTGTGCTTGGTTTAAAAAAACAACTTAGTAAGTCTACATTTGAATGATATCATGGATCTTAATTATACCAAGTATGGAAAACCAATACATTTTACTTTCTCACACACACACACACACACACGCACGCACACACACGTTTTTAAAAGAGAGCAAAAGAAACTGATGTAAAATTGTCTAGGAAAATGGGAAACTTTATGACTTGCTTGTCATCTTCTCCCTCCTTGCCTTCTCAGAATATACAGTATATCCCATGACAGCTCATAAAGTGCACCACAGCCACCAAATCACCAGCTATTATGGAGACAGTAATGCACACAAGATACCTTAGTAGGAGTTATAAAAATGTAGACACTTCTAACATTAAAAGAACAAATGGAAGTATTTTGTAAACCAAAAATATTCAAATGCCTTGACAAACGGGATGCTTGGAACCAAAACCACTGAATAAATAGGAGTTTTACCAACATACTATTTCTTTGGGATGTACAGCTGCTCACTAAGTTTAACACTATAGCACTAACTAGAGGAGGAGGAGGAGGAGGAGGAGGAGGAGGAGGAGGAGGAGGAGGAGGAGAGGAGGAGGAGGGAGGGACTTGTATGTGCTTGAGAGGAAATCCCAGTTGGTTTAAAAGAGAGTTGTTGGAGGCAATGAACTAAGAATCTGTGCAGGAGAATGTGCAGCACGCCCCCAGGTGGCAAGCGTCTACAGCTCTTTTTGTTCTGTAGTCCTCTGTGCAGTACTCTGTGTGCCCTTGGAGAAACAAGCTGTGCCCAGTGCAAATGAAAATGTCTTCTCCTTTCTTCCACATTTCAAGGATTAAGACATTTTGCTCTCGCTGAGTTCCCAGGCTGTGAAGCCCCTTGGCATCTCAAATATTAATATGACTCACACTGATATGACTTAAATAGCCTTTTTAAAATCTAATCTATAACACTGTGCTTATTTACTGCTCCTTGACAGGTACCAGACCTAATTGAAAAAGAATTTCTTCCCAATATTAAGAATTGTGAACAGTCAAGTAACGATAAGAAGAATGTATTAAAGGATTAAGGGCAAACAGAAAATGACGAGGAGGGCAGGACAGAGAAAATTAAAATAGCAAGAAGTGAGATTTTGAAAAATGGCATTTGTGAGGGGCAAATGAAATTATCCAACTTTAACTCAATCTATCACAGAGCACAGTTCCACAGTGTTTAAAATATGCCCTTCTCCTCCTTTGTAGTGACAGGTTTTACCCAACTATCTCTCCTTCTGAACACTGTTCGGTTGGCACTTATCCCTCTCTGTCTTTTACCAGGACTCTCTGCAGCTGCCCAAGATGGCCACGCAAAATGTGAATGTGTCACTCTCCTAAGGAAAGAGCATGACAGGTGGCTTCACACTGTGTTCCATAGCTAGGGTAGGGGCTGGGGTGGGGATAAACACCAGAAACCAAACCACAAATAGTACTCATTTCAATCCCCCTCTCCCTGCTCGCCAGCGATGTAAACATCTTCAAAAAAGAGTACTTCTTTCCAAAAGGCTCTTTCCTGCTTTTTACAAAAGAAAACATATTTTAAAATTCCTGGAAAGGCCTTAAAAGGAACCCCATGACATCGTCAATTAAAGAACTCATTTAGTTCAAATGGCAGCCTTTGCCAGGCACTCAGAGTAAGACAGCAACGCTCTGCTGTACTTTGAGATTAGAAGGGAACTGGCAGGCATATTGTCAGATGGAATATTACACCATTTTGACCTCCCCCAAAAGACAAGTTAAGAGCTGCTGAGCTGTTGCATGCTGCATCAGAGAAGAAGATAGTCAGGCCTCATAACCACTTTCTTTCTGTCTCTCTGTCTCATTGTGTCTGCATATGTCTGTGTCTCTCTGTCTCTACACACACACACACACACACACACACACACACACACACACACACACACGCAGCACTACATCTCCCTATATCTCTGCCCTGCTCCACAGACACTTGACAGGACTTGGAGGTCATGTGAAAAACACAACAAGCAGATGTCATCTGCAAGACAGGAATCTAAATTTCCTAGCACCGTATTCACAGATGCCTATCCTCAAAAACCAGGACAAAATAAACTAGTGCTGTGTGAGGCACCTGATCTTTGGTCATGTCCTCTGCGACTGACAAACACCTGAGATGGGATAATGTAAAGGAGGAATCTATGGTTTGTCACATGGTTTCAGAGCTATCAGTCTGTGGTTGCTTTGGGCTATAGCAGTACAGTAGGGCACTGGCAGAGGACACGGCTCAAGAGTCTGATTCACATCATACTGGCCAGGAAGCAGAGTAAAAGAAATAAAGTAAGATCTCATCTTCCCAATATCCCCTTCAGAACACATCTGGTGACCTGATTCCTTCTGCCAACACCCCGCATCTCCAACCCCAATATATTCCATGGCATTTCAGTAATCAATGAAACCTGTGGGGACACTTACAAACCATAGCTGTGACATTTTGTCATGAAAACAGAAAACTACTCAAAATGCAAAGAAACATTTGCCTTTACAATAAAGAAGACCAAGGTAAAAAAGGAATTCAGGACCTTCATCAACGTCCTGAAAATCAATCACCTAATTCCTAGGTACACACAGAGTGTGTGCAGGGACCGTTAACACATCCTTTATATGGAACTCGTGAATGCAGAAAATATTATCATTACTGGGATCTAGCACAAGCAGCCATAGCAAGGAGATTCAACTCTACCATCAACGTCACTGATCTGCACTTCTGTCACTCAAAGTCTTTGAAATTCTGATATCCAAACCTCTGAGAACCAATGGAGAATGTGCAAAAATGAACAAATGCAAATACTGCCTTCAGAAGAAGTTCTTGAACATACCCGAACCCCGCCCTGATACCCAAGCCATGGAGCATCTGCTTCGTCTAAACAGTAATGCGCAAAGCCAACTAGAGAGTTATTATCATTTCCAGCAGAGAACTTTGAAGGTCTAGCTCTAAGTGTTACAAAATAGTAGCAAGCAGAGCTATCCTGTATCTGGGGCTCTGCCCCATCTTCAAACCCGATTATTGTCACTGTTCCCTAGCTTAAAATGGTATTGGCAGGAATGAGAACCATTGGCTTGATTTGCTAAAACGAAGTAGAAATGGTCTGTCATTTCAGGCTTCCCTGAAACAGAAAATAGTAAGTAAGAAATCCTACCTCTGGGTAGATGGCCAGGCGACCTGGAAAAGGCCACTCCACACACAACTGCCCGTGAAACCTTATGTTTGTCTCTGGCAAAGTAAGCCAGTCAGTGCAGCCTAATTCAGTTCATTACAGAGAAATCACTCCTAAGGACTGTTGGTGAGTGAGAGGCTCCTGGTCTACCCTTCAGTTTGTTACTTTGGCACAATATAGACTCACTTTATTAGTGTGGAGAAGCATCTTCAATTTAATTTTACCAACATTTATTTGGCAGCCAACAGTGCAGAAATCACTGTAGAAGCGAGAGAAGACTATGTGGAGATGTAAGGCATCGACCCTGCTCTTAGGAACTCCTGAGCGGGCAGTGAAATGGGGCCCGGGAGGGGCGGGGCGTTGCCTTCAGGCCAAGAAACTGCTCACACACTATGGGATTGGCAGTAAATCCAGAAATGTTTCAACTTCCTACCTGTAATCCCTGACTATAATCAAATATTCCACTTTGTCTTGTTCCCTAGTCCTCCCGGTTTGTTGTATTGCAAGGTTAGACTTCTGGCTTCTGCGGGGAGGAGGGAAGTTTCACATCAAAAGCAGACAGCTGCCCCAGTTATTTCTGTAGCTCTGGTCCTATAATTACATTCATACAACTTTAATAGACCCTCTGTGTCTCTGCAATCTCCTTGGCTTCCCAGACTCTCCTTCTTTCTGTCAGTCTCTGAGCATCCATCCAAACTGCTAAGAGTCACCCCCTCTCTCCTTTGCTTTCTTTCTCCCTCCCTCCCTCGTGTGTGTGTATGTATGTGTGTGTGTGTGTGTGTGTGTGTGTGCACACGCGTTTCTCTCTATAGCATGAAACATCATTTTTTCTGTACTTGGTCCCATGCCATCACTCTCATGACACAGAAGGGATTGTACTCTCATGACACAGAAGGGATTGTACTGCCCCCAACTATGGAAATCCTACACTGACCTTCTATGTTCCTCAAACTACTTTTCCATTCTATCTCCCTTCAGAACAAATCTCGGAAGTGCTCTAAACATTCTGCCTCCTGCAGCCATCTTGTCAAAGCTAGCAATCATCCCCACATTGTAAGTTCCAGTGGTTCTAACCCCCCCTTTTATCTATTTCTTAACTGTTATTTAAGATTTATTTATTTATGCATATGAGTACACTGTAGTTTTCTTCAGACACACCGGATGAAGGCAATGGATCCCATTACAGATGGTTGGGAATTGAACTCAGGACCTCTGAAAGAGCAGTCAGTGCTCTTAACCACTGAGCCATCTCTCCAGGCCTCCCCACTACCCTTACCTTTTCTCTACATCTCTCTCCCTCCTCCACTCCTTTCCCTAGCTTCCCATCAGCCTGCCTCTGTTCTCCCGCTTCACTGGCTGTTCCTTAGCAGTCTCCTTGTGCCTTCTCGTGTTCCAAGAAGCCTAACATGTGCACATCCCAGCATTTGGTCCTTGAACATCTCTTCCATCAAAGCTCATTTCCAGGATGATTTCATCCAGTCCAGATCTCTAAATGCCATAAATGTGCTGCTGTCTATATACATTCTTTTAAATCTGCATGCCTTACTGTCTGAATTCACACCTCTTACTTTATACCTCTACTTACACAGATTCCAATATATTCTATTTCAGCACAACGTTCAAAATGAATTGCTGATTCTTGGCCCACCACCACCAAATGTCTCTTGCTCAGCAAATCTCCTTCACTGTTATGTCTTCAGTAAATACCAGCTGATTCTCCTTCTATCTATAAATAAATAGATAAATGGATGGATGGATGAATGGATGGATGGATGGATGGATGGATGGATGGATGGATGGATGGATGAACAAACTAATGGATGAACAGACAGATAGGCAGAAAGGTAGGTGGATGGATAGACAGACACAGATAGATGGATAGTAGATGATATCATACATATCCATAAATATATGCATAAATATATATACATATACACATGTATGTGTACATATATAAAGGTCCTTAACCTCTCTCATGTGTCAGTCATAATTTATCAGCAACTAACTTCAGTGTAGCATTGGACTTTACATATCATATCCTTCTTCTTCCTTCACTCTCACTTTGTTAAAGTTACAATTAAACCATTATGTTTAAACACAGACTATTAAAACATTATTGCAAAGTTATAGCATTTATTCTAATGGCCTCCTGATCTATCTCTTTGCTTCTCTTCTTACAATTTATTCCCAATACTGCTCCCCAAGTAAAATATAGGTCAGTTTGTGTCAATGCTCTGCCTAAATCTCTTTTAACACTTCGAAGGAAAGCCCCTGAAAACTTCTCACCGTCACACAGTCTGCTGTGATAGCCTGTGCAGCCCTTTTCAGTCCCTCTGAGAGCTTCCCGAGCTCATTCTACGCTGGCTGCTTTATATCCCTGCTCTTCTCCAAGCGGTCCGCCACATTTCCTCCACTCAACTCTGGCAAGTATTGTTTCCTCTGACTAGAATGTTCTTCCTCCTATGTCAGTAGAGTTGGTCTTTCATTCTCCTTACCTCTTTGTCTCAGAGCCATCCAGTGAGAGTTCACCCTCACATAAAAGCCTGCCTCCTCGCCTCTCAACCAGCTCTATGGTCTTACATTGCCATGCCCACTCTGATGATTGTAATTACTATTTATTTCTGTCATGCACACCAAAAAATGAAGTATGTCATTTCTGTTTGTTTAATGTCATGATCTCAAATAATAACAGCCCTAAAATAGGTATTCGGTAATATTTGTTAGATAAATGATAAGTGTTTATATTCCACTCATTATTGTCTAACAACCTAGCTCTAGACCAGTCTTTTGAGCATAAAAAAAATTATATCCTTTTGTTTTTTTAAAATAGGTTTTAGAGAAATTTAATAAAAATACTCCACTTCCTGTCGCTAATATTATGGGTCCTAATCATGACCATGACATCTGTAATTAAAATAAAGACTATATGGTGTGTGTGTGTGTGTCCACAAGTGCACATGTGTCAAATCAGGGACAACCTTCCATGGATGTCATTCCTCAGATATTGTCCACTGTCCTGGAGTTCATCAAGTAAGCTAGACAGGCTGAGCAGCCAGCCCCAGGGATTCACGTGACTCTAAATCCCCAATGCTGTGATTCCAAGTCCAAGCTACCACACATGGCTGTTTATGTGGATTCTTAAAACTGGACTCAGGTCTCTGTGACTCAAGGC
Organism: Mastomys natalensis; assembly: GCA_021653895.1. Taxonomy (NCBI): domain Eukaryota; kingdom Metazoa; phylum Chordata; class Mammalia; order Rodentia; family Muridae; genus Mastomys; species Mastomys natalensis. Next base: position 472,414 of record JAJTUV010001255.1, read on the forward strand.
AAACACTTTACGGATGAGCTATCTCCCAGTGATGATGATATTAATGATAAGACTTATTAAATATCAGGGATGGCCTGAAATCTTAAAAATTATCTCTGTTTTGACTTTTAAAATGTACAAGTTATGCATCATCATGGAACTTTCGGATGGTGAGGAGCCAGAGCACCGCCTTTCACATCAGCTTCTCATCATCCGTATAGTGAGTGTCAGACAACAGTGAGTGTCAGAGCTGAGGCTGGCATCCAGATGCCTTGGGCTACAAAGGCTATGCCTTGAAATCTCCTTATCCTCCCATCACTACAGCACACTTGGCTTCTTCTATTCCTGTTTGTTTTCTATGAAGAACGGGTGGAGAGAACAAAACATAAAAGTGCCTTAGATAAAAAGACTTCAGCCACCGTTGGCTATGTCGCTGGGGGAGAAAAATCACAGAATGAGCTAAGTGATTTGGACATAATTTGTCTCAAGTGTATAGTTCATGTAAATCTGCTATCAGAAGAGATCAGTTTTCCCAAAGTTGGCTTTCCACAGGGGAGAGCCTTGGTGATCAAGCAAAAAAAAAAAAAGTGTCTTTTTAAAAGACAGATAACACAGTTCAAGGCCAGGTTCTGCATCTTCTGGGTGACTTGTAGATTCTTGTCTTTTCCCCTTGGTTTCCTCACTGTGGAATAGGAACGAAGCTTGCAGAGTTATTTTATAGACTAGTGTTTTTATATGTGTGTGTGCGTGTGTGTGTGTGTGTGTGTGTGTGTGTGTGTTATCATGTACTGTGGAAACATTTTTTATTATTCGGTGAAGCCATTGCAGAGTAAGATCTTAAGTTCACAAGCAATCATTCCATTGTAACTCACAAATCCTTCTTTCCCTCAAACACACAGAAAATATTTTTCAAATGATTGTATAATTATCGTTGTTCATTTTATAACTCATTCATTTAAAACCTTGTCTTATTCCTTAGTTAAAAGGGCTTTTCTATTGCTTATCAATAAAGACTTCACCACACTATAGTATTTCATTTCATTGACAGAAGAAAATATTAATTCCCACAAAGAGGTACCTACTATAGTAGTGTCAGTGTTTAATCCTGAAATCCATGTTTCTGAACATCTTCAAGTCTACAGCTTAAAGCAATGTGACTTCAAGTGGTAATATTAGGGTGTCCTTGATTTCCAACCCGTTTACAGCACTGGCTGGCACTGATGACTTGGAGAAAGGGGTAAAGAAACCAAAAAAGGTTTTCTAAAATGATGAACCAAACATTCCCAAGCACAGGAACATGGTGCTATGAAACTCAGACATATATGAAACCACGAACACATGTCCTCAATGTTTATCAGATCCCTCCACCCCAGAAACAACAGAAACTGTCACACAAAAGTGAAGAATTACGTTGCCTTTATTCATTCATGTGCTTCAGGGTTTGAACACAAAACATTTATTAACTATAACTAAGGGGTTTTTTGTGAAATGAATAGGACAAGAAATTAAAGAAGACAATGACACCTTCAAACCAAGGCAAGGAGTTAAGTTAATTTGTCCGTGATCTGATCAAAGTTATCTGGGGACCGCACATGTGCCCTTGTGTTTGCAAAAGCCTCCTGATATATCTCTCTCTACACGTTGAACAGTGCTGATCTTCATCGCTGCAGCCCTTCAGTATCTAAGCATCAGCCTTCAGGTCTTCATGAATGCTGTTCCCTTGCCTGGACATGTCTTCTTTTTGATAGAAAAGTAACCATGGAGAAACCAACAAAGTGGAAGCAATTGCTTGAAGTGTCAGCAGAAGCAGATGAGCTTTCTAGGAGATTGTCTTAATAAAGGGCAGATGGTGTTTATCTACAAAAGTAGAAGTTGATTACTCTTGCACAAAATGCAGAGTCATTTAAAAATATTTGAATAGTTGTAAAGTCATATTGCTCAATGGATCTGATTGTAGAAGCATTCAGTTTGCAATTAGATCATATCAAGTCTCATTTTCTTATCTTCTTTCTTGCACCACATGGAAACAAGGCATGAAGGAAGCCATTTAACCTTCCACCTGTGATATGCTAAGAAATGTTTGGAGAAAACTGGACGCTAGGGTTAACATACATGCCTTGTTCCCAGCACTTTGGAAGCAGAAACAGGCAGATTTCTGTGAGTTCAAAGCCACTCGGTCTATATATACCTTGTGACATAGGATCTATCTTGAATACTGGTAAATTATAGAAATACTGACCCAAAACGTTCTTATATAAAGTGGTTTTGACTAAATGTTAATATACAACCTTGGTGCTGAATGATGAACTTTTTAAGAAAATTTAAAGATTTATTTATTTATTATGTGTGCCAGTGTTTTGTCTGCATGTATGTATTGCACTACATGTGCCTACTGCCCACAGAGGCCAGAAAAGGGCACCAGACTCCCCTGGAACTGGAATTATAGATGGTTGTGAGCCATCATGTGGATGCTGTAAACCAACCCATGCCCTCTGCAAGAACAAATGCTTTTAAGCACAGAGCCATCTCTCCAGCAACTTAAATAATGAACTTTCTAAGGAGCTTGATTTTTTTTAATCTATGCACAGTCACACACATGGACACAGAAAAGAATGCTACTAAAAAGGTACTTTGTAGCAATAAGTTTTTAAGTTTTATTCCAGTTATCTAACTTTCTTTGCCATAACATAGGATCCTTGTAATCTAAGCCAAAGCCCTAAATTCTCCCCGATGCTGGGTGTATAATTCGGGACAAGCTACGTAAGCTGTCTCAGCTTCATTTAGAAAATTGAGGTCGTAATTCTGATCTCATAAGATTGATATGAGGGCTAAATGATATATTTTTGAAGGTACTCAGTCGGCTGTAAAATGTGACACAGAAATAAATTCTTCTTATACTATGAATATGCAAGTATTCTCTCCCATCCTCTATCCTAACAGAGAATCCTTCCCTTTTGCTTACCAGCTTCTCCTAACACTCATCACTCTCCGAAACAAATATTTTGATATTTGTTGCTGTTTTACTAGTAGAATATAAGTGCATCGTTCGTTAGCAAATTGATGAAACTCCATCTCTAAGTATTTTCTAGTACCTGGCACTAAAGAGGAACTCAGACTCTATCCGTGGAGGAGGGGATGGTGTCCACATAGATGAACAGTTCTCTGTTGATCAAGCTCTCCACAGCAACTGACAGAGATGAGCAGGTTAAGTAGAAGGAGTTATGGAGCAGTTTGGGTGAGTGATGGCATTTACCCACAGTCCTCAGAACACAGAGCCAAATCCGAGAGAAAAATCATATAGGTAATTTAATGGAAATAATTCATTTGTCTTATCTGCTAAGTACAACTACCCTCGCCGAAACAGAGAGAACAGTGAATACCACTCTTACATAACTGCTCTGTACAAACGTCCGATCCTGGAGCTGCTTTCCTACCAGTCTAAGTGTTTGTATTTGCTCATTCCTCTCTAGCGGATTCTAAAATCCAAATCGCTGCAGTAATTCATTTTTTATTGTTCTCTTGCTCAGCTCCAACACATGTACAGTAGTACTGTTCACTCTTCAGGGGGATAATGGCATTTTTGGAGATTTTACTGTAGTCATTACTCTTGCTTTTTTATTAAGAGACTTGACTTTAATCTTCTGCTTTAGCTGTGTGGTTTATCTTATGAATATTAATATACAACCCAAAGGGATCTATCCAGTGAATATGAATTAGAGAGAGTTTTCATATTGAAGAAAGAGAAAGCCATTTTCTGGGATGCACATCTTTCTGGGGTGTATGAGCTCTAATTTAATCAGCATGGAGTCATCATGTACGCCACCAGCACTCCAGGCCACGGAGTAATTGAAATGATTCAAGCTTGTTTAATAAAGTAATTTCAATTATAGCAAGAGTTGAGTCAGAAAATGTCAGCTGTGCAAAGTTTATGTTGCCTGGAATCTGCAATAGGGCACCAAATGTGCATATAGGAAGTGTCATTGTAGGAATGAGTTGTATGTTTTGAAGCTTTGAAATATCTTCGCTCACATCGGATGAGTTTCTTGTGAGTGATTTGTTAGTCATAAGAAGCCAAATTTAATTTTATCCTGAAAACAGTGTGAAGAAATTCACTCGAAACCAAGAACTTGGGACTGGAAAGATAGAAAGTCTGTATCTATCCTCTTTCCTCTAACCATAACCAGACACTTCACTGTGGTCTGTACTACTCCTGGATACTTTGTACAAGGCATCACTAATATTTGGAGTCACCAACAAGTGACCATAGCATGTTGTCTTTTCCTTCACACTGGAAAGGAAGTCTCACAAGTTGTCATTTAAAATACAAAAGCATAATAGACATAAACTGACTTCCCAAAATCACGGAAGATACAGCCCAGTGCCAGACGTTTCAGAAGGGCTGTCAGCCTTCCTAAATCCACGGATTCTCAGACATTCTGCAGCCACTCCCTTCTTCTTTCCACAGCTGGTTTGTCCTTGTAGCCTACAAGTCACCTGGTACAATTTACACATTTCAAGTCCTAAGTAGTTCTACTGCCTCAAAAAAAATCTTTAATCCCCATATTATCCCTCTATGGTTCTTCTTTTGTTTGCCTTTCTCTTTGATTGAGAGACTTGTCTCTATACACAGAGAGTATGCTCAGCACCGCTCCAGCATCTAAAATAATCCTTTACTGTAGCTGTTGAGAGGACAGACAAGAGCATCGTTTTTTATGTGTAACTCAGAGACCTTGTTATATTCTTTTTATTAGTTTTGCCTGCTTTCTTCCAAACAGCAATTCAATGTTCCTTTGCCCACATTTAGTTTAGTTATGTTAACACAGACAATGGCTTATTTTTCAATATGAAATAATGAAAGTTATAAATTCAACTTTGTAGACAGGGAACTTGAGGCTCCAAAGGGTACGTGGGATAGTCAAAGGTCAGGCAGTTGTTGACTTTGACAGAACTCAAGACTCTCAAATCTCTGCTTGCCATATTCCACACAAGATCATGCGACTCTGCCAGCAAAGAAGATTCGCTTCTGTAAGTACTGACACCAAACTTTCCCAACTTAGCATTTCAGGGAGATGAGAAGTGGGAAATTAAAGGGTCAAATTCTCTTCTGGATGAAATACTTATGACAATGGTATTCTTTGCTTAAATACTCTCATTTTTATATCATTTCAGAAGAAATCCTTCTATATCAAGAGGATTTCCGATTGCGGAGATAATGATACCAACTCCTCGCTGAATAGCACTAGCTATTTCTATTCTTTTTATGGCTGTGGAAAGGAGAAGAGAGGTTTTTTTTATACATGACATGAAAAGCTTCTAAAGGGTAATAGTTGATTCAGAATAGAGATGCAGACAAGCTGCTGAAACTGTGAACAGATAAAATACATACAAAAGTCTTTTCATGGAAAAATCTTTCCAAGAGAGAGATCGCAACAAAATTAAAGTGGGAAAGGAAAATGTGTCAGTTCTGGTTCAGTCATCCTCCCGTCCTATGACATGTGTAGAATGATACCTTGCCACACCTCGTAGGACAACTAAAGGGACAGGGAAAACAATAAAGGATTCAGATGGAACCTTCTCAGGCTCATTGAGAGGTGTTAACCGCCCCGGTCTTTTATCTTGCTTCTCAGAGTGAGTGAGAATTTTCAGAAGCCTGGAAGATCATCCTCCAGTTTTCCCACGGCAGGTGATATTGGGTCCCCTTGACGCCTTGTGTCATGTAATGGCATAGCTTTCACAGTGGCTTCTCAGTATGAGCCAGTGCTCTGGCTGTTCTGTGTCACACACACACAACTGGAGTTAAAGTCACAGAGCCAGAGGACTCACCATCCTTAACAATGATGGAGAGTTTCTCACCACACCAGTGGAGGGGTAGAAAACTAAGTCCTCTAATCTACAGAACTTCGTTGGTGGCCATCTGAAGCCACGTTGGATTATTCACATCCTCCTGAGAATAACAATCACACTTTTCCAATCCCTGAGTTCACCCGTTCTCAGTAGAAAATTCTCAGCTTCTACTTTGGAGGGAATAATGTTGGTGATATCCGGATAGTCTATTTTCTACTGGCTTCCCTGTCCCACACATGGGACACACAGCCATGGAAACCTTGCCTACATCCACACCACACTGTGCCTATGGCTCACCACTTTGGTGAACACTCTTCTTGCTCTGCTCAGAGGAAGCAATGACCATCTGTTACTCCCTGTCCCTAGAAGCATTGCCAGTGTGGCTGTTCTGTCGCGTGTGCATCAGGAGGTGGCAGAGAGGAGATGGGCTGTGTCAAGGCTCAGTGCTCTGACTTATGAACATCTGAATGATTAGTAGCCTAGCATTCCCTCAAAAGAAAACATGCCTGAAATGACTACCAGTCTGCACCAAACAGGCCCAAATGGCTCCCAGGACCTGGAGCAAGCAGGAGACTAGAAAAACCTAGTCTGGGACTGAAGGACCTAGCAGGATGAGTCTGAGACAGATGACCCTTGCATGGGGCCTCTTTGGCAGGCTGGGTAAGGAGCAAGTCCGTGGTGGCCACCAGGACCATGGGGCCTAGACAGGGAGCTGCCCTGAGATGACCACCAGTTGCGTGCCAAGCAGGCCTGAGGGGACAGACTATGATCGAGATGACCCCTGCCACAGCACTGTAATGCACGAGTAGGTATAGCACTCCCAGGACCACTCCTGTGATGACCCCAGACACTCAGAGACCCTGGATGTCACTAAGAGGAGCAAGTAATGCTGGAGAAATGGAAGAGAAAGTGAAGCAGAAGGATGTGGACACAATGAAGAGAGGCATAACTGGAGATTCCAATGTATTGAGGAATAGCCTGATGTAAATAGCCAATGATGCCACCTGGGATCATAGTGGGGTTCTAGCCTGTGGTCGCAGGGGCCACATCTGTGTCTATGGCCCTGCAGCAACACAAATCTATTGCCACAAAAGGCTAGGTGGACATCCCTGATCTGGGCCGCTGCTCAGGGACATGTTGATGTGTGAGGGTTGTGCAGAACTGGCCCCACCCCTCACCTGGGCATCATGGAAGTTCAGGCCCTAGGGACATGAAAGCAGGAGAGCTGACTCCACCCCTAGCCAGATACAGTACTAGGAAGAGTGGAACACACATTGTAGGGGTTGCGAATAGCCCAGCCCCAGAATATATGAGCATGGGAGACCTGACCCTACTATTCATCGCTCATGCAGTGGCATGGACAAGGAGAGATACCCTTCTCCCCATTCACCACTCACTACCTGTAGCAGGCAGGAGACTGGTCCTGGGTCATGAGAGCAGGAGAGCCGGCTCTGCACCTCACCTAGACAGCACAGTAGAGTTGGCTGAACCTGGATGTGGTGGTTGTGGTGAGTTAGCCAAAGGGCATAAGCATAAGAGAGATCCTGCCTCTTGTCTGCAGGACAGTGGAATGAATGAGGGAAATGTCATCCTTCCCTCCCTTATACTCTCCATTTATGGCAAGCTGGAGAGCTGGCCCCTGGGTCATAAAAGTGGGAGAACTGGCCATGTCCCTCACCAGCTGCAACACTCATGAGAGTGGGCCATGCACCTGGATTGGGAATCAGGGTAGAGTGGGATGAGAGGGTGTTGCTGGTGAGCTTGCCCGGAGGACATGAGAGTGAGTGAGCTAGCAGGCTGACCAGCTCAGATACCTCTCAGGCCCAGATCCAGGGCTTTGAATTGTCCCACACCAACATCTACTCCATCAATGAACTGCTGGAGTACATGAAGGGGCAGTCCTACAGATCCAAAACTAGAGGCGCTGCATGACCCAGGGCAACAACAGGATAGCCTAGGGGAGTCCCTATGAGGTTCTAGTGTCAATAGAGTAGCAAAAGCCAGAAGCCTCATTGAAGTGAACATTTATAAGCAAAGAACGGTGGTCAAAAGGTATACTATGGGACACATTGTGACAGACTACAACTTCCTCAAAAGTTGTTTCCTCTATTGAAGGGGAAGTTGCAACGGTGGAGAGTGGATGTGAGGAGAGGGTGGAGATCAGTGGGATTTGAGTGCGTGATGGGAAACTCATAAAGAACCGATAAAAAAATTTTTTTGTACTTAATCAATAAGAGCGGTTTCTACTCAGAGAAGTGAGAACATGGATGGCCATGGAGCCACCTCTTCTCAGTTTTTCGAATAACCTCAATGATTTACATTTCATTTGACTTTTCCTCAAAGTCAGTAATCTTCTCAAATTTAACCATCAGCCATTTTCACACATATTATTGTAACTATTCCATATAACTGTATCTGGATGGTAGTGGTGTTGACTACTCTCTAGCATGAAACTTGAGCTACTTTCTCAGTGTTGGGATATTTGTTTCTTTAAGACTAGGACAGCACCATCTTTTGGGGATTAGTGGGCAAGAAACTATAAAGTTTTATAGATGGAAATGAGATTTAGAAGAACGTCCTGTTGGATGCTGAAAGGCATATGTTAAAAGTGAGAATTTAAAGCAGAAATACAGCTCTGTTTACTTCTCAAGAGGACAAAGATGCGTGTGCTGTAGGTCTGGTCGCGAGTGTCTCCTAGAATCCCTGTAAAAAAGGCTTCTAGTATCTGGGGTTTCTAGAACCTTTAAAAGTAGAATGTTGTGAGCTGTCTTTAGGTTGTTACAGGTCCTCGGATGGCACAATAGAGTCCCACCCCCCCTTCCCTTCCTCTTTGGCTTCCTTATGATGAAGTGACTATATCTGCTCCATCAAATCCCCTATCACTACTGCAATCTAACCCACGCACACACCCAAACCAGAGGCCTAAAAGCAATAGGTTTGCTTAATCATGGACTAGAAGGTCTATATCCACAAACTCAAACAACCTTCTCGGTTTATAATTACCTCAAGTAATTGTCTTAGGGGTGAAAAGCTCATGGTTTGGTTGAGACTAGATCTTTGAAAGACACGCAGGGAATTTATCACGCCATCAAAGCGAGACATCTTTCCTGCCTCCTGCTGTCTCCCATTGTCACTGCCCAACCCCTCCCAAATGAAGAGGAGTGTCCAACCTTAGCCAGAAACAATGTTCTTAACATTAAAGAGTTTGTTCCTGCTCTGTCCTGGCTAACAATGCCTTCCGTAAAAGCCAAAGGCCATACAATTTCACGCAACAAAAGAATGAAGCCTCTTGGCCCCATCCTGCAGACAGAGGGCCAAGCTTCCGCTGGCAAGGCTTGCTTTAGGGATTCTACTGGCATGACGCCCTGTGGATCTTCTGCCTGGTGCTTCAAAGCAGGGGTGCTTCTGGTGGCCTCCATCTGGCAAATGCGACTTGTACATTTATTAGACAGGGTGTAATTATCAGGCCCCTGTGGGTTCTGCTAAAGGCTTTTCCCCGGCATTTGTCACTTTAAGAAACGGGACCTTTTTAGAAATTGTTCCTTCTAATACAATCCACTCCAAAATCCACTAATTTCCTCTTTCCATTCATCTTCCAGAAATCCTGTATCCAAGACAAATGGGACTTAGTGTGGCACGCTCTCAGCGACACCACAATGCGCAGGACTATTTTAAGGATTCTATTCATCAATTCTCAATAAATATTATGATACCAGCACTTAGGCGTTCTAAAGTGACTTTCCTAAGCAGATCCCAAGCTCTTCAGCAATACAAAGACATTAAATCCTCTAATTCCCTTGCAAAACAAGCAAAGAGGCAGGAACTGAAGTGTGCTTTCTATAATGCAGCTGCACGGAAAGTCACTTAGGCTTGGCCCACTTGGCGAAGAGAAGGGAAGTGTGGAGGGAAAGTAAGGTGACAGTGGACGTCCTCAAACTCTAGCACTGTCTTCTGCCGTTACCAAAGGAGAGGGCGAGCAGGGAGGCATTTGACCGCTTGTTATCTGTTTCTTTAAAGCACATTATTCAGTGCTTATGGATGTGGGGCTCTGGATTAAACTTTGGCAAGGTAATAAAGAAAACCTCTGTGTGTGTGTGTGTGTGTGTGTGTGTGTGTGTGTGTGTGTGTGTGTAAAACATATAGCCCAGAAGATCAAGAGTATCTGTCTTAAAAGAAATAATGAACTAGCTGGAGAAATGGCTCGGTGGTTAAGAACACTGGCTGTTCTTCCAGAGGTCCTGGGTTCAGTTCCCAGCAACCACAACATCTATAACAGCATCTGATGCCCTCTTCTGACATACAGCCATGCATGCAGTTAGAGCACTCAAGTATATAAATAAAACTTTTTTTAAAAAAAAAATATTAAATTCTGTGTAATTTAAATAACAAAAGTGTGTCTGGCATATGGAGAGAGCACATATAGGGGAGTTAGTAGGTGACTTTGTATTGTTGACACAAAATGCACAGCCCTTGCCTCAAAGGGAATAAGAGAGTTTATTCTGGAACCAAATTTTAGTGACCATGACCTGGAAACGTGGAGCTGAGTTAGCCCAGGTTTCACATTCCCATGTGGAAGCAATTTCATGGTGCTTTACAGCAACGGAACAAAGAAAGTCATAAATCAAGTCCATTTTAAAGTTCATCGGTGAGTACATCAGAGAGGCAGATAGAGCAAGATGGGGGAATCTGTCCTATAAACCTTGGAGGCTATCTGCTGACATTCTAAGCTTTGGGTTGGTGGAAGCCAGTGGTCTGCTAAGTTAATAGATTCCAGAAAGTTCTTTACCAATTAGTCACAGGATACTAGTTCGGGCACAGAGAGGGGAAGGGAGCAAAGTTATCCCAAGATGAGGTAATTAGGCTCTGGACCTGCATCATGCCAACGTCTCCCTGTTCTGATCAGTCAGTCTTCGCAGACACAGTTACTTTCCAGGAATTTTGATTTATAATATTTGAACTTGGAAGTATATTCAAGAAAAGACTCCCCTAAGATACAATTCCTGACATGGAAGGCGGGGCAGATTTTGACAGCACTGAGAGCATTCTCCGTTGGAGAAAATGGTACCCGGGCTGCGGCTGATGAATGTGTTGCAACACACACTCATGGCTTCCCTGACGACAGACTGAAAGATCTATGTGTGGCCAGAAGATAATGGCCCTTCCTGCATCTTCTGCTTTTTCAAAGTGTAGCAACGCACTGGCTTACCCAATAAATCACAGAAAGGTACCTCGTTGTACAAAGATGACTGTCCTTGGAGTCTCTGTTTCTGGTACTTAGTCTCCTTAAAAACAGAGCAGGAAAATGGGCCAGGCCTGCCTGGAAAGCCAAGGGTTCCCCCTCAAAACTCACAGATAGTAAAAAGTCAAGTCCGAACTCCAGATACTAACCACCAGGTTGAACTCTTTCCACCGAAAACCCCCGGTTCCACAGGACACCCTGTTCCTACCTACATACTTGTAACTGCAGACGCAGGAATGAAGATATTTTAAAGAGGCCCATGTGTCCCTCTGTTTGGCTGCTAGAGGTCTCATGCTGAAAGAAGAAAAAGCATAGGGCCCTGATACCAGAGAGAGAGAGAGAGAGAGAGAGAGAGACTCCTGAAAAGAGATTTCACCAATGCAATAACTTGTCAAGCCACCTTGGTGAAGAAATGAGAACTTTGGCGTGACCACAGACAGACACACACCCTGGCTGTGCCTGCTTACCTACACATATTCCTCTATATACACACCCTCTCTATTGAGCCTTAGACCTCACACTATGACCCTGGAAGACTAACTGGGAGATCAGGGTACCTCTTTGTTACTCTTTCTATTGTGGCTACAACACCATAAATCTCCTTTCTCTGCTTTCCATGGTTGCTTTGTCTCTTTAATTGGATGATTGATTTAATTTGATGATTCTGACCCTAACAACTGTGGTAGCAGCCCCACAAGTTAACGATACATATAACTGACTTCGCCCTCTTTGAGATCAGTGTCTCAGAATAGATTCTGATACAGAGGAGATAGATCCCAAAAATCACTGTGGCTTAAAGCAACGGGTGTTTATTTTTCAATCCTTCAAAGTCTGAAGCAGAAGACAAGACTTTGGGCTCTCCTCCGTTTACTGACTCAACACCTCAGACTCATGTTGTGACATTATCATTTATTTCAGCATGCTGTTTCTGAGGTTGCCAGATCCAAGTGAGAGAGAGTGGGAGTTACACAGCCTCCTAGCTATCAAAGCCACATTGCATGTCCTCAGCCCGTTATCCAGAACTAGCCACATGGCAGCAAGCAACTGCAGCGGCGGCTGGAAAAGGCAGTCTGTGCAAGCGACGGATGCTCTAAACATGGTATCCTTTTCTTTTTTCCTTCCTTTCTTTTCCAGAACTATTATAGTGTATTGCACAAAACACATATTCAACAAAGAAATATTGAACAAATGAATGAAACAAGAATCCAGTATGTTCAAGATACTGAACAAGAGATGTAAAGATACAAGAAATAACCACCTCTCCTGGACCACACCTATAATCCCAGTACTTGAGGTTTGAGGCAGGAGGTTTGCTAGCATCCAGCTTGGACTACATTGAGATCCTTCCACATTAATTAGTGTGTGTTGAGTGTGTGTGTGTGTGTAGTGATTCCAGTGTTTAAGAAGTCAGAAACCTAATTCAGCAATTAAACACAAATATGAACTCAAGCAAAATAAAGTTAGTCAGACATAACCATATAGATAGAAGGAGAAGTAACTGTTTGATGAGATAACGGCATAGATAAGTCATCATCTCAGATGATTCAGGACCACAGTCCTCTAAGTCAGATCTCTGCAAGGATTCTGAAGCTATTTGCCTAGGGTCTAGTTTTAGTCTCAGGAAAAGGAAAGTCTTCAAGGCAAAGGGAGGAAACATCCTTTCAGGAGCCTGAGGGCCTTGAGCTGTGAGAGCCGTATGTGGGAAGTGTCCTGATGTTTTCTTTTCTGTAGAGGAGCAAGCTCTTACCAGAGATGAGCGTTTCATGCTACATGCACAGGTGCAGCAGGCTCCTATCAAGGTATTGACTGTCCCACTGGTATAGCTCAGGCTCCTGTATGCGATGGCCACTCACTGCCAAGGGACAGCAGAGGTCATTCCTTGTATGATGGAGCTATAATCTATGACCAGTAGAAAGGTATTCATTTTCTGGCCAAATGCTGCCTTTCCTTTTGCTTTACAGACATTATTAACCTTAAGTACAGGAAATTAAGAAGTAGCCATAATGTTTTATAGCAGCGATTTTTGGCTGATCTCAAGTTCAAAGGTTTTCAGGTATGAGATGTGTAAACTGCTGCTTTTCTGAAAATCAATTTAGCAATATAAACGAGGGTCATTTAAAATGTTCTTATGCTGTGACAACTAACTGTCATTGTAAAAATCAGTCTTAGGTTAAAGTTGACAAAGTCTGTCATCATTAGGATACTCGTGTGGTCTTATGTACTGAGAAGAAAGGCTGACAATCTAAATTTCCAGTTCTAGAGAAATGACTGAGCAAAGTAAGTTGTATCCATACTTGGGAATAATCTACTCTTGCCAAAATATGTAACTACAAAAGTGGCTGGCATTATCTATTTTAAAGAAACAAGTAGTTATCTTTCTCTGCCTTTAGAAAAACATCTACAAATTCTCGAATAAAATTTTCACATTTAACATGATTTTTTTCAACCTTATAACATCAAATATTGGTAAACCTGGATGCTTATCAAACACAAGATTATAAAGTGCTAAAAAGAAAGTCCAAATTTTACTATATTGTATCTTGAAAATGTTAATTATTTAACAAGTTAAAAGGGAATAATCTGGATTTTGTTGGAAGAGTGGCTTTCTCTTTTAGTTTTTTGCATCTATGTTTTAATGTTTTATCATTAGCATGGCAATTCGACTTAAATTTCAAATTTTCATTTAAAATAAATAGTAGAAAGTCAAAAAGAAATGGATAGGATAACTTTTAATTTTGCCTAGAAAATGATCATAAGAGAATGCTAAATTGGAAGGATTTACAATGTACTATAACGTGCATGGTGTTACCGAAGTGGTGTGAAACCTATCAGAGTGTAGAAGCCAGAGAGATAAACATGTCAAACTGCCAACCGTGTTTCTCCTTCTGGTAGCAGAGCCATTTGTGGGAGAGTTATGGATGCACAACTCTGCTTCCTTATAGTTTTATATCCTTTTTTTATTTTCTTCAAGACAACTATTAGATGTGTAACCAAGAAATAGGAGAAAGCTTTAAAAATTAGAAATAAGCACTTAAACAAGAAAAGCATACCAAGAGAGAAACTATGTGCTGGGCTGGGCTGGGCTGGGCTGGGCTGGACTGGGCTGGGCACTCCCCAGAGATCCATGTAGTCAAGACTGGGTCCCCAGATCATGGTGCTTTAAAAGGAAGCAAAGTCTTAGAGGCAGTGGTTCTCAACCTTCCTAAGTTGAGACCCTTTAATACAACTCCTCATGTTGTGGTGACCCCCCAACCATAAAATTATTTTCATTGCTATTTCATAACTGTAATTTTGCTGCTGTTGTGAATTGTAAAATAAGTACCTGATATGTGGGGTATTTAATATGCAACCCCTGTGAAATGGTTGCTCTATCTTCCCTAAGGGGTATTGACTCACAGGTTGAGAACCACTGCTCTGACTTGTTAGACCCTAGTGGGAGGAGTTTGGGTTAGTGAGAGTCCTTTAAAGGAGCTTGTGGGATACTATCCTCTTCCTCTTCCTCCCATTATGGTTTCTCATCCAGGAGATGACAGATCTTGCTTGACCTTGTAAAGACTCTGATGAGCCTTAGCTTACTGGGGAACTTCGGAGTGAACAACACAGAGCCGGGGATCGATGCAAAAGCAAGAGGAATTTTATTGTTCCAGCATGCTGGGATCATCCTGCATCCAAAAGGAGAGGCGATGACCCCTGGGCCACTTGTTCAGCAGACCTTTATACAGATTCCAGGGGTAGCATAGAGAAACAGTAGCTAGGCACAATATGATTGGCAGAACAGTGTGACTTTTAAGCTGATTGGTCTTTAGGGAATGAGGTGACAGGGACTTCCGTTGTCTGTGGGTGGCCAATGGTCTGTCCTGTGGAATGTGTCCATATGCTCTGGGCCTCCCCACCCGCAGATTGGTCTCCACACCCTGTGGTCTGAGGAATATTAATTAGCCTCTCTCTTCCAGAGGGACAAGTGTTCCAAAGTTCCTGAGCTGACCTCTTCAACCTCAGGCTACCCATCCCTCTGCAATATGCCACTTCACCACAGACTCCAAAGCAGTAGAAACAACCAGTCCTAGACAGCAACTCCCAATCTGTGGACTCAGTTAAAACTTTCTTTTCAAAGTGGACTATCTCACGCTTTGGTTATGGTAATGGAAAGCTGACCATTGTCATCAAGGTAATAACATTATTTTTCTATTGATGTTCTTTTTTTAAAAAAAAATGTATTGGGCATTGAGATGACTCAGAGGGTAAAAGTGCTTGCTTCCAAGTCTGACAATCTGAGCTCAATCTCAAGGGTCCACATAGTGGAAAAAGAGAACTAATTCTCACAAGTGGTCTCGTGACTTCCAAATATATGCCATGGCATGTGTGAGAGGCACATGCAACCTACCACATGCACGTGCGTGCGCACACACACACACACATTTATTTTATTTTTTAAAAAGGAAAATACTTCATGATTTTATATTTTTAGTTCCTTCCACTTCACACTCATTTTAGTTTCATGTGAATAAATAAGGCCTCTCACTTCGTGCAGTCAATCGGTGCAACGAGAATGTGAAATTTGAATGTGAATTTTTTTTATTTTCCTATACCCCCTTCTAATGCTTTGAAACAAAGCTATATATCCTCTCATTGTAGACTCATATTGCCCCTTCATGAAAGATCACACAGCTTCTTCCTTGTTCCCTAGATCACAGACTCATGATATATTGAGCTGTCAAGTATGAAGTCTGGTTAGCCTGAGGTAGCCATCTTGGGATAAGGTCCAGTCTCTTGGAAAGGACACAAGTAGGCATGTCAAGCAATAGTTCCAACTGAGCCAGGCCTTCCATTCATGCCAGCCCAATGCCTTTATCCACTGCCACACATGTGAGTGAAGATGTTCCTGACCGACTCCAGTCATGTCATTTGAATCTTCCTGGTGAGACCTGGACACTTAGGAACAAGACATCCTCTATGTATTCTGTCCAAACTCATGTCTTAGAATCTATGCACCAATAAAGTAGTTGTTGCCTTATGCCTTTAACTTTAGGATAATTGTTATGTAATGATATATAAGTGAGACATGCCCTCTCCTAGAACATAGACATATCCATGGTATTCAATGAATAGTCATATAGAAGTTATACAGTACTTTATTGCTTCGGTTATAATAATAATAGTTATTAATAGTATTTATTCATTATAGTATTTGTTTCTAAGAAGCATTTTTGTTGTTTTTCTCTTGCTATTGAGATGTGATTTTCACTTAATAATAACAGTTATCATGATACTTTAGTTTGAACCCTGGATATTTTCCAAAGACATGCAGGTCAAAGGCTCAGCCCATGATAATACTGGGAAGTGTCAGAACCTTGCTGAAATTAAGCCCAGTGCACGGAATTTGGATCATTGGAGGCATGCCTATGAAGAAACCATCCACCCTGTCCTTCTTTTCACTGTGTCTTGTATAACATGAGATAAATACCTTCCTCTACATTTGTTCCTCCCAGAATGTGCCACCTCATCACAGACCCAAAGGGGTAGGGTCAATCAACCAGGGGCTGAAATATCTAAAACTGGGTCAAAATAAACTTTCCTTCTTTTTTAATATAACTGCCTTGGGGGTGGGGCACGGGCATTGTCGCTTTAACACAACACCGAATGATATATATACAAATGCTTCTCATCTGTTGTTGACCTTAAGCCTCCCAATATCTCAATCAGTTGGTTGCTATTAGCATTTCCTCCTTTTAAACTGAACAAGTTGGAGACAGATAAGTTAAGTAGCTTCCCTAAGGACATACTGGCTATAAGCAGTTAGATCTCAGCAGCCAGTGACCAGAACCTCTGTTTTAATTCGTTTACTGAATTCTTTCCTCCTCTCCACTCAATATGCAGAAAACCTAAGCTGACATATGCCTCTCGGAGCTGATTGGAGACAGAAGCCAGAAATCTCATCCCTCTTTCTATTTTACTGGTTTGATTTTACCAGTATTTCTTGTGGGTAAGGCCATACCTCTGCTCAGAGAGATGAGAGAGAGGCAGAGGCAGAAAGAGAGAGAAAGAGAGAGAGAGAAAGAGAGAGAGAGAGAGAGAGAGAGAGAGAGAGAGAGAGAGAGAGAGAGCTATATAAAGAAGGGAGTAAAGATGCAAAACCCAAAGGACATAAATAGAGCCTTTGTGTAGTGGGCCAACCGTTTCTAGAATGAGGTCATGTAACTGTACTTCAGTCCCAAGGGATTTATTTATTCATCCATAAATGAAAAAGGGAAGGAGGCAATGCAAGCAAGGTAAGAAGGGAGGAAAAGGATGGGAAGGAGAGGAAGGGAAAGAAGAAAAGGCAGGAAAGGGAAATCCAGATACCATGATAATGGGACAGCTAAAGACTCAAGGCTGATGCACGTGAGCAAGACAGGAATGTAGAAAAAGAAATAGCTAAAGATAGAAAAGCCAATTATAAAGCCTAAAAAGGACTTCAGAGCCGAGGTGCAAATCAGAGATACCTACCATTAAATAAACACAGCCACGAATAAGTTTCTGCCCGGCTACTTTCAATAGGGAGAAAGCGCTCAGCAAAGACGGTAAAAAGAAATTGTTTTGCATTTGGGGACTCTTACAGGACTAAGTACAGAGGCTGGTTATTTAATAATCTGTGACCCAATTATATCTGAATCTCTTTCAGCTTCTCTGTGTAGCAAAGGAAGTACCATGGCAAACAAGATAGAAGGAGGTGGAATGTGTTAACATTTAAAGTATAACTTCAGCCATGAATAATATTGACTTTTTAGGACAGAAGAACTTAATCTTTTAAAGAAACCAGAAAAGGTTAATGACATAAAAGCTATAATTACCCTACTCGGTCGAAACATGTTATGACATGAATTGAATTGTCACACTGTACCCACCAGGGTTTACAAATATTAAGAGTCAGGTAACAAATAATGGAAGGGTGGGGGCAGGGCTTCCACCAGTAGATTGCCTGTCTAGAATGCACAAAGCCATGAGTTCAGTCTCCAGCACCAAACAAAGCAGCATCACGGCATACACATTCAGTCATCCTCCCTACACAGTGAATTTGATACCTGCCTGAGCTACCCAAGACCATGTGTCAAAAAAAAAAAAAACAAAAACCAACTACATAAAGAATGAATAAGGATATTTGTAAAAGAAATCTGAAAACTTAGACAAACTTTCTAAAAATATGAGGCAAAGTACAAAATTTCAAGGAAAAGCTAACCCAACAACTGCAATGTGTAAACACCCACTTTAAAGAAAAAGTCACCCTTAGTGAAACAGTATTCATCAGATGTGACCACCTGACCAACACACACAGGTGAATGACGTCACTGCAGCTGAGGCGACTTTAACAAAACCTGCACCAGATCAAGCCAGCCAAACTGGAGAGAGGCACATGAAGTCCCGCCCCTAACTAAGGGGCTATTGTCAATCAATGATTGCAGGGAAGGGGGTTGTTTTCTTCAGGAATATGACTTCTGAGAAGCTACCCAGGCTCATATATTTTGTATCATTCCTCAGGACGCTAATTCAAACATACCTTGTGTTTTAAAAATTCAGAAAGTTATAATCAAGAAAGTAGTAGAAAAAAAATAACAAAACCAAATTATGCATGAAACATATTAGTAAATCTGTTGCTTTAATAAAAAAAACTTTTTAAAATCATATTACCGAGAATGCTGTTGTTTAGGACTACTGGAATATATATATATATATATATATATATATATATATATATATAATCGACATTTTATATACATATATTATACATTACATATTGCATATTACATATTAATTATATAATATATAATTATATATTTTATATTATATATATTATATGTACATATAATACAAATTGACAAAATAAAAATTATCAATTTGCTTAATAAAATAAAATGTAAGTTGTTTTAATCATTAAAAACTTATCATAAGTGGGAGAGGAGCTGATGAGGTGGCAGCCCTAGCTGAGGAGCTATTGGCAGTCGATGGCTGCTGGGAGAGACAGGAGACAGGCCCTTCTCTTTGGGAGCCAGCAGGCACGTTATCAACACTAATTGAATTCAAAGCACCCAATTAATTAATGTTTTAGAAAGATGACATGAAGTTGGAAAGGAGTTCTATTGGGGAGTTCCTGGGGTGAATTGGAAGGGAGGCATGAAGAAGTTAATATGATCAAGATACATTCTTGACATGTATGACATTTTCAAAGAGTAAATTTTAAAACATTATTAAGAAAACTCTTCTTTAAAAAAAAAATCACTGAATATAAGAAAATATCAATTTCAAATGTTCTTTAGTAATAACCTGTGGAGTGGGCTTCTCAGTACCCTAGAGGTACTCCTGTTCCAAGATGTATTCAGGCACAATCTCAGTACCCAACTGTTCACCAAATAGTTACTGGGTCATCCCTGTACACTGGGCGCTGGAAATCCAGTGAGCAAGTCATTTACATACTTTGCAAGCATCCCTCGCAGGATGTAGGAGAAGCCTCTCAGAGTCGTTGATTCTTGATTTTTCAGAAACCTCCGTTGCACCTAATGCTGGGTGATTTTTCACTCATAGAAGCATTCATCCATGGTCCTCTCATTCACACCATGTGACTGTCTGAAGGTGCTTGGGAATGTCAATCTATTGGCGCAAAGGGCTGCTTGTCTCTCGGGGGAAAAAAATCTTGCGGGCAGAAACCTAGAATAGACACAGGTCGGTTACTTGCAACAGAACTGATAGCTGTGTTTCTCATATACTCTTTGGAGCATGGTCAAACTCCCGGTGGCCAGCCCTTTAAAGAAAATTGAGTGCTTCCGCACCCCGCCCCCACCAGAAACCATCAAATATGAAGATCCACACTTCGTCATCTTTATCACTTTTAAGGACTGTCTTCAATAGCTTCCTGTCTGGACTGTTTGAGGGGAAAGACGCATGTCACAGAAGCCTTTGAAGTCTCTTACTCTCAGTTATGAGTGAGCAATCATCCGTACCACAGCAGAAGAAGCTTTCTTGCGCATAGCAGCTGGCAGCTGGCTGGACCATGGTTTCTGGCAGCAGCACGGACAATGGAATTCCACATGACCTCCAGTGGGAGGACCGACCATGGACGTCAACATGATCTCCTCCGGCAGCCCCGATCACAGAGATCACGGACACCAACGGGACCTCTGTAGGCAGCACAGACCACAGAGATCTTTCCAGGAAGCTAAATCCAGAAAATGAACTGTTCTTCATCTTGTTGTCGCTCAGAGGCAGGGTGGAGGCAGCTGAGCAACGTGTTGGAAGCAGAAGCCGCACCAGCTCCAGGCTGCTACACCCCACCCTGCCCTTGCTGCTTGCCATCTTGCCAGTATCCCAGACAAGACAATCATGTCTGCAGCATGCAGATAGCATGGCGACCCTGTGCTCTCCTCTCCACAGGAGGATGAAGAGAACGAGTGGATTTGAAGATGGAATTCTGCTTACTTTGACAATGAGGAAGGAATCTAGGAACCAAGGAATGTAGCTCTACAGATTGGAAAATGACAGGCAAATAAATTCTGTCTGAGAACCTTTGGGTAAGCTTGGTCTTGACATCTTGCTTTGAGCTCAGTGTCTTTCCTCTATTAAACCCTGAGCCAACACTTTCCCCAGACTTCCTGGGTACAGGAAAAGGAACATGAAGGGCAAATGAGATGTGGGTGATGGAACTATGGGAAGTGGAGGTGGAGATGGTTGCTTAACAAGCAAACGGATGAGAAAGATCACCATTAGAAAAAAGAACTCTACGGCCTTGGAGAGGTCAAAGCCCAGAATTCTATAGAAGAAGAGCTGTTGTTTCAGAGAAGGGCTCCTGGCATAACTGATGATGAGGGTCCCCAAACAGTCTCAACCACACCCCCAGAACCAGTCATCCCAGTTGTGGTAAACCAGTTCCAGAACCAGCTACTTGGCTGTTGTGTCAATGTCTTTTGAAACTTACTTGTGTGCAAGCTTTAACTAGAGGCCAATGATGTAGGGCCACTGCCAAGCTGCAAGAGGCTCTCATCTGTGGCTCTCTTCTTGTTCCAACACCACTGCAGACAGTAGTCAGTTCAGTACTGAGAGGTGCTCCTGACCAAGGAACAGATTCAGAAGAACTCAAGGAAGCATACATTTTCATGAATAAGGAGCTGGGGCAGGAGAGTTGCTCCCAGTGCACGGAAGACAGGGAGAAATTAAGTGGGCAGTTTGATGTCTACCTGATTGCCGTCTGATTTCTAAAGTCATTCCAAATCCAAGGTATAAAGGATTAAATTGGTAGCCACAAACTAACATGGAGTCAAGGAATGACACCCAGAGAAGAATTGCTGTCCAGAACTGTCGTCTCTAGCTCAATCTGCTGCCTAGACTTGTTTCATGCCCTATAACATGGTTTACAATGGCTGAACTTCAAATATCAAAACTAACTCAAGAATGCAGATGACAGAAGTTTAGTGGGAATGGACATAATGAGCAATTCTGAGTTCCCTCCTTCTCTGAGTGGGTTCTGACAGCAGGCCACTGACATAGCACCAGATGAAAAGTCCTGATCTGGCTTCCTGATTGAGCAGGTCTCTTCACTTCGGGGCTGAGCAGCAGTGTGCTGTGTGGTGGGAGCCGAGGGAGCTGTGTGAATGACTCCCCAGCCCTCAACATCTGAGTGCCAGGGTGCTCCCAGAGGGCAGTCGGGATAGGATGCAATCACTGTCTTCTCAAAGTAATAAAAAGTTATTTCTTCCCTGAGAGGCTGGAAGGCACATAAAAGGCTCTTCAGCAGAAGGTTATTTGTTTCTGCTCTTTCCCACTCTTGACCCAGCACATGCCATTTTGCAGGGCTGAGAATTCTGGATGAGCCTTGGATGAAATTCCTGGTTACTTATTGTTTCTAAAGCCTGGAAGATGTGTAAACTTTTCCTCAGCTGTCCTCTCCCTGTGATTCAGAGAGATAATACCAGAAAGTACCTGTTCTCTTGTGTGTAGAGTCATGTGGTCATTGCTTTAGTGAATATTTTCCATCAAAGCAAAGGTGAGACCAAAACACACAGGGAAGTAGAAAGTAAATGAAATGTCCATGTAAATGGAAAGTAATGATGTAATAAATCATGATGTAAAATGGCAGGAAAGATGGCTCAGAGGTTAAGAGAACTGGCTGCTCTTCCAGAGGTCCTGAGTTCAATTCCCAGCATCCACATGGTGGCTCATAACCATTTGTAATGGGACCTGATGCCCTCTTCTGGTGTGTCTGAAGACAGAGAAACTGTACTCATATATATTAAATAAATCTTAAAAAGATTAATAAAGATGATATAAGGATTTATTTATTGTTTGTTTGTTTGTTTGTTTGTTTGCCAAACATCTAATTTCCAGTCTTCTGATGGGAGTACCCTGATCTTTGGAGTACTCAGTCTCCTCTATTTTTCTTCAATCTGGCTTCAGTGGAACTGATTATACTTTCTGGATATTGAAAAACAACACACGACTCAAATTCATCTATTGATGTAATAATCTCATGAGCTTTGACATAGTAAGCAGAAGTCCTGTGCATGATTATGACAGGAGACTACTAGTAAATGTTATCACAGAGACAAACAAGAAGTTCTGGCAGTTAGGTGAGCCCCTGAATTCTCCCATGCCTGAAGTCCCACTACCTCTGATTGCTTTTTTTTTTTTTTTTTCTTCCTAACTTCAGGCCATACTGAGGCATTTCTATTTCTTTTCCTTCCTTTCTTCTTTCCTTCCTTCCTTCCTTCTGACAATAGGCACTAGATAAGATAAAACAAGCAGAATGAAATAAAAAAGCCCAAAAAGCACAATCCTGGCTTGTTAGCTGCAGTTCACTAAAACTTCCATGACTTTTTATTTGTGTGTGACATGAAGGAAAAAGATGTTACCCATTTCATTGGGATTATAAAGAATTACAGACTCGATTCAAGATGGACTCGTAGCTGCTGGCACCTTGTAGCCCCCAGGTCACTTTGGTGGCATCTGAGAGACCCACAGAGACTTCAAGGGGAAGATGTTACAGCTGGAGGATGAGCCTGAAGAATGCGCAGTATCCAAAACAACTGAAAAACCAAATGCAGGTCTTAGTGAAGATGCTTTTAAAAAGTGGTTTCATGGAATTGGGGGAAAAAAAGATGGTGGAGTGGAGCGGTGGTGTATAGACTAGCGAGAGGTATAGATGAGGTAGTGGCAGCTGCAAACGAGCATGTCCTGAGTAGGGCCAGTCCTCTGATCACTGGGAGGCATGGCCACCACCAGGCCCACCTTGTCCTTTGACCACCAGCTAGGCCAGTGCTGCCATTTGGCCAGAAGGCTTGGCCCATGGCATAGAACAGCTACATGTAGGGGGTGGTTCTGAAGGTTTGATAGGGAATCTGCTTGTGAACAATGAAGGTCCTGTTCCACAACTGGTTCTTGATTGATCAATAAAGATACCAGTGACCAATGACTGGGCGGAAGAGGCGGGACTTCCAGGTTCTCACAGGCAGTCTAGGAGATGAAGAAGGAGGAAGGGGAATTCTCCATGTTTCAGAGAGTCACCAGCCATGTGAGATCTCGGGTAGAGTGGCCATTGGCTGCTTCCCCAATTGGGGAATTAGAAGCATAACTAGGCTACAGCAGATTTAGAAGTGTCGAGAAAGGAGAAGGTAACCAGGCAACTAAGTTGAGGGCAGATTCAGAGGTGTTAAGCAAGGAGTAAAGAGAAGGGAGGCTCAGAAGAGTCCAGCCACTGATCTAGAAGTCAGTTTTAAAATGAGTTAATGTGCGTGTGTTTCATCTGTGTATCCAAGGGAACCTGGGCAGGGGCTGGTAGTGCGGGATCCACCCGGAGCTTAAAGTGGGGTAGTAGAATCTACACACTACAACCACCATTATCCATCCACTTCCATGTCTGTGGCATTTCTCCTTCCAAGGATACTTGTGATACATTTAAGGCTCATGTAGGTAGTTCATTCTTGCCACATCTTAGAGGCCTTAATTCACTTATGTCCTTACAGCTGGAGATGAAAGTTTGTTGTAGAGTGCTTACTTAGCATTCATGAAGCCCTGGTTTTGATCCCCAGCAGTCCACACAGTCCTATACCTGAAATCCAACAGTTGGGAGGTGGAGGTAGGAGGATCAGTACTTCAAAGTCATAGTTGGCTATGTAGTAAATATAAGACCAGTCTGGGCTATATGAAACCTTGCCTTTATTGGAAAATAACTCAATTACATATTTGTTATAGAAGGTAACTTTCATATGTCAAAAAAAAAATTAGAGCCAAGATATCTTAAACATGCAACATTTGGCCAAGCCATTGAGATCCACAACCAGCAGATCCATAGATATGATAACACATGCTCACTGCTTTAAACTCTTAAAGGTTTCCCCCTTTTTTATATGTGTGTCTTTCTGTCTCTCTGTCTCTGTCTATGTTTGTCTGTCTCTATGTCTCTCCTGTCTCTGTTTCTGTGTGTGTGAGTCTGTGTATGTATTTCTCTCTGTCTCTCTCTCTCTCTCTGTCTGTCTCTCTCTCTCTCCGTGTGTGTGTGTGTGTGTGTGTGTGTGTGTGTGTGTGTGTGTGTATGTGTGTGTGTGTGCAGTATATGTGCAGTTTGTGTGTGTGTGTGTGGTAATGTGTGTGTACCAGTATTTGCCATCAGGTATATTCTTCAACCATTCTGCACTTTATTTTTTGAAGCAAGATTTCACTGAACCTGAAGCTTACCAGTTTGGCTAGACTGACTTTGCAAGTGAATCCCACCAACCTGGCTTTCTTCATGGCTACTGGAATTCCAAGTCAAGTTCTAACGCTTTTGCACAAAGCACTTTACCACTGAGCCACCCCCAAAGCCCCACACATGCCTGTGCTGGGGGGAGGATTATGCACCATTATTACAGCGATAGCTGATTAACACGGTTCCCATTTTCTGAACCCTCCCCTTGATTTTCTGAGCCCCCTGATAATCTCCCAGCAAATTTCTACTGTGCTTACATATACTAGAATCAGTTTCTATTATTTATAAGCCAAACAACCTCTCCGCTGAATACTAACCTTAACCCACCTGCCAAACTCAAGCAGTTGAGTATCAAATGATAATGTTGAGAATATAAATGCAAACAGGATGCTTTTCTCAGTGGTTGTACCATCATGACCTGTTTGGAGAAAGTTGACAATATAGTGAGGGCAATAGATAAAAAAAATTCGGATGTGCTTTAAATGGATATGACTTCTTTTCTCACCCTAAGCTTCAGGTAGAGGAGACAAGTCATTAAGACATGCTTTAAGCAAAGAACAGTTGCTGAAATGATTATAATAGTGCATCCTGTCCCAGAGAGGCAGTGGCAGAAACAATGACAAGACAATTGAATCAAATTAGTATTTTTTTAACTCTATTTCAACTCACATCATTCCTATCCAGAAGAGATTCCATAGGTCATAGACATAGTAATGAATTAATGTCATAAAGAAGGTGTAGAGACAGCAGGAAATTGCAGGCTATTAGTTAAGGCCCATGGTTCTTTGCCCTCATTTTACATCTTTAAACAAAGTAAAGGAGGACAGTAGACAGAGAGTAACTTAAAATGTGCTGCTTTGTAAAGGCCAGCCAGCAGAGCCTAGGGACATTTATTTGAAGTCAGGACATTAGTGCCAGGGTGAATAAAGGGGATGTAATAGGTTTACATTTTTACAAAGAGGCCTGACAGATCTATATCAAAGGAAGAATGTCCCAGGCACAGAGCGATGGGATAATAAGAAGTAGAATTAAAACTTGGCTTACAGGGAGACAAAAAGCAATGATAAGTTGGAGTGCCTCCAGGGTGGTGTGGGAGAAACGTGTGGGCTTAGCAATGTGCTGGAGCCAGGAAGCCTCTACTGTTGGGTGGGTATCAGCAAAAGAGAGTCCTGCAATAGGACAGTGCATCTGTCTTCTTGAAAATAAGCGAAGACGGCACTGAGACATCTCACCAGACCAGTGGTTCTCAGCATTCCTAATGCTGTGATCCTTTAATACAGTTCCTCAAATTGTGGTGACTCCCCCCACTATAAAATGTTTTTGTTATTACTCCATAACTATAATTTCTCTACTGCTATGAATCACGATGTAAATATCTGTGTTTTCTGATGGTCTTAGGCGACCCCTGTGAAAGAGTCATTTCACCTCAAAGGGGTCGGGAATCCACAGATTTGAGAGCCACTGCACTAGAAGAATCACAGCTTAACCAATCATTTACACTTGAAACTTGGAAGGCCTTCCAGAGATTGCTGGTAAATGAACTAACTTGGTGGAGATAACTCCCTTCTTCTAAAACAACACAGACATTTTCAATAAAATATGACCAATAAAAGCAACCTATAACTGAGTTTAAAATCTAGAAATATATATATGGAAATATCCAGGTGCTAGAGGCAAAGGTGAGGGAGCCCTGTGGTCATTCAGCGATGTGGACACCTGGGCATGGGCCTGGGGACAGGGCTACGATGCGTTTAGGGCCCCCCAGAAGTGAGAAACTGGAACAGAATCCCCTGTGAAGACACAAGCCTCCAAACTATATCAATAGAAAGTGACTTCTGAAAGTTAATCTTCGACCTGGGACCCATTACCAATCTCTCTCTCCTCTTTCTTTTTTTTTTCTTCTCAGCCTCTAGTAAATACTATTCTGTATATGAGTGACATCATGTAAAATCTGTTTTTCTTTGCCTTGTTTATTTTGTTTAACATAATGCATAATTTAGCAATTCTATTTCACAGCTAAACAAATGCAGTTAACAACGATGGATTGTGTATTTAAGACATCTAAACACCATCACTTTAAAAATTCTTATCACACATGATTGATGTTTAAGATGACAGATGCTTAATTACCCTGATTTAATCATTATGTGATGTATATTGAATTGTGATGTCATAGTGCACTCCCTAACTATACACAATTATATGTCAATAAAAGAACACGATGTATGTGATCTGGTAAATGTCACTTAGTTAGCTAATCAGATGAGCTAAAACTCTCCTTTACCTCTACAAATCCTTTGTACAGTTTGAATAATTTCCCTTTCTGGGAGAAGATCATTTTCTTGTATACCTACATACTACCACTTCCACCAATTGCTATGCAGACTAAGAGTCAATACTGCTTGTTCCTAAACATGCCCTTGCCCAGGTACTTATACTTGTAACTCTGGGATTTAATTAGATATTAACGTGCTAATATAACATGAGCATGTAAAGAGAAGGACTTATTGTTTCTATAGAAACAGAGTAAAGTTTTTTTTTTCATAAAGGCTCGATAAAGGTGAGCTGCTAAAAATATTGCTATCGAATTAGCTGTGAATTACAAACCACATAGGGCTTGAGGATGCTAAAAACAGGATTCTGCCATCAGACTGTTTAACAAATAGCTCCATGTTTCTCTTTGTTCAAGTTCCTTTAAAGAAGTTACAACTCCAAGATGACATAATCTGCATGCCCCTTAAACACACACACACACACACACACACACACACACACACGAGTCCAAAACAAGTGTTAGTCAAAGGTACTTGGATGAAAAGCCATCCATCTAACTTATTCAGGGCCACGCCCTTGAAAAAAACTGAGTCTCCCCTTCCAGCACCGTCAGCTTATTTTCCTCATTCATACTGAAAGGTTGACGGCCTTGGCCTTGTACAGGTTACGGGCAACCAACCATAGGTGCTGTGAGCTCGTGAGTGTAACAGGATGTCTGGGAGACCATTTCAGAGCAGTCTTTCAGATGTTTGCCTATTTAGCTCCTCAAATCTGTGCATAATGGAAGCCATTTTTCAAACAGTAAATTTTAAAAAACACTTGTGGTTGGAGGATCCTATGATAGGAGTGGGAAGATGGAGTTGTACCAAACGACTCTAGAAATAAAGAAGTTATACTGATATTTTTAGCCTATTTTAAAATCCATAAAATAAGGGGAGTAGACATGACTGTTCTAAGCATGCTTCCATTTGTTCTTTTCTGCGTCTAGTCTTCTGCAAGAATAGAAAACTGTAAGAATCGGGGTTGACCATGGTAAGGAATCTAGTTCCCAGAGAAAAGACTTTCCTGTGACTGCTGGTAGACAAATAATGAAGAAAGCAGAGCATTCGCCTGGGAATAAAACATATTCAGGTAAATGAAAGAACTAAGTTAAACCCACTAATCCAGGACACACGGTGTTAAGACTGAAAACTTAGCCTGATCTCCAGCATTAACTAAAGTGTTTTGTCTTTTCTCCGCTACAATAGTGCCAATTAAGAATAGAGTGTCAGCTGAGAGCGCTACATAATGGAAAATGCTGACAGATTCTTAATGCTAGGAGCTAAAAGAGCACTGCTTTAATAAGGTGCCCAGAAGCAGAGGGATTTTTTTTAAAGAATGAGGAAAAAGGGAAATTTGGAAACAGAGATGGGAGAAGGCAGAATCAAACATCCTGAAAGCAAGGCCTTTTCTTTTCCCTCTTCATCCTCATCTGGTTCTTAAGGTTAGTCCTTTCCTAAGCAAACTGGAGCCTCCCCTCAAAGCCACTGACCAAGACTGGGAGTCTATCCTTGCCCTCTGGCTGAGGCCATGGCCTTACTTCACATGGAGGAAACACCATCAGAAAGGGCGTGTTAAGAATAAAGCCATCTTTGATGTCGTGCCTGTAACACTTCTTTGGCATAGGTAAGGCCTGGGAAAGAGAGGGAGGAGGCTCAGCTGAAACATCAAAGTCAAAGGCACCGTTCAAGGCTGTTAGGTAGCCGGTCACCTTGAGGCAGACAAAGGTTCCTTTTGCATCCTCCTTTGGGGACTTGTCGTTTACTTTTTACTACAGAAATTTTTAAACAAATTAAAGAGACTACAAAAGAAGCCTCCTTGCATCACCCTGTTAGATAATTATCAACAACAGACAAATATGTTGTTTGAGTCACAAACTCCTTTTTCTTCCATTCAATCATTTTTAAAGCAAACCTACACAGAAAATTGCTTCTTCTGTTTCTTAATATTACTAGCATACTCAAAGCTAATAATTCCTCAACCATAAAATACTCGGTTGGGGTTCATATACCATTGGGTCACTTCTTAGGATACTGATGGCCGAACAGTAGCTAGGGAGCCACCATGCCTTCCTCCAGGAGGCTCCTCCCATCCTCACCTGTGCCCTGAACTGGCTTCGCTCCTTTGTGGCCATTGCAAATAATGCTTAGCTATTATAACAAACTTTGGCCTGACCAAATTTTAGTTTAAAAAAAAAAATAGAGAGGATAATAGAGCATATGCAGAATGAGAACAGAAGTAGAAGGAAAGACAGGACCAGCAAGATGGAGACTGGAGGATGCAGCGGGTGGCGGTGAGGCACAGGGGGTGGGGGTGAGGCACAGGGGGTGGGGGTGAGGCACAGGGGGTGGGGGTGAGGCACAGCGGGTGGGGGTGAGGCACAGGGGTGAATAAGAAAAGGGATGTCTGAAGTTCCATGATGAAATCCATTATCTCATAGGCATACAAAAAAGCAACTTAAAAATACACAGAAATTTTTCAAAGGAAGACTATTAATTTCCACATTGTGGAAAACAGCAAGACCAGATTCATCACTCCAAATGTGTTAAGCTGGTCATTCAGAAAAGCCAAATAGGTCAACTTCAAATGCCCAGTGGTCCCCAGGATGACGAATTTTCTACAAACTGAAGATGCCAAATGACTCTTGGAAGCACCCAAAAAACATACAAACACAAACACACATACACAAACACAGAGAAAGAGAGAGAAAGAGAGAGACCGAGTGAGGCAGACATGCACACAGATACCACACACACACACAGATACATACAGAGACATACATACAAACACACACACAGACACTCAGAGACAGACACACACATATACACACAGAGAGAGACAGAGAGGGACCAACAGAGACACACCACACAAACATACACACAGAGAAACATACACACAAACACAGAGAGAGACAGACATACAGACAAACACACACACACATATACACACACAGAGAGACAGAGACTGACAGAGACACACCACACACGCAGAGAGATATACACAGAGAGAGAGAGAAAGAGAAAGACACACATATGCACACAGAGGGAAAGACAGAGACAGACAAACAGATACACAGAGAGACATACCACACACATACACACACAGAGAGACATACACACATACAGAGAGAGACATACCACACACATATACACACAGAAAGACATGTACATAAACACATACAGAGACAGACAAACAGATACACAAACACAAAGAGATACAGACAAACAGACATACACACACACCAGACACACACACCCAACAAAGTCTTACTAGGGTGCTTTTCATTGGCAAAACAGGGTGTGTTTCCTTTTATTTTTTTAATGGTAAAGTTAAAGTCACAGTGTCTGCTTCTAGCCCCGGGCAGCTGTATCCAGAAGTCAGTCACTTCAGATAGCATGAGTGATCAGGATCCTGATTCCTCTGACAAGTGACACAATCCCATGATGTTCTTAAACCTCGCTCTGACACTGGGGACAATGCCAGGCATTTCAGAGGCTGCCTTGAGGTCACTGGTCTGAAGAGTTAGATCCACAGAGCTGTGAACAGACACCCAGTAGGGCTCCCAGCAAGCCAGGGCAGCACCTGAGGTAGGACGGAAACAATCCAGCACTGTCCTGTGGTCTAGTACATGCTGAGGACACGTGGCAGTGAGACCCCTCATCTAAGCAAAAAAGCAACAGGAGGATTTTTGTAGAGAGCTCCATCAGGACTGCATGAAAGGAGAAAGAAAACCCCCATTTCATGCTTAGCCGAGAATAAACCAAGGTGAGGAGATGAGGAGAGTGGACAGCCACTGTGTTTGCTATTCCTTGTTAGCACCTATCTGATTCTGAATTTCCTAGTAATTCTTCATGTTGTGCCTCACACAGTACTTCTTAGATGGCAGATTGTGGAACAAATAAGAAGACCATTCCCTGTGATCAGCCTAACAAAGGATTATCTTCATTTTATTAAAAAAAAAATCACATACTATCTGAGTTGATTAGATTTCTGTACCTGATTTCAATCCAGTCACTTCAAAGGTGAAATCAAGTATTAAATGTGACCGGAGAGCCTAAATAAAAAGATATTTCCCTCAAATGTTAACCTATTTCAGAAAATATGTTTAGGCTGAAATTATTAGTTTTAAGTTATAAATTTCTTCTTAAAATAGTTTCATCTTCTTTATGTCTGTATTTCTGATATGTGCTTAATTGATTACTCAAAGGAAAGACTCTCTCACTCGGTCTCACTCTGTCTCTGTATTTCTGTCTCTTTCTCTCTCTACCTTTACCTGACATCCCCACCACCAAGCACACAACTTCACACTCACCATATTCAATTCTTTGGATTTGTCTAATTCTATAAACACATTAAATTTTATATATATGTATATATATATATATATATATACACACATATAAACACTTTGTATTGGATATATATATGGAACACTTTGTATTGGATGGTAATACACCCATATATATGAAATAGAGAGGAACGCTTTGTATCAGATAGTTTTATATATATGTGCGTGTGTGTGTGTGTGTGTGTGTGTGTGTGTGTGTGTTAATGAGTAAAACAGGTATACTTTTGTTTATTTACTGTTTTCACACTTCCAGCTTTGGATAACATTATATTGACTGGTAGGTTTTATGTTTTTCTGTTTCTATATATATATGCTCAATATGCATTTGCTTCATACACTAAAGAGGAAAAAAACAGGTGTTTACAAAGCTAAGAAGTCCCTGTCATGGCCCACAAGCTCAATTACTACCTTGTTGCACTGGATTGGTGGCCATTTGACCCCGTTCTTCTTTCTCCCTGGGACCAGACTCTTGGGGAATGTTAGGACACCAGTGAGATCTATGAGGCTGGGAAGTATCTATGCTTACTTACTTCTTAAAGCACGGTCATGATCCTGTCCACCACCAACTCAGGGTGGAGCCTTAAAGATGAAGTTGGATCCCAAGGGATTGAAGAAGAGAAGAAGAGACAAATTGAGAACTTGAGTATAAGTGGCAGAAGAGAGGAAAATGAACAGCGGGAAGAGGATCTAACTCCCATCCGAGGTGAAACTCATTCTCTAAGAAAACAGTCCTATCTTTGGGTGTCTATGAAAACACCAAGACCTGAAGATGGTAAGAAAGGTCTACCTGATCTTCCTTCCTGAATTGACTTTCCCCCACATGGGATCTTATCCAAAGAAACTCCAGAAGCCGCCGCTTACTCTGATCCTGCCAGAGTCCATCCAACTCCACGATATCTGCGTCTCATTCCCTTCTCAGTGATTGTTTACTACACCCTTGAGACTAAATGCCGTTCAAGTCTGTTCCTGTTATGTATAGGTAGAATCCTACGGTTTACTGTGTGATAAAGCTTAGCTCTTTTGTATCATTTAGACTTGACCAAGAGCAATTTAGACTTGACCAAGAACTGTTTATCCAGTTCTTAAGTGATTCCTACAGTTCAATGTGAAAATGTGTTATATAAAGTCACCATGGTTTTTTAACTATAGCTAAGATTTCCTTTCCTTAAGGAAGAGAAATCCATGTTGCCATATAGAGTCTAAGAGAAACTGGAAGAGAAGGAAGTTCGCTGCCCACTTCTCATTCAGTGTGTTCTGTGACAGAAAGAATTGGTTAGCGTGCTGCAGTCTTCTCAAGAAACTCAGTCTAGTAGAAAAGATGAACATAGATACATAGCTACACCTTCACTTTCTGAAGGTGTGTGAAAGACTTCATGGAAGAATAATACGCGGCCCCTCCAGAATGTATAAGTAGAAACTGAACAAGGGAAAACCGTGGGATGAAGAACCATACAGACAACGCTTGAGGAATCAAGTCACGTGGTGTGTAGGGCAGGGTGCCTACTGTCACAGAGAGAATAGCAGCACCAAGAGAACTGCCACGGTCTTATGTCCCAAAGTCATGGGTCAAAGAAACGATTATGGACACATGCAGAAACTGATGGCCTACCTTCTTATCTGCCAAGGGACACACTTGATTTTGCTCCTTTTTCTATATTTCCCCATAAAAATGCCTCTAAGCTCTGCAGCCCCCTCACTGAACAAGCCTTCCCACCATACTCGTCGTCTCCTCCCGGGCCAACTGTCCCTCCTGCGCTGGATGGATTTAAATTCCACATCCTCAGTAGAGAAGGGCAAAAGATGGGGTCTATTGTTTGTTATTTTTCCCCTCAATTTGCTAGCGATGCAATTGGAAGAAACTGTTATTGATGCCTCTTCTTCTCTACATTCGGCTTCTAACAATTGCAGCTCAAACCCTATCGCGGGAAAGCGAGGACCGGAATAGACAAGTATCCATTTATGTGGATGTTTATGCTGGTTCAATATCTGATATTCTCCTCTTTTTTCTAAAATAATAGCATTTTTGGCCAAAATCAATAAGCTTTTGCGGAGGGAAAAGGCTAAACACATTACAGAGTTAGGTACTAATTGGAAGGGGCAGAGCACTGTCGACAGCGAGGTTCTCAAAAAATAGTGCTGCCCTTGTACGATCCAATTACCAGAGCTTTCCTGAAGTGCGAATTCCGTCTGCGTGCTGTAAGCATGAGGATACTTAGTGCAGAGTTAGGGAAGAAGATTTTTAAGTATTTTGTATGTCTCTTTCTCCATGTATTTAATAATGTTTTACTTTGCTGCAATCTCTATTTGACTCTTTCTTGGAGGAGGGAGGAAGGGAGAAAGGAGGGAGGGACAGACAGAGGGAAGGAGGGAGGGAGAGAGGGAATGGAAGATACCTTCACATGTTGCTTTGGACCAAATATTTCCACAATTGATTTAACCTTAATTAAGGTGGCATTTCACCTTACACCTACTTTAAACAAATGTCACTTACACAGAGAGTATTCTCATTTAACCAACAGCATAAAAACTATTCACATCATAATGAAAATAATTGTCATCAGGGAAACAAAGAAGCATTGAGAAAAGCTTATGGCAGTATGAAGTATTGGTTAAAGCTAACGAGAGATTTTAAGGGCTGCTCGTTTTAGATTAGCAAGAAGCTACTAAACATTTCTTATAATAAAGAGTTGAGGGATTAAAAATGGCAGTAGTAAAAAGCTTAAAAACAATCAAATCTTTATCCACCATAAAAATAGTTAGATACAGAAGCATCTTTCCTGATGTAACCGGCTCAGCTCAGCACACTTCCATTTTATCTCTGAATGTGCCTCAAACCGGTAAACAGAACCCGAACATAAAGATTTTTCAAATCCTCTTTTTTTTTTTTTCCTGGTAATTTGCTTTTGTACAAAACATCTTTTTGACTGCCCAAACACAAAATCACAATGGTAACTAGAGAAGACGCTGGTCCTCTCAACACGCTTTGTCTCTGATGTAGCATGGACACATGTCCAGGCAGCTCTAGAGGGACTCTGATGCCTGCCAACAAGCCGAAAATAGGCCAGAAACTGCTACCATCACAGAACAAAGCAATCATTCAGAAAGCACCGGAACCATGGAAAATAAAGCTTTTGAAAGGCAGAAAGCAGCTGGCTTAAATCTGAGCGACCCCTGTGCAGGCAAGCTGATCTGGAGTCTCAGAAAGGTCCACCACAGAAGATCCTAAGGTAGGGATACCCACAGCTAAGAGATTGCGTGGAATTGTAAGGTCAGGAATGGATGCCTTCTCCCTCACTTTCTAACAGGCTGAGGCTCCCTTGTGTGAGAAAATAACTCCAAATTACTACCGCTTCTGGAAACCACCGTAGACACGGGCGTCAAAGCCCTCAAGTTGCAGATGAGGAAACTCAGTCCCAGAGAGAGACCAGGAGGCTTATCTTCAAATCCCAAACCAACAAGAATTAACTTCATCTTCATCCAACTCTCTTTAATTGGGTATTGAGAACGCCACGGTGGAGAGTTAAGCAGCAAGACAGTTAAGCAAGTAAAGTCCCTTTGTCACCAAGCTGACAACTTCAGTTCCAAACCTGGGACCCACAAGGTGGAAGGAGAAAATCAATTCCCATGAATCCCTCCATTCTCCAATGTTCACACGGCACACACAGACACACACAACAAGCAAATACATAACTCTAGTAAGAATTTTAAAGGAGACTTCATTTTTTTTTGTTCAGTAGCTATTTATTGTCTACATATATTTTTTAAAAAAATTCTATCTACTGAGGGAAAAGAGACAGATGTTACAAGAAACGGCATCCTCCACACCTCTAAACTCACACACTCAGGATTTTCAGTGTGAACATAGTATATGACTATGGAGAGAAAGTTTGGATAACACAGAAGACTTGGGGTGAGAAGACAGTCGCCAGCCAGCCAAGGAAAACCACCTGGTGCGTTTCTTACCCGTCATTTTTCTTAAGGTTTTCTTATTCTTCCTTTCTCTCCCATCAAACAGGTGCAGCTATCATCTATGCACAAGGACATGTCCTACCGTGTAGCATATGCTTTTCTTGTGTTAAATAGTCTTTGTACTCATCGTTCTGAATAGTTGCAAAATATTCTGTGGAGTGGCTATAATCAGTCAGCTATTGTTTCTGCTTTGGGGAGGGGTGTATTTATTCACCCTGAGCGTCTTTCCAAATACATCTCCATACTTTGGAATCCTTCCTTGGGAAATCTCTTAGAACATGACTGACACCTCAGTTTCCTGTAAGGGATTGAAGGGAGGTGTTTTCTAAGTTTCTCTGAATTGTGACGCAAGGCGGAGATTCTGGAAACGCCACCGTGTGGTTTGCACTGTCGTTGAGAATCCGAGAATTGTACTGCAGCCCACTAGACTGACCACTGCCTCGTCTTGTTCAATATTCTCAGCCACTGATGGGCTGGAGTGGTTTAACCTGCTTAAGAATTACCTGTCATTAGTCCAGCAGAGGCTGCCTGTCTTTTAGAGCTTGCTGATTAAAATACTGGGCTTCCAGTGAACAGCTGAGATACGCTTTTAAAAGTGATTGCCACAGCTGTGATCTAAAGACGCGCCCTTCCTTCCAAACTCCGTGTTGACCTTATATCCCAATGTGGTGATAGTAAGAGGTGTGACCTTTCAGGGGTGGTTAGGTCACAGGGCACGAGATTAAAACCGTTTAAAAAGAAACTCCAACCGTTTGTCCTTCCCACTCTGCTGTTCTTTAGCCATCTGGGGACACAGAACTCCTGTCCTTGGGAGGTCACACGAACAAGGAGCCATCATAGAAGCGGAGGGAGCAGCCCTGGCCTTGATTTTAGACTTCCCAGACTTCATAACTATGAGAAATATACTCCCATCATTTATAAATTACCCAGTCTGCAGCATTATATCATAGCAGCACAAATAAATCAAGTCATTTATCTGAAATTCAAATTTAACTAAGTGTCCTATATTTTAATTTCCTAAATCTGACAACCCAATCAACTCCGTCTCTTGCTAATTATTGGACTTGGGTGATTTTTCTCACATTTCCTGTCTCCTGGAAAGGAAAAGGGAAAGATATATCTCGAAAGGAGAGCAGCAAGCCACCAGCAAACACACAGTACTCCGTCCGTCCTCCCTTCCTCCTCACAGAGCTTCACAGCCTCCCTTCATCCTTATTAACTGCTGTCCTTGGCCTCTCAGGTTCAATTGACTCCATCACCACCTGCCTGTATTGAACTGAGCCATGTAGGCTTAGCGCTGTACCTTTAGGCTTACTTCAGGAAATGGCTCATGACAACCCTTGTTCCAGAACAGGCAGGGTGGCAATACAGTTCTGTGTGGTGCTGAGTGGCTAGTGTGAGTGTTACGGAGTAGGAACGAGAACTAGTCCCGCCACAGACTCAGAAAAGGCTTTCTGAAGAAAATAATACTTTAGTTGAAAGTTAAAGAATACAGTATAGATAAGCAAGGAGTAGGAGAGGAGCTGGGTGCTGTCTTCATGGCAAGCACTCAGAGGAGCCCCAAGTACAGAAGATTGAGGGGGCTATAACAGAGAGTGAGGAGGGAGTGCTGGGGCGGGGGAGGAGGTTAGACCATCCATGGGTCAAGGGCCTTAGAGGACTGGATTTTGTTTGAAGAACAGGGGTCCAGCATGGTAGCAGGAGCCAAATGGCGCCCAAGAGTGACCTAACAAATTCTGTTCATCTGAACAGTCCCTCGACAGATGATAGTGAAGACACTGGAGGAAGGCCAGATTGAAGAAAGAGACCAGCTTTAAGGGTTTAACCAAAATTCAGTCAAAGGATGAGATCAGTAGGAGACAGACATCTTGTCACTCCACTGCCATAAAGGAGACAAGGAAAAAAACTGAAACAATCTCAGCCCCTGCAACAGAGTACCAAAAAAGGCAGCAAGAAGCCTAGTCATGTGTATCTTAGGATACATCTTTTTAATTATTTTATTTATTTACATTTCCCGTCATTGTTGCCTCTCCACATCCTTCTTGCCTCCAAGAGGGTGCTTCACAACACACCAGACATCTTCCCCTATTCCTCCTCCCCTTGCCTCTGAGAGGTGCTCACACACATACAAGACCTCCCCCTTCCATGGAGCCTCAAGTCTCTCGAGGATTAAGCTCATCTCCTCTCACTGAGGCCACACCAATCAGACCTGTGCTATATATGTGTCAGGGACCTCAGACCAGCCCATATATGCTCCTGGTTGGTGGCTCAGTCTCTGGGAGCTCCCTGAGGTCCAGGTTAGTTGAGATTGCTAGTCTTCGTATGGGTCGCCCTCCCCATCAGCTTCTTCAATCCTTCCCCTAATTAAACAATAGGGGTCCCCAACTTCAGACCAATGATCGGGTGTAAGTATCAGCTTCTGTCCCATTCAGCTGCTGGTAGGGCCTCTCAGAGACAGCTGTCCAGACTTCTGTTGGTAAGGACATCTTAGCATCAGTAATAGTGTGAGTCCTTGGTGCCCTCCTATGAGAGGATCCCAAGTTGGGTAGGTCATTGGACTGCCTTTCCTTCAGTCCCTTCTCCATTTTTGTCCCTGAAGTTCTTTTAGACAGGATCAATTCTGAGTCAGAAATTTTGACGGTGGGTTAGTAATCCAGTCCCTCCACTTGATGCTCCATCTATCTACGGGAGATGGACTCTTCGAGTTCCCTCTCCCCATTGAGTCCTGAGAATCTCTCACCTCCTGGGTCTCTGGTACTTTCTAGAGGGTGTCCCCACTTCCCACTACCCCACCCCAGGCTGCTTATTTCCATTCATTCTCCTGGATCCTTGAGATTCTCTCCTGCCCCCCTCCATATCTGATCCTGTTCCCCTTTTCCCCTACCCTTCTCCTCTCCCACCCAGGTCCCTCCTTCCCTCTGCCTCTCTCTAAGTGGATTGAAGCATCCTCACTCGGGCCTTTCTACTTGTTACACTTCCTACAGTCTATGGATTGCATCCTAGATATTCTGTACTTTTTGACTAATATCCACTTATTAGTGAGCACATACCATGTATGTCCTTTTGAATCTGGGTTACCTCACTCAGGATGATATTTTCTAGTTCCATCCATTTGCCTACAAAGTTCGTGAAGTTGTTGTTTTTAATAACTGAATAGTATTTGATTGTGTAAATGAACCACATTTTCTATATCCATTCTTCAGTTGAGGGATCATCTGGGTTGTTTCCAGCTTCTGGCTATTATAAATAACATAGTGGAGCACATGTTCTTGTGGTATGGTGGAGCATCTTTTGGATGTATGCCCAAGAGTGGTATAGCTGAGTCTTCAGGTAAAACTATTTCCAGTTTTCTGAGAAACCACCAAATTGATTTCCAGAGTCATTGTACCAATTTGCAGTCCCACAGCAACAGAGAAGTGTTCCTCTTTCCCCACATCCTCACCAACATGTGCTGTCACTTGAGATTTTTATCTTAGCCATTCTGTTTGGTGTAAGGTGGAACCTCAGGCTCGTTTTGATTTGCATTTCCCTGATCACTAAGGATCTGAACATGTCTTTAAGTGCTTCTCAGCCATTTGAGATTCCTCTGTTGTGAATTCTTGGTTTAGCTCTGTTCCCATTTTTTAATTGGGTTATTTTGGGTTTGGGGAGGTTGACTTCTTGAGTTCTTTATATATTTTGGATATTAGCCCTCTGTAGTATGTAGGGTTAATGAAGATTTTTTTTTCCCAATCTGTAGGTTGCCAATTTGTTCTATTTACAGTATCTTTTGCCTGAAAGAAGCTTTTCAGTTTCATAAGGTCCCATTTATCAATTGTTGAGAGCTTGAGTCACTGGTATTCTGCTCAGGAAATTCCCCACTATGCCAATGAGTTCAAGGCTCTTTCCCACTTTCTCTTCTATTAGATTCAGTGCATCTGGTTTTATGTTGAAGTCCCTGATCCACTTGGACTTGAGCTTTGTGCAGAGTGATAAATATGGATCTATTTTCATTTTTCTACATACAGACAGCCAGTTAGACCAGCACCACTTATTGAAGATGCTTTCTTTTTTCTACTATATGTTTTTTACTTCTTTGTCAACGATCAAGTGTCCATAGCTGTATAGTTTTACTTCTGGATCTTTGATTCTATTTCCTTAATCAGCCTTCTATGTCTCTGTACCAATACCATTCAACTTTTATCACTACTGCTTTGTAGTACAACTTGAGATCAGGGACAGTGATTCCCCTAGAAGTTCTTTTATTGTTAAGAATTTTGGGGGTTATCCTGGGTTTTTTTCTTATCTATATGAAGCTGAGAATTTCTCTTTCCATCTCTGTGAAGAAATGTGTTGGAATTTTGATGGGGCTTACATTAAATCTGTAGATTGCTTTTGGTAAGATGGCCATTTTCTCTATGTTAATCCTACGAATTCAAGAGCATAGGATATCTTTCCTTTTTCTGAGGTCTTCTTCAATTTCTTTTTCCAAGGATTTGAAGTTTATGTCATACAGATCTTTCACTTGGTTGGTAAGAGTTACATCAAGATATTTTATACTATTTGTGGCTTTTGTGAAGGGTGTTGTTTCCCTAACTTCTTTCTCAGCCTGTTTATCATTGTATAAGGAAGGTTACTGACTTGTCTGATCATTTATATCCAGCCAGTTTGCTGAAGTTGTTTATCAACTGTAGGCGTTTTCTGGGTATTTGGGGAGAATCTTACACCCATATCACTAGATGGAAGAAGCCAAATCTGAATACTTTTAATGTGACTCGACTATATGATATTCCAGAAAAAGTAAAACTATGGAGAAGGTTAAAAACATCACTGGTTGCTAAGATGTTAGAGGAGAAATGGATTCATAGGTAGAGCATGGAGGGTTTTTCAGGTCAGTGAAACTACTCTGTATGTACTACAATGGTGTGCATGTCTTATCCTTTTGAATGAAACCCAAAGACTATAAAACAAAGAGGCGGACTCAAGTATAACACCGATTTGGAATGATAACGATGTATTGGCTGAGGGTTATAACTAATGTACCACTCTGGGAAGAACATTGATGGAGGAGGAAGACTGTCAATGTGTGGAATCAGGGAAATGTGGGCAGTCTCTGTCCTTTCGCTGAGTTGTGCTAGGAGCATGACACTGGTTTTAGAATATTCTATTAGTTAAATAAAAATCCTAGAAAGCAGGTGGATGCAGGAATTTAGGTAAAATCATAAGGATACAGTTTCTCTCACTCTGGATCTCCTGATTCAATTGCTTGTGTGTAGACTCCAGTCTCGGGCTTATACATTAGCAGTACTGCTGCATCAGGTCCTCACCTCCCCGTCACACCTCAAAGACCAGAAGTAAGGGAGACCCCAGAAACATCAGGGCATATCGAGATTATGAGATCCCATGACTGCCGAATCATGGTCTGATTCACAAGTTAGAAATGAAGTCAACTCTGCTGGGACCTCCTGGGCTAAGATGGATAGGAACAATTCTCAAACAAAACCTAGGGCTGCCCCCAGAGGTTAGCTCAACAGACAGTGAGAAGGCAAAAAAAAAATAGTAATGGTCAACCATAGCTGTTCATCACCAATTCTGGAAGCCCAAAGTATGTGACAAGAGTTTCTACAAAACCCATAGACAGAAAAGAACCAAATATGGCCTGCTCAGGCACAGATGGCAAGGGGTGGGTGATAGGCAACATCTCTCATGATCGGTAGAGACTGACAACCAGAATGGCAGTCATCTGTAAAGTGACTCAGAAGGAACCACTGCATATCAGCCCTGCCAGGAGAGGCTGCCAATATGTCAAGCCCAGGAGGATGGATTTGATATTTAGCAGTCTCCAAATCAAATAAAATAGACAATTTAGAGAGAGTCTAAAGAAGAAGCCAAAGGAGGGAAGAAGGGTAATCATTTGAATAACTCATCCCTTTCAAATGACTTTAAAATAATTCAGACTCAATCCCTACTTTTCAAAATACCTTATTAGCATTGCCTTTGGTAAGTATTTTGATATTTTATTCTTTCCTTCAGACCTGGAATTCATCATGATCAGATACAATTAATTATATAAGAAAGAAAATTACAATTGACAAGGAACGTGGTACCCTACATGGTTCCAGTTTCCCTGGAAAAATACTCATGGCACAGAGCATGCTTTCTAGAATATTCTATGAGCAAATGATCCTCAAAGATTCCATTGGCTACCCTTTGCCAAATGCTGCCACATGAAATGATGTCAAAATCGAATTTTTTTTTTAAAATCAGGCCATATTTCAACAGCAACCAAACACAGATGTCTTGTAGTAAATGCCAAACTTCACTTCGTAAAGCAGACTGGAGTGTCATGTCTTGGTCACCTGCTTTGAAAGGGGTTAAAAAGGGTTCAGAACACAGTGACTGCTTGGGAAGAATTTACCTGTGTGCCTAGCACCATGCCATTACAGAGAAGAGATGCGAAAAAGAAACAGAGAAGCACATTTTCTGCAGTTAGGGAGCTGCAACTCTATCTGG
Source organism: Mastomys natalensis (assembly GCA_021653895.1). Classification (NCBI taxonomy): domain Eukaryota; kingdom Metazoa; phylum Chordata; class Mammalia; order Rodentia; family Muridae; genus Mastomys; species Mastomys natalensis. The sequence goes on from JAJTUV010001255.1 coordinate 514,303, forward strand.
GACTTAAGTCCTTTACACAAAGGGAACATGGAAAGAAGAAAATAGAAATATATAAGAGCAATACAGGCGATAAGTGCCGTGATACATTCTGCAAGACTACAGGGACCCGGATGAAAGGTCTTTCTGCTCATCTGATGCCTCAACAACCTTGGATGAAAGCAAGTGATGAACGCGTAGCAGGTATCCGCTCACAGAGGTGGGAGACTCTAAATTGCCACCTGGGACTGTGGGCTTTAATTTCCAGCCTGCCACGAGCTCATTCATCCACCTTCGGCAAATTACCTCACTTCTCACTCCCTGCCCCGCAGAATAGGAAGACCAATCAAGCCTGGTTCTTCAGAGCTAGTAACAAATAAATAATAAAAGATATTGGAGACTCAGTAAAAGATGAGGGCCTAATCAATCCTGACTAGTTAGTGGCCAGCCCCAAAAGGAACAGTACACAGAGCATGTGGCATATGGGTTTGTAGACTGTTATGTATCGCCAATTTGCTTGAATCTGTCAGGGAGGTGAAAGGCTCTGCTTGTACAGTCTGTTATTAATTACTGTGAAGGATATTCATGACACTGAAATGGAGATAATTTCTCGGATTAAGTACAGACATCTGCCCTCATTGTAGTATGAGAGGATAATTGTCATCAGCAAAACCGTGGTTTTCCTACACTGAAACGAAAGAATAAAGCGTCACAATTAAATATTTTGACCAGCACAGTGATTAAAGAGATATTTCTGCTGCAGAGACGGGAGACTCAATCAGCTTTGCAGCCTTCATGTGGAAAGAGGGGTGAGGTGTTTGGTTTCTAAACAAATTTACTTTTGTTTTAAAAACTAATAGTGTAAAAATAAAATCTTCTTTTAGAATATGTGTTCTCTGGAAGCTCTGTTCATAATTACATTGATGTTCAACCTTCTCTTTATCGTTGTAGTTGTTGCTAATATTAAATATGTATGAGGGGATATTTATAATGCATGTGATATGAAGAATCACAATGAGTGGTGCCCATCACAGAACTTACAGTGGTAGGACATCACCCGCATCTGCCTGCATCTCCTCCATCACATCCCTCAGCCATTGTGCAGGAGGCAGTAACCAACGTCGTGCTCTATTTATAGTTTCATGTCCATATGCACATTTGATGCGTGAATTTTCTGTATTTTAGGACTTTGCACAGAGGAAATACACTGTGTGCATTCTCTTGTGACTTGGGCTGTCTTCGTTTTGTCTCGTCGCAGTCAGCGTTACAGCTTTGAGATCCGTCCTTGACAGTACAGCGTAGTGAGTGTGTTTTCACAGCTCTGTAGTACCTGGGAGGTTGTGTTTTGAATGGTAAGTGTCCCTGCACACACTTCTTTGTTTGAATACTTGGTCCCCCAATGGTGGTACTGTTTAGGAAGGGTGTAGAGCCTCACTGTGAGTGAGAAACTGAGCCTGGCCGGCCATTCTGTTGTATGACCCAGTCCTCACTTCCCATTCCCGAGGCTTCCTGACAATTGACCCAGCTGCCTCCTGTTCCTGCTACCATGCCTTCTCTGCTGATAGACTACATACATCACCTCAAACTGTGAGCTAAAAAAAAAACCCTTCCTCTCTTAAATAGATCTTGTCAAGTATTGGTTGCAGCAATGGGGAAAGTAACTAATACATGTAACGGCATGCATATTGCTGCTAAAAATATCTTTGCTTTGTCTCCCAGAGAACATGTGGAAACTGTTTCTCTAGGATAGTAATTTCTACACAAGACCCAACGGATCAGCAGGATAATTTAATGACTCTCAATCAGAACATCATGGGTCTACAAAATGCCAGTGTGTGCGTGTGTGTGTGTGACTGTGTGTTATGTGTATGTAAGTACTCATGTATGTGTGTGTGCAGTGCCATGTATGTGTATGCATGTGAATGTGTGTGTGTGTGTGTATGTATTTGTGTGAGTATGTGTGTATGTGTGTGTGTGCAGGTATGTGTGGATGTGGATGTGTATATATGTGAGTGGATGTGTGTGTGTATATATGTGTGAGTATTATGTGTGTGTTGTGTTGTGCTGTAAAATATACTTATTATTGGTGTTCTTGATATAAGTCTCTAGGAAGGCTGCTTAAGAGCACTCTGGCAGGGCTTTCCAATGTGAACTTCTCCTGGGGAGACACACAAACAAGGCGTTGTTAGAAGTGTGTCACTGGAGCGAGGCTTTGAGGTTTCAGATGCTCAAGCCAGGCCAGTGTGTCACAGTCTCACCTTCCTGCCTGCAGATCCAGATAGAGAACTCTCAGCTCCTTCTCCAGCACCATGTCTGCCTGCAGCTGCCATGCTTCCTGCTACGGTGATCATGGACTGGACCTCTGAACCTGTACGCCAGCCCCAGTTAAATGACTTCCCTTATAAGAACTGCTATGGTCCTGGTGTCTCCTGACAAACTAAGACAGCTAGCCTTTTACTAAAGTTACTAGAGCCATTTTTCATTTCCCACTGATTCATATTTTCACCCAAAATTTGTAGAATGTTCCCCACATTTTCCACAAAGGATATAGTCTAAAAACCATCATGTATGTGTGGCACTAGTGGCATCAAAGCCTTTTATAAATAAGTAATATGTATTTTATATACTTTATAAAATATATATATAAAGTATATACTGCCTTTTTTGCACACCTGTTTGCTCTAACTTAGAGCATCTTAACCAAACACCTGCTGTAAACCACAGATGGAAACTTGTGATCTGAGACACAACAACAAACCTGGCAGATATTTTTTTTCTTCTTCACCATTTCATAAGCAACATAGGCGAGCGAGAGCATCGCTCTTCCACGGACCTCAGTAGCTCAGCAGACACCTTTAGAGTGGTAAACGCCGACCTTTCCCTCACAGGAGCTGCAGTACATCTCATTGGCCTATGCAGATTACCTGCCTAACCACTCTTATGCTTTGGGGCCATCTTAAGCGAATAATGGATACAGGAACGAAGGGGTGGGGGCGGGGCACTGTGATTCTGTGACCATCTTAAGCAGAATAATCGATACAAGTACGAAGGGTTGGGGCGGGGGGGGGCACTGTGATTCTGTGACCACAGATGGGAAAGTTCCGATGACCACTAAATAACTGGTGGGCCAGTTATATCCACAGCGTGGACATGCTGGACAAATGGATAACACATCTACAATGAGATACAGTGCGCTTCATCATAGTAGTCAGAACAGAGTGCAACTTAAAACGTATGGGTTGTTTATTTCTGGAATTTTTCCCATTTAATATTTTCAAGCTGTGGTTGACTGCTGGCAACTGAAATGGCTGAAAGGGAAACCATATAGTAAACAAACTATACCTTGCCAGACTGACAAATACAAAAGGGTGTCTCTCTGCGGCTCTGATTTGCATTCCCCCTAACCGCTCGGAGAGCAGAGCGTGTTTTCATAACTATTCGCTATGCATGAGTTTTCTTGATCAAAATGCTTAATCAAGACTTTGCTCATTTTTCTGTTGAGATGTCTTCTCTTATTGATTTACGAGCATTCTGTATATTGTCTGGACCCACACTGTGACAGTTATACATATTGAAAATACATTTTCTTCTAACTCTCCTGTTATTTTAAACTAAAACTAAACAAAGATCTGAGCTGCTACCCTTTCCTTTCACTAGTAGTCTGACTGTGGTCTGGGGACTACCAGGCAGGAGCTCCTGGGATGGGTGGCCTGCCTTTTTGAGGAAAAACAGGCTTCTGTCAGCATCTTTGTGTCTGTGTCCTAGACACAGATAATGAATGCCACTGAGAAAACCTTCAAAACAAGGACCCACCAGTGAGCTGACTAACAGAACTACAAACTCCAGGCACTGCCTTCAGAAAGCCACTGGGCAAAGTGTTAGGTAAGTCCACTTCCAGGACCAAACTTCATGGTGTCTGACTTTTTCAGTCACACAGGGTCTCATAGCCCTAACAGCCTCTTCTTGAAATCATTTTCAAACAAAAGAACACTGCATTGTCATATTTCCAAGATCCCCATAAATTAAATAGTCACTGCCAGTACTGGTGGTCATGGGTAAAGTTCAAAGCCCAGAAACTGTAGACAATGAAAGCAGGAGACCCCAGGTGAAACCTCAGAAAAAAAGCACACTTTTAGACAATTGTAATTTTATTTTATCTTATTTGTTAAAAAAAAAAAAAAAATCCCATTTAGTTCAAACTGAAAAAAAAAAAGAAAGAAATCATTAATGTATAAGCAACTTGTAGCTTATTCTAAGGAGTAAGCCATTAACAGCCTGAAAAATGTTTCTACTCCTGTTTTATTATAGGAATAAAGTATTTATTGACAACCATCAAAATGGGTGTGAAAGATGCTGAATTTTGTATTGAATTTGTATTTCCTCCTTCAGGAAAATGCCTGTTCACTATAAAATAACTGGGTGGCTGTGGCTCAAAACAGATTCAGAGCAGAGTCTGCGTGGGTAACCCCTAGGTTCACAGCCTTTCCATGTGACTCACGAGTTATAGCACATGGGTGAGTCACTTTGTTTTTTTTCTGGACTTACGTTATCTCGTGTGTAAAATGAGACACAAGTGCCCCCTCCCCAAACTTGTCATACAAGACCCCACTCTCTACTCAGAAGGATCTGTAGGCCATGCTTGGCTCGCGTCTTGCTGCTCCTGCTGCTGCGTTTCCTGCAGCTTCTCACCCAAGCGCCAGCTTCGAGTAGCCCAAACGTAACAGAAATCACACACGATGCCCGTGGCTAACTTCCCTCCGTGCACACTCTGTGTCTCAGTCCTCGAGTTTGTAAAATGCAGACTGTCAAAGTACCTCTTTCTCAGGATAGTTATGAAGACAAGAGTCGTGCCTTTCCCATAGAAGATGATATTCAATCAGCATTTGCATTAGTTTATATTCTCTATGCATTAAGAACAACAAAAAAAGGATGTTTTTACATTTGACCTTACTGAACTACGTTAAGAGCTTAGCTGATCTCTCACCCAGCTGTTTTGGGCCAGTCCACCCTTCTCATGGCCACCAGGAAAACATAGATGAAACGTAAATTGGATTCATCAGAGCCCCTAATTCTTTCAAACATCCTTGACACTCAGGATGATCTCCTAGGTTCCCAATATTGCATAAACTACTTCCTTTGAACTGACCTCACCCACCTCTGCACATCCTCTCTCCTCACTCCAAGTCTGGCCTACGGTCCACGGTGTCAAACTACTATGGAACCCTATGGAAGCCCAAGATACTCACCGCCATTCCACCTTCTTACAGCATCCTGTTTCCTCTGCTGGAATTCTTCCCACCTCAAGGAGAGAAAAAAAAAAAACTCCACTTTACCTGACTTAATTAGGCCTCAACTACTAGAGAAAGCCTTTGCTCTTCTTCTCCAAACAAGTGGCCCCATGATCCTCTAAATCTGTGTGCATCTCCTCACCATCGCAGTATAATAAAATTATTATTAAGACTTTGAAGATAATTAAACCTAGGTTTAAACCTTAATTTCTTTAGTCACTTATTTACATTATAACTCTGAGCAAAACTCTTCAGACTGATATGTCTCAGTTTCCCATCTCCAAGATGAAGATGAATGTATCCAGCCTATGGAGGTGGGAAGAAGGTGTCAGATGCCTAGAACTGGAGTTATAGACGGTTGTAAGCCACCATGTGGATGCTGGAAACCAAACCCAGGACCCCTGTAAGAGCAACAGATCTCTTAATCCTTCCTTCTAGCCCTTGTCTGTACACCTGGAGAAAGGGAACCGAGTATCAGTATACACTCACTGTTCTCTGCTTTCTGACTGTGGATACAACGCGACCTGCCGTCTCAAGCTCCTGCTGCCATGGCTTTACCCATCATAACGCACCATGATTATCAAATAACTGCCTTCTCCCTTAAAAAAATAAATAAATAAATAAACCTGCTTCCACTTTGCATAACCGAGAGTCTGTGTCTTTATCATCTTCATTTGCATGTGATGACAAACTTGGAGCCATGACCTGTATGGGTGTATTCTTCATACTTACTTTAATAAGGGTTCAACCTCTCTAGCACATCAGAGATAGGGGAAAAGAAAGGTTATTAGGATAGGATACGGGGGAAGTGGAACTGTTTAGAAATAGTTCTCTGGGGGAATCCTAGTCTTCAATGTTCTCAGGCAGTCCACTCAGCCATCACCACACAGGAATCAACAAGGGCTGTTCAATCCAGAAGAAACCGCAAGGCTCGCCAATTGCCTGAGTCTATGAGCAGTTCCTTGATTAGTTTTCCTCTATGCACTCACTACAACCGAAGTTCACCAACACAACATAAGGTGAACCAATACCTGTGTGTCATCATCGAAGCCTAGCAAGGCAGAGCAAGGCAAACCAATGCTCTAGCTCCCACTGTCTGTGGGATCATATTTAAATTTCTTCTAAACATCAAGCGTCCTTTCACGTGTTTACTATAGCAAAATAATCCTTTCACCCATGTCTGCTTTAGCAAAATTGTCTTTCACCTGTATGCCTCAGCAAAACATCATTTGACATAACTGACTTTCCAAAGAAACCAGAAGTTTCCAATTCAGTGGCCCAGGTTGATGGTCATGAGTATCCAGCATCTTAGATCCTTGGGACAATAAAAAATCTGCAACAATACATACTATATTTAGTTTTCTGTTTTTATGTCTCTGACTCTCTAGACTAAAGCCCAGCATAGCTTCTTGTTCCTTTTTGTTTAATTCCCAGCACTAAACAAGGAGCTTTACACTGTGCTCCAGTTCTCCTCCTGAATATGCAACTAAGGAACATTTGCATCTGACACTGGGGCATCTGTAAGGTCAACACTCAGGAGACCAAGGCTGAAGAGTTGTGACTACATAGAAAGAAATCCTTTCTCTTAGTCACCTTTCTTGTTGCTGTAACCAAACAGCTGACAAGAGTAAAGTAAGGAAGAGAGGATTGTTTTGGCTCAGTGTTTGAGGGTATAGACCATTTTGGGGTAGAAAGCAGGGCAACAGTAGCATGAGGTAGCTACTTACACCGCCACCAAGTCAGGAGACAGGGAAAGAGGTGAACTCTGGTACTCAGCTTGCTTCTCCTGTTATTCAGTCTAGAACCGTAACATAAAATGTCATAGCTCACTTTTAGGGTTTGTCTTCCCATTCCAATTAGCCTTATCTAGATAATATCTGACAGACATCCTCAAACACTTGTCCCTTTAGGTAAATCTAGATGCTGTCAAATTGACAATCAGTAGTAATGATTATAGGCCATCTCAAGAAAGGTTGAGGATCTAACTTGGTCGTGCAAGTTAGTGAGCATAAATAAATAAGGCAATCTACCTGTGCTGCTTCAGAGAGTGAGAGAGATGGAGACAGCAGGACTTTGCTATGCTAACCTACTAAGGCCTTCAGTGTCCACTTAAATTCTGCTGAGATATATGATTGATTGAACTTGAGAAATGACTATTTAAAAAAAAAGGAAGACTCCTGTCAGCGTGTACATCCTGCCATCCACATCAACCTCTACCTTTGGTGACTGCACATAGGATGGATATCTAGGTGGAATAGTCTGTAGACTGTCCCTCCTTCAGTTTCTGTCCTGCACTGTGTCTCCTTATTTGCACCCTTGAGTATTTTGTTACTCCTTCTAAGAAGGACTGAAGGCTCCCCTATTTGGTCATCATTCTTTATGAGCTTTATGTGGTCTGTGAGTTGAATCTTGGGTATTTCAGGCTTCTGACAGGAGCCTGATATAGCTGTCTCCTTAGAGGTCTGCAAGAGTCTGACATACTCAGAGGCAGATGCTCACAGCTAACCATTAAACTGAGCATGGAGTTCCCAATGGGAAGATAGAGTGAAGGCTGAAGGAGTTGAGAGGATTCGCGACACCATGAGGAAAGCAACAATCCAACCAACCAGAGCCCCCAGGGTCTAAAGCCACCAGCTGGGAGCGCTTAGGGAGGACCCATGGCTCCAGCTATATCAAGGATATATATATAGAGGAGAATAGACCTTGTCCCAGGAAGGCTGGACATGGGGGTAGATATTCAGGATGGTGGAGGTGAGGTACTGGGGAGGGTGGGTGGGGTAACCAACGTGGAGGGGGAAGAGGGGGAAGGGAAGTGATTCTGAGGGAGGGGGAAATGGGTTAGGAGACATCTGAAATGTAAAAATAAAAATTTTCAATAAAAAAAAAAAAAAAAAGGAAGAACTGAGAAATATTTAAATAAACTTAATAGAACCCATCATAAATTCAGAGATAGAAAAAGATGGCTTGAAAAAAATTAAAGAAGTCTAGAGACCCAGAGGAAAACCCAAATGGATTTGAAGGTAAAATGATTGAGGTACCTGATAAGATATACAAGCAAGTTGTCAATGAGGGGAATATAGCCCGGAAGCTGGACCCCTTATTTTTTCAGCTGTGATTGATTGAAGCTGGGACAACTGATCAAGGGATATGACCACCTACTGTGCTCTAATGACCACAGTGACTTCCCATGGGTTTCTCTAAAAAGGAGCCGAGGAATGAATTCCCCATGTCTTAGAGAGTTATTGAGTATAACAGCCTGTGAGGAAATGAAATTGGAGTTTGTCAAGGGCACTGGGGAAAGGAACAAGAGGGCCCTTGAGTGAGTGACAGAGCAGAGAGCATTAAGGGGCCTTCCATCCAATCCTGGCATCAAAACACCAGCCAGGACGTGCCATTTTAACTTCCTCCACTTCTGCCCTGGTCTCTTGTTGCATTTGTTTGAAGAGCTGATGAAGGCCCATAAGAGGGGACTATCCGTGCCAGTCAGATCTACAGGAGCTGTGTTGAAACTAGTCTGATGAGGATTAGGTCTGGAAAAACTGAGGAAAACAACGGTTTGTTGTTGTTTTGTTTTGTTTTTAATTCTCACTAGTCTCTCTTGAACTATTTCAATGAAGAACTAGACATAGAATCTGTTTTAGTGACTATTTCATTTCAATAAACACCGGGAGGTTTTCACGTGCCATTAATTGTGCTAAATGCTTAGAATAAAAATGCAAATATGACAAGTTTCCAGCCTTTAAGTATAGCTCCTTACGCAGCAGAAAAAATAGGAATGTGTAATTAATTAACATGAAATGAAAGGTCTCTGCAGTGGTGATACGGTTAGTAGCAAGCTGGGCACAGGAGGAAGGGATGAGGATGCAGGGGAATCCTAGGAGAAGACATTTGAACGGATGCTTTGATGGATATCAGGGAAAATAAGATAAGAAAGGGTACCCTCTGAAAACAAAAGACACAGCAAGCTTTGTACAGTGACACTGGGAATCTCATAGGTACAGAGAGGAGGGAAAATACAGAGAGATAACTAACAGAAATAAACCTTGAAGAGTATGCAAAGTCATTTTGTTGTGCCAACAGCTTGCAATCACATTTTTAAAACAGGGATTTAATTTGTATTCTGGAAACCATCACAGGTTGCTATGGGCAAAATCGATCAGATCTAAGGACCAATTAAGAAAGGAGGCAGATCTGAACCAGAGACTTTAGTCTATATAAAGGATGTGCTAATCAGTGGGAAAAGGAAATATATATACACACACACACATATATATAGTATTTACAAATTATATATATGTGTGTGTGTGTGGTTGTTTATAAAACTATGATCTACCTATAGAATTTGAGGTGCTTCATTTCCAAAGTGAATACAAGAATAATTTTTAATTATACAAGAACTGAGAGAGTTCTAGAAGAATATTTTTTTTTCTTGCTACCAATTACCAGTCATTAGCTTCACCTTCCCTTTTCTCCTGGGAGAAATTATGCCTGTGTTGTGCCCTTTCCTACAGTATGGACAGTGCACACACTATCTCTCTTAAAGTCTAGCTATAATTACTTCCCCAAGAGTTTTGAACTAAGGGGTTAAAAAAGAAAAGCAAAAAAATTCAACAACAAAAATCTTGGTTTTTAAAGCTCGGATTCATTTGAGCCAACTGTTGCCATGGTTTCCAGAATCTGAAATCAACATTTCAAGGTAATCCTGCGATCTAGATATTGCTGCGGCATTCAGGTATCAAGGAACAATCAAAGTGCCATACCCCATTAGTGACAGAACTCTGCAAAGGCTGCGCGGGTGCCTCAAATTGGTATTCAGCTTAATCACTGATGCTGTATTACTAATTATAGCGTGACACCATGCAAAAGTGAGACTTCTTAAAAGGCTGGCAAATGGCGTTATTTTAATAAGTCATTAGGAAATTGCTTTTTGAGGACGCAATGAAAGTACAAGTTTCTCAATTAGAGGAATTATGTGGAATTGATGAGATATTTGAGCATGCATGATCTGCAGCTAGCAATCCATTTGAAGCAGACCAAGCCATTGGGAGGGCTGGCTAATGAGATCCAAGATGATCCGATTCACTGTAGGAGAAAAATGATAATTGAGGCTGTAAGGAGAAAGCATTACACAAATGCGACTCTCCCAGCTACACCCATCAAAGGCTTGTTGGCCTTCACCTTGTGTTTTAGAACTAAAATAAAGATGTCAAGATGTGCCTAATCTTTGAAAGCCACGGCCAACTTTGTCTAATAAGTATGGAAAGAAAAAGAAACAATACTTATATAGCTGGACAACCTAAACCCTGTATCAACGTGTTGGGGTGGGGGGGGGCGTGTTTGTAATGAGTAAAAAAAAAAAAAATCATTTGCTTCCGTGCCTAGATTCAATATTTCTCTTTAAAAAATCTTGTCCACAGAAATTCATTTCTAAACTCGAAGGAGCATAGGGTAGCTCTTAACACATACACGTGTAACTCTATATTGAGGGCTGAGAGAAACACACTTCTCCAGAATGAAATTTTTTTGCCTGGAAATTCACAGCCCTGGTCAGTCATTTCCTCCAAGGTACAGAAAGCAATAACTCAGATAGTTTTAGAAATGTCTGTTCAACGTTAGTGTTCAAAAGCTTCTTCAAAATCTTTTAATTATGATCTCTAATCATTTGGTAGGTTTTGTTTGTTTGTTTGTTTGTTTGTTTGTTTGACAGATACGTTGCAAAGGTCCCACGTTTAACCTGTGTGGGAAAAACATAACTGAACCCAAGCAGATTCAACAGGTCCTCAGCAAACTAGAGTGTGACAAAAACTCTCAAGATACAAAGTTTTATGTGTTCACACAACTATATACACATGTATATGGTATAGATACATAAATATGAACCATCCTTAGGAGATGGCATGGTGACATTACAGGGAAGGTGTAAATGGCTCAGGACCTGGAAACTAAACTCCTCCCTAAAACATTAGGGCAAAGTTTACATTATCTTCTTGAGTCACCAGTGGTAACACAGGTAACTATAGGGAATAAAACTCTGAAGTAAGATTCTAAAAATAAAAATAATTTTTGCTCATGTCTGAAACAATGTAGCTTTGATCTGACATCAGAGCCAACTTCCTTGAATGACTGGGTTGCTCTCAGCATGAAGGAGAACAGATGTTATTAGGAGCAGCAAGGGACTTCTGAAGGTTTGACATAGCTCAAACATTTTGATTCTGTGATAAGACTGGATGGTGGTTTACAGACCCTAACATTACTGTCAGGTGATTTATGAGTTTATTTTTCAATGGATGTCTGTGGGACATCTTAAGAAAAATAGAAGAAAGAGGAAGGAAGCAAAGATATAATAAAGCTATTGTAATGGGAAAAACATCAAGAAAAACAAATGGAAATCATCCGGGTTGCACTGCACCTGGGAGAGAAGAAATGATGGCCCCTTTACATCCGACTCACACAAGTCTACTTAGATTGCTGAGAGATCTATCTGAGGCATTTCAGTCTCCTGTTTTGTTTTTGTGTTTTGTTTAAAAGAAGAACTCAACTGTGAAATGTATAGAAATTATCTCTGAAACTAAGAAAAATGTTTAAGTTTCTTTTGTCTTGTTTTGTTGTTGTTGTTTTTACTTTTGCTTTTTTTGTTTGTTGTTTGTTTGTTTGTTTTTTACTACAGTCAATGGGAATCCAGGGACACATGTAGCCCAGTGTAGTGAAGATACACTAACTCACAGGCTGCTGTATTAATAGAAAACCTAGGTTAACACAGCACTATGTTCAAGAAACTGAAGCCCTTTGTGTTTCTCGTGGCATTAATCCTCCCAAGGATTGGGGGGTGGGGTGGGGTATGGTTGCTGCTTCAGATGCCTGAAGATTCCAGTACCTGAAGCATTGAAATGAAAAGTGTTAGCATGGTGGAGGGACCAACGCAGAGGGGTGCTGACTATGACTGACCAAGGTCTCTCCAGAAATCATCTGCTTTCTTTACAACCTGGTGCTATCAGTTTACACCAAACAAGTCTAGCCCACGTTAGCTTAAGCCATAACAGCAATCGTTCAGCTGCGGTTAATGTTAGGACAATCGATAACAGTAATGCTTCAAATGTATTTAACAAGAATTTCTTAAATACGACATGACAACTACCATATTAGGAGCTATGAATCCAAATATAAATTAGGCTTAATTCCTAACTAAGGGGCTTTTGGGGGAAGGAGACAGATATGAAAATTAATAGATATGATATTTGAATGGGCAAGAGAGGACCAGAAAAATGTAAAAGCCTGCTGTGACATATAATTAGTATTATGCTCCAGCCTCTACCATAGCCCCAGACATACTCAGGTGCATGACAAAGTGCATTTGGATGGATGGATTGGATGGATGGATGGATGGACGGATGGATGGACAGATGGATGGACAGATGGATGGATGGAAAAGAGTGAATGGTGAGTTTGTTGGTGAATAAGTAGATAGGTACATAAAAAAATTGAAAACAGGACAAATTGACTTGAGGTACCATTTTGTTTTCTTACATTTAGATTTAAGAAATCTGGTTGGAGTATCTGGAAAGTGTAACTGAACTTGTTGCATTTCTAAACATTCAGCAAGTCTGAATAAATACTGTGGTGATCAACTAAAAGAGAGAAGGCCAATAATTATTCCTTTATGACAATACAAACCCAGCTAAGTTCATGTGTTCATTTATTTACACTCAACCTCAGGCCAAGCATCATATTTCAGAGGCAATTTTCCAGACTCCCAATCCCACACGATCTGCCGACTAAGGTGTCTACAGGTTAAACTAGTGCTTCATCACACTGGTCTCAGCTTGTGCCCAGATACACAAGAACTGGCCTGATTTGTTTTTTCACACATACCTACCTCCCCTGGTAGGGTATGAAACAACAGGCAAAAGCAGAGACCCCATCTGTTTTTCTTCCCAGAGATAGATCCAGCACCTAAGACAGTATTTAGCTAGTAGAAGGCGCTGAATAAATATTATTGGATTAGGAATGAGAAACGCACCTGTCTCACTCACAAACAAATGGAGTGTACAAAAAAAAAAGCAAGGCTTTTTAAGACTTTCTGTAAATGTTTGTTTTCCGGAGGAAAAATTAATTCACCGCACATAGGCAGTAAGAAATATATAATTTCTTTCCAGAAAAAGTGAATATGACTTCACTTGATTAGAAGGTCTTAATCATTCAGACAACTCCAGCTAAGAAGATATTTGCCAGTGTCTTTTGGTGGTGAGTAGGGGTTACAGAACTTATAAATACGGCCTCTTTCTTTCTCCTGGTCTATAACTAATGGATAAATAAATGTGACACATTGATGAATACAGCTTCCGTTCTGACTGCCCATTAAATTATGCCTTTCAATCTGGACCCTCATTTGCATCTCTGTTGCTATCATAAAATACTAACAAGAAGAACCCTGGGAGAATAAGTTTATCTGGCTGTAGGTTATAGTCCATCATCAAGGGAAATGAAGGCAGGAACTTAGAGGCAGGAAATGAATCGAGGACCAGAAAAGAATATTCCCTAATTATTTGCTTTCTTGACTTGATCCATTTGCTTTCTTGTATAACTGAGGACTGCCTACCCAGGAGTAGTATGACACACAGTGGGCTGGACCCTTCCACATCAGTTATTAATCAGAAAAAAAAAATGCCCTGGTGGCTTATAGGCCAATCTATTAGAGACAATTCTTCAAATAGTGTTCCCTCTTCCGATGACACCATCTTGTTTAGGATGACAAAAAACTAACCAGCACAATCTGTAACCAAGTAGCCTAAGATCATATCGCTATTTTCCATGATTCTAGACTATGGGAGTGCCTATCTGTAGGAAGGTTTGGATCTGTAAGACACAGACACTTAAAGGACTTGCTCCTTTACCTAGGGTACTACAAAAGATGCTACAGGTTGGGAGATTAGTTTACCCTTGAGCGTCATGGATGTTATGCAGGTGACTCACAAAGAAGAATGGGTAAGGCCACTAATTTTCTCTAAGGACAAACAATTAAGTAGTGAGGCCAAAAATAAATAGATGATAGATAGGTAGGTGGGTGGGAAGGTAGGTAGGTAGGTAGATTGGTAGGAGAGATAGATAGATAGATAGATAGATAGATAGATAGATAGATAGATAGATAGATAGATAGATAAGATAGATAGATAGATAGATAGATAGATAGATAGATAGATAGATAAAATAATGAAGAAGAAGACAGCCAAAAACTTGTTTGATGAGCTTCCTTTTTCTAAAATTCTGGACACAACATACACAGTATATGAACAGTGAACATGAAAGACAAGAGACCAGGCAATATGCAAGCTTCCCAGATAGATGGTACTCTTCATTCCAAGTATCTAATAACTAACACCCATTTCTGAAAAGTGTGTGTGTGTGTGTGTGTGTGTGTGTGTGTGTGTGTGTGTGTGCAAGCCACCATGTATGTGAAGGTCAGAGGACAACTATTCTGAAGTTGTTCCCTGACTCTACTCTGTTTGGAATCAGACTTTCTGCTGCTACACTGCATGCTCCAGACTAGCTGGTCCTCGAGCTTCCAGCTGATGCTTCTTGCTCTGCTTCATATCTTGCTGTGGGAGAGCTAAGATTACAGATATGGATCACCAGTCTAACGTTTTAGATGGATTCTGGGAGTCTAATTCAGTCTTATAAGGCAAATCCTTTGACCCTGCTGAGTCATGCCTCCATTCCTTGAATACCCCCTTTTTATTTTCTGCAAAACAGTTTAAAATGACCAAAATGACCACAAGTTCACACATTCCAAAGGGTATGATATTAGACCCAGGAAGAGACATGAGAATCAATACATTTGTGTCCCTAGCTATTCCTCTCACTGCTACCCAGACACCTCCCAGTTTTAGCCCCTTGTAAACACTAAAAGCAATCCTCACTACAGGACATCAAATAAGGAAAGGCATAAAACATATTAAGAGATCCATTTGATCCAGTAACGTTTACCCCAGACCCAAAGAGAACTGACTTAGGAGAGACCCCATCATCAGTGTGACCCCCTTATCCTCCTGTAGCTTCTTGCTTAACTTCACTCACTCATTGCATAGTGACAATAGCTGAGCTTTCCTCAACATCAGCCATGGGCCCAGCACCTGCATGAGCACTCCAATGCAATATTCTCCATGTTCACAATGCATGAAGAAGACTGAATACCATATTATAAAGAAAAATACTGAGGCTTGTCAGTTCCTTACTGAGACTTATACAACTAGCCAACCAAAGAACTGAAATCCAAACCTAAGACACTTGACTCTGTGGCCTTTACTCTCCCGTCACAGTTGCAGGAGCAAGGAGAAATCTCTTTAGGGAGAGGCAGTGTCTTCTTAGAGTGCCAGCTGTCACCTGTTAGTTCTGACTAATAAAATTTAGGAGAACGGTAATGTACTTCCTGGGAAAGCTTTTGCCTCAAACCTATTCTTTTAAAGAGTTACTTCCCAGTACCCACCCTTGATTCTACCTTAAAACAGGTAAAGATGGTCACAGAGAAAAAGTCAGAAGGAGCTTGCTCATACACATTGATGAAATGCCTCTTTGGTTTTGGTTAGATGATGCAGTATTTATTCTGCAAAGATGGCCTAGTGACTACACCACCCTGATTGGTCTATCCTGCTCTGGTTCTGAGAATTTCAACTACCCCAGCAAGGCAGAAATGGTGCTGGATGGATTCCACTGCTGCATCCTGGGAGATCTGCCCCTGAACTCATCTCTCTGGATCACCTTCACCAGCCTCCCAGGCACAACAGTCTCAGAAGCCTACCTAGGAACCTGGAGACAGGACACCTACAGCCGCCAATCAGTGCCTAGTCTGGATTGTCCAGCCTAGTAAGACTTCCAAATAACTGTAGCCCAGATAAAGTCAAGTAGAATGGAATAAATACACTGGCTGAGCTGGGTCAACCTACAAAGTTGTTACAGACAACAGAATCCTTGCTGGTTTGCACCATTAAGCTTAGGGATGGCTTATTGCCCAGTCATGAGGAGAACATGACCCTTTGGTGGCTCCTGAGTGTCTGAAGAGAATTGTTATTATTCTTACGCGCTTGGGAAGGTTCCACTTGTAACATCCCTTTGTTTAAATGAGGATTTAATTGAGAAATGCTACCTCCTGCTCTGTCTTCCTTGCTGAAAAGGTAAAGCTAAAAAAAATAAAAAAAAAAAAAAAAAAACAGTTCTAAGCAACATAATTACTATGTTGATTGACCATTCCACAAATAGCTTATAAATGAATAGTATGTTTCAGATGGAATCTATTGAAATTAGCCCCAGTTCATTGGGGAAGAAACACGTCCACAGACTAGTTAATGGTGAAACTGGGGACAAGTGAGTAATCAGGAGGTTAGAGAAAGAAAATGTTTATCTTGTGGCCCTGTCACAGCTTAAAACCCAATTTAGGCTAATGTCTGTAAATGGCAAGTAGCTATTAGCAAATCAATTAATTAAGGTCTTGTTGGTTCTTCTAGCGTCAACTCTAATTATTTGTTTGTTTGATCTGAGGTATCTTTAGATTATTTACGATCACTCCTGTTGGGACCAACAAAAGATAAGGTTGAATGTCTCAAGTGTGTGAGAATTCGAGAATAGATTTTATCCTAGGTCTATTTAGGGCAATACTTTG
Organism: Mastomys natalensis; assembly: GCA_021653895.1. Classification (NCBI taxonomy): domain Eukaryota; kingdom Metazoa; phylum Chordata; class Mammalia; order Rodentia; family Muridae; genus Mastomys; species Mastomys natalensis. Next base: position 531,217 of record JAJTUV010001255.1, read on the forward strand.
AGAGCCCAAGACTTTCTTCAAGACAATCTGTAAATGAAATTAACAAATGACTAGCTTTCACAGTAAATTTTCAAAGACAGTGCAAATTAATTAAATTAGTTTGGAGAAAAATAAATCCTGGATTCTGGAGTGTTTATTCAGAGTAAAGGGACAGGGATCGGCTTTGTGTGGTGTTTTCTGTTTCCACTGGTTATTCTCTTGCATGGGAGTCTGAGAACGAAATCCAAGCTTTTAGAAGGGTACTGAGGCAGAGGAGTGAGAACTCTTTTGAACAGCACAGACACCCCCTAGAGAAACACCAATTATATCTTCAGCTCTCAAAAGCACACTCGTCTCATCAATACATGACTAGGACTTGTTTTCCTTGGCTCTATAGCTTGATCTCAGTCGAATTTTTTAGCTGCTCAGTTTTATTCCACTGTATTATGAAAGAAAAGAATGGGGGTTCCACTTTTAGCTTGAGGGATAAAAATGCAAAGTTCCCTCGCTCTCGTATGCAGAAAGTGGTTCTCATAACAAAATAATTACCTAATTAAAGTGCTCAATTGAATCAGTTACCACAAGCCCAATTAAATTGGGCTGCCAGCAGGAATATATTGTACCTGATAAGAAGCAGAGTTAGTGTCTAGATGGGCACAGGGCATGAAGATCACTCTCTCTGTTAAACTCTGGGAAGAGGTTATTCATTCTTCCCTCTAAAAGCTACTGTCTTCTCAATGGACTCCTGTTTCTAATCTACCAATGAGACTACGCACCCCATGGTGAATGTCAAATACCTATGTGTGAATTCCAGAGCCCAGGGCCACTTGTTGACTTTATCAATAAACCTCTAGCCGTGCCTTCAGGAAAAGGAAACACCATTGATGGCCAGTTTCTCTTACAGTCTCTTTGTTTCTTTCTCTTCCTCTGGAGGTTTGAACACGTGAACCATGAAAGAACATCAGACTTTAAGCACAGCAGACTGATCGGTCTCTGGTTGAAGAAAATGTGTGCCAACCTCCCAGCCAGCAAACCCCATCTTTTTGAGTTCTACCATGTTCCATTAGCCTGATAACTGGGAAAGCTTTAACCTCAGTGTGTGATCTCCATGGTCTGGATTGTAGTGCCTTTCTACCCTTTTCCAATTTCAATCTCGTCTCTTACACCACACAGACGGTCACCAACTTTCCCATCTACACTGGAATTTCTGTCCCAGTGGGGAAATAACAAATTCTGGAGAATAGGAGAAACCCATACAGGTAAACTTCAATGTTGAGGTTTGGAGGATTTATGCTGCATAAAAAACCACGACTCAGTAGAAACCATATTTAACGTTTGGAATTTTGATCATTACATGACCAAGTATTTGCGATTTGGTGCTTTTCCAGAAAACTGGCAGTCGATTCGCCCCCATAGTACTTACTAGTCAGACCAGAGGACCATGCAAGGAAACAACCAGCACTCTTTGGTGGGCTGTGCTATGAAGTCCAATGTATCAGTGGAGTAGGTATATTAAATGCAATTTAATTCCATTACCTAGCTCCTTCTGTGTCCCCTGCCTCAAACCCAATTTTTTACTCTACTAATCACTTTTGCATATTCAGACTGTTTCCTTGAGCATCAACACGAGAAGTAGAATATGAATGTTTATTATTTTCTCTCTGACTTCTCTTAACATGATACCCTCTAGCTGTGTCCACTTTTCGAACACAGTAGGGTATCGTACTCTTTTGACTGAAGAATATTCTGGTGTGCATATTGTTGATATTTACGCGCGCAGCAGCTTGGAACAGAAGACGCCAGGGCAGAGGGTTCCACGAAGGGAGTATTTATTTAGGGCAGAGGGGAGAGCAGAGAGAGGTGAAGGTGGTGGCCGGCCATGACCACATGGAGAGAGGGGGAAGGGAAAAGGGAAAAGGAGCCTGCAGGCACTCGGTCAAGGGGCAATAGAGAGAGGAGGGGCCAGACAGCCCCTCTTATAATAGTGGACAGGGCTAACTGGCTGTTGCCAGGTAGCTGCGGGGAGGAGCATACCTGGCTGTTGCCAGATAACTGTGGAGGTGGAGTTTAGACAGAATGCTAACACATATCATATTTTTTCTTTCCGCTCATCCATGGTTGGGAGTTGATGATTCTATATCTCAAGTGTGTGGAACAGTGCAACTATAAGCATGGATGTGTAGCCTTTCACAGGCTGCGATGGTTGCTTTTGAGTATATATGCAAAGTGGGGTTGCTACATCATACAGTAGATGTTTAGTTTTAGAAGAACCTGTATATTGTGGCTCCATAATGACTCTCCTACATTATATTCACAACATACATAACAGTTATTTGTCCTTTTTCCACCCCCCTAGGTAGTACTTGATATTTTGGTAAAATTTTGTTCATATTTGTTGGCCAGGGGACAGATATGTACCATGATACACATGTGGCAATCAAAGGAAATTTTTTTCCTGCCAGGTGGGTTTGGGGGATCAAATTCACGTTGTCAGACTTGACAGCAAGTGCCCAGTGAGCCATCTTGCCAGTCCTAGTTTGTGTTCTTTTGATGCCAACTGTTCTAACTGGGATACAATGTGATCTTATCACAGTGGTTCAACTTGCACTTGCATGATGCTAGTGATGGAGTAGCAAGGTCTCCACGCCTGTATATTATGGCATAATATACAGGTTATTATTTCCTGTTCCTGTCTCCATGTACTGCATGACTGCAGTAAGCTCGTTGGTCTGAAAGTATATGGATACAATTATGGTTATAAGGCTGAAGAGATTACTGGAGAACACCTTGCCCTTCCAGCCTCTAGAATCTGGAGGAAACGAATACCATGTTCTTTGTCCTATCTGTGCTTTGACATACATGTCATGTTGAGTGTGGTGGTCAGAGTGTGGTGTCAAAGCATGTGATGGGCAAGCACGAGGACCAGAAGTCAGATCCCCACAATCCACACAAATGCTGGGCAATCATGTTGCCTCAATTAAAATTTTAGCCTAGATGGTGGAGACCAGAACCCCAGAATAAGTTGCTTAGCAAGACTAACCACATCAGTGAGCTCTAGGTTTGATGGCAGGTCCCTGATTAAGTAAGTAGAACAGTGATGCTGGTGGGACCATTCCCCATACTTTGAGCATCCCACAACACACACACACACACACACACAATAGGGTGGAGAAAAATAAACATATAAAACTAAATAAAATTTCTTAAAGAATGTAATTACAGATACATGATATCCCTATTCTGTGAAAGAACATCGTAGAATAACTGGTCAGCGTCTGGGTCCACCCAAATGTAAAGTAACTGTCCTTAGGTTTTAGGAAAGTCTGAAGAAACTCAAAAATGAAATTGTATGCATTGTGTCTTTCTCAGAATAGTGGACAGTGTTTACATTGATGTTATGATGGTGATGTAATGGATATCTGCCTTTAAAAGACCAGGATTTGGCTCGTCCTTTTCCTGTTCTTACACCTTTAAGATAACATAAAGAAACCTAAAATTTCCCTGTAGCAGGATGACTACATGTAGTTAGTTTGAAAGTATTTTTTTACTATCAGAGGAGAAATGTTTGACTTTTTTTTTTTCTGTTACTCGTGATGCCCCTTCAGGAATAATAATCATACTCTTTTAAAAAATATATATATATTACCAATGCTCTTTTCATAAACCTCAAATACCTTTGGGAAATTTCAGTGAGCCTTATTTCGACTTTGCCCTGAGAGTCCTTTGAAGTCAGTGGGAGCGCCATGCCCAAATCAGCCCCACGGAGTGAGAAGACTGAGAAGAAATGGAGCGGATACAAAAACATCCACATGTAGACAATGAGGTCATCTATGTACGAGGGTTCTCAAAAGGCTGAGCAAAAACAGTTGTAATGAGAAAATTCTTCAAGGAAGAGGTAAAACCTTTTCCAAATGTGGCCGAGAGCTAGTTCAAAACAGGAGAAGATTTAACAGTTTAATATGCATGTCAACGAACGCCGGCTCCACATTCCGGACTTGGTTATAAAATGTATTATTAGAAGCAGGCATCTTCACTGCTGGTAAAGGCTCTCACCTCACAAACCTGGTGGCTGAGTTCAATCCCTGAACCAATGTCAAAATGGAAGGAGACAACCAGCTTCACGAGGCTGTCCTCTGATCACCACACTCAACGTGACGTGTATGTCAAAGCACAGATAGGACAAAGTACATGGTATTAGTTTCCTCCAGATTCTAGAGGCTGGAAGAGCAAGGTGTTCTCCAGTGTTCTCCCTTTGCCCCATGTCCTCCCCTGGTCTTCCCTCTGTGTCTGTTTCCTAGGTTCCTCTTATAAACACAGACATATAGACAAGAATCCACCCTGGTGACCTTATTAAACCTTTATCACCACACCAAAGAGCCTATCTCTACAGTCCCATTCCAAATCCTAGTCCTAAAACTAAGATTTCAACATGCAGATTTTAGGGAATCCAACCCCCTCCTAACACCCTTTGAACTATTGTCGTTCCTTATAAACTAAGGATGCTAACGGTCCCTTGTTCTCTTCTTGGGGAACGAGCCAGAACAGGTACAACTAAAACCTGGGGACGTGGGGAGCTAGAGAGCAGAAGCTGTGGACTCCATGCCCTGCTCCACCGGCCCAGTTTCAGCTGCTACTTAAGTACCACCGGTGCAAATAAAACAAGGTTTCTTTGTTCCCTCAAACTCATAGACACAGTATTCTACCTTGGGTTCCATGCCCAATGGAAAGCCGCCCGAGTTATAAGGTCAAGTTAATCTTAACAATAATAAGCATGTTCCAAAATCTATTATCTAAAATGTAATTCAAATCTCAGCTCTATGCTTCTTTAATTTTTGATAATGAGCACTTGGTGCTCAAGAGGATCTAGCGTTGTAAATTGAGGCAGCTAATAACCCTACGAGTCAGCTTCTGAAATCAGTGACAGGGGTGCACTTCTCCGGCAACTGACCTTGACGTTCCATAACTGTAAGTATTGCTGATGCCTTTGATTTCTTAGATGATAGTTTCTCTTTAAGTGACTCCCAAGAACAAAAGTCTGTCTCTGGAAATAGGAATAGCCTCAGAATAAACACAGCCCTCTATCACCAATTCACGGAGCCATTGAATCTCTCTCCCCTGGCCTAAGAGGCTAGAACTGCCCATAGGGTAATTGTGAAAGAGAGGAGAGAGGAAAATATCCATTACTACTGCTAAGTGCACACTAACAGAAGGGACCATCATGAGGCCCTCAGTTTATAATGCTTTACAGTTAGGCTGGGCCTTCACGGATGTGTATGTGCACGTTTGCGTGCATGCTCGTGTGTGTGTGTGTGTGTGTGTGTGTGTGTGTGTGTGTGTGTGTGTCTGTGTCTGTGTCTGTGTCTGTGTGTCTGTATGTGTATGAGTATGCACATGTCTATATGTGTTTCTGTGTGCATGTGTGCACACATGTGTGAATGTACATGCATCTTTCTCTGTGGGTATATATGTGTATATGTGTGTTTATTGTGTCTGTGTATGTACATGTCTATATGTGTCTCTGTGTGCATGCATGCGTGAATGTACATTCTTGTGTGTGTGTGTGTGTGTGTGTGTGTGTGTGTTGTGTGTGTGTGTGTATTTAATACCTGGGGTCTCTCTACCCCTGGATTCTCTCAGTAAATATGTATTGCCCTAATAAATGTCCTCTGACTAACACAAAGTAACAGAGGACTCACAAGAAGAGTGTGACTTAAGCATTTTTTTTTCTGTTAAAAACTCCTTTCTTAGGAGCTGCCCCAGACTCCTCAGAGATTCTCCGCTCCAGAATACCATATAGTTGCCTTGAGCATTGCCTGCTAAGTGCTTCAGGATTCTTCTCCAGCCTAGAGTATGTCATCTGTAGACCAAATGAACACTTTCTTCATTCCAACTCTGCAAATGAAATGTGTTCTCCCAGTTCACTCTTTCGAGCCCTCTGTATGCCCCTAAAGTAATTTTAAGCCATTCCATTTAATTTTCATGACAGCAGATTTATGAATATTTACCAATAGCAAGTAATGGCTACAGGGAAGGCCCAGATGAGGGCTCAACTCCCCTGCATTCATTTTAACAATAATGAAAAGTTTCTCAGGAATCGGTGCACCTTCCTACTCATTATAAGGAGCATGCCCCAGCTTGAAGATCTCAAAGCAAATGACTGAAACATTCAGACATGATAAAGAAAAGGGAAATGTTATCTTCCCCTAGGAAAAAAATAGTGAGTCCCAGAAATTAGAAACATTGCCTACAGGTCAGAGAGTGGCCTGGGAGAGAGGCTGAGGGTGTAAACCACTTTGTATCCCCTTCCTGGACCCCCTTCAGTCCTTTGATCTGGGTCTTAATGTGTTTTTTCATTTATATGTAGGTTTCTATTTACAGTTGGTTTATTGACATCCCCAAATTTATACTTATTTAGAATCCAAACTAGAACTGTGGCAACTCTATGAACCTTTCAAAACTGACTTTTCTGTAACTCAGATGCAACCATGACTGAGAACCTCAACTTCCCAAAACAACATCAAGATACGATTATCATTGTCCTATTTAACACCAAAAAGTTTTGGTATTTATTACTGTGAGGAGACACCATGACTATGGCAACTTATTACAAACAAAACAAAACATTGAATTGGGGCTGGCTTATATTTCAGAGATTTAGTTCATTGTCCTTGTGGTGTGAGAAGCATGGTGGCTTGCAGGCAGATGTGGTGCTGAAAGAGCTTAGAGGTCTATATCCAGCTTAGCAAGCATCGGGAAGGAAGACTGAGACACACTTCCCCCAACAAGACCACACCTAGCCCAACAAGCCATACCCCCTAATAGTACCACTCCCTATGAGCCTATAGGAGCCATTTTCTTTCAAACCACCACATTCCACTCCCTGGATCCTATAGGCTTATAGCCATATCATAATGCAGAAATGCAATAAGTCTAACTTTAAAAGTTTCCATAATCTATAACAATCTCAACTCTATAAAGGTCCAAAGTCTCTTCTGAGCCTTGTGTAGTCTCTTAACTGTAATCTCCTATCAAATCAAAATCAAAAAGCAGATCACATATTTCCAACAGGATGTGAATTACCATTCCAAAGGAGCATATGAGGAAATACTGAACCAAAGCAAGACCAAAAACCAGCTGGGCAAACTCCAAACTGTGGATCTCCATGTCTGATATCTAAACACACTTCTTTCTTTTGAGTTGGTTCAACCTGAACATCAGCAGGTATTCCCACAGTTCTGGCATCTCCCACATTTTGGGTATCCCAGGAAATCCATGTTTCACCTTCACTGTTTCACACAACCGCCTCTCTAGGGGTGCACAGACACCCCACATACTCCTGTCTTCAGCAGCTTTCCTCAGTAGTGGAGAGAATTTCCATAACCCTTTTTTTTGTATCCTTGACTATAAAGCCAGGACTGCATGCCTGAAGCTGCCAAGTTCTGCTGCTTGCTGGGGCTGGAACATGGCTTCCTCATTCATCAGCTTTCTGGTTTTGATGGTTCCTTTTACTGTTTAAGATTGGCTGTCCTGAATCTTGCTTTGTTAACCAGGCCAACCTTAAACTTCGAAATGCTTCCCCTATGCTGAGATTAAAGGTGTGTGCCACCATGCCTAGTCCTAAACTTTTCTTTAATTCCTTTTCACAAGTTGGAAGCTTACCTGGGTGGGATCTTGCCCTGAGGTACCATTCCTTTCATTCTATTTAACACCAGGGTTTTCTTTAATCTGTTTATCTCCTTGAATACAGGACTTAGCTCCATTCCACTTCTTGCTGCCCCTTTTTTCTTCAAATTGTATATGTTGTAACTTTCCTCATTTGACTTGCTCCTCTTCATCATATTTCTTCATAAGATTGGTCAATAGTAACCACATGACAAAGTCAATAGTAGACTGTTTTGAAATATCCTCTGCCAAAGCTGTTAGTTTATAATGCTTCAATTTAGCCTCGGGCAGAATTTTTTGGACAAGGGCAGAAAGCAGGCACATTCTTCAGCAAAACCACAAGAATGATCTCTGGGCCACATACTAATACTCTTCTCCTCTGAAACCACTTGAGCCAGGCCCCCATAGTTCAAATGTCCTGCGGTATCACTGTCTTCCATGCTCCTGTTAAAATGGCCTATTAAGGCCCACTTAAAGTATTCAACTGATTTTCTACTCCAAAGTTCCAAAGTCCACATTCCTCCAAACAAAAACATGGTCAAACCTATCACTGTACTAACTTAGTCCTTAGGACTAACTTCTTAGTTAGTGTTTCCATTGCTGTGAAGAGACACCATGATCACAGCAGCTCTTATAAAGGAAAACATTTCAGTGAGGCTGGCTTACAGTTTCAGAAGTGTAGTCCATTATCATCATGGCAAGAAGCATGATGATGTGCAGGCAGGTGCAGTGCTAAAGAAGGAGCTAAGAGTTCTACATCCGGATCAGTACATAGCAGAAAGGAAGACTAGACAGACTTTCTCCAACAAGGCACACCTCCTAATAGTGCCTTTCCCTGTGAGGCTACAGGGATATTTTCTTTCAAACGATCACATCACTCTTCATCATGTGTTTGACTATGTGTATGTTCCTGAATGTAGGGTAGAAGACCACCTTAAGAATCCTCTTGTCTGTCTCTCCAGAAGTAAGATTGCAAGCACAACACTACAGCCAGCTTTTTAAAACATGGGTTCTAGGCCTCAAACTCATGTTTCTAAGGCTAACCCTTTGCTGACTTAGCTACCTTCCCAGTCCCTATCCAAGATCATCTTTAACTTAACATATATGCTCTGAGTGCTGACTATCTACCAGGCACATTGCTAGATGCCAGTATGTTACTGGTAGCCCACCAGAGATGACTAGTCAGACATAGTTTATAACCAATCAAGAGTCTTTATTCTACCCAGCTGGCACTACACCCAAGTATTTAAGGTCCTACATGTAGCCTAAGTGTCCACAACACAGGTTTTTTTGAAGGCAGAATCTGTGTTCTGGCATATCTCTTAGCAGCTGAAGAGAGGCTTTGTAGAAGCAAACAATTAAACTGGATGGGGTTAGCTGGAGAGGGCACCACATAAATAGGCAATTTAACAGACACTAAGATAGGTTAGCTAGGACATTCTGACCTTGGTTTCCTAGAATAGAGGTTGGCAATTTTCCACAGGATTCTCCAACATGGAGATCAAGGTCTAGCTAAACCTGAAGTGGACTCAATGAGAGTACAAGATAGAGGAACCTCTGCACAGTCTTGTCACAAATGAGTCTTTGGGCAGAGGAAAACCTCAGTTTTAAGAGCATATATTGGTAAGAGAGGTGGAGGACAGGCTAAAATAAAAAGCAAAGCAAGGAAAATGCCAGAAATGGACAAAAAGAAAGAGTAGAAACAAACAGAGATTCCCAAAGAATTGGTCCAATCATGAGCACCATCCCCTCTGAGTATAGCAAGGACAGAAGGCTGGTACAGCAGCACCACACTGCTGGTCAGTGTGTAGCAAAAGGAACCAGAAGAACAAGGGGCCAGGTATATTTGGGCATGGCAGTCACAGCCAGGGCTCTGCCTGGCAGAATTCAAAATGAGATAGAAAGCACTGGGGGTTAAGGAATGGCACCAAGACTGAGGGAATACTCTGACTGATCTTACTTCCGAATTGGAAGCCCTCTGAGCAGATGTCTGCACTGGCCATAGGAAGAGATGGCAGCTATAAAGCAGCCCAACTACTTCCAACCTCACTCTTCCACTCCAGGAAGAGCAGGCTTCTAGAATGTTCTCCGAACTTCAAATGGAATACAGATATGTTTACATAAGATGGCAGTGTCACCAGATCTTGCTCTGGGTTTCCCTCAGCTCCTTCATCTTTGTGATCTCTATCAAAGGAATTTACCTGAGATACACAGCATAGAAGAAAGTTTATCATAGAGTACAATGGAGCACTCTCAACGACTAAGAGTAGACAGTGGCTAAAAAGACCGTTGTGGAACAGAGCACACCCACAGGGCATGAACAGTGACCAAAGGACTATCTACATTTTAGGTGGGTTTTATACTATTTCTACCATCTCTAGAACACACAGCTGTCTCTGAAGGTCGGTTCCTCTTCAGATGACTGACAGGCCCACTTGCTTAATGCTGATAAAAGAGAACAATGGTGTGACCTTATTTTTTATCACAGGCTTCCAGATAAACAGCAATCTTACAAGCTTTAGTTATCTATGAATGACCTTCCAGCAGTCCAGAACTTTATGCAGGGCCAGCGATATGACTAGGATCCCATTCTTTAAACCTGCCATTTAGTGCTGCACTTTGGGTTCTTGGTTTTATAAGCTGTTAGTTATGAGTGAGTGATCCAACCCCAACAGTCTCCAAGCCTTTTAATTTCTAACTAGCTCCGTAATAACACCATTGGGGAAATTCAGCCGGGCCACCTCCGCAACTTCTCACTAGTCTATATCATTTTGTAATAAAAGGTTTTACAACAAAATTCTTTCAAGACCAATCATACAGATGCCCTGACCCGAATTTATCTTATACTAATGCATTAAATCATCCTGAAGCAGTTATTGTCAGCAACCAGGAGTCTTCATAAGGGGGGAGGAGTTTTACTCTCTTAAAAAACAAATTGTTTCAAGACTCACTTGTTTTCTTCTTTATGAAAAGAGATACTGGATTTCATTGTATCCCAGATAACACACCGTGAAAGTCCAAAGTCTACACATTAATCTTCAAATAAGTTCAAATGCTTTGAAAAATAGGACAGTGTGGGCATCCTGTATACATACATACATATGTATATATACACATACATACACACATATATATGTGTATATTTATATGTGTGTGTTATATATACATACATGCATGCATATACATACATATGCATATATGTGTGTATATATATATGTACATATATATGTACATATGGCCCATCTCATCCATCCACCTTCCTTCCAGAGAAAAGTATGTATGCCACCTACTCTGGCAGGAAGGTGGATAGATGAGATGGTCCATAAACACTGATAGAAAACCCATTAGTTGAATCACATTAGATTAGCCAAGTAGTGTTATTGAGAGCATCCAAAAGCCTCAAGTGCTAACATCAGTGGACTGTCTATTAAGTAGAGGTAAGATACTAATGCCTAATAGGACAACTGGAAATTGTTTCATCATTTAAAATAAATCTATCCATATTTCTGAAGCAACTGCCTATTCTTTTGATCATGGGGCGGGGGAATCCCTTTGTCTGTCAGGAGAAAGCAGTTACTAAAGGTGACGAAGCAGGTAGCTGTATGGTGGTTTGGTGCACAAGTCCCTTGCTGAAGTGACCCCATTTGAGGATGCCATGTGCTGAAAATTAGGTATTGCTTGGGGCGAAGTCATTATCTCTGTAAACGGCCTTTGCAAAGGCTAATAGCTTCGTTTAGCACATTAACTTCCCAAGCCTCGGTGCTACACACTAGCTAGTAGAAACCTTGGCAAGCTGAGTCCTGAGGGAAAGTAATGGAAGCAGGCACCGACTCAGCAATACCACTCTTTGGTAATTTTATTAATAATACCATTTATTGAGCTCTTACTTTATGCCAACTCCTAATCATAGAACAGCCCAGAGGTAACTATTATTCTCTCATTAAAGAGGTTGAGTAAATCTTCCACAGTCCAGAGCTGTAAGTGCAGATCTGGAATCAGACCCAGAAGTGAGCATGGTGCCTGACACACATAAGGTCTTCAACTAAGGATTCACAGATGAACTGATGGCTCGGTCAATCAATGGGAGAAATCCAGATCTGTCTGATTGCCAAGTTCAAATACTTATCCACTGGTATATATGTTCCTCTTCATAGTTTTTCCATTTTCCAGCAATGGCTTCGGGGTTGACCAGCTCACACACTGTCTTATTGCCCCAGTAAAGTCCCCTCCTATAGAAAGCTGCCTCTTTCCTTGCTTACTCTCTGTGACTCTAGAATAACCTGGAGAAACTAGGACACATAAAACGATGCCAAGACATAGCATTGCCTTGTGCAGCAGCAAAAAGGACAAGGATACCTAGGCCACCACAGACATCTGAAGGAACCTTGTTGACATGAGACTGGCACAGAGATGAAGGGTACTCTGGTGGCAGCCTGAAGAGTCATTCAGCCTGGGAATACAGCTCAGTGGGAGAAAATGTGTTTTGCCTGTATGGAGCCTCAGAACTGTATCCCCAGTACCAAATAAAAGAATCATCCAGGCTTGGATTGGCATCCAACTCTGTTTCTTACAAGCTGTGTAAACTTAGCCTTTCTGAATGTCAAAGTCTGCATCATGAATAGAGCTGAGAGAATCTATTGTGCTAGGTAGTAGTTGTATTTCTTGTTTCCTGTTTACATCCCTAAAACTGGGTAACATTATGAAGATAAAAGGATCATTTGGATCACAGTTCTGCAGACCTCAGAATATGGCATTGGATTACCCAGCTCTGGCAAATGGCACCATATAATTGGAGTGTAGGAAAGAAAATGATGATATCACTGGACCAGAAGCCAGACAGTGAATGGGAACCAGCTAAAGCCCCATGAGAGCCACATTAATCCCTTCCAAGGACATGCCTCCAATGACATAAGAATGTTCTGTTGGGCTAGACCTCTTAAAGACCCCACCACCTCAGCTGTGTCATACTGAGGGCCAGACCTACAATGTATGAACCACATGTGGTTTGAGAGACAATCAGCATCCTAACAATAGTAGTAGCTATGAAATTGTGTGAGAAAACATGTATAAAACTCAGTGTTTGCTATATAGTACTTTCAATTAAAGCTACTGTCTATATTGAAGAGGAAGATGGCAACTCTCAGGGACAGGAAGTATGGGCCTCACTGGAACCATAAACCACCAGAGTTGCCACCCTTGAAGTTCTCTGTAAGAAACACCATGTTGACCTAAAGGATATAAAAATAGCCACCATCCTGTAATCGGGAAGCAAATCAGACCTCTGCGGACATTACTGTATCTTCGCAGATGAACAAGTCCCAGTTTGCAAAACTCTGCCTAATAGGAGAGACACAGGGAGCCTTCTCTCAGCAATCTCGTCGTTTCGTGCCAGTGTTAATTTCACAGTCCTTAGTGTTCTTTCTATTATTCATGAGCTCTCTGCAATTCAATTTTACAAAGCAGAGGAGGGCAAACACAGATACGTTTTCCTCTTTGAAAACAAAACAGTTTTGGCCCCTGTGGAACAGAAAGCCTCCGTGTCAGATAGCTCTAAGGTAGCTGTAGCAATTGGATCTCAGTACATTTCCTGAAGATAGCCCGAAGACAATGGCAGGCTTACAGGTGGGGATCATTTTTGCATTGCGCTTCCCTCTGTAAGCCTGTACTGGTTCCCCAAAATTTGCTCTGCCCTTCTCTGTATTGTGGCCCTGCCCTACTTTACAAGACAATCACCAGAGCAATGCACACAAACACAATGAGAGAAGAAGTGGAGGAGGAGGAAGAGGAGAGCCCCCTTCTCATCTGTTCATTTTCCTGATTCCCTGAGCCTTCCAATAACATGACTGCATTCCTTCATAATCAACTGGGCCAGGGCCAGATATTTTGGTGCTGATGCGTAACTTGACTATGTGACAGCCATTTTGCTCTCATTTCACAGCGGCCATACAACGTGCAATGGGACTTGTGCTCAATGCAAAAGGGTTACTGATATACATCCTAGTGTGGCTTAGAACATACCACACCAGACCAAATGGTTCCAAGTGGGGTTTATTCAGGAGATAGGGCAAAGATGGGGGTTGGGGAGAAGAAGAGGAAGAAGAGGAAGAAGAGAGCGAGGTCAGGGGATTCTGCCTATTTTATATGGGTGGTGCCGTAGCCTCTCACAAGTAAGGGTGGCAGGTAGCCAGGTGGATTTTGGGAATGTATGGTGGTTGCCTTGGCAACGATGTGATGTCTTGCCTAGATGTGATATCACTGGGTTCGGAGCCCGATACCAACACCTGGAAAGAAATAGGTGAGTAAATCCGAGGTCTACAGGCTTTCTAATCCCTTTGGGAGGGGTATGGCTAAGCCACTCAGTGTCCTGTCTATTAAGACCATGGATTCCTTGAAGAAAAGAGTTCATTTTCATTCTTTTAATTTTTTGGAGTATTTAATAAATATTGAATGGATTTCAACATTCAGAAGAAGATCATGACATCTTAGTGTTGGAAAGGCACTTGGAAAATAAACCCAGCCTCTGCCAATACAGAAATCCTTTCTAGTTGTTTGGAAGGATGCTTCCTAGCGGCAGTAGTGTAGACAATTATGCGCATTTAGCATGAACATTCACATTCTGGGATGTAGTAGCATAGTTCCTATATTGGGAAGTCAGCTATTTCAATGTGAATATTATCTCTTATTGGGACATCTCTGTTTGACCATTTTCCAAGTACTACTGGCTGTATCTTTACCCTAAAGCTTTTCCTCTGGAAATCGAACCCATATTATGAGGCTGAGTCCCCTATGGGTTTTAGCAACAGTTCTAGAACACATGGCGCTGCTTAACTGGTGTGCATTTGTGAACGGATGCCATCTGTCTGTCACTTTGACTTCACCTCCGTAAATGATAGCCTTAGCTACCATGTCACTGCTCTCTAACCACCGGCATCTGGGAGCTACAGGTGCCAACAGCAACCCTTTCTCAGCAGCTGTGTTGTGCTTGGTCCTGGGTCTAGGGCAGGAGGAGACACCTTTTCTAGGTTGAGTAGGGAAGGCAACAGTGATCCATCATGTCTGGGAAGACTTGTCTTACTCTCTTTCCTGTGGCTGTGATAAAAACCCTGACAAAGCAACATAAGGGAGAAAAGCTTTATTTTTGGCTCACAGTTTCAGATGACGGTCGATCACTGTGGGTGAATCTCAGCAGGAGAAGTCCTGAGGCAGCTGCTCACATGGTGAACACATTCTAGGGCTCCCCTCCTCCATTTTATACAGTCTAGGGTGTGGTCCTGCTGGCAATCATCCTAGGTCTTCCCTCATCATCAGGTACTCAGGATCGTTCTTCACAGACACTACTCAGAGCTTAATCTTTACCTAGATAACCCAAGCGTGCCCCTCACAGTGCCCCACGTGTGCCCCGAGCCTTGCCTCCTGCATGTAAGATGACTGTACTGACCACCACAAAAGTCTCGTGTCTGGGAGTGCTTGCGCCTGCCATATTGACAGGCAATCTGATTCTTTCCCCAATCCCTCAGTGTGCACTTGGTCAAAAATTTAGCTTTAAAAACAAACAAACAAACAAAAAAGGAATTAAAGACTATCTGAGCATGCGTGAGAGTAGTGTAGCAGCGTGCCAAAGGAAAGAAATGGCCTTCTTTTTTTTTTTTCCTTGAAGTACAGGAGGGATTCAAACTCGGTCGGGAGAGACAGCGGTGCGTCACCACTGGCCGGCTAAGAAATGGCCTTCTAATGTCATCTCCCACTCAGAATCGCCCCTATAGAAGCTGTTGTATTTTATAAAAAGAGAAGACAGGAATATGTTTGTGGAGTCGCAGTATGGTGGGAGGAAGGGCATGTCTCTGTGGGTCCATGCTGAGGCAGCCCTTCCCCCTCTGAGGCACCAGTCACAGATGGTATAGAATAGAATAGAGTTTATTCAGGTCATGGGGAGAGACATTGAGGGAGTAGAGACAGAGAAAGGTGGGGGCTGGTGGGGGAAGGAGAGGGAGAGAGAGTAGAGGCTGGCCATGAGCACATGGAGAGAGAGGGGGATGGGAATGGGGAAAGAGGGAAGAAGGTAAGGGAACAAGGACAAGAGAGCAAGAGAGAGGAGGAGAGGAGGACAAGGAGCTCCTTTTATAGTGAGTCTGGCACACCTGGCTGTTACCAGGTAACTGTGGGCGGAGCCTAGACTAAATGCCCATACAAGCAGCTTGGATTAAACAGAACATCTCCATTTTTACTTAAACAGTGCCTCCATTTTTTTTCCTCCCATCTTCGCACGGGTTTCTTTTCATTATTTTTTGGTTCCCTTCCATCTCCTTCACAGGTCCTTCTCTACTGCATTCCCAAAAGCTCCCCACCAGTTAAGGCCCAACTTCCAGTACTACCTCTCTAGAAAGCATTCCTTAATTCATGGTGGCTCTCTGTCTCTCCGGCTTAACCTAGCTGGAAGTAGTGTCTCCCTATTTTGAGCTTCTGTACAACTCGATCTGTTTTCCTTTCAGCGAGTATCTGCTTTAAATCGAATATAATTATACTAGCCATTAAATGGTGATTATCCTGGGTTAAGTTCCTTGGTAACAGTGCCTTTGTCTGTGATCTTTGAGTTATTTACAGGCTAGACTGAGTGTTTTGCACTCAACAGATATCAGATAAATTGAATAAATGACTCTTAGAAAATATCAGATTCAAAACACAAACACACCCGTAAAAATGGAGTCACTACATGGGCCAGTGTAACATTAAAAAACGAAACCAAAGAAAACACAGTACCTGTGTTTAAAATTCTAAAACTATTGAAAAAGAAAAAAACTTAATCTTTAAAAGAACAGTCTCACAAAAAAAAATAATAAAAAATAAAAACTTTTAAAAGAACAGTCTTTCAAAGAATAAAACAAAACAAATAAGCAAAGAAATGAAAACACAAGGCCAAAGAAAAAAGTATTTATATTGTTGTATATTTTCTTATATGATCTCTTAAAATCCTCTTTTCTAAACTTCCTCTTTACCAAGGTCCTTAAGGCCTTTGATACCCCCATCCAAGTGACTCACCTTCTTTCATTCTGTGTCAGCCTCAACCTCTGGTTTGGAGGCAGGGGATGTGGACTTTCGTTTCTTGACTTTCTGGTCTTTCAATGTACTCATTTACAGAGGCAATGGGGGGGGGCATTTAAATGTACATTCAAGACAGTTCGAGACTAGTGTTTTACCAAGGATTTCTGAGACAGGGGGATTGCTGTCATTTGTTAATTGAAAAGGAACTCTGGGTTTCGTGCCTTACAGCCTTTCGTGGAATGGGACCTCTGGACTGAACAAGCTGAAAGCATAGTAGGTTCCACGGTGACCAGTCAGCTTCAAGCCATCCTGTTGCTGCCTGACATTCATGGACTCCCAAGCTCCAGAGAGAGAGAGAAGCTGTTTGTTTCCTGGTGCTGACAGGAGGCCCTGGTGGGGGATGAAGTGAGCATTTTTCAGCTTGTGCTTTCAGAATGTAACTTGTGTAGTATTTCTCATCCCAGTGCTGCTTGGCTTGCTCCATTTGCTTTTATGACAGTGCTTGGCTACGATTAAATGGCAATTTAATGTGCATAATAACTCATTTAAAGTTTTAGAGAGGGCTTGAATGAAGGTGACAGGTTCGAGCACATTTTTGAGAACATTGTACAGTTTAAACCTAAGCCAGGGGGCAACTTAGAAAGATTTCTTATCGCGGCGGAGAACAGCTCCCATCTCTCTATTCTTTATCTTCTCCTCAGCTCTTTGCTCTGCCTGTCTCTGCCTGACACATTTAGTTCTATATCTCAATTGTGCTGGAAAGAGTACAGTAGGGTCTGGGCTTAATCCCCACCCCTGGGATTCATAAGCTATCTGGAAATTATCTTTGGCTAATGTAACGTCTCTACGCCTGCAGGATTTGTTAACCAGGGACAGTTTATGGGGGCTGAGGCTCGGGACTCAGAGGCAGGTTCTCAGTGCTTCTATTCCTGTCAGAATGAGAGAGTTATGGAAGCTCCCATTTATTTGTCCCTTGTGTGACTTCTGTAGATGGCCAGGGCACTGGCTTTGTCTCTATTCCTGGAATGCACAAGGAGGAGAAAAGAATGGCTATTTTTATTTGTTTATTTGTTTGTTTGTTTATTTGCTTGCTTGCTTGTTTTTAGGTTCCCAGCAGGAGTTCCCAAGCTGAGGGCAGATATTTAGGAGAAGGAAACGGGCACCTAGACCACAGGGTCTTTCTGCTAGCTTGGGCTACTATGTATGGCCTGTGAGTAAGGGAAAGTAAGAATATTCCCTCCTGGGAATATTCTTAGCCTTAAGTGCCCTCTCACAAGTGAAAGTAGGTCCAATGGGTGGGAGAGTAGTTTCCCCCTGAGCCCTGGCTTTCAATCTTAAGCTTCAAATAGTCTACCAGTGGCTAGACCCTGGCTTGAGAATTCAAGGTGGTTGTCCCTGCTTTCAAGCTTTCGCATACCACACCAACTTATGACAATAGGTATGCAATCTGGTCCTCTTATATCCAGAGCTCAGTTTGCAAGAGAACCCAATCCACCAGTTCCCCGGGAAGGAGGGGTCTGGGCTTCAGCACAGGGTGACCTACAACCACAGCCTTTCAGAGCCAGCGCCTTCAGCCTGCGCTCCCCCAGGCTTGATCCAGAGACCCCTGATCCCGTCCTCTAGCAGGCATCCTCAGGAGCTTTAGAAGCTTCTGAAGCCACAATCCGTCCTGCACCCAGGAATGACCCAGTTTCATCATCGGGTGCTGCTTTCTCTTTCGGAAATACCTGGTGTGTTAATCAGAGCTTTAATTCTTTAGTTTGGGGTATGACATGAGGAAAACCCAGCTTCCCTTCCCTTTCATGACTCTCTTGGCTCCAGACCAATGAGTAAGTCTAATGGAATGATTTCTGCCTTTCCACTCAGCTGTGCTTTACTGCCAATCAAAGGCTTCTTGTGAAAGGGGAGGAGGCCAGGTTGCAGTGGGTCCTTTCTTCTGCCTGAGAGGCATGGGGCACAGTAGACCTTGAGGGGTCCTAAATGGAGCAGAGAGAGCTGAGACCTGGAGGCCCTGGGGAGCGGGGAGCCCTAGTAGGGTGGGGTTTGTGGGGGACTCTTTACACCGGGAACCTTTCAGAGGCTGGCGGAAATGGGTGTCTCAGTTACAGAGGCTTCCTTTGTTGTTTTGCTTTTCCCTGCATGTGGAGGCGGTTAATTGCCACAAAGCAAAACAACCATATTTTGGAACGTCAAGTTTTACTGTTATTTTGTTTGCATCTCAATGGACACTTCCAAAATAGGGGCAAAGAGGGTGGTTAGAGGGTTCTGAGAATAACAGGGTAGCCAGAACAACTGCGGGCATGCCACTTTATAGGGCAATCAGAGAGGGAGCTGACACCACAGCCTCTCATTTATCTATGGTAATAATGCCGGGTGAATTACAGGGTGTTTTTCTGGCAGGAGTATTTGTTTCTATAGAACACGATTAGATTTGAAAATGCATTTTGGGTTAGTGACCCCATTTTTTTCCCAACTGAGACACAAAGGACTTGAATACTTTACTTGCACTAATTAATTATACGTGTGTGACTATGCACACACACACACACATATCTCTGTGTGTATATGTCTCTCCGTGTGCATATATGTGCATATGTGTGCCTCTGTCTCTTTGTGTATATACACGTTTGTATGCATGTGTATTTGTGTATGTATGTATTCACATAGGTGTCGAGAGGGCTCTGTGGGAGACAGGAACATAAACTCAGTTGCTCTCCTCCTAGCTGGGCTTTGTTGTCTTTTTCTTTTCTGGGTATCATTTTGGAGTTTGGAGAGCTGGGGAAGAGAGTCGGCACAAGGTAGAAGAATGATGATACAGGCAGGGGACCACAAGGGGGCCTTTGTTTGTCATCATTGACAGTAGCATGCCTGACTCTGAAGGCTAGGTTCCTGTGCCCTTCTCACCTTGAGCAGACAAACAGACCTTGTTTGCCACACAGGACCTTACACCTAGGTGAAGTCATCTGCTTTGTCTACAATTGCAACTTTCTGGAAGAACTTGGATGAAGAGATTGCCTGCTGAGCCTGCTTTGCAACATTATCCAGCTGAAACAAAGGGTGGGTTTAGGGAGGGCTTCCCCTATATAAACGAAGTGCTGAATATTAAACTTTGAGCCTTGATCGGAGAACTACTGTCTTGGCTTCATGCTTCTTTCGCCCCTCTGTCTCTTTTTCATTTCCAGCCCCCCTTTCAGGTGAACCCAGTTCATCCATGGCCACTGGATGGCTACAGGTTTCAATTCTTTAAAACATTTGACTTAATTTTGCCTCCTCTGTCTGAGGATTCAGCTGAACGTTAAGTGTTCTCTCCTCTGCACTGCTTTGGTCCGTGTGAAGAACTCCATTGAGTCATTTCTTAACTTGGGATTTGAGTGGAATGCACGGAACAGACATAGCTTGAGAGAGGAGGAAGTGAGCCCCAGGAAAAGAGAAGGGAGTTGACCTTGTCTTCACCTTGGGAATGGAATACCAGGACAATGGAAGAATGGCTTCCTGAGCTAAGGATACAGATTAGGAGATGGATGGAGAGCACTACTGTGTATCTTTGCATACAGCAGACAAATAGTTCCCTGTTGTATTTTGGTGAAGTTTTATAGTAAGTTAAATGCTGTGACTGGTGCCACTGGGGAGATGTGCCTTTTGTGCCAGTGGAGGTCTTTTGAAGATAGTGTCCCTCCCCATTGCACAATGACCCAGTAGTAAGAGACTGCCTGCTCCTGCTGAATGGTTGAAGACAGCCTGGCCTCTCAGGAGCATTGAACAGGAATATGCAACCCAGGTTATCCCATTTGTGATTGTGATATGGGAGTGTCTAATTTGTAAGGAGTGGTCTCTGGGTCATAACAGGACAACACTTCCACAGACTTCTATTGGTCTTATTTTGAAGAGGAACTTTGGAACACTTGGCCCCCCCAACACGGAGGGCAATTACATCCCTTATCAGAGACACTGTGGATTAACCTCAGAGGAGGAAGGGAGAGGCTAATTAACATTCCTCAGGCCACAGGGGAGGGAACCCACCTGCGAGTGAGGAAGGCCCAGAGCACATAGACACATTCCACAATACTGACCAACCCTTGTCACCTGCAGACAATGGATGTCCTTGCCACCTCATTCCCTAAAGACCAACCAGTTTAAAAGTCACACTGTTCTGCCAATCATATTGTGCCTAGTCACTATTTCTCTAGTCCACCCCTTAAACTGTATAAAAACTGACCAAATGGGCTACCTAGGGTCACCACTCCACCTTTCGGTGTAGGACGGCCCCAATGCATTGGATCATTAAAATTCCTCTTGCTTTTTGCATCGATTTATGTCTCCGAGTGGTTCACTCAGGGGGTCTCGGGAAGCTAAGGCTTCCATTTTGATTAAGGTCTTACATTTTCCCCTATTTTTGGCCAAGACTTTTTGCTTTTCCTAACCAGCTGGGGCACATACGCCTGGGTAGCATACCGTCTCTCTCTATTCCTGAAGCTTTCTTTTATTTTAAAAAATTTTCATCCTATGGAAGGAATAAACATCAAGATTTCCTTCCTCTGGGACAGGTCTAAAGCTTATCCCTGTCAATACTCTCTGTGAGGACACAGCTACCATGAGGGCATGATAAACTGGGTGTGGCAGCTCCTGAGTGACCCAGTCAGACACTGGCCCATGTAAGTGTGTGGTGATGGAGGCTACATTGTCCACACGTCTTTGCTGCCTCTACCTCAGAAAGGGAACTGAGGTACTGAAAGTGTTACACATTACATATTCTGTAGTGGCAGAAATGTACCACACTGGAGGGATGCCCAAGCATAAGTCGTACACTGCATAGTATTCTTTAAGTTCAGCAACCAACTTCTTTTTTGAGCAGGCTAAACCATTGTTTATGTTTTCAGAATGAGGTAAGATGCTCACAGACCAGGTCTGGGTGAGAAGGCCTGGAGGAAGGGTGGCAGGATGCCGTTGTCATCCTGTGTGCTTGAGGACAGAGAAGCTTGGACAGTTTAACAGGGAAGAATGGGGGACTGAAATCTAGCCTGTGCCTCAAGACGGTATGAGCTTTGAGGAAGACATGTCTCTTTCTGTCTTCCTCTTCAGTTTTTAAGCTACTATTCTGTGAAAATTGGTATGGGGTGAGTTTTCTATTGTCCCCACATCAAATGTGTACTAGTAACTGTGGGGTGGAGTTTAGACAGAATGCTAACACCAGGGATCCTGTGCATGTTACTGTGCATATGCACCAGTGACCACCTCCCCGGAGCACAGAGCTCTGAAATTCACATCCCACCGAGGAGAGCAGGGAGGTTAAATTCCAGTTGTAAAGTGATTTAGAAGACACCTGATAGCCTGACACAGTGGCATTTTAATCGAGTGGCTTATCTTTCTCTGCCTCCTGTGCATTCTTTTATTGAAGTTCATGAAAGAATCATAAGATCAAGGGGCTGGAAGGAAACCTGGAGCTCATCTAGCGCAGCACCCAGAGGACCCTGAAGCCCACACAGTTAAATAGCTTCTAGTTAGCAACACAGCAGACATGGAAACTGTGTCTGCTCGCCCTCCGCCAGCATGCCCTATGCCACGCCAAACTGCCACTCTTTGAAGCATTGGCAACCTGACTACGTGTTCTGTGTATCTATCCCAGGGCGCTGAAGACTTGATTCCACAATCCAGATAGCAGTAATGAAACACCTCTCCATCTTTAATTCTCTCAAGGAGACCTGTAGAGGCTGCTCAGCAGAAAATAGACTGTCCTTAGATACAGAGAGCTCAGGTTCTACACTAGCCTCTACAGTGGATTTTGTGGAATCTTTTCTCCTTCAGTCCGTTTAACTGAACTCTTTTAGTGGGGGTGAGGGGGAAGACATTAACTAAAAACCAGCTTACAAACTCAACAGAATCCAGAAGGCCAAGCACAAGGTTCCAGGCAGAGATAGACAGCTGAGATGCCCAGATCCCTTTGAGAGGCGTTCAAATCCAACACTAAAAATAAAACTGAAGCCCACTGTGGAGTTCACACTCGGAACGCCAGCATTCGGAAGCCTGAGGAGGAGCTATTGCCACACGTTCGATGCCATTCTGAGCTGCCTCAAAACCAGACAAATAAATTAATAACATTTAAAAACAAAAGATGTGTAGAAACAAGACAACAGTCTCTAGACCACGGTAGCCCACAACATTCCTCTAGACTTGATTCTTTGACTCCCTGCTTCATGAAAAAAAATAAATAAATAAAATGTAGTAATAAGAAATCAATGTTCTTATTAGAGTTTTATACATTCCGATTATCTTAAAAAAAAAATATTTTAGTGCTCTCTAATCCAAAAAAAATATATGTTTCATTGCTTTACCAACTTCTGTGTAACTTTCCACAGATTGTGTCATTTCTCTATGTCTGTCATAAGCTAAAGGAGAAAGGACTTGCTGACTGTTCTCAGGTCATGTGCTGTAAGCTCATTAGTTGATGCTGGGGTATAATTGTTAAGGGTGTTCATTAGTAAAAATCTATCTCGTGGGCATGTATTCTTCATGATCATTGCTTCAGTAGTTCTTTTTTTGAGCATCAACTTTTATTGACTGTTCTACATAATTAAAACTCCAAGAAATTGACTTCAAGAGACCGGGAAGGGTGCGTGGTACAGGTCTGCCAACACTAATGGAATAATTTACGTCAGAACGAGACAAAGGGACAAATTAAACTCAGCAAATTACTCAAGGCCCAAGAAAGGCTGATTGTTCAAGTGTAATTAAAATATACACTGGCATAGTGGCAGCGAACAGAGCGATCTGATCGATGAACACAGTAGCTATAAAAATTTAATGCGGTGTGAGCAGCCGATTTTTTTAAATGCAAATAATCATCCCAAAATGCAGATTTCTGTTAGAAGGCAAGCATGCAAAAAGTACCAAGGAGATGGAGATGGCACTGGCGGCTCAGCGAGAAGAAGCAGAGGGGAGAGATGATGCTCCCAATATCAACACCAGCATTTCATCACAAAGATCAATGGCAGAGAGCCTCATACATCCCCTTCCACCGATACTTCACTGGCTGCCAGGCTGTGTGGTCATGTATGATCACATACCCTGCCGTGTTTGTCCATATCACACCCCCGTTGGTACCCAGACCGTGTTGCCATAGGGTACCTAGATCTCCATCTCTAACTTCTGCCTAGACTCTCTCAGACCTACAGGCACATCAACTGAAAGACTAAAAGGGAGCAGTGGATGAGGAGAGTGGAATTTCAGGTCTTTTGTGTCATTTATGTAACATTTATTATAAACATGCAATCACCTTTATGTCTGTCCCCAGACCTCATCAGGGAACAAACAAGATCACATTGACAGTAATTGTATGCATTACATCGGTTCCCAAGACCCACTTGCTGATACAGAAACCCCAGACATTTTGCAGAGCTTCCATCCTCCATGTCCGTCTCTGACGATTTCTTTGTGAGGCTATACAGGCCAATGATGGACATGGAAATTTACTAACTGGATGCCTCTTCAAAGCAAAGCTGTACAGCAGTCAATACCTCCAGAGTCTGCCTAGCATCAGGACCATATCACACAGGGGCGTGGCTTCTCATCACAGCCCACAGTCAGTGACTGACAGATGACAGGTATGTGTAAAGATCTCACCCTAAGAACCCACTCCAGAGAACTCTGGCACTCTGTGTCACACACAGAGCTCCCAGAGACTGGCAGACAGTCTGTCAGACCTGCATGGACCTGCATGCCATGACTTCTTTGTCAACCTGTTCCTGCTTCTTCCCCTTCTTTGCACGTGTGCTGATACCAAAAGAACATCCTGCACACCCAACTCCATCTTAGCATCTGATTCTAAACAACATAACCTGTGATGAAAACTCAGCACATCATTAATCCCAGCACGTGGGAGGTAAAGGCAGGCAGATCTCTGAGTTCAAGGCCAGCTTGGTCTACAGAGTGAGTTCCAGGATAGTCAGGGATACGGAAAACTTGTCCAGGGAAGAAACAAACAAACAAACAAACAAACACTTCTGGCAGTCAGTAGCAACAGACCTGCCCAGAGGGCTCTTTTGCTGGCTAAGGTCTTCTTCATCTTCCCCTACACAGCCTCACATCTCTGTGGCTCACCCTGGATGCCAGGCTCTCAGTTCACCATACCAGGGGAGTCCTCAGCAGTCGCCTGTGATTCTGAAGCGGCCTTCCTACCTAAATGGGAGCTCCATTAGGAAACACCACAGGAATTATTTGGTCCAAAAGTGACCCTCAGTTTGCAATCATCGTTTGCTTTATCTCTTCAGGCAAGAAGACATGGCCATCATGACAACAGGACAGCCGTTGTTACCAGCCAGCATCTGAACCTGGAACTCGCTTCTCTCTAAGCCTCACACATCCATCCTCTGTTCATGCCAGACTTGACTCCACTTGTGGTAAATTTTCTACTGACTCCCCAACCTAAAGAAATCCTCTAGAGATCTGGCATTCATTCACATACAAGAGAGAGAAGAGAGAAGAGAGAGAGAGAGAGAGAGAGAGAGAGAACTACATTGATGCCACCAAACTCAGCAGAACCCAACTGTGGTAACTGCCAAGAGAACAGAAGGCTTCTGGTCTTCAATGAGTGTAGTTAAGTCCTGCTGTGAGACATCACAAGAAGGGGGCCGGGTCACAGTTTGGTCAGTTCTAGGAATATGGATATTATTTGACAAGTGCTTATACCTCGTTTCCCACTGACACTGTTCTAAGCTCTTTTTCTGCAGATCCACTCGTGCAGTTCTGGAACACTCCAGAGGTAATTAGCTACATGTCACACATAAGGAAACCGAAGCACAGCCATTTGAGGACATGAAATGATGAATAAGTTAAGGATTTGTAACCCACTGACTATGAGAAAATATTTGCAAACCCATATACTTGCTATTCCTTATTACGTAGAAACATATTATCTAGAAGTAAACCTTATAGTCACTAAACAGATTGGGAAATGAAGTATGTATGTAATAATGTTTCAAACAAAATTATTCAAACATTACCTATTTAGTGGTATATAGAATTTATGTTACAATTGACTAAAGCAATAATGATGTCAGACATAAGGACTTATGATGGGACATGATTATTTATATAACCACAGAAAGTAAGAAGTGATGCACAATTATTGTGAATATTTTAATGGAACAAGATATTAATTTCTGTGATAGGATTATGTTCTATATAAATATTGTATTGGTAGTGTTGAGCTTTTGAAGAGTACATAGGATTGTCAGGGACCCCACAAACCTCATTACTTGTGTGGCCCTGTAAGGTAAAGAATGAGATTCAAGTCAATACCATCTTTGCAGGCACTGGATCAAATCTTCCAGAGGCTGACGCCATGGTTTGTCCTTCCTACACATTTAAACACAGTAAAACTTGAAAAGGTTTCCATGTGACAATTATCACAATAAAGCTTTAGGCATAGCTACAGAGAAACTCCCTAGTAAGATAGCAAAGCACCTTTGATCTTTACAAGAATGAGTTCTATTGGATGATAAACAGAGCTCAGAGCTAGGCCTAGACAGGAACAATTTGTAATAAGCATAAGGATAGACTCTACTGATGGAAAATATGTGTGGCTTCTTTCATAGAAATGAGTTCTATTCACTAAGAGATAGAGCCCAGGATCAGGGCCTAAGCAATATGCAGGATATTGGGAGGATTCAGGCAGAGGCTGGCTCCTAATAGAAAGCAAAGGACCACTAGGTTGTCAACAATGGTCACTCCAGCATCCCAAGTGTCATTCATTTCCTTCTGTTGGAGAAAATAGGCTCACATTTTATCAAGTCTCGTTCCCCCAATGTTTCCTTTAAGCTGAGCCTGCTATATATAGTACAGATTGTTTTTAACCTCAAATCAACCTCTTCTTTGTCTCAATCTCCAATAAATGTACTAAGACTTATACTTAATTCTGGCAAAACGGGGGGGGGAGATTAATGTTCAAAATAAATAAATATATATTATTTTATATTTAATATATAGCAATTTCATAGCAAAGGATGTTAGTGATACTTGGTTTTTTATTTTGGATGTATAAGCATTTGTGTACAAGCATGTGTGTGTTTCACATGCATGCAGTGTGGTGACTGTAAAGGTGAAAAGAGAGCATCAGTTACGTGGAATTGGAGTTGAAGATGGCTGTCAGCCACCATGTGGGTGCCAAGATACAAAGCCCAGTCCTCTGCAAGAGCAGTGAGTGCTCTTAACTACAAACCGTCATTCCATCCCTATAGTAATCTGATTTTATAAGTAGGTTTTATGTAATAATAAAAAAAGACCTAAACAGATATTTTTCCAAAGAAGATATGCAAACAGTCAACATCAGGAACCACCAAATAAGTGCAAATCAAAACCATAGTAAGATATCCTCTCAGACCAGTTAGAATGACTATTACCAAAAGAAAGGTGATGAGTGTCTCTGATGGTGGCCCAAAGGACACTTTGGTCTTGGTGGGGCTGTAAGTATGTAGATCCGTTATGGAGAATAAAAAGAAGGCTCCTCAGAGAATTTAAATCACAACTATAATAAGATACTCATTTCAATACTGTCCTGCAATTTCTCTTGTGAGTATCTATCCAAAGGAAGGAAAATCCGAATGTCAAAGAGGTACCAGCATTTTTATACTCACTGCCTTATTTATTCACAAGACCTAAGACATCAGAAGGAGCTCAGTGTCCATTGATGGAGGAATGACTAAAGGAAGTGTGATATGTATATGCGCCATGCATTTCATCACCTTCATAAAGAAGAGGAGTATGTCACTTTCAGCAACATTAATAAACCTGGAGGATATAATATTAACAAGCCAGACACAGACAAAGACTGCCTGATCTGCCCTAATGTATGGTATCCTAAGCAGTCAAGTCACAGAACGGCATTGCAGAGACTGGGTGTCAGGAAAAGAGTGCTAGTCAAAGGATATGAACTCCAGTGAGACTGGATCCATGAGCAGCATGGCAACTATAATCATTCATTTTATATTTGGATGTTGATAGAGTAGATCTTGACTATTCTCCCTGACACACACAAAGATGACTTTGTGAAGTGATGGATATGTTAATAGTTTGATTGTGGATACATTATACATAAACATATACATATGGCACATGTTAAATTTGCATGTTTTTATTTGTCAGTTATACCTCAAAGGTGAGTCTGGGGCAACGTTGTAAGGATACTGTTCAAACTAACTGGCATGGCTCAAAATCCCTCCTGCTCTTAACCATTGTGCCACGCCCCTCCTCACCCTGGACCATCCCCGTTCAAGTGCGAGAATGATGCTCTATCGGGTTGAGGGTAGAGATATAGGAACAATGACCCACTGAAAACTCCAATCCCTTTGTTTTTACATCACCCTGACAAATGGTCAAGGCCAAAGTATTACTTCCCAGAACAGCATCTGAACAAGTGTAGGCATCAGGATAAATCTAGACTGAGTACGTTGTGTTGTGACATATTTCAGGCCATAAGGGAGGCTTAAGTAGGTCACTTGGGGGCAGCTGTGGTTTGAGCCCTGCCTGCTGCCTCTGGCCTTATCTGTAATGAAGCAGACGGTTCTTGGTGTAATGTAATTCTCAGAGGTCCTTTCGAGGCAGCTTCAAGCTTGGCTGGAGCTAACACAATTCGTTAGGGAAGGAGGGAGTCCTCCAGAGCCGAGTGAATGCCTGCACAGCCAACACACTGATGCAATTCCAGTGGCCTTGTCTGCCCTGGCTCCTGCTGCCAGTGCTATTTATTCCAGTTCGTGCTCTGGACTTGGACCTGCACTGTTGTCATACAATGAAGGATGGACATCAGAGCTAAACTCAGCTCCACTTCCTTAAAACACCGAGGAAAGGAAAATTGCTGGAGAAGAGACAGAAGGCTCAGAGCACTGGGATTTGTTGAATACCTATTATAGTCTACAAGGAAAGGTCAGGTGCTAACTGGGTTCACCCTTACTACTCTATTATGTAACAGTGTACATTAGGTTGAACTATAGCTGTTCTTAAGTTGAGGAAAATGAGTGTGGCCTCATGGCTATAAAATAGCAAGGCTCATTTAAATCCAGGCCCTTGTGATGATACACTCTTGCTTTTGCCCACCACTTCAAACTGATTTCCTAAAGGAATGTACTATCGGTGACAAGGCCAATGTGTAAAAGCTAACCAGAGCCTGAGGCAGAATTAAATAAGGGATATAATAGAAGTCCTAAATGGAAGGCAGAGGAAAATGAGAAGTCATGGCAACTAGCCTAGGACCAGGAGGATGCTTTTGAGCTAAAGCTTGAAGACCAAGTAGTCTGATGAAGCTGAGTAAGCAAAGGACAGAGTTGTAGAAGGGGGTGGGACTGTTATACTCTGTTTTCTGTTGCTGTAACAGAACACAGGAGACTGGGTGATTCATAAAGAACAGAGGTTTGTTTTTCCTCATAGTCTGGAGGATAAAGATTCAAGGTGTGAAGCAGAAGTATTTGGTACAGGCACCAGGTCATATCACAACCTGGAAACACAATGGAGATGTAAACAGTGCCTACAGAAGAGAGACAATGTGAGACACATCCTTTCCTTAGGACAATCTGTTCTCATGGTAACGAATCCAGTCCTATCAGAGCAGGAACTTACATCCTTGATAATTAGCCCCATCCCTGGAGTGTGACATGAATCCTTCAGTCAAATGGCTATTCAACATCTCAGCATCTTTCCACACCATTACACGGGGAATCAAATTTTACTATAAGGTCTGGAAAGGAATACCACAGTCAAGTCATAGTCATGGCAGAGTCTACCAACACTACTCAACATCCACTTCCTCTTCCTCCTCATTGTGACAAGATCTTAACCCCTCAGCAATTATTCAGGCAGTATGGCCACATAGCAGAAAAATTCAAGCTATTGAAATGAGAAGTCCAGAACTGACAACTTACATGTAAACCTCATGAGCCCTTTGCCCTATGATTGGTGGAAACAAAGATGGATTGCTAGGTCAGATCTAGACGATGAGAGTGGTGGTTGTCAGCTTAAAGGGACTGAAAGTCACCTAGGAAACAAACCCCAGGCATGGCTGTGCATATGTTCCCAGAGAGGTTTGACTAAAGTGGGGAAACTGGGTACAGACATGGGTTCCTAGACTGGATAAAAAAAAAAAAAAGAAACAGACAAATGTAGTGTCATCATTCAACTCTTTCTGCTTTGCTGACTCCAAAGTGGATACCATGTGACCAGACAGTATGTCTCCTCCATTAGGGTGAACTAACCTTCCTCTTGAACTGTGAGCCAAGTACACTCTTCCTTCCTAAAGCCTGGAGAGATGGCTCGGTGGTTAAGAGCCCTGAGTGCTCTTTCAGAGGTCCTGAGTTTGATTCCCACCAACCACATGGTGGCTCACAACCATCTGTAATGGGATCTGATGCCCTCTTCTGGTGTGTCTGAAGACAGCCACAGTGTACTCACATACATAAATAAGTAAATCTTTTAAAGTTCTCTTTAAAAGAGAAGAAGGAGGAGGAGGAAGGAGGAGGAGGAGGAGGAGGAGGAGGAGAGAGAGATTTGTCATAACATTAAGAAAAGCAACTAATGCCAAAAATTTGTACCAAGGAGTGGGCCATTGCCATAGTGACCATATGGTTCTTAGGTCTTCAGAACTGGTTTATGGATAGGATGTGGCAGAGGTGGAACTGTGTACTAGAGAAGTCCTATCAAGATGCACATGAAGCATAATGGCCCATTCTAGTCCAAAAAATAGCTTAAAAGCATTTGTGTTTTATTCTGGCAAAGAATCTGGATTCATTCTGCCTGTGTCCTGAGACTGAGTAGAACCGAGTTCAAACCCCATTGACTGGTTGGCTTGGTAGAAGTTTCAAGACAGGGCAAGCGTTAGGCTGTGGGACAGTTATCTCTCACTGCTTTTATGCAGGTCTGCAATGAAAAAAAAAAAAAGTAACAAGCAGTGCATAAAGAGGTGGAAAAGGTTCAGTGTGGCTAAGAAGAGAGTGGATCTAAGGCTGCAGGCAAGAAGGTGCAGACAGGATATTTACAATCAAAGAGAGTGCCATCATTCAAGACTTCACCCCATGTTAAGAGCTACATTAAATAGCTGCTAAGTGGAGGAGAATGGTCAGTTTTCCCTGAGACAGAGCTCTCTGATAGGTTGTTCCATCCCAGGTGGTTATCCTTAAATGTGTTTACATACTTGAGCAACACTAAAGAGATTTATCAGGCTGTATACTTATATGTGTATGTACATGTGTCTACACGTGTGTGCATGTGCGCCTGTGTGCATGCATGCATTATGCCGTGCATGTGTGTGTGCATGTGCACATGTACACATATAAAAAATAAAGAAAAGGAGTGGAAAGGACATGGGAGAATTTGGGGAGAGAGAGTAAGGTATGAAAATAATGTAAATACAGTACTCATGTAATGAAATTCAAACAAAAAAATACTTTAATTGAAAAAAAAAAAGGAAACTTCATGTTCTGTGCAAAAAAAAAAAAAAAAAAAAAGTCAGAAGGTGCCCTGCAGGCCAAATGCCAACTTTGGAAGATTCCAGATAGTTAAAATGTAAATTAATTTGAAAGGAGGGAGTAACTAAGAATGCCACTAAAGAGTTCTGTGCTCCCAAGTGGCTCCAAGTAGTAACTAGAATGCCCTGTAACTGTAGTTCAGTGGGCCTCGCTCTATCTAAAATTTGCAAGACAATGTAGCAGGGTCATCCAATACTGATTTTACAGGCACAAAAGACACAAACATGAAGAGGCTTGTGGAGGGTGGCACCAAGGTTCCAGAAAGCTCTGGAAGCCGTGAGTGGCAATTCAGATTCCCTACAAGAAAGTCTCATGATGCCACTAAGTGAAGCTGTGATGGGGGAGCCTAAATTGCAATGAACATTTCAGGATGCCAGGACTACGGTTCATTCATTACTGATTAAAGCTGTACACACAGAGTGAAACCATCCCAAGAAGAAGTCATTCACAGCAGGGACTAGCACTTGAGGGCAGGCTGACCAAAGCTACTGGAGCCAAGATAAATCTATCACAAGTCCTAAATCCCAGACATGGAGCTCAGTATTTGTTATTTTCTCTATGTTAGAGCCTTACTTTGGCCCATCTTTCCTTGCTATACCTCTACTCTTCCCTTCTGGAATTGAATGTTTACTCTGTGCCATTGTATGTTGGAAAAATATAACTTGGTTGTTGTTATGGTGGTGGTGATGGTGGTTGTTTTTTTAAAAACAGGGCTCACAGTTAAAAGGTTGCTCAGTAGAATTTATTTTTCTCAAACTTTGGACCCATGTGATGAAATCATTAAGTCTCTAGAGATTTTCAGAGACGGACTAAATGCACTATGCTTCATGAGATGAACATAGTCTTTAGGAACCAGGGTTAAAAAAAGTTATGATTTAAAAGTGGTGGTATTTGGGTATTGAAATGACAAAAAAATAAAGTTGCATTGGTTAATTCCAATTGTCAACTTATAGGCATTCAGAAACACCTAGGAACCAAATTCTGAGCATGCCTGTGGGAGCACTGCTGAGCAGAGGTGACTGAGACAAGGATAGAGACTGGGTATGGGGCAGTGTCACTCCATGATCCTAGAATCTCAAAGTGAATAAAAAGAAGAGGGTAAGCAGATGGTCACTGTTCACCTCTCTCTGCTTCCTGATGTAGATGTAATGCAACCAGCTTCCTCATACCCACCACCATGCCTTCCCCACCATCCACCATCCACCATTACAGACTATGTAATAATATTAAATAATAAGCTAAATTAAATGTATCCTTCTTTAAGTTGTCTTTATCAAGCATTTTGTCAAAACAATAAGAAAAATTAGAATCCAGGGCAGTAGGACTGACATCCGTTCAATATCTGATTGGCCTCATGGAGGGGAATTTGCCCACCAGGATCTTCTATCTTGGACAGGTCGGAGTATAAGAAAGCTCTGTAGTTGTTTGAATGAGAGCATATTGTTGGGATGTTTGTTAAAGGAACTTCATTTTCCAAGCTATTACAGGTAGGTAGTACACTCAGGCCAAGATTGTCAGGAGTAACCTTGAATCTAAGTGATGGCCACACTGAAGGAAGCCATGTTGAACAACTACAAAGTTAAAATATATTTACACTCTTACAGAAGTAAGCTGCATACTGTCAAATGTGTTTGAAGGCAACCTTTATCATCATCTGACATACAAAACTATGCAATAAACATTAACACAATTACCACCCTGTAATGACCGTTCTGCCTCATGTTTGGGGGCCACTAGTCCCAGCCCACACTGCTGCTCCAGTCCACAAGTCAGGGTCTCGCAAGAGAGACAGTGGGGATGGAGGGGCGAGAGACGCGAAGAATGGAGACAAGACAGGGAGTCTGTTCAAGTCCCATTTATTGAAGAAAATCATGGTATATAGAAGCATAAGCAGGGGAATGCAGCTGAAAACACTTCACCACGGCACCTTGCAGCTGGGGGCACAAACAACAAAACAAGATATGGAGAAAAACAAGATGTTTATCAGAGTGTGCTCAGCTGTTGTAGTCTGTTGACAACAAGTCAGGGTATATGGCCTGAGATGGCTGCAAAGATGATAGCCGCTTTCTGCTAGGACTTGCCTCCCAACACCACACTAAACAACCACTCCTTCATTTCACAGAGAAAGGGCCTCTAGAAATGTCACCTGGGTTCCAAGCTTTTCTATTGTATTAACAAACATTCACTGGTTGCTTACATGTTTTTGTTTCAGTTCTGCCAACACACACACACACACACTCACACACACAAACTATAATGGGTACCTGACAATCAAAGAGGATGCCAGACTTCGCAACACACAAGGGCTCCAACTGAAGTATACACAGAAACAAAGATTGCAGCTGGCATTGTACTATCAGAGAAAACAGAGCATTCTCTAATCTATTTCTTGTTCCTTCAAGCAGACTTCCCAAGACTAGAAATGTGGCACACAGCCCAAGACAGGCAGGAAGTAAGAAGTACATAAAAACAATACCATAGAAAAGAACAATGGGAAATTCATCAGAAGCAGAAGGCATGCTTGTTAGTCTGACCTTACGTTCCAAATCAACACATTCTCTCTAAATGCAACCTGCTAGAAGAATGTTGGACACGGTTGGAATATTGTGATGGGGTGAGAGGCAGCAAGGGAAAAATGGTTTCTCAATTCAGAGGAGACATGAAGATGATTCCAAGGGCGCTAATGACGGCAGGCTCCAAGAGAACTTAGTTTGAATAGGCAAACAAGCAAACAAAAAAAATAATAAGCAGTAATTTAGAGGGATGAACAATGTGAAGGTGTCCGGGAAGTGTGAAGGCAGTGAGCTAGCAAGACCGGTCAAGAGTTTATCCTGTGCCTGTGTCTACGCAGAGAGGGGCAGGAGTGCTGTCCAACCCTGTGTTCCTGGAGAAGAAAACTAGACCTTCAGGAATAAGCGGCAGTCAGTGCTGGATCCTAAGACTTCGAACTCTTCGCTCACACATTGGCCACGGCATGAAACTGTATGTCCCTCTTTTCCTTTTTGCAGACAAGCAGTAGTCAGCATGTAGCTGTTGAATAAACAGGTGTGATTGCAAATGCCAGGCTTTTGGAGGTAGAAAGAAAGCAAGAGACTTGATGCCAGTCCAAAAGCACATTAGTATGTGTTATGTTGCAGACACTAAACAAGGAAATAAGATCTAAGAATGCAGAGTTTCCTGGCTGAACTTCTCTAAAAGCAGCAAAAACATAAGTTCTTACATGAGACAGGTTATTTCTGTTGTGTGATTGCCTAGGTCACAGTTGCTACCATTAGTCTCAAGTAAACAGAAGAGAGAGGAGAGAGGGAACAAGCTTTACTTTTAAAGCCACAGTCCAAATTATGTACATTACTTCCCCTCATATTTCATTGGCCAAAATCAAGTCACATGATTAAAATCTAAATAAAGAAAAAGCTAGAAAGTATAACTTTTTCCTCACTAGTCAGAAATGTGTATTACAATTAAGAAGAAAATGAATGTTGGAATGTATTATGTGTTGACTACAAAGAAAGGACTCAAAAAAGTTTAAATTTATGAATAGTAATAGTTGGTCAACCTGATGAATAGAAACTCATGGAAATTTTCTGATCATTTGTAATTCTCTAGTCAGAGCTTCAGATTTAGCTAGTAAAGCCTAGCCTCTAGAAATACCAGCACAGAAGAGCAATACACCACCCGAGTCATACCAGGACCATCTACGAAGTTTCTTTTTAAACATGAATATGTCCTGTTCTCGTGGCACATGCTAGTAGGATACTGAAGCAGAAGCAGGAAGATCACAAGTTCAAGGCCAGCCTGGGCTACACATTTTAGAAGCTAGAGAGATGTCTCAGTGATTAAAAGCACTTGTTATTCTTGCAGAGAACACATATTCCATTCTCAGCACCCCCATGATGCCTGACAACCATGCACAATTCCCATTCTAGGGGATCAAAGCTCTCTTCTGACCTCCTTGGGCACAGGGAATTCACATGATGCACAGATATATACCCAAGCAAAGTCTCATACATGTAAAATAAATAAATAAATCTTTTTTTTTTTTTTTTGGTAAATTTCTAACTATGAACATAGAGATTTTAAACATTCTGGTTCAGTAACTTCCAGAGGTGAGCTAGGCATCTGGATATTTTCATCCCCAATTAAAATCAGGATGCACTGTTAGGACTTAGGACCAATTTGAAGATACACTTTGTTTTTCTATCCTCCTAAAATGTTGAGTAAGAAGGCTGATGTTTTGTTTTGCTGTTTTTTTGAGACAAAAATCTCACGATGAAGGTCTGGCTCTCCTGGAATTCTCTATGTAGGCTGACCTTGAACTCATAGAGATCCACCTGCCTCTACCTCCCAAGTGCTATGATTAAAGACATACACCACCACACCTGGATAAGAAGACTGACTTTAAACAACAGAATACAGTTGGGCTTTTCTAAGAAGCCTTAACAGAATAGTGTTAAATTATGGACAGACTACAGTTCAAAGTAGATAACATTGTTTCACACTTGTCCTTTACTTGTAAGACAAGAGATTGGACAAAATGATGGCTTCTAGCATTCTAGGATCCCACTTGTGGCTGTCTGATTCTGTTTATTCTTTAGCATGTTTTACATAGATCATAATTCAAATAAATTATTTAATGTCTGATAAATATTTATGGCACTCTCATTTTGTATTAGAGTGCACTTGTCATACAGACAAAGAACAGATAAATGCAGGCAGCCCACTGTGGGTCTTGCAAACCACCACCAAATAAGATTCTTGAGGACCCTGTAGTTGATCAGAGCCTGAGACCCCCAGTTTGCTATGAGAAACTCATTCTCCATTCCCTTCTGCCTCTCTCTCCCTCTCTTCCCTTTACCCTCCCCCTCTCCTTTCTATTTTCTACTTACTTTTATTTAAATTCCAATTTTTCTAAGATAGGCGTGTAACACTCCAATCATGGTGGAAAATTGATCTTACAACGGGCCTTTTTAAAAAGGTGTCTTGAAAGGCAGTTTCCAATTCTTGGTCTTTTGTGAGATCAGAAATGAGCATTATGCAGACAGAGGAGTTTGACAGGTGGAGTTCACCTCAAACAGAGAGCTGCTGGGAAAGGCTGTGCCCTCTGAATTTCCCTGGGTTTCAGGACAGAAAATGTGGTCAACAAAGACTCTCACCCTGTGTCTGTGTGCACTTGAGGATAAGGACGCACGAGCATGCACACGTTTAATAGGAAAAGAACAACAAGAAATAGATTTAAACGATGATAAAGGAACAATACAAAAAGAAAAGAAAAACAGTTTCCCTTTAGAAACAATTAGCTCTTTTGTCTGTAAGCCAAACAGCCTTGATAATTAAGGTTTTGGAGGCAAATCCTACAATATTTTTCTCAGCTTCCTCTGGTAACCTTGACCTTGCTGAGGCTATTAAATGCTGAGAGGGTAACTACTGTTTGTTCCTTGGATACAAAAGACATTTCATCTCTCTGAGTGCTCCTGTGTTTCTGCTAGGGCCAAAGAACGCCCTCCTCCCTGCTGGTTCTCAACAGCCCTGTGTGGAGGGCATCCTGACAGAGAGCATTCAAAGAACCAAGAGTCCACGAGCTTGGAAACATGTCGTGTGATTATTATTATTTTCCCAGTTTCTTCTCTTTCCTCCATTATGTGTTGTTTAGGCTAAAGTGCTCCACATTTCCCAGCGCACATTGAATGGAAGTAAGAAAGTGAAGCAGAGCCAAGAGCAGGACAAGGATGGGCAAGCTGACACTAAATTCAGAGTGTGTGCTGAGTGCATTCATGTAAGTCTTCCTGTGCTCTCTTTCTGAAAAGGTCATGATGTAGACGCCATTATTAACATGGACTCGGAAATACCTTAGAGTTCATAATACATTACTGTTGCTTCCTGCTTATCAATACACTTTAGGGTTCATCGTGGGGTTTGTTTTTGAAGCATTTCTCTCTACTCAATACCCAGTGAAACCTCCATTTACATCACCCAGTAAACCTGCGTTCTCTCTGGCGGTCCCACCATACTAAGAAAGGAGAGACAATGTGACTCTTCAGTTGTCGAACTTCACGGCCCTTCCTTTGTTTTTAATGGCCATTGGTGGGATGTATTCAACTCTGTATATGGGACTGTGACATTCATGCACATCAAAAAAAGATAGGAACATTATTAAATGGTTTGACATTAGTATGTGTTGAAAGTAGGAATGGTTGGTCCTGAAATGACAGACAACTCAATGAGGTAGCCTGGGTTCTCAACTAAAAATGATGTTGCCACTCAGAGAACATTTGGCAACGTCTAGAGACATTTTTTATTTTCACAGATTCGGAGAGGGGAGGTACGTGTCTGTGTAGAGCCAGAGGTGATGAGAAATGTCCTACAGTAGACCGATCCTCAGAGGATCTGGCCTCAATGTTGCCACCAGTGCTGATGTTGAGATCTGTGCTTTCGAGGTCCCTCCTTTAGCATGAGGTGAAGGGGCATGAGGATATGAGAAGCTTGTTGTACTCAGACAGTTTCATATATTTAAAATTGATTTTAGTTATCCATTAAAGGTCGTCGCCCATTCTCCCTTCTCATCCTCTGCCCTCTCCTGCTCTAAACCCTTCTCTTAAACTCCATAGGCCACAGATAAAAATAAGACATGAAGGGAAAAGGGAAGGAATTCTTCTCACTCAACACAGGAAGGGATACTATTTAAAAAAAAAAAAAAACATTTTATGATTAGCATACAAAATATTGAGTTTAACTGTGGCATTTTCATACAGGCATATCGTGTAAACCTTGCTCGTATTCACTTTCTGCCGATCTTCCCCTGCCCCTCCCACCCTATTGGTCCTTTTCTTCCCACTCAATGAACTACTTGTCTCTCTGAGTCTTGCTTACTTCCCTTAATGATCTCTTGATTCCATTTATTTTTCCTGCAAATCCATCATTCCACTCTTCTTTACAGCTAAATAAAATGCCATGGTGTAATGAACCATACTTTTTTTATCTGTCGGTTTGTTGATGGTTCCATATCTTGGCTAAAGCATGGATGTTTGACTATGGTAGGGTAGCTTGGACTCCTTAGGGTGTGAACAAAGGTATGTCACAGCTGCTTCATACAGTGGTTTATTTTTTAGCTTTTGAAGACTTCCCATACTCGATTGAACAGTGGCTACACCAGGGTACACTCCCACTGGCACTGGAAAGGACCTTCTTTCTCCATACCGTCACCAGTGTCTGTCTTGTTTTAGGCACAATAGCCACTCTGACTGGGAAAGATGAAGTCTCAGTGCAATTCTTTTTGCAAATTCTCCTGCTGCCCCTCTTCCTCCTCCAATACTCCTGTAGATTTCCCTCATCCCATGCCATCCCTTTGGCACAATAGCTGAAGAAGGTTCTTTCTCATATCAAAGTTCAATTGCTCTGAAACAGGGCTTCTCACCTATGAGAGTGGAAAGGCAAACCAGAAAATTTGTCATGTTTTTCATCATCTCCGATCTGTGAAGTTTTATGCTTCTCCTCCTTGCTTGTGTCTGTGTATAGACTGCCCAAGCAAGGTCATCAATACCAAACTCTCCACAGAGTGTTACTCATGAACCATACAGCGATTTCAATAGTGTTATAACTTAGCAATTGCTAAGTTATCACTTAGCATTTGAACTCCATGGTGCTTGGTAGATAGGCTTTCTCTACTGTTCCAACCATCGTCTGTTGAGACATCATCGTTGGAGACATGCCAGGGAGAAGGCTCTCCACATATCTGGGAGGCTTTGCTCTTCATGCCTGTCCCAGCTAAGAAGTTGAGAGCACAGGAACATATGAAACCTTCTATGGGTTTTCTTGACCACAGATGAAAATTAGGATTCTTTTGCTACAGGCCGATTTGACCAACCTCACTTTGAAGAATGAACAACACAAAGGAAGAACATGTCTCAATCCGAACTGAGGTCCAAACAGGTCTTCTAGTCATGAGCTCATGGTCGTCTGTTTACTCTGTCTTTAAATGGGCTGCAGATGCAGCTCAGTTGGGACAGTAAAACACTGGTTCAATCCCCAGCACTGCAGTCAGGCAGATGTGAGAGTGCATGCTGATAATCCTGGCACCCAGGAGATGAAAGCAGAAGATCAAAAGCCCAAGAGCCGTTTGAGCTCCTTAAGGGCTTGTCTCAAACAAATGCTCACAGGAGATGTATAAAAAGACTAGAAGCAGTATGCATAAGATTCTTCTCCTGAGCTTGCAGCGTCCCACGGAGCTGACCTGACTGGGCTTCCACAACAAGTGACACAGCCCATGACTCTCTACAATACAGAGGTACAAGGGGGTACCTGTTTGAGGAAATGACAAGGAGAGTCTGTTCTTCCAATGGACAGGTCAGACCTACTGAGCCAACTCTCTACTAAGCTGAAAGGGGCAAGAACAAGCCTCTGGGAATATGGGGCTTGGTTTCTCCACCCCAAGGGAATGGATGAACTAGACAGAGTGGTAAAGTGCACACAGCATGTAGTAAAAGCTTGTGCTTGGTCACAGCATTTGTATTTGGATTGTGAGCTTCTGTGCATGTGTCAAGGAGTGAAGCAAAGTATGTTTCTGAGGCTTCAGTTAATGTATATGAAAGTAGCCTAGATTAGAACCAGGATCAACCTCTCTCTCCTTCTCTCCCTCCCCTTCTTTCTCTTCTGACTCACTCAATATGCTTTTATATCAAGAAAATTATAGGGGATGTATCTGTTTAATAAACAGGTCTACATGAATTCACGGACATGTTAGACATCCCAAGCACAGAAAATTCCCATGAAGCCAAGCCATTAGGCATGACGTTCATTAACAGTCATAGAACTAATGAGGGCTGGGAGCACTACTTGGACCACAGACCTTCTCAGCACCTTCTCCACTGGTCCTCAGGAGAGAACAAGCTCTGGCCTCTTAGGAGCAGAGCTCCCATTAAAGTTACACTCCTGACTACCTGTGTCTCCTTGAATGCTGTTGAGTGGGAACTAGCCACCAACTATCACTCATTGTGTTTCATTCATTTAATCTTTTCAGACCCCACTAGCCACATTGGCCTATCATTTCCCCTGGACATATAATAAAGCAGAGACTTTGGAAGGCAATGTAGTGCACCCAAGGTTTTATGGAAGGAAAGGAAATGTCAGAGCCAGGAGAGAAAGTAACCTCCTGAAGGCTCTCTCCATCACATTGTTGGTTGTAATCCAACATCTGAAGCTGGAATAGTGTATCAAAGATGACTGGAAGAACTTTGCTCTCCATACCTACAGAAGAGAGAAGGATATATGGGTAGGGTCTGAAACTGAGATTTACTGTCCAACTGAAAGTCAAAGAGTGTGGTCCTGCAAAATGCACTTTCTCTTAGACATGGGCTTAGAGTCTAGCTACTCCAAGGTAATATGTCTTAGATATGCTGATTGCCATCTACAGATGATAATAACCAGATAATAACCCAGCTAAGAGTCTTGAGGACTCTTTGAAGCTAGGGGAATAAGAGTCTCTATGCCTCTCAGCGATCTTGCTTAAATTCTACGGCATCTGCCATACACAAGCTCCCCCTTAATCCAATCTGAGCTAGTCATTCTGTTACCACTAAGCTGCATGCTCTGCACAGGCAAGAAAACTTCTGCATATCACAGCTCCAGCACTTACTTGAACTCAACAAAAAAAAAAAAAATGAAAACAGTAAACATATTGTAGGATTCCACCACCACTATCACCTGCCAAAATTATATAGTCCTTAACACAGAAGCACCTGTTAAATGGCCCTTGTTTGGGTGGTAATATGGTTGCTACATATGGTTGCTATCATTTTACTCCCGAATCTTCCTCTTCCTTGCCTAAAAAAAAAAAAAAAAAAAAAAAAAAAAAATTACTTTGAAGTTGATAACATTGGGCATAAATGATAGTGTTGACCCTGAAGCACAAATGATCTGAGAACCTGGTTTGAGGACTTCAGCCCCATCTTTATCTAGGCTTCAAGCTGCTACCAGCCCCTTATTTGCCTCAGTTAGCATTGCAGTAGGATTCCTTGAGGGGGACTTCAAGAGCCTTCCTTGTGAATACTTGAAGCACTACTGGGCTCACTCCAGGACAGTATGAATTTCAATAATTCATGAGAGTTATGCTTGCAATTGACAAGGACAAGAAAAATTGCCTAAGAGCCCCTTATTCTTCACATGCCTTTATGTGGTCTCTGATAACACGGGCAGCTGGCAGAGAATTCGGCGGATGAAAACAAGAGCAAGACAAAGTTTAAAAAAAAAAAAACTCCAGTAAAGATATTTAGTGGGCAGTTAAGTCCAAAAAGGATGCAAAAGTAATAGGCACTGGGATGATAAACATTCGTAATGTCCTACACTTATTTAGTCTGGCTTGGAAATAGTCCCATTTCCTCTGATTTGAGGACCAGGCCATTTTTTGATGTTCAAAATGTACGCTAAACAAAGAGTGGTTTTATGCACATAGAAGCCAGAAGGATTTTTTCAGTGCTACCAATCTGAGTGCTGGCCAGTGCTTGCTGCCATGATGTGGTAAAAGATATTCAACGTTTCTCTAATGCAATTAGAAAGCATTGTACTACATAGATAAGGGCCATGCAACTGCACTGGGGCAGTAGAAACCACCAGACAGACTGAAATGACCTTTGCCTTCTTAAAAATGCATCATATTGGCATTGTGAAGAAAACAAGTTGATCTCAAAGTGCCAGCATGCTATGTAAGCCAGATGCCTGGCCAATGTAAGCTGTCTTGACAAAGACACAGCATTGTGGCTGTTAAGTCGTGAGCCCATTGCCCACCTTCCCCTATGAGTGTGTATGATATGTGTGTGGAGGCCAGAGGTCAACGTTGGGTGACTTCCTCAAATGCTCTCCACTTTTTTGCAGGAGCTATGGATTCACAGCAAATCACAACAATGCTCAGGTATTTATATGGATCCTGGAAGCCGAAACTCATATCCTCATTTGAGTATGGCAAACTCTTTGCCAACTTCCCAGCCTCCATTACCTAGTTCATATTTATTTCAAATGGCCACATTTTCATATCTCCAAGCAGAGAATGCCCACCTTCTGTTACCCAAAGCTCCATCCCCTCCATTTTCATCAGGCAA
This sequence comes from Mastomys natalensis, assembly GCA_021653895.1. Lineage (NCBI taxonomy): Eukaryota > Metazoa > Chordata > Mammalia > Rodentia > Muridae > Mastomys > Mastomys natalensis. Next base: position 573,488 of record JAJTUV010001255.1, read on the forward strand.
ACACTTCTCCACCCACTAAAGTCCATATTAAGTGTCATCTTTTAATGAAGGTTTTTCTGGAAACAGCCTCTCCAAATTAGATATGCTCACCTGAGAAAAACCTTCCCAAGGGCAAGAACCAGGAAGTGCCTGGCCTGCAGTTAGTTTTCTCATGTTTTATTTGTTTCTTTTGTTTTGTTTTGTTTGTATCATTTCGTACTTTCCTTCTCTCCTGTGAGCCTTCCTAAGGAAAGACAGAGATTGTGTCTCAATCCGTTTTACACCTCTTATTATATCTAGCAGTGATCCCTGCACTTGAAGATACTCAATAAAGATAGCTGAATTATCAATAACACATTCCCTCTGACCCTTCGGGACTTGCTATTCATCTTTGTTTCATCTTTGTATCGTTCCTGTACATCCTCTCTCACCTCTGCTCATAGGAGTCAAAACAAAGTGACCTCAAATATCCCTTGAAAATATCAGGAGATCAGAGGTTAGAAATTTGACACTTTGTTTGTAAAAGGTTGCCACCTTTCTGTCTCCTTAGGAGTTACGGGATTGGAAATTTCAAAAGAGGTTTCTATGATGCTTGAGTCTGGGGTTAAGTGAACCCCTCAAGGTTGGATATCAAGTTAAGGGCAGACACAGGACTGAAAATCAAGGATACGGGTGAGCTAGCTCTTGTGTTGACCAATATGTCATACAGGAAATGTTCAAGTTTTTCTATTTTGGGGGGTCTTGGGTTGATTTATGCTAGAAATGTGACCTTTTTAAGTATAAGCCTAAAATATTAACCTCTACAAACAGTAACGAAGCTTAGATTCGTTTGCATATTTACTTAAACACGTATACTTTCTAGTATGGCAACCAAAGTTTCAAGGATGACTGGATCAGATTTCAATAAACACAGACCCAGCCTCTCTCATGACCAAAAAAAAACAAAATACAAAACAAAAAAAAAAACCCTCTCTGGATCTGTTACTGCTATCATGAACATCTTTAGAAAAAAAAAAATGGAGTTTAAGAAAAAAAAAAGGAAAAGAAAAAAAAAAACCATTTTGCTGATTTTATTCTCAGTAGAACTCAAACCACAAGCCAAAATCATAGATGAATAATGCTTCAAATGAACTGAAAGTAATGAATCAATAACATGGCTGCAAATCCTGGGGAATGCATCAGGGTTTTGAAAAATCCTCGCAGAAGCTTTTCTTCCGGGGAGCCATCTCAGCATCTAAATGTATTTATTATGGGCTCACTGCAATGTCTATGGAGTAGAAACTAAGCAAGGCCCTCCAGCTCAGCCTCGTTTCTCATGGGGCTTGCGATACCTCCTATTCCCTAGTTTAAGTACAACTGAAAACGTATCTTCAGTGGGGTAAGTTAAGAGCTTTGATACCCTATAATTTGCTGATTATATAACATCCTTAAACTCCACAGTTATGACAACCTTATGCTTCAGGGCATTTATTTACTTTGTCTTTGTGATGTCTGTGTGTGTCGCTCTCCCCAAGGTGACTGCCAGACAGGTAAGCATGATTCCGCACCAAACCACACTTCTTCCATTTTATGATGTTCAATACCAAATGCCTACTATTGTGTTTGATTTTTAATAAAAAGCCATTGGAACTTCTTAACACACGTCCCATAGGCCTCCATAGCCAAAGAGAAGTGAAAGCCATTTCTATTGTGTGGTAAATTCAGAAGCCTGAATACACAAAGTCAAGGAGAGTCAGATAAAGGCGGTTTATCTTTTCAGATCTCCTTAGATGAGAGGCGGTACAAACACCCTTCTCGTTTTTGGAATAGATGAAGTTCAATGATGAAATCGTGTAGTTCTCTTCAGTGTCAGCATGAAAAGATGCAAATGCTGGCTGAAATAGGTATTGTCCCACCAAAGTGGGACTGCTTGTCCTAAATATATATAAAATCTTTTAACAATGGCTTCAAGAACAAATTCTGTCAAATCCTTGATCTTTTTAAGGTGGGCTGATTCTTGGCAGGTAAGAAACACCAAGCAGAAGCTAAGGCACTCTTCTGTAGCTCCACAGCATGGTGCCCATATCCTAGTGTGATGTCCTTCCCTTGGTTGGGGGAAAGGTGGGTCTGAAGTTTGCTTCTGGGCAGATTGTGTTTTGTGTACATGATTCGTCACAAAATCTATCATCTTTCTGTTCAGCTCCTGCCCTTGCCAGCTTTGAGGAAAGCAAGTAGTCACCCTAGGAAGATTCTATAGCAGGAGCTAAAGGCAGCCTGCAACACATAGGCCATGCTTGAGAGAAGCCCTCAGCCAGAAGGTCTCTAAATGTCTGAACAATGCTCCTGACAATGATGGGAGTTCTAAGCATTCAGATGAGACCCAAACCTTAAAGACAGCCTAAGTAAAGCCAAGCCAGACTCCTACCCACAGAAACTGAGATAGGAAGCATGAGGTTTTTTTACATGATGGCCATGTTTACTATACAGTAATCCTCTTCAAGGGCGTGACTCCAATAACCCAAAGACCTTCCACTACACATACATACAACATTTCTATGACCTCCAACCAGCACCAAGGCTGAGGGTCAAACCCAAACCTGTGGGTCTTTGGGTGACATTTAAATCCAAACGATAGTCCATTCCCTCTCTAAAGGGAAAGAGAATAAAATAATTTCCTCAAAGCATGAAAGCTAATTTATAGAAACTGCACTGTTAGCCTCAGCTTTATAAAGCATAACCATACTCATAGTCTCATTTAATCTAAATATCTTCTGAGTCCAGAAGATAGCTCCTGGAGTCGAGGCAGGGGTGAGACAGAATCTCACTCTGTAGTAGCCCTGACTGGTTTCAAACTCACAATCCTCCTACCTCAGCCTTCCCGCTGCTGAGATTATAGGCACAAAACTACCCCAGCCCATAAAAGTAGCTATTCTAATGACCAAATTCGCGGATGACGAGGCTGGGCCTTAAGAGTTTAAGAACCAGCCATGATGATGAGCAAACGGACGTCCAGGTTCCTCAGGCGCTGTCTACTGCTCTTTCTCAGTTGTCATTCTGCAGTTCCTGGCTGGCTGTGCCACGTGCCTGTCTGGGAAGATGAGTGTAGCAGTATCCAGGAGAGACCCTGAAGCTGCTGGGAGTGAAGCCACCTTCACCGAGCCTCGGTGCCTGCGCTCACAGACCGTGGTCAAAGACAACGCTCATCCGAAGCAGCATTGCCGTGTTCACATCGTGACATCTAGTTCACTCTCAGCCACACCGCATAGGCAGATACAAAGGGACGTATTGAATAGAAGGTACTATGTGAAACTTCAGTTCCTAAACTGTAAAAGAAACGTGTTACGGAATTCGCCATTTCCAAAGTTACTCCAGAGGACACCCTTCCCATAAGATAGTTAAAAGGATCCAAGTGGAGCCAGGTGGGGATGGTGGGCCTTTAATCCCAGCACTCAGGACGCAGAGGCAGACGGATCTCTGGGTTTGAGACCAACCAACCTGATCTACAGAGTGAGTTCCAGGACCATCAAGGCTACAGAGAGAAACCTTGTCTCAAAAACAAAAAATGAAAGTGTTCAGCTGGAGGGGAATTTTTACAGAGCAAATAATTTCTCACTGTCTGCTGCGTTCCAGGTGGTCATAGTCAACATCAACACGAGAGCCTCTAAGATGTTTGATGTTCTGCCGACTCCAGTGGGGTTCAAACTTTTTAGCCACATATATAATCTTTTTTGTTTCTGGAAACACTTATAATGTCTTCTAGGGCTCTAATTTCTACTTGGGAAATTCTACAAATTTGCCTCAAGGTTAATTTGCATTTCACAGGAGGTTAAAAATTAAGTTTGACCTATAAAGCAAGTTAGAAATAGTTTGTTTAAATTATATAGAACATGAGAGGCCATCGCAGATGTCCCCCAAGAGCACACATTTTCTCTACATTTCTCATCTGTCAGTTTCACCTGTCCACTACCTACTCCTTCTCCTCAAGGCGCCTTGGGTAGATAACGTTTGGATGAATCTGAGAATGCAAAATAACATTTGGAGATCATCAGCCGTTTCCAGAACATGTCTTCTGGGTGGTTCCGGAAGCCAGCTTGCCTCATGCAATCACACATTCACAACAAAGGAAGAGAAAAGGGCAAATACATTAAGCTTCTATTATACAAGGAGTCTCTGACGTCCGCCCCATGTTGCTCCCTTATTTCAGCTAAATAACCATGTTCAAAGGCTGTATTAATCCCATTGACCTTTGCAGAGCTTTGTGAAGGGATCTGGATGTTTTTGGGTTTTTTTCTCCTTTTCCATATTAAAGTTTTGGGTGGAATTTCCTCCAGTCGGTTTTGTGGTCTGTAAAGAGGAGACGATAGAGAGAGCCTTAATGATTCCGTTCATTTTCCCTTTATCAAATCGCTGCCTACGCAGCCAACTCATTAGTACCAGAGAGAACAAAAAAAGGCTTCAGGAAAATCGGGGGCTGCTCTCGAGCAGTTGCTTTGAAACTGTGAGTCATTCCTGACTCCAGCTCCAACTTTAGACAAAACATTTAACTGTTGTTAGGCTTTGGGTCGGGTTTTGATTTTGTTTAGGGTGGGTGTTTATTTGGGAGCTATTTTTTTTTCTGTCTTTGTTTTTGTTTTATTCTTTTTGAGACAGCATCTCACATCACCCAGACTCTATGACCAGGGATGCCTTGAATCCACACCAAACACACACACACACACACACACACACACACACACACGCTTGCATGCACATTGCCAGGTCACACTTTGTATGGCAATGTTACATTCTCAGCTCCTGCTTGTCTTTCCTTCCTCGGTGGAATCTAGCTGTCCACATCCATTTTCTATTTCTATTTTCTATCAAGGTCTAAGGGATTGATTTGGGTGAAAGTATTCTATAGCTAATGTCTAGTGTCTCTAAGTGAAAATTGATCATTTAGGATCTATGACAGACACTACTTTCTCAGAAGCATTCTCCTAGTGGGGAGTTTAGGTGCCACGCAAAGCTGGGTTAAAATATACATTAGAGAAACAAACGAAACTTTAAGGGCTACAAAAATCATTCTACACTACCCAGTGTGCATAAATCCAAGTAGCACATTCTTGTAGGGTGAGAGCTAGAGTAACGGGGTACAGGATGTAAAGGTTAAGACAGACAGTTTAGTCACAGGATACAGGGGTTACAGACAGAAGCAAATGACTCGTTAGTTTAATCAGTCCCTCCAGGTCTTCCAGGGCAGGCAGAAGGAATTTAAAATTTCCTTTAATTCAGAGTTAAGCTCAAGGGTCAAAGATGCTGCCTGCTACATAGTAGGCCCTTGCTTAAGAAATTCTTTCCTCTGCAAGTACTTGCTTGGTTCTTCTGTGCCAGGCACCTACTCTATGTTAGGGAGTGAAACAGACTTTGGCTCTTCTGGGTCTCTTGAAACTCACATTCTATTGTAGGAAGGGCTTGGATTGGGAGGGGCAGGGATGGAGATAAAGAGAATCGTTTAGAAAATTGAATGTGGGGTAAGAGGAGGAAAAAACAAAACTGTGTCTTTCCCAGTGTTCCCTTCCTTTTTGTTTTACCTGGAAAGTTATGGAACCGTGCTAGGTCTGTAGCAGGTCTGAGCTCAGGTATGAATTGTTCCAGAGAAACTGGGCCGTGTGAAACACTCCATCACAGGGGAAAAATCTCAAATGCTACTCTCTCAGTCTTTAAAGGAAAATAAATAATCCAGTCCTTACCAGGAACCTGAGCTGAGGAAAGGCTTATGAATGAGAACTCTGAATCCCTGCCGTGGTCCTGCTTCTGTGTTGAGTGGCCTCGGCCAAGTTGGTTACCTCTGTGAGCCTTGGAACCCTCATCTACACAAAGTCGAGAAAACGCTCGTGAGCTCCGGGTTCCCTCTATGACACTTAACCCAGTCTCCTACATTGGTGTCTCCATTAATTATGAGCTGCTACTGGAAACCTAGTCTGCAGTTCCTCTTAGCAAACTGTTAAACGATAGCCCAGTATTAGGATCACAGTGGGAAGGGAGACAGAGCAGAGGAGAGAAGGGAGGAGACATTTCACACAATGCTAGCCCAGGTAAGAAGCTTCCCGTCATCACCTAGGCCACCTTCCTCACTGTCACCCTATTCGTGAACCAAGCCAACCTAGTGAAAGCACTATAGAAATTGTGGTGGTTTGAATAAGAACAGCCTCCAGAGGCTCATAGAGTGGGATGCTTGCTTGGTCCCTAGTTGGTGATTTTGTTTGGCAAATATTAGGAGATGCGGACTTGTTGGAGGACGTGTAACACCTGGGGGTGGGCTGTGAGGCTTCAAAACCCCATGCCATACTAGTTGCCATCTTATCTATCTATCTCTCCTCTTCTTTCCTCTCTCTCCCTCCCTCTTTCCTTCCCTCATAGTTGTCTCAACATGTAAGCTCTCTGATACTGCTCCAGCACCATGCCCTGCCTGCTGCCCTGCTGCTGCCTGCTGCCTGCTGCCTGCTGCCTGCTGCCTGCTGCCCTGCTGCCTGCTGCTGCTGCCTGCTGCCTGCTGCTGCTGCTCTGCTGCCTGCTGCCTGCCTGCTGCCTGCCTGCTGCCTGCCTGCTGCCTGCTGCCTGCCTGCCTGCCTGCCTGCTGCCTGCTGCCTGCTGCCTGCTGCCTGCTGCCTGCTGCCTGCTGCCTGCTGCCTGCTGCCTGCTGCCTGCTGCCTGCTGCCTGCTGCCTGCCTGCTGCCTGCCTGCTGCCTGCCTGCTGCCTGCTGCTGCCTGCTGCCTGCCTGCTGCCTGCCTGCTGCCTGCTGCCTGCTGCCTGCTGCCTGCCTGCTGCTGCCTGGGGCTGCTTGGCTGCCTGCCTGCCATGCTGCCTGCTGCACTGCTGCCTGCTGCTGCTGCCTGCTCCTGCCTGCTGCCTTGCTGCTGCCTGCTTGCTGGCCTGCACCTGCCTGCCTGCTGCCTGCTGCCTGCTGCCTGCTGCCTGCTGCCTGCCTGCCTACTGCCTGCTGCCTGCTGCCTGCTGCTACCTGCTGCCTGCTGCCTGCTGCCTGCCTGCTGCCTGCTGCTGCCTGCCTGCTGCCTGCTGCCTGCTGCCTGCCTGCCTGCCTGCTGCCTGCCTGCCTGCTGCCTCGCTCGCTGCCTGCTGCCTGCTGCCTGCCTGCTGCCTGCTGCCTGCTGCCTGCTGCCTGCTGCCTGCTGCCTGCTGCCTGCTGCTGCTGCCTGCTGCCGTGCCTGCTGCCTGCTGCTGCGCTGCTGCCTGCCTGTTGCCTGCTGTCTGCCTGCTGCCATGCTTCCCACCATGAGAGTCACTCTAGAACAACTTCCTTCTAGAACTGTGAATCTCAAATTAAATACTTTCTCTTATGAGTTGCTTTGGTCACAGTGTTTAGTCAAAACAATAGAAAAGAAAGACCAGAAGCCAAATGATGTATTTTATTATTTAAAATCCAGCATTGGTGTATTTTAAATGTGCTAGCATGCTTCCAGAAAGAATCCTTTTAACATATTTTTTTAACACAAATTGTACTGACTGGTTTTGTGTGTCAACTTGACACAAGCTGGAGTTATTACAGAGAAAGGAGCCTCCCTCGAGGAAGTGCCTCCTGAGATCCAGCTGTAAGGCATTTCTCAATTAGTGATCAAAGGGGAAAAGCCCATTGTGGGTGGTGCCATCCCAAGGCTGTACTCCTGGTTCTATAAGAAAGCAAGCTGAGCAAGCCAGGGGAAGCAAGCCAGTAACTAACATCCCTCCATGGCCTCTGCATCAGCTCCTGCTTCCTGACCTGCTTGAGTTCCGTCCTGACTTCCTTTGGTGATGAACAGCAATGTGGAAGTGTAAGCTGAATAAACCCTTTCTCCCCAACTTGTTCTTGGTCATGATGGTTGTGCAGGAATACAAACCCTGACTAAGACACAAATGAAAATCCTTTAATTCATTTTTATGACAAGTGGCATGGCCAAATTTTAACATTTTGATACAACTCTGTCTACTACAAAGGTCATAATCAAGAATTATACAATCAAGATACAACCCCTCCCCAAAAAAACCAAGATCAATGTTTGAAATAAGCTTAGATTTTGTATTGGGCCACATTCATAGCTATTCGTGGTCACATGCAGCCCACAGATAAATAGATGGACATGCCTGCTAAGAAGTTTGATTGGATTGGTGTTTTGAGACTATTTCATTAAGTAGCCCAGGCTGGCCTCAAGCTAAACAGCCTCCTGCCTTGGACTTCCAAGTATTGAGATAACAATTACATACTCTACCATATTCAATAATAATCCCATTCTCAATGAATATATATTTTTAAGTCAAACCCAGTATTTCTGAGGAGCTCAGTTTGTATTTGGCTCTAAGCCAAAGATTTATGATCAATGTAACAGACTCATAAAAATCAGTAACCTGATTATCACCATTTAAGAAGGAGAAAATATTTCTGAGGTATGACAGACTTACCCAAAGCCACACAGCTGTAAAGAAGGAAAACTGAAAAGCAAACCTAAATGTATCTGATCCACGAGGCCTCTTCTTCACTGCTATGGAGAAACCATTTAAATGGACAAAGGCCCACTGCGGGCACATCTGGGCTCCAGAGCCTCACTTTGTCCTATGGCGTTATTTCTTGTGCACCTGAGTCCCTGCACCCACTCAGCTGCTGTCCCTGGTAACCAGCCCTGAAGAACAAGACTGCTGCTCTCAGAAGCCCAGACTGTGTGCAGAATTGGATCACACACTCACCTCACACACACACACTCACCTCACACACACACACACTCACCTCACATATCACACACTCACACACCCCACACACACCTCACCTCACACCTCTCATCTTAAACACCTCTCTCACACACACACTTACCTCACACAGACACACACTCACCTCACACACACACCTCTTATCTTAAACACCTCACACACACTCACCACACACACACCAGCTCTGGCCTACAGAGCAGCCTCCTAAGGACTCTTAGAGTCCATTTATTTTCCCATGAAGTGTGTTTGCCAGCTTAGCATGCTCCAGGGCTGCCTCACATGTCTCAGAGGAAAGCCATGCCATGTGTCTCTACATACCCACTTCCATTCCTGGTCTAACTTCTCTCCTAATCCCCAACCTGCCCGCCCTCTGCGTGTTCCACTCTGCACACAGTGACTCTTCATTGCCCTTGAGCACACGGGGCCCACTGCTGACCCAGGGAGTTTATGTGGACGATGCCTGTTGCTGGAACATTCTTCCATCAGACACTCTATGGGAGAACGGTCTGAGGCCCCATCAAGCCAGATGAAGTTTCAAGGCTCTGTCCCTGGCATCCTCTTCCTTCCACCCACATCCCTTCTATTCTCTTCATCTTGCTTGCTCTGTCCTATTCTCTCTTCCGTTGAAAGCATGCTTCAAAAATCACAAGGATTTCTATTGTGCTTACTGCTGTCTCTCCAGAGCCCAAACAATACAGGAACATAGTGTACACCAGCCTGGTTTACACAGAGTTAAGTTCTGGGACAGCCAGGCAACATAGAGAAACCTTGTCTCAAATAAATGACAATCAAAAAAAAAAAAAAAAAACCCTCAACAAAAGAATCTGACGGGTTGGGAAAGAGCTCAGTAAGTGAAGCGCTTGCTCTGCAGGCACGAGGACCTCAATTTGCTCCCCATAAAACCACGTAGGAAGCTGAGCATGGTGACACACTTATAACCTCAGCACTAGGAGACAGAGACAGGAGGATCCCTGAGCCCTGCTGGCCAGTTTGCCCAGCCTAATTGGTGATTCCCAGGTCCCGGTGAGAGACCCTGTCTTTAAAACAAACTGGACAGCTCTGGAAGAACGGCATTCCAAGTTAATCCTCTGGCCTCCACATGTATTCATACGCACCTGAACACACATGAGCATAATACACAAAACACACACACACACACATGCACACACCACATATGCACACACAACTAATATCTGAATTCATCTTTGTTCACGGTCCTACAGGGTTCACGGATGAAATAAAACACCTGAGGAGATGGTGAGGTCTGCGTCCTTGAGGTATTCAAGCAGAGGCTAGCTGACCTTTTGAGTAGAGGTACTGAAGAGTAGAGTCTAGCCTGGATACTTGACTAGAAGAGATAGCAGTCCAACCCCCTACCAACCCTGCCAGAGTTCTGCGAATTACTACAAGGATGCTTTCAACGGAGGCTCTAGAAACTAGGCCCAAAAAACCAGGATGGTAAATATTACAGGCATGCTGGGTGATAGGCCCAGTCTCACAGATTGGATTGGGACTCTGGTAGCTTGGATTTGGGAGAAACACTTTTGTTTGATTTTCATTTCCAGTGTAAGTCCTTTAAAACTCCATGAGTCTATTTGGAAACATTATCTCCTGAATACAAAACCATTTTAAAAAGCAGGACATATATAATTGCAAATGAGAAATTTCAGGACAAGCTAGTGCTATCAAATAACTGTATCATCTGGAAAGAATTCATCATCTCATGTAATTTAAATTCTTGCCCTTTGCTCTTGTGTATATGTGGTTTTTTTTTTTTTTCATTAAAAGTCTGCTTAAAATTAGTTCAATTTTTCCCTCTGGGATAGATTTTTTAAAACAAAAGCATGGGCAGATTGATTATAAAGAGGAAGAGAGTGACTAAGAGCTGAGACTTCTGTAGAGTTTCCTGATTTATATGTGGGAAGAAGTTTGGACACCTGTGTGGAAGGTCCAATGTTCTGGGGCCAAGGTGCATTAGTGAGGCCAGGGAAGAAGATGCTGACAAAGGGTTTGGGGAATGTTTTGTTTGTTTTTGTGTCTTACAGTAATGAGAAAATTGTTGGAGCTAAGGTCTGGGAACTGATGTTTACAGTTTTTAAGGGTGGGCAGCAAGAAGGAACTGGGCTGAGAATGAAGGTCTCCCATTGTAGGAGAAGTCAGGAGAGGCTGTTTGGAGCAGGTATCTTAGAAGATGACCCTGTGGCTCTCCCGAGAGCAGAAGGCTCGGACGGAATAGCGACACTTCTCAAAACAATGAGCAGTTCCTCTTAGGACTTTCATAGAAAGCATTCATTCTATACAAAGAGTTTTCAGTCTGGAGTTTATCAGGAATCACTCGCTATCTTCTGGTCACCAGTCTGGTCTGTTTCTGGAAAGGGGCAGATGAGCACAAAGAAGCAGGATGTGAGGAAGCACACTTGGCATTTGTGTAGCAGGTGCCCTGCTGGTGTGGAGAAACAGCGTGGGTGCAGGAGAGACTTTTGAAGGGAGTCCCCTCCATCTGGACTGAATGCACAGTTGCTCTACAAGGCCACTGTTACTCTGTGGTATCCTCTTCTGAGATCCCTGCATGTGCTTTGTCCCGAACGGTGAGACTGCTCTGCATTCTCCAAAACATACACTTTATCATAGAAACCGGGTGCAGGGAGAATCTCCTTCAGCCATGATCTGCAGCACACGGGGCCCTTCTGCCGCCTAGCTTGGCAGTCAGTGCTAGAGATCTGGGGAGACGGGAACAAAACACAGAGTAACAGAAGCGGTGGCTTGCTGCCGAAAAACACAGTATCTGTGGCATCAAAAGAAAAGATTATGCGGTTAAAAGGCATGGAATCATGAAGGACACAGCAAGGGAGAATGTAGGAAGCAGAGAGGGAGAGGAAAAGGCAGGCTCAGCGTCCATTCAGTTAAGCCTAGCCAAAGTCTCCTGTGTTCTGCCCACAGAGTGCAGTGCGAAGGGCACTACACAGATCCTTGGTGGAATTCAACAGGCCCAGATTTTTGGTGGTCCCACTCTGATGCCTGTCTCTCATACCATTCAACACTTTGAAAACAATTCTCAGAAAACACAAAATTAAAATGCTACAACAAATGCCCACTTTTCTACGAAGAAACAAGATTGTTTGCACGGATTTGTGACCAGCTTTCTTCAAAAGAAATTCCCAGAAGGAAATGATTAAGAAGAACTTTTAGAAGCAGGTACAGATTAGAAGAAAAAGGCCCAGCCCCAGAAAAGCAAGAAACACAGGTGTTCAAATCCCCAACAGAAGGAACGCAGACTATATAGTAGAGCTGGCAGCCAGGTTCCTTTTGTCACAGGCCTTAGATCCACCTGAGTGTGACCTACAGGCCCAGGAGAGGGGCTTTGGCTAAGGCACAGAGGGTGTCTCACCCAACCTCAGGCTCTGGTTTAGCTACAGCTTGAGTGCATCCCCACGTTCTGAGTCTCAGCTTCCCCAACTCTTCCTCCCTCCCCCATGAGATGTCCCACATGGCCTTAGGACTCTGTCAGCCCAAGACAGAAGTCAGGTGTTTGACCTTGTACCTTTAAAACCAAGAGCCTAACCAAATCTCCTTTCTTTATAACTGGCCAAGTCTTGAAAATTGTGTTATTGGCAAGAGAAAACAAACCCATACACAGCTGGTGGGTAGCATAGCAATCCTGTGTACCTTCAAGGGTTTGTATTTTAGAGATCATAAAATAGAGGCTTCATGGAGAGCTGGGGACGGAAACCACTCAAGTGCCACTGGCTGTTGCCGTCGTTAATCAAAAACACTTAAAGAGCACACACCCCACCACCTCCTTCTAAGCTGCTTCTTTCTTTCTTAGATTTTCTGATACACTTCAATAACCAGGAAGTTACATACTCAGATCCCCTGGGGGTTGCTTCTCCTGTTGGTACATCGGGTCCTCCTGGTTTAATCAGTCCTTTTAAAGAATCACCAGCCATTCTTCTGGCTGACATTTTAATCAGGTTTTCCCAAGAATCCCAAAGGAGAGTGGAAATAGGATTGCGATAAAAAAAAAAAAATCCACTCCTCTGTACATGCCAGTAAATTGTAAAGTCCACAGCTGCCTCGGAGAAAGACAAAAGACACGTGGTGGAGCGTTTTTCTGACTGTGAAGATTGACAAAGCAGTAGAACCAGATCTTTGCAATATTGATGGGTGTGGGGTGATCAGGGCAGGGACAAGTACAGCCCAAAGAAGTGGTACCCTCATGCTTACCTTACACAACACTGAAAACATCCATAGAACAGGTTAGGACAGGAGAAAGAACTGCCTCTCCGTTTCATTCACAGAGATAGGGAAAGGACACACCCCAAGGACCTTAAATCAAAGCTTCTATTCAAACCATTAATTTAGAGCTTTATGTTCTAATGACACATAACATTCTGAAGCTTGGTCGTGCTTCCCCTTCAAAACCCTTTCTTTGCTTCTAGAAGTGCCTCAGGTCTTGCCTGAAGCATTTTCCTTGCCCTACAGATCTCTAGAAGGTAGTCAGTTCAGAGACGTGAGTCAACCAAATGAGGCAGCATAAAATGAGTCAGACATCCTGAGTTCACATCTATGCTGTGTCCTTGGACAATTTAATCAGCCCCTTGAAGTCACCTTTTCACACACACACACACACACACAAAATATGAATTGTACCTTCCAGTCAGGCTGTGTGGGTGTGAAGGGCTCAGCCCATGGCACTGTTCACAGAGCACGGCGAATGCACGTTGATGGTAGGAAGCTAACGAGAAGTGGGAGGAGACAGTAAAGAGGAAGGGAGACTGATCAAGACACCCGGACTGCTCTTGCCAGCATCCAGCCTCCTCCTGCACCCTAACACTGTTCCTCTGGTTTGAGGCTGGAAATCATATAGTAAGATTACCACATGAATTAAGTTGCTGGGGCCTCTGTAATACAGTTTGTAAACTAGATGGCTCTAACAGCAACTGTGTGTAGCCCCACAGTCATGGAAGCAGGAAGTCCATACATGGTCAAGGTGACAGAAGGGCTGTGAAGAAACATCTAGTCTGTGCCTCTCTGCTAGCTTCTGGGGGTCCGATGACCTGCTTTTGGGTCTCTTCACATGAAATTGCTCACATGACCTCTGATTCCATCCACACATGACATTCTCACCCTTTCAGTGAGCAAAAGGACAACAGCCACAGCAGCTTCAAGTTTCCCTAAATGGCCTCATCTTAACTAATTACAACTGCAATGACACAATTTCCAAAGAGGATTTGAAGTGGAAATTTCTGGTTTCTTTGGAGACTCAGTTGTGTGATGTTTTTCTGGAAGCTCTCTTATGAGAGGATGTTTTGCTGAAGCAGACCCTTAAGAGGATGAAGGATGTTTGGAAAGCGTATATACGTAGAACCCAACAGTCAATGAGGTTGTTGGGTCAACCTCATCAAGACACCCGGACTGCTCTTGCCAGCATCCAGCCTCCTCCTTGCATTGGTTCACCTTGCAACACTTTGCTGGTTTTCACTGATTTTCGAACGTCATGACTTCATAGAAAGGAACGTGCCAAAGAACTTGTCTTGGTATTCCGGAGGCTTCTTGCTGCTTCCACAGACTCATCCTAATTTGGTGGGGCCTCTTGGTTTCTTCTGGATTGAGCAACTGCTACTGATTCATGTTCGGTGTTTGCTGATTGGTTTGGGCTGCTGCTACTGATTTGTGTTTCATGTTTTAGACTGGATTACTGATATCCTGACAACAAATATTGGAATCACCTCTCCCCCCCACCACCACCAAAGAACTGCTTCTAAACAGGTCCACAATCCCCTTGTTCTATTAACCATCACTCTTCCCTATCTTTGGTCAGTTGACTAGAAGGGAGGTTGAGGAGTTTAAGAACCCTTATTATAGTAGGTTTTGAAAAATCTAAACCAACAAGGATCACAGTTTGAAGTCTTCAAAGTATGAATTATAGGGAGGAAAGACATAGTTCAATCCATACCACCACTTTTTTGGCTCTGTGGCCCTGGGCAAGCCACTTAACTTCTAGGAGCCTCAGTTCTCTAGAGGAGTATAGGATATGAGCAGAACTTTTAGACATCCAATGTATCTCTTTGGGTCTTGACAACATGGTTCTGGAAGTCTGAACTTCACTCAAACACCATCTATCTAATCTACTCTACCTGTGCCACCCCTAGAGGGAAGTTCCAGAGAGGAATGAAGGGACAGAGATGCTCAACCAGTGCGTGATATGACATGGTGCATAAGCATCCCAGTTTGCCACAATTTCTGGGACAAAATAATTCTGAGGCACATGGTCTGTTCTGACTCCCAGAGTCTTCCAGAACCACCATAGAGCTCTAGGTGCCATTTTTAATTGGCCACCCTATCTCTTTTTCCCTCACAGTCTCACTGGGATTTCTTCATCCCCACCACCTACAGCTACTTGTCCTGAAATGCTAGTCTCTGTGTGTTCTCCAGGACCCAGGGGAATGAATGCCTGGCATGTGTTCTTCTGAGAAATCAACAACACAGAAAATAGAACCTAGAACATGGTGCTACAGATGAGCCAGCTGCTGGTTCTGGGGTTTGTTGATGGTTTGTTTTGTTTTTAATTCTCTTCATTTTTTTGTGGAATCCATACATGCATGTAATGTGTTTTAATCAAATCTACCCCCCCATCCCTCTCTTCCAAATCCTCCCCTATGCTCCCTTTCAAATGTATGTGCTTTGTTTTTAAACCCACTGAGTCTACTTCCTGCTGCCTGTATAGACATGGGTATAGGACCATCTAATAAAGCATGTGTAGCCTCTCCAGAAATATATCCCTAAGAAAACTGATTCTCACTGGGCCAATAGCCATGAATTGCTAATAGTTCCTCAGCTAGGGGTGAGACCTTCAAGATGCCTTCTCCTTCTCTTGCTGGGTTTTTGGCTGATTTGAATTCACACAATCATGAGCATGTAGTCACAGCCACTGTGAGTTCATGTGTGCAGTGGCCTTGTCATGCTCAGCAAACACTGTTTTGCTACAGATGTTCACTACCTCTGACTCTTATAATCTCCATCTCCTCCTCCTCCTCCTCCTTCTCCTCCTTCTCTTCTTCTTCTTCTTCTTCTTCTTCTTCTTCTTCTTCTTCTTCTTCTTCTTCGACCTTTGAGCGCTGAGGGATGGGAAGTGACTCAAATGTCCCACTTAGAGCTGAACATATCACAATCTCATATTCTCTGCACATTGACTAATCATTAGTCTACTCAAGGGAGAGTTTATTTCTGTCTATTTATGATAATAGTATTAGGTTCTCTCTCAGCTATGGCTTGGTTATCTATGATGTTGGGCCCATTTAATAGTACTGATCATGCATTCCACTTTGTGGAACACACCTTGTTAGCATTCCTTCTAGGCTCTGCCCAGCAGTTACCTGGCAACAGCCATGTAGGCCTGGCTTACTATAAAAGGGGATGTTTGCCCCTCCCCACTCTCTTACTCTCTCTGCTCCTTCTCTCCCTGGTCCCTTTCTCCCTCTCTCCCCAACCCCATCCCTGCCTCTCTTTCCACATCTCTAGCCAGCCTCTCTCCCGCCCCCTCCCTCCCCCCCCCCCGTCATTCTCTGCATCTACTCCCTTCTCAACTCCCCTCCCCATGCTCTAAATAAACTCTATTCCAAACTAGTATGGCTTGTACCTCTAGGGGAAGGTATGACTCAGCACAGACCCACCAAGGCACCCCTCTCACTTCACCATACCTCGCTCTATAAAACATATTCCTGGCTCCCTTCTTTTTTTTTATAAGACACAACACACCTTAAATCCAGTTTTTCAATAAGTGGTTGGACACTCTAATAACATTTGTGCCACTGTTGTACTAAGAGGCATGTCTCGTCAGCCTCAGTTGTTATTGTAGCTCCAAGGGTTCACAGTTGAATAAAACTCGACTATTTTCTCTCCCTGAAAACACATACATGTTTTCTTTCCAATATTATGAAAGCTAGCCAGTACAGCTGAAGCTCCTAAGCCAAAACCACCTTGATTTCTCCACTGACTCATGTATCTTCAGCAATAGAATCTTGCCAATGACGTTCTAGAAGTTAATCAAGAGCAATGACAATAGCCTATAATGTTCGGGGACTTTATTGGACTTCATTGACCCACAACTGGAAAAGAAGAATTGGGTTTTCTTAATCTGGTAGCCTGTGGTATCTGAGAAAGGAGTTGTCACCCTGTCATAGTGTAACCCTATTTGAACTCCCTTTATATGTGTGTATATATTTTAACATCATTAACACTGGATTTTAGTGAACACTTCTGACTGAGAAATATCAGTCATGAGCAGCCAGGGCACTTTGAGGGGCTACTAGTACTACTTAAGGGACTGTTTGGTAGTCAGTCCTAGAAAGTGAATGAAGTATCCAGAGCTTGGGAATTTTGCATCTGTCCTCTTACTACAGGGGCCGAGGAACCCATGTGAGTCTCCAGCAGCTAGTTTTCCCTGGGAGCGCCTCGGTTCCCTCACACTGACTTTGCTGGTTCACTGTAGGACCAGGCACTAGGGAGGAAGCTGAGCCTGGGTTGGGGACCACACTTCCTGGGTTTTCATCATGCTTCTTCCGCTCCAGTAATTATGACCTAGATTTCATTGCTCCCTCTAAAAGAGCTTCAGGTTCAACTTCTAGAATGGACAACATGGTAGCTGTACTTTGAGAACTGTATAAGAGAAAGCATGTTTATACAAAACTAAGGGCCTGGTGCCAGTTATTAGTGACTCCGACTCCTCCTTCTCCTCCTCTTCCTCCTCTTCTTCTTCTTCTGTATGTGATGGAGATTCGTGGGGTATCCCTGTGACATCTTTCTCTTCCTCAGAGCCTTCTCATTGTCATCTCTTTTTCCCTCCCACATGTCTAGTATGCAGAAGCCACCCAGTAAGTGCTTCAAACATTGAGCACATCAATGACTAATGCAGGGGAAAAAAAAATCACCATTTCCTTGTCATATCTGGCTATTTGCAGGAAGGATTTGAGCAGGTTCAGAAATTAAATAAATCAGACTTTATAGTTTCTGACAACCACCATGGCGAGTAAAACATACAAGCACAGATTTCAAAAAGCCCCAGACTAGGAGCTCTCATTAACGAATGCTAAGTCTTTCTGCCTGAGCAAAAGACCCCAGGCTAATAACATTTTGTGATTGCTTAAAAGCAGTTATAGCCACAAACCTGAGGTGCTCCAGGAGTCCACTGGGAGCTTTAATGACATTACACCTGAGCTCTTGATGTCAGGGAGCTCCAGAGACCGTTCACAGACTGGAAGCAAGATGGAAAAGGCCTCACTCAGCAAATAGCATGCCATTAATTTAGTGTGTGTGAGTGGGGCCCAGGGAGCCTGTGCCTGAGTCAATAAGAAATCAGAGTGGATAAACAGGCCAGTGCCAGCGAGGGTGGGTACAAAACAACCGGTGCCCAAGAAAATCTAGACAGCTGGAATGCTTGAGTTCCTCTAGAGGAGTGTTAAAGGAAAGAATGGTTGTTTAACAGTGATGTAATGAGTAAAGACACTAGCTGTATTGGGTGAGTACTGGGATCCCAGCACTGTCCTCAGTACTTTCTCTGTGTTCAGTCTTGGTTAATCCCTACAATGGTTCTGCAAAGCTGGATGCATGACCACCCTCATTTTATATTTAAGGGAACTGAGACACAGAGAAATGATTGAATTCTTCTTAGGGTGTTACCTTATCAAAGACTTAGCATTCCCTGTCCCCATTTCTCCATGTTAAAGATGAGAAAACTGAACAATTGGAGAGGTCAGTATTTGGCCAAGGTCACACATTAACAAAGTACATACTCAGATTGAGGGCCAACCAGGAACCTCAAGAGCTAGTATGAACATGCTGGCTGCTGCATGAAAAATATATGAATTTATCTCAAAGAATATCTAACATTGAATGTGTTATGTATTATTAATCAAAGCAAAGTTTTATACAGGGCTTACAATGAGCCAGGAAATGTGTATGTGTGTGTATGTGTGTGTGTCTGTGTATGTGTCTGTGTGTCTGTGTATCTGTGTGTATGTATGTGTTGTGTTGTATTGTTTTGTGTTGCTAGGAATCAAACATGGGGTCTCAAATAGCTAGGCAAATGCTTTATTATTGAGCTACATCCTAGCTGTTAGACTTCTGCGCACAGCTTAGAACAGACAACACCAGACCAAACAGTTCCAAGGGGGTTGGGGGGTATTCAGGACAGAGGGCAAAGGTGGAGGGAGAAACGGGAGGAGATGGTGGAAAAAGAGAGAGAGTGGAAACTGGCCATGACCACTTGGAGAGGGGGGGAAGGGAAGGGGGAGGGGTGAGGGGACAGAGGGAAGCTAGAGGCAAGAGAGCAAGGGGGTAAGAGAGTAAGAGACTAAAAGAGAGAGGAGGGAGCAAACAGCCCCTTTTTATAGTGGGCAGGCCTACCTGGCTGTTGCCAGGTAACTGTGGAGGTGGAGTTTAGACAGAATACTAACACTAGCAGCTTCCAGCATTCTAAATGTTTAATTTATCTTGGCCACAGCCCTCTGAGACAGAGGTTCATTTTGTCAATGAAAAAACTAAAGGAGATGAAGGGTGTGGCCCAGAGTTATACAGTAAGTAAACTGTGTAGCCAGAGCGTGTGACTATAGCATCTGAGTCTCAAGCCTTGGTAACCACAGCTAAGAACCCATGGGTATGTATAGAACAGTGTGGTGATCAGGAAGGATAAATACACCATCAGTAGAAAGGGTGAATCTCCTCAAAGCCTCCGTCACAGACAATATTGATGTCACAATCATATTTCAGTGCTAGCTTCTCTGAAACCTGGCTCGAGCTAGGCATGTGGCTCAGTTGGTAGAATGCCCACCTAACATCTACGAAGCCCTGGGTTCATTCCCTAGTACCACATAAGCCAAGAATGATAGGAAGCACTTGCAGTCTCAACACTCAGGACTTAGAGTCAGGATTATAAATTCAAAGTTATCCTTGACTTCATAGGAAATCTAAAGTCAGAATAGGATGCATGAAATCTTCTCTAATTAATTAATCTACATGTAATCGAGGAGGAATTTGTCTTGTGCATAAGAGAAAAGAAACAGCAATGAAGACACAGGCTGAACTTCAGGCATACAAGATGCAAGTATGAGGTGGGACATGTTACAACAGCACACCCGTCATTTCTGTCTCTGGCAGCGAGGCCCTCTTCCAACTTCAAACAAGCATGACTGTACTGAGTCCTGCGTGGCCATGGAAGGGACAGTGTGATACAGTTTCCCGACCCTGGCACAGAGCCAGCAGGATGTGAGTCTCCATGAGTGGTGATGGTTGTTGTGGGCATAAGGCTCGTTTGTATAATAATGCACATATTTTCATGTTCCTCCTTTGGGGAATGTTCTCCCTGTTACAGTTAATGACTCCATGATAATTAGAAACAACAAGAGTCCAAGAAGAGAGAATATGTTCCTCAGCAAAATGGCAAATTCTATGACCTTCAGGACAGCCCTTAAAGCTGTGGGAAAGAACTCTGAAAACATGAGTTCAAAAATATATGATTTCTCAACTATGCAAAATATAAGGATGCACTATGAATTGTATGAAGGGCTTCACTGGCCTAAAAAGAGACAGCTGCACTAATGAGCCAGCTTGTCAGAAAGATATTAAGGAGATAAAGAGATTTATGAGTGATGATCCCAGAGTGGAGTTCCACCCAGCTAAGTTTATTGTTTATGCTTACAAAGGCAGGCAGATTCCTGAGTTCAAGGTCATCTTGGACAGAGCAAGTTTAGATCCAGGAGTGATGGGAATGGTAATTTTAGGGCAGGATCCTACCCAGCTAAACATATTGTTTGTACTTACAAAAGCAGGCAGATCTCTAATCATTTGTATATTAAAAATATGTAATCTAAGAATCAAGGGGCTAAGGTCATAAAATGCTAGTTCATGGGATAATCAAAAGGGAACTTGAGATAATGATTGAATTGATATGTAAATAAAAGACTGGAATTTGGTCAGCCAGTGCTAAGCTATCTCCACAGCTATCTTGATAGCCAGCTTGAGAAGAACACAGAGCTCTCAGCTTGTACCCACAATTGACTTTGAATTCTTCTTTCAACACTCCCAAACACCTCTTCCTCAGAAACCCCTCTCCAAGGAGCCGATCTTTGGCATGACTATGCTGCCATATGATCAGAAGAAGTTAGTCTCCTGGGACTACTTCAATCTTTAGAGAACAGGCCATCATTTTGTATTTTCTATACAGTGACTGTTTCTTCTATTATAAGGAGAGATTCTCACAGGGATGGTGAAGTTGAGTTAATGCTAGCCTTTTGAAAACAGCTCCCATAAAGCATTGCATGCTTACAAGTAGTCACTGAGCTGATGGACAGCCCTATACATGTTTCTCCCTGACAAAGCACCCTGGCATACAGTGCATGGTAAGGATCAGACAAGATGGCTGCAAGGAATTCACTGGCTTTTTGTTGATGTTCTAAGTTCCAGGAAGGCTGAGTGGCCCACGAGTCAATAATGTGCTCCAGCATGGAGTCTGTCCCACAAGGAAAGGCCTTTCACCCAACTGAGGAGGGAAAGCCACACTTCTGAGAACATCTTCTCCAATGGTTCAAATCCAGAAGTGTCCCAAACATCTTAGACCCCCATCCCCAAGTGTACCGCAAACTCAGGTATGGTAGAGAAACTCAACTCAGTCACTCAAACAACCCCAAGGGTTTCAGAGCTTTGTGTCAGGAACCTGAAATGACAAATTCATACTACAAGTACCAACATGCTATAGATCTAACAAAGAGATCCACTTTAAACAAGTGACAGGAATGTTTCCCCCCTCTGTTAGGCTAACAGATGGGCCCTGGCTGGTGATGTGTCACACCTTACTCCCACATCCCCTGATGACTCCTCCAAATCCATTGGAAGTAAGTATACTTCCCTTTCAGTGCCCTCAATAAAATTAATAGTGCTGATACTTAACCCAATAGTAGTATATGTACCTCCTCCACGACCCTGGCTGCTGTGCAAAACATCTTAGCTGCCTTTGTTTGTTTTGGTTTCATTTCATGTCATTTTGTTTTGGGAACAGTACTAGGGATTGAACCTAAATTGCTGTGCACTCAAGTAAAGTGTTCTAAAACTTTTTTGGTGGGTTTTGGTTTTGGTTTTCAGTTTTCTGGGGTTTTTTTCTGGCACTCTCTTCTAATCCTCTAAAGACACCTGCCTAAAGCATATGAGTTGGATAGCCATATGCCTTATTAGCTCTTTCATCTTTAATGTACCAACCACACACAACTTGGTCTCAATGTACTCCTGTCGTGCTGATGGAAAAGACAAGACTCAGAGAAACCCATAACCTCTCATATGTCACTGGTAGATAACCCACTGTGTGTCAGCTATTGTCCACAGCCACCACACCAGTGACCTCACGTCAGCCTCTGCTCTCAGATGTAATGATCACACATCTGCTCTCAGATATAAACTGGCTACTAGTTACCCCAAGTCACAGATGTAGGATTAAGGTTCAGTGGGTCTAATGGTTCAAGCATAGTCATGTCACCTCAAAGAAAAAGTCAAGCCAGGACTTGAAACTTTGATACCACATTCTGCCACGTCAGGCAGATCGTCTCCCATTGATGTCTAAAGAATTTTAACTGTAGATTTGCTTGAAAGAGGATAAAAGCCCATAGTGGGTAAATGAGGTTTCGTTGGCCAGTAAAAGCCTGAAGAAAGACATTCAAGAGCCTTCATTTGTCTACAGTGAGGATTTCTTTGAGTTACACCTCCCCTCTCAGTGCCCTCAATAAAATGAGAGTGCCGATACTTACCCCAACAGCAGTGGCTAGTTATAGAAGAGGTTTCTAAGAGATCCAAAATCTATTTGCAGGAGAACCCTTAGTACAAGTGTCCTGAGCGATAAAAAAATTGCTTTTCTATGTGAAACTGGGCTCAAGTGATTTGTTCTGTGCTGTTAGGTTCGTCCAGTTAAGAGAAGTGTTTGCGTAATTTTTTTTCTTCAAAGTTTCAGAAACACCGGGAGATAATAAAATACCATCCTCTTTATTGAAGTCTGAGATTCCCTGAAGCTGAAGACGGCAGATTGTGGGTTTGCTTGTCCTAAATGAACATGTTGGAAGATAGAGAATCCCCTTGGCTCTGACCTTCAAGGAACAGTCCATGCCTCGAAGCAAGGAAACACAGCCGGTCTAATACAATCCTCCCTCTGCTAAATTTCACATTCTGCAAAAAGTCTCTCTGCTCCCTCGCTGCATTAGTAGAGAATCAATCAATATGAAAACGCCAGGTTCGTCCTAAGGGACCTCAGTTGTTAACAAAAACCTCAAAGCAGCTTAGTTCCCAAGCTTAAATGTTTGACCCCGAAGTCTCTGTGTGGTGCCCTCTCTCATCTACTCCTGCATTCCGATGTTCAAAGTAAAAGCTTGTTCTAATAAACCAAGGACGTTGCTGTTAGCGCGATGTCAGACAAGCCTTTGTTAACCTCTTCCAATTGGAAGGTATTCATTTTAGAAACGTTTTGTTTCGGGAACCTTCTTTTCAGAAAAGTTCCTTTGGTTTCCAGCACCTTCTGATACCCTACAAGAGTGACTCTTGTGTCTTTCCTCCTAGTGACACTGTTTATGCTTTGGGTTTATTATAGAGTCTCCCGTGCTTGCTCCAGAGCTCATCAGAACCAGCCACTGGACAGGAATCACAATGAACCGAGAGTCTCATTCACCCTACATCCTGCCCAGGACCGTCATAGGATGTACTAAGAAAATATGTAAACGGGGAAAAGGAAAAGTTGCTTCACCTGCCGCCACTGTCCTAGGAAACAAGCTAAGGTGCAAATCACAGTAGTCACAAGAGTTGGATTAAGACTTCATTTAGGCAGGCAGTGGTGGGCACTGCCTTTAATCCCAGCACTTGGGAGGCAGAGGCAGGCGGATTTCTGAGTTCGAGGCCAGCCTGGTCTACAGAGTGAGTTCCAGGACAGCCAAGGCTATACAGAGAAACCCTGTCTCGGAAAAAAAAAAAAAAAAAAAAAAAAAAACCTAAAAGACTTCATTTAGAAAGTATTCATGTGTGATTTAAGAGAATGTGTCTAATACATGTTAGCATAGTGGAGGCTCTGAACATAGGCCTGAAGTGTGTTTCTTTTATTAGTTCTCTAAAAGAAATTAAATGACAACCCAGTTTAACATCTTTCGCTTCACATTTAATTTTAACAGAATGATAATATAGAATTATTTTCAGCTAAGCATGGTGGCTCATACATGTAATCCAAGCACTTTGGGAGGCTGAGGCAAGATTCGTTGCTGTGAGTTCAAAGCCAGCTACGACCTCCCTGAAAAACAAACATTTTATAAAAATATTCAAGGGCCTCTTCTATTTTCTCCCAGTTGCTCCTTTGATAGTCATATCTCTCTTGGAGCCGCTGTCCCAAAAATAATACCCAACAAATTTCCCCCTAAGAGCAGTTCTTAAATTCACAATGCCTGCTGGGCACAGGGGCACCTCCCTTTAATCCCAGCACCTGGGACGCAGAAGCACATGAATCTCAGTGAATTTGAAGCTAATCCATTCTACATAGCAAGTTCCAGGCAGGCCAAACTGCTACATAAGGAGACCTAATCTCAAAAAGAAAGACAAAATACAATACCTATCTTGCTCACAGACAAGCAATCTGAGCAGACACATGACTCCCCCCACCCCCCATCACAGATAGTCAGCTGAGAGCTGACGTGATTGGCGTCATTGGCCATCTTACCCACTTCTGTATCTGGCATTTTGGGGAATTCCATAGCTCAGGGCTCAAATAGCCAAATCTCCCGGGGTTCTTTTTCAGTCCTTTGCAGTCCCACTACGTCAGCTCAAGGAGAACAGCAGTGTCAGGTACCTGGACTTTCACATGGCCAACCTGGGCACCTTAGAGAGGAGACAGAGGCAAATCGGTCTTTATGACCTAGTCACCAAAGTCACACAGCGCCATTTCTGTCCTCTCCCCTTCAAGGGAATCTATAAAGCCAGCCTATTTTCAATGGGAAAATGAAACTTTACATAAACTCATGCAGGCAAATACATACATAAATAAAATAAAACAGAAACACTTTGCAGAAACTCATACTTACAAGGACCCAAGTAATGAAGAAGATAACAAGAGCTCCCAGTATATCTTTGAGCAAATCAAAAATCTCTCCTATTCAAGTTTTCTAGCTATTAAAAAAAAAATGCAGTATCTCCAATCTTGCTAATTTTAGAATTTACACCTTCAGAGAGGGATTATAGATGAATATAGGAAGAGAAACAGAAGCCAACAATAACCAGCTTAACAATTAGCAGCGATAAACACTAATGGTATTATAAATAACTACTCTCTAGGGATCATTTGCTGTCTATCAGATGCTATATGAAGCACTTTGCATGTCTTTTATCTCATGTAATCTTTAGAGCCTCCCCTTGCCCGGTGTATTACTATTTCTATGCTTCAAAGCCAGAAGTGATTTACAGAATTTCCCCTAAGGATATGATAGAAAGAGGCCAAACTCAAGGCTAAAAGCACAGTCCTTGCACTTAAGGACCACGGCCTTTGTGCTCTGGGATACTGAATGGCTACATCAAGCCTGGCCTCTCAACTCATGGTATTGAGAAGAAGGAAGCCACAGAAAAAGTCTTTCTTGGGTCTTTCCAAGAGCCTTTCATTACAAGAAATACAAAGGGGCCAACTTAGGAACCAGCCTCACGTCCCTTTTTCTGTGGATGTGACCATATGCCCTGTCTCCTCCTCCTGACCTTGCTTTCTAAAAAAACTCTGATTTAAACATCATTCTAACCAATTAATGACAACACAGGTTTTTTTTTTCTTTAACTGATAAAGTTTTATTGACTTCCATGTTATCCTAAGATTACAGAAAAATGAAAATTAGATCCCCTTTTCATAGAGTAGTGTGTTTAGAAGCAAGCTAGAAATTGAAAACACCAAAAACCTTTGTCCCAAAAGCCGTTGTCTAAAGGCTCAAAATAGTTTATAGACATTATCTGACATACCGTCACAACAAAGCTGGCATTATCTCTCTTGTTTTGCTCATGGAGAAACTGAAATACTAAAACTCTAGTGAGACTGTGACACTGTGAAGAGCTTTGTTAACTACCACAGGAGCTGCCCAGGGAGGTCAGGTGAGGGAGATTGGCCATGGCCTAGACCTGTTTTCAAACCGACTTCCTCAAGTATGTTTTAATACCTTGAAGATGAAAGAATGGCTCACTGTGCCTGACCCTCCTCGACTGGAGGAGGTCAGCCATGTATAGATTTTTTCTCTAGATATGGAGTTTGTGAAAGCGTTCATTTTGACAAAGACACCGACTTCTAAAAACTAAAAAAATTGAAAATCTTAGGCCTGCCTGGAGATTTTTAAGGCATGCTGCCTTTACTTTCAATATCCATTTAAATGCTCTAATACAAAAGCACAAATGGCAGGCCCTGGGTTTCATGATGACTAGCACATGACAGACATTACCTTGATAACTGGTCATTTTGCCGGGGAAGAAAATGAGAGGTAGATTATGACGTAACATGCCAGGGAACAGAAAGCTGTAAAGTGATTGAACCAGATAACTAAACTCAACCTAAAACTATGAGTTAACTAACCTTACCTAAGCTATAACACATGGTAGTAGAGGCTTTTCTAAAGAGATTACTAACCTCAGTCTTGAAGTCACTGCGAGGGAGAGACAGGGCGAATTAGCACCCTTGCTAAGTTCTGCCTTCACAATGACTACTCAACAGACAACAACAGTGAGTTCTGTAATAAGGAATGTAGCTGCCCTTTGGTCCTTGTAAAGAAGACAAAATTCTTAG